>JAYKKT010000076.1:6080000-7280000 GCA_036023115.1 Brasenia schreberi | reverse complement strand
TCTTTCTTTTTTTCTCTAAAATGTTCCGTAAGATGAGGACTTCCCTGCGAGGTCACCCATCCTAGTACTACTCTCGCCCAAGCACGCTTAACCGCGGAGTTCTCATGGGGATCCGGCATTAAGTGCCGGCATGATCGCACCGGGCCAACGGGAGCGCGATCAACGTGTACGTACGCGCATGCCGGGCGGGGTTTCCTCGACCATCCTACCGATAAAGACTGCGGGGCCGGGGCCGAAAGTCAGCGGGGGCAGTGGGCGTGCCAAAAAGCAGTGCAACACGAGGATATGATCGCACGCCGTTATACCCCCGCTAACATGTTTTCTCCTTGTTTTTATTTCCTCCGGTGCAAGTGGGCTTCGACCATCCCACGATAAAGTCGCGGGGGCCGGCCCGAAAGCTGCAAAAAGGGGAGGTGCAACACGAGGAGCGCGACGATGACGGCGTTTCGTACGCGCGCCGGCGGGGGTTTCGACCATCCGCCGATGCTGCGCCTGCCGCGTCACAAAAAAAGCCAGTGGGTGCCCGCGCGTGCAAAAGAGGTGCAAACACGAGGACTTCTGCAGAGGTCACCCATCCTAAGATTACTCTCGCCCAAGCACGCTAACCGCGGGAGTTCTCGAGCGGGATCCGCGTGCATTATTAAGGCCGGTATGATCGCACCGTCAACGGGAGCGCGATCAACGTGTACGTACGTGCGCCGGCGGGTTCTCCGACCATCCGCCGATAAAGCGGGAGCAGTTACGGCCGGGCCGAAAGTTGGGGGGACAAAGCGGGCGTGCAAAAAGAGGTGCAACACGAGGATATGATCGCACCTCGTTATACCCCGCTAACATGTTTTCTCCCGTTGCTTTTATTTCCTCCGTGGGCTTCCCGACCATCCTGGCCGCCGATAAAGCTGCGCGGGGGTCGGCCGAAAGTGCAAAAAGGAGGTGCAACACGAGGAGCGCGACGACGTGTATGTACGCCAGCGCCGGCGGGGGTTTCCTCAATCATCCGACCGATAAAGTAGCGGGGGCCTGGCCCGCGCGGCAAAAAAGCAGGTGCAACACGGCTTCCCCAGAGGTGTCACCCATCCTAGTACTACTCTCGCCTGCCACGCAAAACGAGGAGTTCCTCACGAGGACCTCAAAAAAGTGGTGCAACACGAGGCCCCAAGAGGTCACCCATCCTAGTACTACTCGCCCAAGCACGCTTCAACGCGGGAGTTCTCGGGCGGGGATCCGTGCATTAGTGCCGGTATGATCGCACTGCCAATGGGAGCGCGATCAACGTGTATGTACGTGCGCCGGGCCCACCATCCGCCGATAAAGCATGGGGGCCGTGCCGAAAGTCATAACGGCGGGCGTGCAAAAAAGAGGTGCAACACGAGGATATGATCGCACCGTTATACCCCGCTAACATGTTTTCTCCTTTCGTTTTTATTTCCTTCCGTGCAAGTGGGTTCCTTCCGACCATCCTACTGATAAAGTTGCGGGGCCGGCCGAAAGTGCAAAAAGCAGGAGGCAACCACGAGGAGCCGCGATCGACGTAGCCAGTACGCGTCGCCGGGGGGGTTTCTCGACCATCCCACGCCGATGCTGGCTGGCCGGCCACGCGCGTGCAAAAAATGAGGTGCAACACGAGGACATTCTGCCAGAGGTCACCCATCCTAGTACTACTCTCACGCCCAAGCACGCTTAACCGCGGAGTTCGATGGGATCCTGAATTAAGAGGTGCATTAGTGGCCAAGCCGGGCGGGGATACCGGTGCATTAAGCCGTGCGATCGCACCTGTCAACGGGGAGCGCGATCAACGTGTATGTACGTGCGCCGGCGGGGTTTCCGACCATCCGCCGGGAGCAAAGTTGCGGGGCCGTGCCGCCGAAAGTTGCGGGGCCGCGGCGTGCAAAAAAAGCAGGTGCAACACGAGGACATGGATCGCACTCGTTATACCCCGCTAACATGTTTTCTCCTTGTTTTATTTCCTCCTCGGTGCAAAGGGGCTTCGACCATCCCGCCGATAAAGTCGCGGGGCCGGCCGAAAGTGCAAAAAGGAGGTGCAAACACGAGGAGCGCGATCGACGTGTGCATGTACGCGCGCCGGCGGGGGGTTTCGACCATCCGGCCGATAAAGTTGCGGGGCCGCTCCGCGCAAAATAGTGCAACACGAGATTCTCTGAGAGGTCACCCATCCTAAACAACTCGCCTGCCACGCCTTAACTCGCTTTCCCGGGGATCCTGATTAAGGATCGCACTCACAACGGGAGCGCGATCACCGTGTACTGTACGTGCGCCGGTTGTACGGGCTTAACCGGCGAGTTCATCCCGCCGGTATGATCGCACCTGCACAACGGGAGCGCGGGATCAACTGTATGGCCGCCGACAAGGCCGGCGGCTCTGCCATCATTCGACCGAGCATAAGTCATGCGGGGCCGGGCCGAAAGTTACGTGGGGCCGGGCGTGGGCGTGCAAAAAGAGGTGCAACACGAGGATATGATCGCACCTCGTTATACTCCCGCTAACATGTTTTCTCCTCGTTTTTATTTCCTCCGGTGCCAAAGGCTTTCTCACCATCCGGCCGATAAAGTCACGGGGCCGGCCGAAAGTGCAAAAAGGAGGTGCAACACGAGGAGCGCGACGACGTGTATGTACGCGCGCCGGCGGGGGGTTTCCGGGACCATCCCGCCGATAAAGTTATGGGGGCCGCCGCGCGTGCAAAAAGAGGTGCAACACGTGGACTTCCTGCAGAGGTCACCCATCGAGACTACTTCCCAAGCACGCTTAATCATGCAGAAATCATCCGGCATTAAGGCCTAAGATCGCACTCGTCACCGGGGAGCGCGATCACCGTGTATGTACGCAGGCTCGCGGGTTTTCTCCCGAACACCATCCGCCGGGAGGATGGGGTCCCGTGCAGCCCGTAATGATCGCACCTATCAACGGGAGCGCGCCGAACGCCAGAGCGTGCACGGCGGCCGCGGGTTTCTCGACCATCCTGCCGATAAAGTTGCGGGCACGGGGCCGGCCGAAAGTCGTGCAAAAAAGAGGTGCAACACGAGGATATGATCGCACTGCTATACCTTCGCCAACATGTTTTCTCCTCGCTTGTTTTTATTTCCTTCTCGGTGCGGGGGTTTCCACCATCCCGGCCGATAAAGTTGCGGGGCCGGCCGAAAGTGCAAAAAGGAGGTGCGCAACACGAGCGAGCGCTGACCGACGTGTATGCTGTACGCGGGGCACCGGCGGGGGGTTTCCTCGACCATCCGGCCGAGCAAAGTTAAGTGGGGCCGGCCCGCGCGTGCAAAAAAAGAGGTGCAACACGAGACTTCCCTGAGGTCACCCATCCTAGTACTACTCGCCCAAGCACGCTTAATCATGCGGACGCTGGGATCGCGGTAGTGGCGGAATGCATCGCACCACAACGGGAGCGGTGCCATCAACGGTGCATTAGTGCCGACAGTTATGATCGGCCACCGCGGCTGATCGCGACGTGCAAAAAGAGAGGTGCAACACGTGTATGTACGTGCGCCGGCGGGGTTTCTCCTCCATCCGCCGATAAAAGTCCTTCGGGGGCTTTCCGAAGCCGAAAGTTATGCTGATCGCGTGCGGGCGTGCAAAAGAGGAGGTGCAACACGAGTGAGCGCGATCGCACGTGTATATACGCCCGCTAACATGTTTTCTCCTTTTGTTTTTATTTCCTTCCGGTGCAGGGGGTTTTCCGCCACCATCCTGGCCGATAAAGTTGCGGGGGCCGGGCCGAAGCGTGCAAAAAGTGGAGGGTGCAACACGAGGAGCGCGACGACTGTACTGGCTTCGTACGCGCGCCGGCGGGGGTTTCAAGCCTCACCATCCGGCCGATAAAGTCATGCGTGGGGCCGGCCCCGCGGGCAAAAAGAGGTGCAACACGAGGACTTCCTGTAGAGGTCACCCATCCTAGTACTACTCTCGCCTCAAGCACGCTTAATCGCGGAGTTCGATACGGGATCCTAAGGCATTAGTGCCGGTATGCCGATCGCACCTAATAACGCGCGATCCGTGTATGCGCAAGGTGCAACACGTGTATGTACGTGCGCCGCGGTTTTCCACCATCCGCCGATAAAGCCGCTCGGGCCGTGCCGAAAGTTGCGGGGGCAAAGCGGGCGTGCAAAAAGAGGTGCAACACGAGGATATGATCGCACTGCGTTATACCCCGCTTAACATGTTTTCTCCTCGTTTTTATTTCCTCCTCGCGTGCAGGGGCTTTCCCGACCATCCGGCCGATAAAGTTGGGGGGCCGGCCGAAAGTGCAAAAAGGAGGATGCAACACGAGGAGCGCCGGGATCGACGTGTACGTACGCGCGCCCGGGCGGCTCGACCATCCGGCCGATAAAGTTGCGGGGCCGGCCCGCGCGTGCAAAAAGAGGTGCAACACGAGGACTTCCTAGAGGTCACCCATCTCAGTACACTCTCGCCCAAGCATCTTGAAGTAGATTTTCCAAAACCCCACAGGTTCACAACTTTGTGTCATTTTAACCCATCTTCTCGACATGAAGTTCCCATTTTGTCCCTCTCATAAAAAAATCATGAAGTTCATAGGCTTTGACGAGTCGTAGAATTTGAGATTATATACTCATTAGTTTGCTGCCATTAGATGCTATTACAAACATGTTGATTATCTATGTGAATGAGATTCATTTCCACACACAAAATTTGGGCCTTAACATCATAGACCCATTGTTATATTATAATTATCTTTTAATATAAGTACCTGAACTTGATTGGTAACAACATTATTAAACATTTTACTCAAACTCAACTATTTTCATTTGACACAGTTTGATTGATCATTATAGTGTAATGCCTACTTCCTTTAACCGTTTTTCGCTCTTTGATTGTGTGGTTGTTTATTGTTGCATTGTTCCTCAAGACAACAACAACTAAGCCTTTCCCATACTAGACGGGGTCGGCTACATAGATCCTATTTTTCCACAGAGCCCTATCATGTGCCATGTTAGCCGTTAACTCACAATAAACTAGATCATTCTTTATTGTTTTTTCCAACACTTTTTGGTCATCCTCTACCTCTTTTAATACTTTCAAAATCTAGTTTCATACATTCTTACACGTTCTTTTGATCTTCTTTCTATATGTCCAAACCATCTTAAACAATATTCTCTCATTGTATCCTCTATTAGTGTCACTCCTAATTTGTTTCTAATAACCTCATTATATATACGGTCTTTTCTTGTATGACCACTCATCAATCTCGACATCTTCATTTCTGTCACAGACATCTTTTGTACATGTTAATGATCAACTGCCCAACACTAAGAACCATAAAATATGGCAGGTCTAATTGTTGCTCTATAATATTTACCTTTTAACTTTAATGATATCTTCTTATCACAAAGAATACAAGATTCTCCTCTCCATTTTAACCAACCACCATTAATTCTATAAGTAGCATCTCCATCAATTCTTCCATCACTATGAAAAATTGACCCTAGGTATTTAAAACTTTCCTTTTGGGGATGCACTGTGTGCCAATTTTAATTTTTATGTTTTCCGAAGTAACCAAATGATCAAACTTACATTCCATATATTTTGTCTTTGTTCTACTAAGTCGAAGGCCTTTGCTTTCTAATGTTTCTCTCTATAGTTCCAATTTTTTATTAAGTAATTTTATTCTATTATATCAATTATTAATTTCATTGACTTTTTAATGATTATATCATTTATCTTTTCATGTAGGTCAAATGGAGTTGGAAGAAAAATGAAGATGATGGTCAAATGGAGTTGGATGAAGAATGAAGATGATTATATCATTTACCTTTTGACATTATTATTTTACATTAATTATGCTTCACTTGAAAGAGCCATTGTTACTTTCTTGTTCGTTTTTTTTAGATTTCGTCTCTTGGTAACATGTATAACAATATAAGGTATTTGATCCTTAATTGATTTAAGTCCTATCGTTGTTGATTTCTTTTGTTAGACATTTATCTTTGTTCTTTTCATCCAATACTTCTAAAATCAGTATGTTCTTGCCACGATTTCATTTATCTTTTCTTTCTTGAAAGCTTTGGGGCCTTCTATGCATTGTCGATTAGAACAAAGTCAAAGGAAAAAGGAAAATGTTTCATTAAGATTGCACCCTTGGCTGCACCTAGGTTCAGTCAACCCAACCCACTTGACTTGCACCTGGTTTGGTTAACCGGAACTACCTTAACTTTGACCAGTGATGTTTCCTCGGTCCGTGATCAAAACCCTATATACACATATATCTCCAAAAGATCTCGACGAGCTCTTTGCAATGGTGCTACTTTTAGAACCAGATTTCGCCTTTGTCTTCCAAGGAAAGTAGGTCTGAGTGCCCCACAACTCTTTCAATAGCTTGGTACGTGACTAGGGATATCATGGTATAGAAGATGCGGTTTTCTTCTTCCTTCTATACCATAACAATAATCCTCTATGCACACCTTGTCTTAGGATTATACAATATTCTTTCTAATATTTGCAAGTATAGATGGACAATAAAGAATGATCTAGCTTATTGTGAGTTCACTGCTAACATGGCATGCGATAGGGATCTGTGGAAACAAAGAATCTATGTAGCTGACCCCGTCTAGTATGGGAAAAGGCTTAGTTGTTGTTGTTGTTGTTGTTGTTGTTTGTATTTGCAAGTAGACGGTTTTCTGCATCTGAATTGCTTATAAGTATCTTTTTCTGTCCACAAAAGCAATCTGGAAAATTAGTTAATGCAGATGCAGCCAGGGCAGATATTATATGAAAACTCCAAACTGGGATATTATATACAACCAGATATTATCTTTTTCTGCATCTGAATTGCTTATAAGTATCTTTTTCTGAATTACAATTGCTCTATTGTTTCATACCTTTATATACTATCTAGGGATATAATTGGTTAAATTGGAGCTTGTATAGTTTTTACCAACCTGTTGTTGTAAGATGCGACTTTTACTTGAATAAGGGCATTTGCTCGGTGGATGACTACTTTGCTGTTTGTTGTTTAAGTGTAATTCGACTTTAGGTTCTTGCAAAGTGGTTAAGTGCTGGAATATCACAATCGATTGAAGCATACCCCTAATTATGAATATTAGAAAAGTGGCTAAAAAGGAGTTAGAGGAATCAAAGAGACATACCACAACATAAGGAGGAAAGCATGTTATAGGCATGACAAGGATAAGAATAACGAACCCTAGAAGATTGTATGAAGGCAAAGAAATAAGCGAGGAAGCAGTTAGTGAAGCAAAGGCCAAAGTTTGAAAGGATTCATAGGAGAAGTTAAGGCTAGAAAAAGAAAAATTAAGGATCTAACTCATGTTAGTTGTACCAAAAATAACAATAAAATAGTTTTTATAGCAAAGGAATATATCAAGAAACATAGATAAACTATTTTCAAAAGCTTTTTTAGAAATATGAGTATTAGTATTAGGTTGGGAGAGGTTACCAACTTAATAACATATATTAATCATATTTCTATCAATACGTTTAGAGGAATCAAAGTGAAAGGCTCTTAAACTTATGAAATTTAGCAAGTTTCTAGGACCAGACGACATTCATATTTAAGTTTTAGAAGAGATAAATATCAATTGGCTTATAAGATTATTTAATATCATTGAATAAATTAGAAGTTCCCTCAAGAATGTATGAAGATTATCATAATTAACTGTTCTCTTTAAAGGCTTTCAGTTGAAACTTCTCCTTCAATATGAGACTAACCATAACCTTTTGATCTTGAACTAAAAGCTTTTCCTTTCTTGGTACAATAGGAAAGCTGAAGCCAACTCATGATCTTCAACTTGTGAGTAGAACCTGGCCTCATCATGCTCTAGTGTTATACATGCACAACACGGCGCCACCTAACCATCTACACCCCCTTTACAAATGCAACGGCTGCTGCCAGTCATCAAAATGGTTTTTTAGATCAATTGCATATTCGTGACTCTATCGAGATCACATGTTCGAGTTTAGTTTTCTCAGTAGTGAGAATCCAGTTCACATGGGAACAATATACCCTTTGGGAGTTCATCTCACATTCCCGTGAAGCATGGAAATGGCACAACACTTCTCTATGACAGATAGTTGTGCAGCAGTCATCCAAACATTACACCGAAATAACAAAAGATTGAAAAAAGAATGTACCCTTTGATACTTGACAGCTGATATATCCATCAAATCTTAGCCGCCCAAAATGAATGGCTCTCAACGTACGGTTGAAAGTTTTACTAGTCTTCTCTAAAAACTTTGTACGGTAAGCTGCACCGTATCCAACTCGAGGACAGGCTTCTGAAACTAAAGGTAATAGCAGAATTCTACACCTAAGCTATTTTTAAAACTGCTGTAAGCTTGTGAACTCATGCTAGATCGGGAAAGTTCAGCAGAAACTCGATTAGAAATTTGGGTCAACTTAATAAACCTTTTGTTTGTGGTATGAGAGCATCTATCTAATGAAAGTTTCAATGGTACAATTGTTGAACAGCAGGGTAATCTGTCTTGGTACGTTAAAGCTCTTTCCCTAACAAAGTTTCTGCAGATCCTTATTTGTTAGCATAAGGAGAGACAACTCTTGGAGAGAACTATTTTCGAAAAGAAATCTCATAGATAAACATGATTTTGTTAGCTTTATTTTTATAGACCATATGACTCAGTTCCTTTATTCCTGCAACAGATTAACTTCTGAGTACCGTCCTGCGCCTACTTTGACAGCAAAGAGGGAACAGTTTTGTTTGCTTTCTTCAAAAAGAAATACTATAGTGGTGTAATGGAGTTCAAGTCAACATCCTTAGTACCATGGCTCCAGTATCTCAGTCTATGATTGATTGATAAGCCTTGAAGATTCAAAACGAGATAGAATTGGCGATCGACTTAACCGTTGGATAGAAACTTCACCAACATATGATCGACTCTTAAATACAAGAACAATCCAATCTGTGAATTTCAGTACTGCCCCGTTATGGAAAACTGCACCAGCAACTCGATGCCGAGTGTACTTTGGATCAGTACATAAATTTCACAAAAGTTCAGTCACAGGTGCATCTCAGAAGCTTCGAGTGCCTAAAATGAAACACCTATCAATTATTTTAAAGTTTAAGCTCTGGTGCTTCTGCAATTGTGCATCGTATCCAAAGATGGCACTGTGATAAAATATCTGGAACCTTTTATTTGAGTTTTATAGCAATTTGGATTTTGTAACCCTAATGACCACCTTTGAGAGACCTCCTTGAAAGGCCCTACTGTAGAAAGAAATGATTCCCTAACCTAGCTAGCAATTGATTTCGAGTAACTACAGTAATAACATCTTAACACTCGTTTAATAACTATCATTATCTTGTCGAGGAATAGGCCTCTATCAGTTCAATTCTCAAATTTGACGTGAGTCTAAAAATAAACTAATCCTATGGCCCTCTGAGCTTCATGTTCTTCTTGTGTGCTGTGTCAAGTAAAACCTGGTTATATGACAGCAACTACAAACATGGTAAGGTGGCATTTGAAAAGGATTAGCAACTTCACAAATGACCAAACCTCTTTTCTTTCTTGTCAGGAATCCTTTCCAAGCAAAGTACTGAAACGAAAATGTTTTGCAGTTCATAAGTTTTCTTTCTTTTGTATGTACATAGTACTCAGAAAACTAAAAAGAACTAACAGACATACAGTTGCTAGATCTTACCTAAATCGAGTAACGCCCCTCAAACATAAAAATAAGAGACTACGGTTTAAATTATAAGCCATTTATATTTGATCTTCTGCTCACCAAAAACACCATCTTGTATAACTACCCTTTGCTTTATCCTTTTGTGTGTCCAAGCTGTCAGCTCGCTCAAAGAAGACAGCAGAAGTTACATTCCTTTCATCATTTGTCGGACGAGAGAGCCCTTTGATTGGTGGAACATCTAAAGAAAAATGAGAAGTGCAATTAAAGACGAGTAAAAGAGAAAAATTAACAAGTAATGCTGCTTCTATTTCATGACAGAAAAAAAGGATCAATGGGTTCTTGAGCGTGGTTTTTCAAAACAATACTGGAACGTAAGTTGTTATGCACGAGAAGTGACAAGGTCCGTGCAGGTTCCGAGCGACAAATGGGAGATATTTATTAAAATATTAAATTTGTGGAAAACCATTTTTTAACCTAGGATTGAAACTTGTGCAACTATAATATATATATACTTAAACAGTTGCTTGGAGAATAGAGCTGCAGCGTTGTCAGGAATTCTTCATTTAGTGAGTAGGGAGCGGAAGGAAATTTCTCCCTTTCTCTCTCAGTTAGAGAAACTATGTGTGACGGGGTGCAAGTTTGTCAGTAGTTAATCACTGGCAAGATGGCCTGCAACCATCATCACACAAGTCATTTTCTGTCAGCCTCTCTCCGTAATAAAAAGTACACTGTTGTAGTGACGGCCCTCATTGAGTTTTGTGTGGAAACGGTATACACAATCACACATCACTCCGATTCACACTGCCCATCATCTTCATGGAATGGAGGGATTTGGATTCTTGGACATTTCTTCTCCCTCGGAGTGTGATCCTTCGACTCCATCATCACCCGAGTCATCTCTACAACCTACCCAAGTAGGTTATTTGATGCTTCGCGATGCATATCTGTGTGCATATAAGAATGCACTATCAGCCTTGGAAAATTGATGATGTACATGTGTATTTTATGATATTTGGACCTCCATATTAGACCAGGAAACTAGGTTTTATTTCTTTTTCCGTCAGGGTCATTTTACCTAATATGATAAGAGATCACACAATATCCATATCCAACTAAAGATGGGGATGAACTTAAATTTATTTAATTATAAAGTTATGTATCCAGTCATGTATTTTGATTTACCTACAACTACGAAATGCTGATTACTGTAAAATGGATGTGCCTGGATTATTGATAATCAGAGATATTGTTAAATAATATTGAGCTGATTGAAGTATTTGTTCAGTTAACTTTTCGTTTTCTAAAATAACCTTCAGCTTTCTTTGTTCTTCCAATAGATTTCTAAGCAATCTTAGTGTAGAATAGCTGAAACTAATCAAGATCACTGGTCTATGTCCAATCCAAACATGACTTGCAAAGTGAGTGCATGAAGCGGCACTATGAGACTAAAATGTTTTATGAATCCCGTAGGATTGCAAAGAGCAGCCAGTTTGAAGCCTCCGCAACATTTTCATATCGAATTTGCGGTCAATTAATCCATCAAGTTTGCTTAATTTTCTGGTCCAGAACCAACCTAATCCAGATTGAGATCCATACCATCGATTGTGGGCTTGGACCTGGGTCTAGCGCACCTGACAAGTTCATGGTTCTTACTGGAAACGCACCTCAATGGCAAGACCTCAACATACAGATTTCCTTTTTATACATGTTCAAATTTCAAATATAGCCGTAAGAGATTTTATAATCGTTTGTTGAATGCACATAAACCATTGCAAGACTAGTATAGTGGATTCAAGACCTGCTTAACCAAAGTCTTTTTCTTCTGTTCATACATGTTCAAATTTCAAATCTAGCTGTAGGAGATTTTATAATCGTTTGTTGAATGCACTTAAATCATTGCAAGACTGATATAGTGGATTCAAGACCTGCTTAACCAAAGTCTTTTTCTTCTATTCATTTTATTCATTACACACACACACACAGAGAGAGAGAGAGAGAGAGAGAGAGAGAGAGAGAGAGAGAGAGAGAGAGAGAGAGAGAGAGAGAGAGAGAGAATATCCAGCCAAGCTGGCCACTGAGGTCTTAAAGCGTTTGAAAGTGGCGCAAGCACCGGCAAGTTCTATCTGCAGTAAAATCATGAGCATACCCTGCCAAGCTGGCCCTGAAAGGTCGCCAAGTGTCTACTACGAAAAGTGGTGCAAGCACCGCAAGTTCTCTCTGCAGTTAAATCATGAAATTTTGTTCTTCCCTTTTCTGTTTAATGATGTTACTCCATGTTCTTTCTACTTAAGGAAATGACAGATCACTGACTAGAGGCCGGAGAGTAACATCGTAGTTAGAAAAGCTGTCTCTTGTTGGAGACTGCGATGATTCATGTGGCACTTAAATAACATTGAGTGACCTGCAAATGCTGTGACTAGATAGACCTTTGATGTTTTCTTCTGAGAGTGTCCGCATCTAAAGTGGAATTCAATCTGTTTGAAACGTCAGATCGGTTTTTGACTTGGAATTGTTATGCGAAACGTGGCGGCAGAAGTAGTTCCGATGCACAATTAGAACACAAAGCGATAGCAAGAGAAGACAAAAGATCTTGTTACCCCAAACGGAAGTAGCCAATCTTCATTCATACTCCCAGTGAGTACAAGCTCGGACGAGCAGCAATCAAGAAACCCACATCCAAGTGAATAAAAAAGTAAAAAGCCTGGAACAGGAGCTAATGTTGGAAAATCGAGTACTTATGAAAGGGAAGACACCCTCAACAAACATTTCTCAACAAATAATGTCATATCTCTTCCAATGACAATAATATCCATTTTTTTTTTTCTCACAATTAAGTAAAGGTTTCATTCATGAAAAAAACGTGGCACAATGCGAAGGAGCAACCTAACAATATTGTAACCACTTTTCCATGATCTGATTGAAGTTGGAGAGCCTTGCTCCAGCTTGGTTGAGGAAGAAGCACTGAAAGTATTAGTGCGCAGAATCCTCCACATTCGGATTAGCATAAATGAACAAAGGCTATCTTTTTGTTTACCCTATTCATTAAGGAAACCTAATGTATATAGGAGTTTTAAATGCTGTGCCTCTTGTGGTGGGTTTTTGGTTAGAGTTTAAAATGTGCGAGAATGTCTATGTATTCGTGTATGTTGCTGCCGTTTGGGGTAACAAGATCTTCTTTCGTCTCTCCTAAACTACATTAAAAGCTGTGTATATACTTCTTATCTTTCTCCTGCTTTTTTGTCAATTGGGTTTTACTGCCGTTTGGTTCTCTCTCGGTTGAAGAAGCAAAACCACAGGAGAATGCAATCATCCTGCAAATAGGATATGGCCGGGTCTTCAGAGCAAGAGATGAGTCAAAATGGGTTGAGCAATTCGCACATATGACGTTTCAGTGGAACTTTTCAATAGATAAGCTGGGTTTAAGCAAGACCCCCAACTAGAGATGTCCAAATGGGCCTGACCGGGGGCCAGGCCATGAAAAATTGCAAGCTCGGGCTGGCTCGCAGGGCCAAAGGTCCCTTGGATTAAGATCGGTTCTATAAGACCCGATCCAAATTTGTTTGAAATCCAAACTTAATCACACCATTTTAGGGTTCAACAAGCCATATTTGTAATAAAAAACTATATATGTACTACACACATACATGTAATAAAAAAACGATATATATATATATATATATATATATATATATATATAGAGAGAGAGAGAGAGAGAGAGAGAGAGAGAGAGCTGCCAACACTTTAGAGGCCCATATAAAATCTGAGCCAGCCTGGGCTGCCTGACGACTCTACCCCAGGCACTCCAACCAAAGAACTACACTATCACATCAATTCTGATAGAGGCCACTGATAGTTATGGTTTACCTTGGCAACTGATTGAGCTACTTGGGCCATATTGCGAGGAAAAACATTTCTTAGCAATGATTCCAGACAAAATTGCTTTACATAACACGTAGCTCATTTCTTTCTCCAAATCTTCTCTTTATTTTCCTTAATATTGACGGATTCTTCAAAAGTCACCGGTAGAATTAAATCAGGGTTTTTCAAATGGTGAAAACCTTTGACGCATTCGATGTGGCTCTCGACCTGAAAAGTAAGGAGTTAGAAAAGTTATAGTCAATAAGCTTCAAAACTAATAGACAGCAAACTTTCTATAGTAAAAATAAAAAAATTCACATTTATCAATAAATAGTTAAGTCGACTAAACAGTCAAATTCTATAACTCTTCAAATTACAATCCATATCCAAATTTTTAACAAGATAATTTAAATACAATAACTCAATCCTACCTTCTATAAATAAGCTGGCAGCATACGATCGTGACTCAAGCTTAACCTGTAAAAGTATTAATAAAATAGAAAGTGAGCACCAACAGTAGATATAATCTCTCATAACTACGACACACTAAAGTCATGTATTTTTTAAATCATAACATAATATATATATATATATATATATATATATATATATATATATATATATATATCACAATTTAAATTAGTATCATTATCACAAACATGCATGCATAATTAGGCAGTCGATAATCACACATTTAGTTTTGATAACAAGATCTTTATCGTGTCCAATCACCAATCATGGTGTATGAGTCCCCCAAACTCTCTTCCTCTCCGCCAATGTGGCCTCCAATGACACTCTCATTACGTCAGATCCAAGATCTTGATGACCATCTCACTACTTGATCAAGTCAAGCCCCTTGGATCTACAAGGCAACGATATTCGGATACCAAATAAATAAGGTCATGCTTCCACACAATTAAGTTCAAAGATCTAAATCTCATATATGCATCAACTTAGGATCACCTTTCACGTCCAAGCGATCCACATGAAGCCACCTCTCAGGCTTCATATCTCCACATCAATCAATATTATATGTTCAATTTAAATATCAAAATTGCATATTCATATCCAGTGTCAAACTACTTTATTTTAAAACAACTCATAACTCTTGTTGGTCTACCATACTAATCACACATGTCCCCAACCCAAGCATATCATATAACACAACATGGGTTATCACATGCAAACTAATGGTGGGATTATCATGATCAATGAAGTAGTCAATAATTCAAAGTGATCACAAAACTTATGAGCTAGCATTACTTAGTATGACCATCCACCATCAAACATCACATACCATCATTGGAGGATAAATCCGTACCAAATAATATTTCGTGTACAAGTATACTCATGTGATGCATCAATATAGTAATAAATTATTTTCAAACATACCCATTAAACAAATACATATATAATCATTTAAAAACACTTGCAAAGCAATTCATAACCATATGCATCATTTAAAATCAATCAAAACTATTACCAACATGTACTTGAAGAGAAACATGTCCACCTTGAACTTCCCAATCAAATCCAAATCTGAAGATGTCAATCCCCTCTACATCACCTCAATTTCTCCTAAACAAATATAAGATCAAGATTAAAATATAAATTAGTTGATAATAGAACCAACAATTCAACTCGCATACAAATTGGAATCCAAAAGACTCCTCCTATATGAGCAAAATAACTAATTGGATCCTAAATAAATACCTTAGATCCAAATTTTCCAATCTAAAATCACTTTATTTATTTTCTAAATCTTAATAAAATCATTGTATTTACAAACAACATTCAATTACGAACCCGACGCTTCAAATCGAACTTTAGACGACCTCGGAATGGTGAAAATTCTCAATCTAGATCTAGTTTGATTATGTATAAATCCAGTTAAAAAATCCAGATCCATACTGTTTATTTAAATGAATCCTTATTCAAATCCTACAAATCCAATCCGAACCTGATCCGTGTCGTGCCCCAAGACACGGCACAACCATAAACCCCACCAAGCCGTCTCCATTCTCTTCCAAAATCTGCCATTTTTTTGGGGGCCATTTCCTCCGAACAAAGGCTGGGATACCTTCCTCTTTTCATGGCCAGCAACGAACCCACATAAACAAATTAAGGCAGCCTCCCCACCTCAATTTTGGAAAATACAATATTAGACACCCACATAGTTGGACCCTTGTATGTATGTTTCCAAAACAATATTAGACACCCCCACCCGAAAATTAGGAAAGGACAATGATGAAGCCAAGCTTTTTCTGACAAGTTACATACATGACCTTGCTGATTTTAGGTACTTCTTTTTGGTTTTTTCATTTTCTCCAATCTCTTTCAAAACTAAAGATGGTTATTTTGGGCATTTGGAAGTCTTTGCAAATAACATAAGGAACCACTTGGTTAACTTTTATCAACTCTAACCAAAACAAGTAGAGAATATATAAACCGATCTCTTAAGGTTTAAAATAACCCAAATAAAAGAAAAGAAAATTTAATCTCCCATTTCTAGCCACACTTATTTAGTTATTAAATGAGTTCAAGCATAGCTTAAATTAGTTAAATACAAACTAAATTGTAGTAACTTAGCCAATTGAGAACTCATAGATCCTATACAAATTTATGGAACCTATTTCAAGAAAGATCCACTTTCAAAAGTATATGTCACTTGTTGCAAGCACATCATTTTCTTGAGTACACCCATATATGCTTAAAGATTCTCAAAGACAGTAGTCGTCCAATCTTTGAGTCACAAAGCAATTGTATTTTTTCTTCTAAGATTTGAATTTCAGTCGTTGATCTCATAATGATCTCAAATGTTTCATCTTTAAGATCAATTGATGAGTCAAAAACAAAAAGTATAAAAATACTTTTTATATTATTGATGGGTTGCCAGAATTCCCATTCTTTCCATCGTTTCGTGAAGGCAAACCCAACTGGTTCATCATCCATACATTTTCTATTATTGATAGAAAACGAAATCCGACAACGATGATTTTTCTATAACAATGCAACAAGCAAAAGGAGGAACCATTACATTAAGTTTCTCCATGAATACCACTGCCTCCAATGTTTTATGGCTTTTTTTTTTGCAAGAAAATCTCTTCTCTCCCTCCTCCCTTTTTGTTGCATAAAGTAGCTTGCCAGAACCGATGTGGGTCTGGGTCAGGTTCAACCTAAGATGAATCAATCTAATTCATATGTTACAAAAAATAACGGTATTTTTACATGCAAACAATCGGAACAATGCCCAGACTTATTCTTAGGTAATTAACTCTTTGGACCAATGTTGTAATTAGCGTATTGGTATCAAACAAGGTATCAATACATGATAATCTTGCAGTATCATACGATTATGCTACGATACGACAATAACTATTGAATAATTAAGAAAGATTCATTAAAAAATTTAAAAAATAGGGAAATTTTTAATTAAATAATAAAAGGTAACCAAGTTGAAGAGAACACAATCATAATACAATTAATAAGCAGTTAAAACATTGGTATAGCATGGCAATGACATTTTCGAAATCAATAAACAATAATACCATCATGCTACATCAGGAAGAAAGTTAAACTTAAAGTTAACAATATATCAATAACCTTTTGAAAGTTTACAAAGTTAAGATTATAATTTATTACATAACACAAATACAAAGTTATAAACTATAACAATTGAATTTCATTGTTTTATTCCACAAAATGTTATCATAATCAACAAATGCATCATTAGTATTATGATCATGGTCACCGCGACCATCATCTCCCTCCTATTCCTCTAAAATTGGGTCATCCAATCTTTCGCCTTCTACATCATCATCTTCAATCTCTGTATTTGCTTCTATTTCTCTCCCATTTGCATCTCTTAAAATAATAAATCTCTTATTCTTTAACCCAATCATCAAGAATATCAAAAGTTTTGTAGCTAAGTGGGTCATATGCCTCCTTTCTTGCATCTTTTGCATTTGTCTATAAAAAACAAAAGAAAGAATGCAATATATGTATAAGTTAGAAAATATCATTACTTATGAGTTATGAGTATAAGGAATAGCAAAAACAACTAAGCCTTTTCACAGACTATTCGAGGTCGACTACATGGATTCTTTGTTTTTACATAGCCCTATCATGTGCCATGTTAGCATTTAACTAACTCAACATAAGCTAGATCATTATTTATTATTTCTTTCCAACACTTTTGTTGTCGTTCTCTACCTCTTTTAATACTTTCAAAATCAAGTTTTTCATACTTTCTTAAAGACACTTCTTTTGATTTTCTTTCTATATGCCCAAACCATCTTAAATAATATTCTCTAATTTTATACTTTATTGGTGCTACTCCCAATTTGTTTCTAATAACCTCATTATGTATACAATCTTTCCTTATATGATGACTCATCTAACATCTTCATTTCTGTAACAAATATCTTTTGTACATGTTGATGATTAACTACCCAACACTCATAACTATAAAATATAGCAAGTCTAATTGCTGCTCTATAATATTTACCTTTTAACTTTAATGATATCTTCTTGTCACAAAGAATACCTGATGCTCCTCTCCATTTTAACGAAACTCCATTAATTCTATGTGTAGCATTACCATCATTTCTTTCATCACTCTGAAAAATTGACCCTAAGTACTTAAAACTTTCGTTTCGAGGGATACAATGTGTGCCAATTTTAATTTTTATATCCTCTAAAGTAACTAAATGATCAAACTCACATTCCATATATTTTGTCTTTGTTCTACAAAGTCGGAAGCCTTTACTTTTAATGTTTCTCTCCATAGTTCCAATTTTCTATTAACATTTTCCTTAGACTCCTCTACTAATACAATGTCATCTACAAATAACATACACCAAGGTACTTCATCTTGAATATGTTTTGTTAACTCATCAATCACCATTATAAATAAGTATGGACTTAAAATTGATCACTTTAAAAAAGTTTGTCATTCCTTCATGAGTTCTCACACATGTTTTTGCACCATCGTACATGTCTCTTATAAGGTTTACATTTGTCAATGGGATACCTTTTTTTTCCAAAGTTCTCCAAAAGACATCCCTTGGTTTATCGTAAACTTTTTCTAGATCAATAAATATCATGTGAATGTCTTTTTTTTGCTCTAAAATATTTTATAAGACATCTCAAAAGGTGAATCACTTCAATAGTAGATCTACCTAGCATGAATTCAAATTGGTTCTATCTTATACTCGATACTTGTCCTAACCTATATTCGATATCCATTAAGATTTTTCAAACTTTTATAGAAATATTTTTTAGTCCAAAAGATTTACTAAACTTTGTATGTTTAAGAGTTTGTTTGACTTCATTCTTTTGAATACGTCGGTAGAAATTGTGCTTTATATACTTTTCTGATTTAGCTAACTCTCTAAAGCTAATACTAACATCTTTATTTTCATTAATAAAATATTTTTTTCATCTATTTTTTATATCATTATTTGCCACTAGAATTTTCTAGTCCTCATCTTTGATGCATCTAACAAAATTAAGATCCTTACTTTACTTATCTCTAACCCAACCTATCCTAAAAATATCTCTTTCACCCACTTTTGAGTTGAGCTTTTTTATAAATCCTTTCAAATTTTAGTTTTTGCTTCATTGATGGCCTTTTTGCTTCTTTCTTTGCTTTGTTATAAGGAATAACAAACATATAATAAAATATATATTTTTACCTTTGTCTTAACTTCATATTGTATGCAATATATACCAAATCAGGAAGACGAGCATGCTCCAATCTGTTTCTATTCTTTGTAAATGTTCTAAAAATTTCAATTCCTCTTGCATCAACTCGAACTAAATGTTTGGCTTAACATGTGTTGAGCAAACCTCGACAAATTCACTACATCTATACTAAATTAAGCCCACTGTTCATCTAAAATAAAATATAATAAATAAAAGGATTAAGTCTTAAAAAGCAGTACAAGTCATAAGAATTAGAACTAATAATAATTTATCAAAAACCAAATCATACCTTGCTACATCTCGGAGCGTAGTTGTTTTGCAATTGGCCTTACAAAATCTCCAAACTCTCTATATACGTACATAGATCTAAATGGATATTGCACCTAGTAAATGAATCTTGTATAAAATCAATTGCATTCAATATCCCTTTCTTAACTTATTTATCCTTGAGGTCAAACTTTGATTATATTTCAAATTTGACCTTATCTATAACATCATATATAAGGCATGACAAGCCAATAGTCACTATCATTCTTATTACCTTCACTAAAGGAACAATCATCCTAAAAAAAAGTATTACATTTCTCCCAAAAGTTAGCATTAAAATAAGGTCCACTATAGTAATTTTCACTCTCTTTCTCAATCAACTTATATAGCCCATTCATCATATGTAAACATTTTTTTCAATGCATTTTTTTGTATGTGGATTCTCATCAAATATAATACAAATGAGTAATTATAAATAAACTTTGTGACATTTCTGCATGTATCAATTATTCCCTTAATTTCATTCATTGTACTTAAATCCTCAAGCATTAAGTCTATTTAATGTGCATCACATGAAGTTCATACTAAGGATGGATGGTTCACCTCAATTATATTACTAGCTGCTTTAAAATTTATAGCATTATCAATGATAAATTAAACAATATTTTGAACACCAACATCCTCAACAATATCTTGAAAAATTGAGAGTAAACTATATGTAATTTTATCAATATGGGACAAAAAATAGGATTTCAAAAATAATGTTCCTTTTGAATAGTACATCAAGAAGTTCACTAATGATCTACGATGGTTGTCATCCAACCATTAATTATAATAAAACAACTAATAATCTTATACAACTCCCTAAAATCAAAACTTTATTTATAAACAATATCAATATATTTTTATAATAATTTGCCCCTCAAAGCATTATATAGGTTGGGACCTTATAACCATATCCTATACTAGTAATCACTTTTGTCATGCATTGAAAGGAAAATGAATTTCCAATAAAAAAAATTTGCACACTTCAAATATACTTTCTTAATTACCTCTCTAGAAGTCATAGCTGATCTAATACCCGATTGAGCTCCAAAAGTCATAAGTTGAGAAAATAGTGAATGTATTCTAATGCCTCTAGCACCTCCTCTATCACTCCTCGCAGTCATTGAGAGAACAATGACTCTTGGAGTAGAACAAGAATCAACCTCGCTACTCTACCAGAGCCTACATTCTTTACTTTATCTCATCTTCTCCTATTCTCTTCAGTTGTCTCTTTCTCCTCCTCTCTAAACATAACATGATTTTCTTTTCAAGAAGTATCTTGAGACATATCCCAACCGCTTATTTCTGCTCTATTTGTTTGTCGTAATCTTTTCCTTTCCTTTGTGAGCTTCATAACTTGTTGAATTTTATACTTTACACTTTCAAACACCCGATGACAAGCACTTACATCATTTTTCAATTTTCATAAGATGATGTCTAATGCGAGAAATACCTTAATGCTTCACTTCATTACAAAACATACATTTATTCACAAGCATATTGCCTTCATACACTATGGTACAATACTTACATGTTGGAGTGTCTCGTTTTAACGCTATCAAACCGAGCAAAGATAAACCATAATAAGTAAAAGGTTTTATGAAGGTGGAGAATCTCGTAATCTATGAAAACCTCAAATTTTTCAAGTAAAAAACAAGGTTACAAAGGAATAGAGATGAAAGAAAATAAGTATGCCACGTATTTGAGAAAAACCCTATAGATTTTGAAGGGTTTGAGACAAAAAAACATGTAATTTCTCCACGAAATCAAGTAAATGAAAGGTATGAAAACCGTTTAGAAGAAAGGCAAGGGGTAAGGACCATTTTGGGAGCAAGCAAAATACATGAAAAAACCCTAGTTTCTCGGGTTTTATATCCTACGACCTAATATTGACTCGTATGATACGACCCGTATCATACCATATCATGTGATACAATATGATATGGTCCGATAAATCGTAGAACACGATCCAGTATCATATACCCTATCATCATATCCTATAATGTATAATAAACTCTTACTGTATCATATGATACAATACGAATTTTACAAAATTACTTTGAACCATCATAACAGTTCAAAGTAAAGCTTCAAAATTACCATAGTCATTTTTGGCAGTCCTAACTTTAGGAGTGGAATCCAACTTTTGGCTAGCTAGGACTATCGTTCTCCTTTTTGGCAGTACTAAACCGGGAAAAGAATTCTGATGATACGCCACAATACAAAACCGTGTGCATGCTCTCTCTAATCAAAAGCTAGTGAATTTCATATCACATTATAGGAAAAGTTGGTGATGTAACCTAAGAAACATCATCAAGATGGATGGTGGAGATTTAAAGGCATAAAGGATTCGGTCATTCTGGAGCCGTCTGGAAAACCAATCTGGGTCACACAATAAGATGCGGACACTAGGAGATGAGCAATCAAGATCATCATCAATCGCTAACTAAAGAATCAGAATCACTGGCCAATAAAAAGTGCAAAAGCGCACCCAGCCATTATGAACCCTCATTATCAACCACAGCATCGTCACATTTATGGATTATGTAGAACAAGCTAATCGGCATTCATTAGCTCACTATGTTTCAACTGAAAAAAGTGCCTCATAGCACAACGAGCTTACTTGGTTAGGGGTGGACTCACAATGAAAATAAGAGTGGATACCACCATAACATGATTTTCAGTAGTCTCCTCTTATATATATATATATATATATAGAGAGAGAGAGAGAGAGAGAGAGAGGTCAGATCTTGCAAAGTCCCCATTGCTTTTAAATTATACTCTTACTGCTCAAAAACCATGGTGAGAAGGACCCGGTTATATAGATAGATAGATAGATAGAAAGAGAGAGAGAGAGACTTTAAAGAACCAAGGAATCATTTGGCTTTCCAGCCCCCATCTACAATTACAAAGGTATCACTAAAATCTCTTGGCAGCGTTTCCTTCATATTTATAATATATTAATTATCCTTAAATGTGGATTAATGGTTGTCGAATCTCATCTTGCAGCAAACTTATGGTTAAGACTAGTCATTTCATGGCCGTATCAGGTGAGTCATTCTTTGTACTTTTTCCTGCTCAATCTTATCACTGAAGCTACAGCGAGTTCAGTTCCTCAGAGTTTATATAGTCCAGCTTTACGAGCAACTAGTTCTGACTTCTGCAGATTGTAGAAGAAGATGAAAAGACGCAGCACTGAAATCTCTTTGCAAGCATCCAATTACAGCAAGTGAAAGTGATCCTATCTAGCCCACATTAATGCATAGAGTGATAACCTTCTGCTTGGAAGGGTGCAGTGATAGAACCAAGCATTTTATTCGTGGTTTCCACCATCGAAGAAAGGGACATTGATTGGGTAAAATTTATGTGGTAAAATTTAGAAGTTAGCATGGGAAGCTGACTTTGTCAGTAAAACCCAAGGATCACGCATTTTATAGGAATTCATGGAAGAATTACATTCTTTTAACGTTCCCAATGATTAAATTCATTTCGGGATATTTTTGCAAATTATGAATGGTACAGAGGAAGTGAATATGAACTTTACAGATAAACCCTGGAGACCAAAGAGTACTACGGTAAGGAAATGCAGATTCCCAAAGTGACCTGCCTCTGAGGTTTATATATAGTCCTGGCCTCTTCCTTACCTTCACATCCGATGGTGATCTGAAAATAGAAACTCTAAACATCAGGAGTGAAGCACAAAGAAAGATATCTCCTCTTTTTAGTTTCTCCGGCCTCTGCAGAGGCTGATATCACTGTCAGTCTAGTGAGGATTAAGAAGAAGATATGCCAAGAGAAAGAGACCCACTTGTGGTAGGAAGAGTTGTGGGAGATGTTTTGGATCCCTTCAATAGATCCTTATCTTTGAGGGTCATTTATAACTCAAGGGAGGTAACAAATGGGTGCGAGTTCAAACCTTCAGCTGTAACCAATGCACCTAGGGTCCTAATAGGAGGCGATGACCTTAGGACCTTCTATACTCTGGTAAAACAGCAAACTTGCCAGCTTCTTAACGCCCTCGTGGTACTTAATTTGCAGCTCTTCTATCTCATGTATATATTTTCTTCATTTTTCTGTTTGACAGATCATGGTCGATCCTGATGCTCCTAGTCCTAGTAACCCTAGCCTTAGAGAATACCTGCACTGGTAATCTCTCTCTCTCTCTCTCCCCGTGTGTGTGCACGCGCCTAGTACATTTCATCTTTATGCTTGTTTTGCATCTCATGGTGAAAAGTAATGTCACAGCAGATTGTAGAATAAAATCGACGCGGATACTTGAAAATTCGGAAAAACAATCCTAAGCTGATCTTCAATACATCTCCTTGTATTGGTTTTCACATGCATTTTTATTCAGTCATCAATTATTTATTTACTGACTATGTTCATGCTCTTTAAATATTAGGATGGTGACTGATATTCCAGCAACCACCGGCACAGCCTTTGGTGAGTACTTGTACTACATATTACCCTTTCATACCTACTGAGAATATATCAAAACTCAAACAGCAGAATCTTTACATGTAATGGAATTGCAATATTTTGTTCCCGTCGTTGCAGGCCAAGAGGTTGTCTGCTATGAGAATCCACGGCCAACGGTCGGAATCCATCGCTTTGCATTCGTGTTGTTCCAGCAACTTGGCCGGCAAACCGTGTATGCACCGTGCTGGCGCCAGAACTTCAACACCAGAGAGTTTGCTGAACAGTACAACCTTGGTCTGTCAGTGGCTGCAGTTTACTTCAATTGCCAAAGGGAGTCTGGCTGCGGTGGAAGGAGAAGATAGACACAAATATCTTCTTTACCGGGCCCCATCATGCTTTTCTCTTTAGCAAAATATCTGCCATGCTTGAACCTAGGGAGGGCCGTGACATTAGCTTTTTATTATGGGCAATGAATGTCTTTATGCAGCGAATTGTAGGGTTTTAGACTTAGTGTGTTTGTCCCATTGAGGACTTCCAATAAGTATCTGCAATATTTGTGGTTTCTGAGTCTGTCAAGTCTGAGAGTGCTGAATGCAGATGTTTCTTAAGTTAATCTTGTGATAACAGTAATCGTTCGGAGAAATTTCCCTTTTAACTCTTAGCATTTTGCATATTTATTGAACCAAAGATCGGTATCTTTAGGTAGAAGTTGGTAGCTATAAAGGAGCAGCGAATTGTCCAAAAATACTTTATACTTAGGATCCAATCTACTTAAGATGAAATTTGCATGAATATATATTTCGAGCATAGATACATACGTATCGGCAATATCGTGTCAAGCCGTAACCTTCTTTGATGTTGGCACCTAGTATACACCCATTAAACCTATAAGGCTGTCATTTCTAGACATGGGGGCTCCACTCTAAGGCCTAGTCCAATGAGAAGCCGGGCTTAATACTCTCAACCTGGA
This sequence comes from Brasenia schreberi, assembly GCA_036023115.1. Classification (NCBI taxonomy): domain Eukaryota; kingdom Viridiplantae; phylum Streptophyta; class Magnoliopsida; order Nymphaeales; family Cabombaceae; genus Brasenia; species Brasenia schreberi. The sequence goes on along the minus strand of JAYKKT010000076.1, from coordinate 7,255,101 downwards.
GTTTATTTAATGTCAAAAGCGAAACATGACGGAGTGAGAGCACAGCTTTGACAATGAATCAAACAATGACAAGTTCCCAGGTTTTCTATTTCGCAAAGTTCATTAAGCATATAAAAGTCGATTTTTCTAAAGCTTGCAATCCTTACTACCGAGTTCGAGACGGCATTGACAACCTTGAGTTTAAGAGGGTCAGTTTCACCTTGAAGCCTACCATCGATGGCCACTTAATATGCCACCAAAGAGTAGTTCGTCTCCAACTCTACCAAGGCTCGAATCACATGGCACTTGATCTAAATCTTCACGAAGCTAAACGCTTGGTATAGGTCCTCCATCTGAAACTGGGCGGCTTGGATCAAGTTGTCACTCTATTATATAGCTGGACTACCTCAAATCTCTTACACCTCCATGACGCAAGCTTAGCAGCTTTCTTCATGCATTGCTTCATTAAGTGTGGCCCATTACAAATGTAACTAACATGCGCCCGATTCACCCGCACTTATATTATTAGGTGACTGCCGCTCCATGGAAAGTAAGTCTCGATCGTGGCCCTCAACTGGCCGTTGGGCACCCGCATGCCCCTTGCTGGCTCTTCCCCCGGTCGCCTCCTGCACCACTCACGACGTTTCCCTTACCATTTACTCGGCTCTCGGCATTTCCCACGCATTTCATGTCGACAAACGACTCTTCTGCAGTGATGGCCTCGAGAATAATACTGAAATTCCCTTACCATTTACTCGGCTCTCGGCATTTCCCACGCATTTCATGTCGACAAACGACTCTTCTGCAGTGATGGCCTCGAGAATAATACTGAAATTCCTCCTGGAAAGCTTTATCTATGGCCATGGCTGGAGTCTATCCTCAAATAAAAACTTGTCGACCTTCTCATAAATTTATGAAAATTCACGAGTTATGAAGAATGTAATGATGAAAAATAAAGAAAGTCAATGAAACTAGAGATGCATGTCATTAAGAAAAATGAAACATAGGAATTAGTAGACTTTTCACCACAAAAGGATGTTATTTGTATCAAATGGGTATATCGAGTAAAGTATGATACAAATGGTAAATATAAAACAAGACCAGTGGTTAAAAATTATCCTTAAAAATAAGAAGTTGATTTCTTTGAAACTTGTTCACATAGAACAAGATTTGAAATTGTTAAAATGATTTTAACAATAATTGCTCAATTTCATTGGAAGGTTTTTCAATTGATATAAAATGTGTACTTTTAAATGGTTACTTAAATGAAGAAATTTTTGTTGATCAACCACAAGGATTTATTGTTGAAGAAAAACTAAGTATATGGTCTTAAGCATGAATCAAGAGCATGGTATAGTCAGTTTGATACATACCTTCACTAAAATTATTTTAAAAAGAATGACAATGAACTTACTCTATATACAAAGGTGAATGGTAATGACATCATTATCATGATGTGTGGATAAAAGTATATTTAGGAGTTTGTCAGCAGACCAGATTAAGGAATTTAGAAACGGTATGGTGGATAAATTTGAGGTGACTAATTTGGGTCTATTGTATTTTTTCTTTAGGCTTCAAATTAAATAAAATTTTGATGATATTTTTGTTTTACACGAAAATATGGTTGCGATGCGTTATGCTAAAGGAATGGTAGAGAATTGGACCCGTCGATTTTACATACATAAGAACTAAGGACCCTTTTGCCTAGGAAAATGAAACTAAGGACCCTTTTGCCTAGGAAAATGACTTGGATGGCAGAATAACATAGATGGTGAGTATATAAAAGTTTGTTTGTAAGCGTTTGACGTTTTGCTTGAGTGGGTGATTGTGTCGGTCTTGGTTGAAGATTTGTGAGGCTATTTTGTTGTACCCTTCGTGTTGGAAGTGCCAGTGTTGTCTGTCGCATATCGTATCGCATATCACTGGGCTCCATGATATGGGCGTATCATATCGTATCGTATCGCCCGTATCGTACTTTAATATTAAAAAAATATAAAAAATATTTTAAAAATCAAGAAAATTTAGTAAAAATCCAAAAAAAATCAAGAAAAATCAGGAAAAATATGAAAAAATCAGGTAAATGCTTTAAATTCATATAATGCAAAGTATAGTACAGATTGAGCATTCAACATTGAACAATTGTATCCAAATTTACATATTTTGAATAAAAAAATGAAATACATTTACATTTTACAAATTGTAATAAGGATCATCAACTAAATAATCTTCATCTTCTCCTTGTTGAAGATCCTCATTATCATCATCAACAACACCTTATGCTTGGAAATCAAATTATTCATCTCCTTATACTGTTGTTGCGCTCCTTCCAAATTAATCCATGGGCATTTTCTTCACTCCCTTTTATAATCCAGTCTTCTAATATATCAAAATTATCCAAACTTATTGGATCAAATTGGCTTTCTGGTCTATTTACATTTTTTAATTGCCTACAACAAAGAAAGATAAGCAATTAGTAAATAATATTAACAATTGAAGTCAAACAGTTCATTGAATTGAACATTTAAGTACTAAGTAATACAACATTACCTTTCACGAAGGCGCATGTTACAACAACAACAATAACTAAGCCTTTTCCCATACTAGACGGGGTCGGCTAACGAAGGCACATGTTACAACGAATAAAAACTAAATCATTTAGTCTTTTATGTTTAAACTTGTTACGCTTTTTTGTATGAATGTGTTTAAAGACACTCCAATTTCTTTTACAACCCGTTGCACTACAAGTTTGACTCAGAACTCTCACTACAAAATCCCTAAGGTTCAGGCAAACAGTTTTAAACGTATTTCACCAAACATCTGTAAAAAAAGACAAACATTAGAGACATAATCCATAATAATATAAGATGTATTGATTTAAGAAACTTAAATACGAAGATAAACAATTTATCTCGACGCATAATAGTGTGGTTGCGAATTGTTCCAAGCAAACCCATCAAGTAAAGAACATTATCATAGATCTCCATCTCTCGATGTATAGCATCTGCTATGCTCTCATCAAGGACTAATCTATCTATACAATCAATGATGCCTTGATTAACCTCACCGTCCCTTTTGAAGCTTACTGAGTACCTCAATGATGGGTATAGTATAATTGTTTATTCCATCTATTATCAATGATTTGTCACACGGGCACATAAACTCTTTTTTTTCAATAAAATTATTTTATTAGCTTCTTTTGCCCTATCCATGACTTCATAAAGGTAGCCAATAGATGGTTTCTCCTTACTATCAGTCAACTTTTTCACACGGGCACATAAATTATTTCAAAATGTACTAAAGATTGTCTCGAAAATCTCATTCAACTTTCTGTTTTTTCTGTTTTGAGGCAACTATACAAATTGTTGCCACTCATTTGAAGATAACATTCTCTTCAATGCTTGCTTCTGTCTAAGAATACTCTGTACAGATAAAAAGTTTGTTGCAAACCGAGTTGTAGCTATTTGAAGAAGCTCTGCACCTTCTATATATCTCCTCATTATACACAAAACAAATGCATGATTATAAATGAATTTTGTGATATCTTAGCAACACTCAGTTGCTGCCTTTATTTCATCCATCTCACCAATGTTCTCAAGGATGAGATCTAAACAATGTGCTGCACATGGTGTCCAATAGAAAGTCCCATAAATATCAACTAACTCCTTCCCAACTGCTTTGTAGTTAGTTGCATTATCTGTAATCAATTGGACTATATTTTCTAACCCAACCTCGCATATAACCTTATCAAATTCTTGCCGTAAGATCTCCGCATTGTGTCTCTCCTCTAACATGTCTAGAGATGTCAAAAACATAAGTCCTTTAGGACAGTAGACAAGAAAGTTTAGCAAAGTACTCCCTCGCCTATCTGTCCATCCATCTGCCATGATAGTGCAACCTGTCTCCTTCCATGACTCTCTCAAAGTCTAACAGTATTCTTACACTTCAATGACGGTATTATCTAAGATTTTTTCTCTCAACTTCTGATAAGATGACATATTGTATCCTGGACCAGTTTTAGCAATTGCATCTGCCATTGCTTGAAAATGAAAACTGTTTGCTGCATTGAATGGAATACATGTATCATAAAACCATTTGTATCATAAAACCATTTGCCTACTGAAAAGTCTGCTTGATCATGCAATTGTTCTAAAACCATAGCAGCACGAATTCTAAGTTAAGCATTAGGTGTAGTGATAGGAGGAAAAAATGAATGTATGATAGAAGCAATTCTTCCTCTACTCCTTCCTGAACTTTCTCTTCTACCACCTCCAAAGTCTTCAGCAACCCTCTTTCCCCTACTAGGTGCTCGTGAACTACTACTATCAATCTCTATTCTAACATCTAAAGGCAAACTATCAGTGAATCCAAATTCAGTAGCATCAACATCATTTTCAAACATCTCGAAATCATCCTTTTTTATCTCCTCTCTTATATACTCTCAATCATCTAAAAACATTACCATTTAATACCTTCTAGCAAACTTCTAACTCTGCCTATGCAAGGAGCAACTTCTTTCCTAGTCCCTGCTATGTGGTGTTTCAACCTTGAAATTTCACTACTAACTACCCTCTCACAAAATAAACATCTGATCTTTAATCTGAAACCCTCAACTAGTGTACTCCACTGCCATGCAGGATCATCAAAACGAGAATGAGTCTCTACCACCCCTTCCTGCCATCTCAATTGAGTACTTTAATTCAATAATAAACCTGAAAATAAAAGCACTTCGTAAATCTCCAATCGTTAAATAACACTCAAATAGAGTGTCTCCCACTTCATGAATGGGATAAAAATCATATCCACACACTTAATAACTTCATATTTTGTCATTCAAAAAAAGAAAAATACAAATAAAACAACAAATACAAAGAAAAAAATAAAGAAAAACACTAAATATATACCCAAATCCGAGTTAGAAACTCAGTGTAAGGACTGTTGTAGTGTTGGGGACGGAAGGATGTTGTGATAGTAGTGGGTTATTACTACGGTTGCTATAGAAGTCGTAAGTCTTGTAAAGTTGCTGAAGATACCCACCTGTTCGGTGGATTGACACTACCAATTTGTTGCTGCTGATGGCCACCCAAAGCTCGACCATTAGGTTGCTAAAAGAGGAGGCCGCAGTGTAGTGTTGCGGTAGTACTATTGGAGAAGGCAACAACTGGTTGTTACACGGGCTGAACGAGTGGGTGAAGGCTTCGAGTGAGGTGTTGTATAGTGGCTGTTGAGGCATCCTAGCCATCTTGCAGAGGTTTCGAGGCACGGGAGGTGCTATAGATCGAACCGAAGGGGACCTTTGGTGTGATTGTGAGGTTGAACCGAACCATCACTGAGTTGCGCAATCGATTGGGCGATTTGCTGCTGAATAGAACCGGTTCTGTGCTACCTAGATTTGTTGTAGAAAGCGACCCATACTGAATTTTGTTACTGCTCGTTTTTCTGAACTAAGCTGCTAACTGTGAAGCTGAACCAAGATGGTGAAGGGGCAAAGATCGTCTTCTGGCAACAAATATGATGGAGACCGAACATCTTTGGAGGCATTGCTGTTGCAAGTGATGCAGCAGATAACCGTGCAGATTGGTCAAGAGCGGTTGACGATGCATCTTGCTGCGTTGCAGGTCTGAGTAGAGCAGCTTGCAGTTGATCTGTAGGAGATAAGGGCAACCAGCCAACCTGTCCAAGGCGATGGTTCCAATACACCGTCCACAAGTGAACCAGTATTTACTTCACGTCCTTCACACAAATTGAAGTGCTGGAACCCAAAGATTTTGACAACGATAGAGACCAGATTTTGGAGGTTTCTTCGTGGGACTTCAACGGGTACTTGAAACGAGCGCTTCAAAATCATGAAGGTGCCGAAGGTTATAGTTGCCCTCTTGTAATTGAAAAAGTTAGAGAGAAAAAAGAAATAAATAATACATATAACAACAAACTTTTCTTACTCACATTAAGCAAAATAAAAGTTCGCCTACATCTAAAACAAAAAAGTAAAAGAAAATCATCACTTTCTATAATTTCTTCTTACTCCTTAAAACTTCTCCATACTCCTTAGAACTTCTCAAATACAAAACAAAACCATCGAACCCCGTAATCACCCAAAAATTTTCTCAAAACATTTGATCTTTTAGAAATTCAATCTTTTGAAGAAAAAATTACGTTTTTGGGTCTTTTAAGAGTTTAGAAGACTTGCGAGGGGACGATTATGTTTTAATCAAATAAGGTGTCTTTATTTGAAAACCCTTAAAAGAGCCAAAACCATAATTTTTTTTTGAAAAAATCAAATTTCTAAAAGATCAAATGTTATGAAAAGTTTTTTGAAACCCTTATTTCTTTAAAGGCAATTATTTGAAAAAGTAGAATCCTACAAATTTGGACTTTAGGGTAAAACAATCATTGTTTTTGCTCTTTGAAGATCAAATACTCCTTAAAACTTCTCTATCACTTTCCATAATATCTCCATACTCCTTAGAACTTCTCAAATACAAAACTTAACCATCGGACCTTGTAAACACCCGAAAATTTTGTCAAAACATTTAATCTTTTAAGAATTTTATCTTTTCAAGAAAAAATTATGGTTTTGGGTCTTTAAGGGTTTTCAAATAAAGATACCTTAAATGAACTCATTTTCGCACCAAAAATTCGTAGAAGCCTTTGTAGTTTTTGGTCTTTTAAGGGTTTTCAAAAAAATGATTGTTTTACCCTAAAATCTAAATTGACAGGATTATGCTTTTTCAAATGATTGTCTTCAAAGAAAGAAGGGTTTCAAATAAGTTTTTATAACATTTGATGTTTTAGAAATTTAATTTTTTGAAGAAAAAAATGCGGTTTTGGGTCTTTTAAGGGTTTTCAAATAAATATACCTTATTTGATTAAAACATAATCGTCCTATCGCATGTCTTCCAAACTCTTAAAAGACCCAAAACCGCAATTTTTTCTTGAAAAGATAAAATTTTTAAAAGATCAAATGTTTTGAGAAAATGGAGATATTATGGAAAGTAATGGAGAAGTTTTAAGGAGTAAGAAAAAATTATAGAAAGTGATGACTTTCTTTTACTTTTTTTCTTTTAGATGTAGGCGAACTTTTGCTTTGCTTAATGTGAGTAAGAAAGGTTTCTTGTTATATGTCTCCTTTCCTTCTTTTTTCTCTCTAACTTTCCAATCATTTATCCTTATTTTGAGGCTGCTACGAAATTTTGGTGAGAAAATGAGTTCATTTAAGGTGTCTTTATTTGAAAACTCTTAAAAGACTCAAAACCATAATTTTTTCTTAAAAAGATAAAATTCCTAAAAGATCAAATGTTTTGACAAAATTTTTGGGTGTTTACAAGGTCTCATGGTTATGTTTTGTATTTGAGAAGTTCTAAGGAGTATGGAGATATTATTTAAAGTGATGGAGAATTTTTAAGGAGTATTTGATCTTCAAAGAACCAAAAAAATTGATTGTTTTACCCTAAAGTCCAAATTGGCAGGATTCTACTTTTTCAAATAATTGCCTTTAAAGAAAGAAGAGTTTCAAAAAAGTTTTCATAACATTTGATCTTTTCAAGAAAAAATTACAATTTTGGCTCTTTTAAGGGTTTTTAAATAAAGACACCCTATTTGATTGAAACATAACCGTCCCCTCGCAAGTCTTTAAAACTCTTAAAAGACCCAAAACCGTAATTTTTTCTTCTAAAGATAAAATTTCTAAAAGATCAAATGTTTTGAGAAAATTTTTGAGTGTTTAAAGGGTCCGATGGTTTTGTTTTGTATTTGAGAAGTTCTAAGGAATATGGAGAAATTTTAAGGAGTAAGAAGAAATTATAGAAAGTGATGACTTTCTTTTACTTTTTTTGTTTTAGATGTAAGCGAACTTTTATTTTGCTTAATGTGAGTAAGAAAAGTTTGTTGTTATATGTCTCATTTATTTCTTTTTTCTCTCTAACTTTTTCAATTACAAGAGAGCAACCATAATCTCCGACACCTTCGTGATTTTGAAGCGCTCATTTAAAGTACCCATTGAAGTCTCACGAAAAAACCTCCAAAGTCTGGTCTCTATCACTGTCAAAATCTTGGGGTTACAGCACTTTAATTTATGTGAAGGACGTGAAGTAAATACTGGTTCACTCGTGGACGGTGTATTGAAACCACTGCCCTGGACAGGTTGGCTGGTTGCCCTTATCTCCTACAGATCAACTGCAAGCTGCTCTACTCAGACCTGCAACGCAACAAGATGCATCGTCAACCGCTCTTGACCAATCTGTATGGTTATCTGCTGCATCACTTGCAACAGCAATGCCTCCAAAGATGTTGTTCGGTCTCCATCATAGTTGTTGCCAGAAGACGATCTTTACCCCTTCGCCATCTTGTTCAGCTCCACAGTTGGCAGCTCAGTTCAAAAAAACGAGCAGCAACAACATTTAGTATGGGTCGCCTTGTACAACAAATCCATTTACATCATCCACCCATAAGGGCACATTGGGTTGCACCTAGGATTCATCTCAAGAACATCCTCCAAACCACACCCCGGGTGCGCATCCTTGGTGCACCTGAACCGCAGACCCTCCTTGGATATAAAGCAAACTTTAGGGTTTTGTATATATTGTAAAGGTTATTCTCAAAATCCAAAAAAATCTAAAAACAAACCAAAAAAATACAAAAATTTTCAAAAGGTAAAGAAAAAAAGAAGAGAAAAATCTAAACCATTTTGTTAAAAAAAATTGTCAATTCCCTTAGAGTTGATTTGAGTGGTGTCAATTTACATGAACTTCCTCAAAATCATGAAAATCTTGGACTTCGACAAACATTCAAATTCCTTAAAAGGTGACCAATATTTAATCAAACCTATACCCAAAATGCATAAAGGCTATGATCATATCTTGCATATTCCTAAGTCATTCCAAAAACCAAGATCGCGTATTTATGAATCATTCATTCATCACATGCCACAATAGGGTCAGCCATAGTATGAATGCTCATGTCATCTCCACTAAACTAAGGGTAGGTAAAGTGCATTCCCTAAAAACCTTTCGTGACAACATACATCATTTCATGTATATTCATCAACCCGTATGGAACTACATTTTACATGTCATGCATCCCATTTACATTATCCACCCAAAGAGGCCCAAAAAGGTGGCGGCCTAAGTGAGAATGTCCATATGTCATAAAAGGGGCAAAACAAAAATCAACGATGCATATTAGTCAATTGATGCATAGGAAAGAAACCTAGTAGACCTTATAAATGCTCAATATCAAAAAGATATTATGATTAGTGTCTACCACAAATTCTTTTGAAATGATTTTTGCAAGGTAGATCTTCTTTAGTTTTTTTAAGAAGGGACTAAGTCGAATATAAGCCTCTTAACTAGGGATTGATGCTTTATAAAAGGTGGAGTGTTTTCAAAATCATGAAATGTTATTTAAAAAATCCTTCTTTTATAAGATAGGGCCTAATTCAAAATAGCAAAATATCTTTAAATTGTATATGCTATTATGAAATAGGTCATACTTGATTAGACCACGTATCTAAAGGGATAAGTTGTTTCGACACTTCATTTTCTCCAAAAGAAAAATTGGCAAAAAGTCAAAATAGAAAGAAAAAAAAGATAGAAAATAACCTCAATATATAGTCTTTATAAAAACAAAAACAAAAAAACAAAAAACCTCTAATATAGAGGTCCCTTTTGAAAGAAAAGAAAAAGAAAAGTCAAAGCTTAAAAGAGTAATTTTTCATTAAAAATCTCTTTTCCTTATACCACGAGATGCTTCAGAAGGGACCACGAGAATTCTTCCTTTATTTTTCTCAACTTATCTCAAAAGAAAAAAAGTTTGTCATTATGATCCTAAAGTAGGAATAAAACCTACCAATTTGGATCTCATTTTGTTTGATGATTAAGACTTGTAGTGTGGAAAATGAAGTTTTGAAATACTGTTGAGTTTTTTCAACTATAAAAACCTCTACCAAGTAATTTTGTATCAAACCAAAGTTAAGAAAAATATAGGAAATGAAAGTCCCTTTTGGTAGAAACAAAAAGAAAGTATCCATTTCAAAATGATTTTTACAAAACCCAAAGCATCAAGGAAATGAACATGAAGGACATCTCACTTAAAGCACCCAACTTTCATGGGATCTCTCTTAAATAAATCAAGGAAATCATCCAACATACATGATTCATCCAATCCATACATCTCATGCCCATATTCATTCATAGATGGTCTTATGGATATATGATCCTTGCATTTGTCGATTACCATTCATATTGAGTCACACTTGCTAGAAATTCTCTTCCATCGGAATTAGTATAGCCCAAGTTTGAGAAATGAATCCCTTAAAAAAATGGAAAAATTCACGAAATCTTGATTCCACTCAAATCAACTCAAGCATTTAAAAAAAATAAAATTTTTATGGTTGTTATTCTTTACTATTAACCAAATACATTTGGATTAATACCAAAGAGGGACATCTCTAAACACCCAAAAATTTTCTCAAAACATTTCGTCTTTTAGAAATTTTACCTTTTTAAGAAAAAATTACGATTTTGAGTATTTTAAGGGTTTTCAAATAAAGACACCTTAAACGAACCCATTTTCGTACCAAAATTTCGTAGCAATCTCAAAATAAGGATAAATGACACCCTCTCAAAAAAATTCGATTTTTGACAAAGAGACAAAAAATTACTATTTTGCCCTAAAGTGCAAATTGACAGGATTCTACTTTTTCAAATGTTTGCCTTCAAAGAAAGAAGGGTTTCAAACAAGTTTTCAAAAAAACAAATAAAAATAAAACATTGGAAACCAAACCCAAAAATGTTTGCAAAACGTCAAATTTACAAAAACCTTTGAAATTGAAAAACAAATCAAGCCTCAAAAACCCGTCTAATTGAAGATAATCACACTCCAAGACTCATACAAAAGGTTAAAGCAGTCCCAGACTCTACACCCAAGGGTTAAAGAGGTATGAGACCCTACACCCATTAAAAGGGTTAAAGCGGTATGACAACTTACACCCAACAAAGGGTTAAAGTGGTTGAAACGGTAAAGACTAACTCACGGAGTGAAAGCAGGTCACCCGTGCAAACAAACATTGAAAATGAAACTCAATTGTTTTTCAAAAAGAATATTTCAAGATTTCGTTAAAACTCGTTTTCAAATATATCTCAAATGAAATAGTTTTAAATAATTAAAAAAATATATATTTGAAACCATAAATGAAAAGATAATCAAGAAAAATAGAATTCTTAAAGGCAAGATCGAAAAAAGCATCCAAATCAAACCTCGAAGCAGGGTCATTTTGAGTTCAAAATTCAAATTCATCCTAAGATGAGTCAGAAGAAGTTAACTCAAGCCAAGGTAGATTCAAATCTTAGGTTCAAAGAACAAATGAATACCACACCCAAGTCAATAACTTAGATGGCAGAATAACGTGAATGGTAAGTATATAAAAGTTTGTTTGCAAGCGTTTGATGTTTTGCTTGAGTGGGCAATTGTGTCTGTTTTGGTTGAAGATTTGTGGGGCTATTATGTTGTATCCCTAGTATTGGAAGTGCCTTCGGGCAAGGAGCAACCCTGCTGGATTGCTGCTAGGAGTGTGCAAAATCCAGGTTGCTGTAAGGGTGTTTGCAGTCGGATGTTGCTATAATCTGTGCATGTGCGACTGTAAACTCGGGGTTGTGCTACTGTTTGGTCATCGTGAACTGAGTATTGGAGGGTCGTCTTGTTCGGGTTGAGTCTGTAGAAGCTTGGTCTAATGATTGTTGTGGTGTTGGGGACGAAATGATGCTGTGATAGTAGCAGGTTATTACTGCGGTTGCTATAGAAGTCGTAAGTCTTGTAAAGTTGCTAAAGATACCCACCTGTTCGGTGGATTGACACTACCAATCTATTGCTACTGATGGCCACCCTAAGCTCAACCGTTAGGTTGCTGCAAGAGGAGGTCAAAGTGTAGTATTGCGGTAGTATTGTTGCAGAAGGCAACAACTGGTTGTTACCCGGGCTGAAGGCTTGGAGTGAGGTGCCGTGCAGTGGTCGATGAAGCATCCTAGCCATCTTGCAGAGGTTCCGAGGCACGGGTGGTGCTGTAGATTGAACCGAAGGGGACCTTTGGTGTGGTTGTGAGGTTGAACCGAACCATCACTGAGTTGCTCAATCGATTGCAACAGAAGGTTGGGCGATTTGCTGCTGAATAGAACCTAGTCTGTGCTAATTAGATTTGTTTTACAAGGCGACCCATACTGAATGTTGTTGCTGCTCATTTTTCTGAACTGAGCTACCAACTGTGGAGCTGCACCAAAATGGTGAAGGGACAAAGATCGTCTTCTGGCAACAATTATGATGGAGATCGAACAACATCTTTGGAGGCAGTGATGCTTTAAGTGATGCAACAGATAACCGTGCAAATCAGTTGACGATGCATCTTCCTGTGTTGCAGGCTTAAGTAGAGCAGTTTGTAGTTGATCTGTAGGAGATAAGGGCAATCAGTCAACCCGTTAAGGGCGGTGGTTCCAACACTTCAATTTGTGTGAAGGATGTGAAGTGGAACCCAAAGATTTTGACAGCGATAGAGACCAAACTTTGAAGGTTTTTTCGTGGGACTTCAACGGGTACTTGAAACGAGCGCTTCAAAGTCACGAAGGTGCCAAAGGTTATAGTTGCCCTCTTTTAATTGAAAAAGTTAGAGAGAAAAAAGAAGGAAATGAAGCATATAACAACAAACTTTTCTTACTCACATTAAGCAAAACAAAAGTTCGCCTACATCTAAAACAAAAAAAGTAAAAGAAAGTCATCACTTTCTATAATTTCTTCTTACTCCTTAAAACTTCTCCATCACTTTTCATAATATCTCCATAATCCTCAGAACTTCTCAAATATAAAACATAACCATCGGACCCTGTAAGCACCTAAAATTTTTCTCAAAATATTTGATCTTTTAGAAATTTTATCTTTTCAAGAAAAAATTGCGGTTTTGAGTCTTTTAAGAGTTTGGAAGACTTGCGATAGGACGATTATATTTTAATCAAATAAGGTGTATTTATTTGAAAACCCTTAAAAGACCCAAAACCGTATTTTTTTCTTCAAAAAATCAAATTTCTAAAACATCAAATGTTATGAAAACTTTTTTAAAACCCTTCTTTCTTTGAAAGCAATCATTTGAAAAAGCATAATCCTGTCAATTTAGACTTTAGGGCAAAACAATCATTTTTTTGTTTTTTGTCGAAATCAGATTTTTTTTAGTGTCATTTATGCTTATTTTGAGGTTGCTACGGAATTTTGGTGCGAAAATGAGTTCGTTTAAGGTGTTTTTATTTTAAAACCTTTAAAAGACCCAAAACCTCAATTTTTTCTTAGAAAAAATAAAATTCCTAAAAAATCTATATTTTGAGAAAATTTTTGGGTGTTTACAATATCTGATGGTTATGTTTTGTATTTGAGAAGTTCTAAGGAGTATGGAGATATTATGGAAAGTGATGGAGAAGTTTTAAGAAGTATTTGATCGTCAAAGAGCCAAAAAATGATTGCTTTGCCCTGAAATCCAAATTAGCAGGATTATGCTTTTTCAAATGATTGCCTTCAAACAAAGAAGAGTTTCAAACAAGTTTTCATAATATTTGATCTTTTGAAGAAAAAATTATGGTTTTGGGTCTTTCAAGGGTTTTCAAATAAAGACACCTTATTTGACTAAAACATAATCATTCCCTCGCAAGTCTTCAAAACTCTTAAAAGACCCAAAACCACAATTTTTCTTAAAAAGATAAAATATCTAAAAAATCAAATGTTTTAGGAAAATTTTTGGAGTATTTAGAGGGTCCGATGGTTATGTTTTGTATTTGAGAAGTTCTAAGGAGTAGAGATATTATGGAAAGTAGTGAAGTTTTAAGGAGTAAGAAGAAATTATAGAAAGTGATGACTTTCTTTTACTTTTTTTCTTTTAGATGTAGGCGAACTTTTGTTTTGCTTAATGTGAGTAAGAAAAGTTTGTTCTTATATGTCTCCTTTTCTTCTTATTAAAAGAGGGCAACCATAACCTTCGGCACCTTCGTGACTTTGAAGCGCTCGTTTCAAGTATCTGTTGAAGTCCCACGAAAAAACCCCCAAAGTCTGGTCTCTTACGTATTGCCAGACTTATCATACAAGACGTATCGTACGATATGCCCTAAACTTTTGCTTTAATAAAAACCGAATCGTAATTTTCTAAATTATTAATTGTTAATTTTGCTATAGATATACTTTTTGTTACTTGCTTTGACACTCTAGCATTAATTTTGTTATATATTATCTAGCAAACCAAGAGATACTTTACAACAATGTTATAAAAATCGTACGTATCGTACGATACGATTTTATCGTATATCGTATGAAGATACAGTACGATACATGGGTACATATTGCTTATCACGATTTATCGTGTCGTATCGTACGATACGATGGTGTATCACACCATATCGTATGAGTCGATTCTGATTTTCTTTTATAAAATAAAAAATTTAAAACTTATCAATTTCATTTTTGCTTCTTCACAAACCCTTTTTTAATTTCATGGTTTATTCACAAGATTATCAAGTGTTTCACCTAATCCAACTCTTCATCTTTAAGGTTTTTATCAAATCTGTGTCATACCTCTTTCCTTTGACATTGTACTTGATTTTTCACTTAAAAAATTTGGGAATTTATAGATTTTGTGATTCTTAACTTCTAAAAAGAATTTTCCTCCTTATTGATTGTCAACTATTATCTTAATAGCTTCTGATCGAGTCGAGTCGAGTCGAGTCGATCCGACATGAAAATATTACAATCTAGTGTATGAAGGCAATAGCCTTGTAAAAAAGTGCATGTTTTACAATGCAGTAAAACATTGTGGTATTTCTCGTATGAAATACCACATTGCAGGAACCAAGAAGGATGTTAGTGCATATCCTCGGGTTGCCGAAGCAGTGAAGTACTAGATTGAGTAGGTATTGGAGGTTTCGAAAGAAAAGAAGAGATTAAGGGTAAGATAAGGCAGAAATAGGTGGTTGAGATATGTTTCAACCATTTGAAGATACTTCTCCTTAAGGGATGTATGGTGATTATGAATTATATAGTACAACTAATATGAAAGAAGAGATGGATGAAAAGGAGAGGAGAAGGCGAGAAAAGAGAAAAAGTGTAAGTTCGTGGAGTTTCTTTTTTTCACTACAAGGGCTCCTACTCGCTTGATGCCTACGAAATGTACTAGAGGAGGAGGTAAAGGAAGTAGTGGGATGCTTTCATTTTTTCTCTCACGTACGACTTATAGAGCTTAGTCAGGCATTAGATCAGCTATGGCTTCAAGGGAGATAACTGAGAAAGTAAATTTGAAGTGTGCTGATTTTTTTTATGAAAATTGCCTCTCTTTTAGCGTTGCAAACTCATTTTCTTTTCAAAGTATGGTGGATGCTATTGTCAGTGTCAGTAGAGTTCCTACTTATTATGCTTTGAGGGGCACATTATTGCAGAAATTGGTTGATATTGTTAATGCATGGAATTCTGAATTTAGGGAGTCGTAGCAAGATACGAGATGTTCTATTATAGCTGATGGTTGGAGAGATGATCTACATAGGTCTTTGGTAAACTTCCTAGTCTATTGTTCCAAAGACACACTATTTTTGAAATCATGTGACTTATCCCATATTGATAAAACTGCAGATAATTTACTCCTTATTTTCGAGAAAGTTATTGAGAAAGTAGGTGTTTCAAATGTTGTTAAATTCATTACTGATAATACTGCAAATTTTAGACCAGTTAATAATATGCTTGACGCAAACTATCCATCCTTAGTATGGACTCCATATGTTGCACATTGCATAGACTTAATGCTTGAAGATTTGAGTGCAATTGATGAAATAAGAGGAACTAAAATAAGAGGAATTATAGATGCATGCATAAATGTTACAAAATTTATTTATAATTATTCTTCTGTATTGCATTTTATGTGAATTCATACAAGTGAAAGGGAATTAATTAGGCCTTCATTGACAAGATTTACTACGAATGTCATTACTGTGCAAAGTCTTGTCATACAGAAAAATGCATTAAAAAAATTGTTTGCATCTGATGAATGTGACTCTATTAATTAGTCTAGAAAGAGGGAGGGGATTGTTGTGGTAGATGTTTTTAATATTAATTTTATGAAAAGTTACAACAAATTTTTTACGATGATTGTACCTTTAGTTAAGGTAATAAGGATGATGGACAGTGAAGATAGACCTGCTATGCCTCGTATATATGATGTTATGGATAAGGCCAAATTAGAAATACAAGCAAACCTTCACCGCAAGCTATCACTTCTAAAGAAGGTTTGAAAGATAATTGATGCACATTGAAATTGCCAAATACATCATGATTTGCATACTGCTGCATATTTTCTTAATTCTTCTATTCAATTTTCTCCTAACTTTATGGGTATGAAGAAGTGAAAAAAGGTATATTAAATATAATTGACCTTGTTGAAGATTCATCTACTCGTTGTAATATCCATTTAGGGTTAAGCAAGTATATAGAGAGTGTTAGAGATTTTGGAAGGGCAATTACAATCCAACTCCGTTCCCCGATGCGATCATGTATTGTGTTTTCATTTATATTTATTTAAGTTATTAATTTAATTGATTGACTTTGAGTTTTCTTATTAATCATTATCGTATTTTATTTCAGATGAATGGTGAGCTCATTTTGGTGTAGATGCATCGAACCTGACAAGGAAGAGGAAGGACATTATAATGGTGATGGTGGTGATCCTCACTACGTTGATTATAATGCTTTTGTTGATTATGTTCCACGTTGTGGATAATCGTAATTTGTTTTAACTTTTATTTATAACTTTGTAACGTTATGATCTTTGATGATTATAAGTTGTACTTGTAACTTTATTATTTATTAAGTTAAACCCAAAATGTATTAAGCATTCTATTCACGTTAATGGTATGAAATATAGATGTTTGTAGCTTTGTTCACAACTTCATTAAGAGATGTTTTTGTTATAATACGGATGCTTCTTCATGTTATATATATTTTGTTCATTAATTTTAAATTTTACATTTTTTATTTTTTTAAAAAAAATTAATACCAATTTTTTTACACCGTATCATACTATACAAGCGTGTCGGTGCCTAATACGATACGAACATCGATACGGTTTTTCCAACATTGCTTTACAAAGCATTAAACTACAATTTCCATTAATTTGGCAAAATTGCTATAGATATAGCAAATTCTATATCTATACTGAAGTTATTAATAATGTTGTAAAAACTGTATCAAAGACTTATTGTGGATTAAGTCTTTGATGTTTGTTTGTTTTTTACAGATGTTTGGTAGAATAGGTTTATAGGTGATTACCCAAACCTTAGAGATTTAGCAACAAGAGTTTTGAGTCAAATCTTTAGTACAAGGGGTTGTGAAATGAATTGGTATCTTTGAACACATCCACACAAAAAAGTGCAAAAGGTTGGAACATAAAGGACTCAATGACTTTGTTTTCATCTGTTGTAACATGCTACTTCGCCAAAGATAATCTTATATTAGTTACTACTTAAAGATTCAATTCAATATTTTGTTTGACTTCAATTGTTAATGTTATTTACTAATTACTTATTTTCTTTCTTTTAAGCAATTAAAAAAGACAAATAGAGAAGAAAGTCAATTTGATCCAATAAGTTTGAATAATTTTGATATATTAGATGAATGAATTGTGGAAGATAATGAAGAAAATATACTCTTAACCGAAGAAGACATTGCATAGATTA
Organism: Brasenia schreberi; assembly: GCA_036023115.1. NCBI lineage: Eukaryota > Viridiplantae > Streptophyta > Magnoliopsida > Nymphaeales > Cabombaceae > Brasenia > Brasenia schreberi. Next base: position 7,237,387 of record JAYKKT010000076.1, on the reverse strand, counting down.
ATTTAAAAAGAACGCAACATCATCAAGGAGTTAAGATTTTAATTTTGAAGAAAAAGGTGGTGAAGATCTTCAGCAAGAAGAAGATGAAGATTATTTAGTTGATGATCATTATTACAATATGAAGATGTAAATGTATTTCATTTTTTGCTTCAAAATATGTAAATTTTTTTCAATTATTGAATGATGAATATGTACTAAACTTTGCATTATATGAATTTTTTGTAATTATCATATTTTTTCATATTTTTTTGAATTTTTACTAATTTTTTAATATTAAACTAAAATATGATACAATACCTATCGTATCATTGACCAAAACGATGCACGATACGACCCACATCAAACAACACCGCCTACGAGTTTCGTATAATGCAATTTGAGCAAACAAATGCCCCAACAATGTTTAGTAGATTAATGAATGAGATCTTGCATGAGTTGTTAGACAAGTTTGTCATCGTGTGCTTAGACAATATTGTATTGTATAACCGGAGCCTAGAGGACCACATAGAATACCTGCATAATGTCTTTGAATGTCTTAAAGAATACTCATTGTTTTTAAAGAGAGAAAAGTGTGAGCTCGCCTAATGGAAGATTTCATTTTTTATCATGGGCTGGTGAAAATGGACCTTTTGAAAGATAAAAGCTATCATGGAACGAGAGACACCCCATGAGCTAACCAAGTTGAGGAGTTTCCTAGGGTTAGTAACTACTAATGCAGATTCATAAGGAGGTTCTCACGGTTGGCAGCACCTCTTACTGAATTATTGAAGAAGGTTGCCTCGTGGCAATGGAACACCCAATGCATCAAGGCCTTTAAAGATCTTACGGCAGCCCTCTCCACCAAACCTGTCTGAAAGCTACCAGATTTCTCACCTCTATTCAAACTCCATATCGATGCCAGTGACCATGTCGCGGTCGGTGTCCTAGTCCAAGAAGGGCACACGGTCACCTTTGAGAGTCGTAAACTATGAGGTGTGAAGCTTTGTTACCCAGCCCACGAGAAGGAGCTATTGGTCATTATTCATTGTCTCCAAGTGTGACATGTATACTTGTTGGGAGTGTATTTCACCGTGGTGATAGACAATGTTGCCAACATTTTTCTCAAGACTCAAAAGAAGTTTACCGCCCGAGAAGCACAATAGTTAGAGCTTATGGAAGAGTAGAGTTTGATAAAGTGTATCGACTAAGGAAGCAAAATATCATGGCCGATGCACTAAGCATGAAACATGTTAATGAAACCGTGCTCGCCATGACCCGGTTGGAAGGAGATGTCTTACAGCAAGTGAGACAGCATGAATCAGAGAACCCAATCTATGAGCAAACCCAGTGCCAAGTGTAGGAAGACATTACTGAGCGATTTGTGGAGAAAGATGGACTACTATGGACAAGGGACCAAAATAAAAGGCTGATAGGGATTGGATCAGATTCTAATACCAATACGAATTGCAGAGGATCCAAACACAAACTGAATCAGATGCAAGCGCAGATTGAATCAGGATTCAAAAAGCAACTACCTGCAACCATCAAGCCCGAACCTGCATCAAGAGGCCTTCATCTGCATCAAGAAACCTGCAATCCCTCTAAATAGAGAAGCAGTCATGGCAGCGATGGATGACTTCAAATAGCAGAGACTCCTCGGTATTTTGGTCTCCTACACAAATAAAGTATGATTCCCTGCAAAGACACTCAGGAAAGAAGGAAGAACACTAGAATGAAAAGTCGATAAAAAGGAGAGAACAACCTTAGTAAAATCCATCAATGAACCCTCGGAAAATGCCTAAAAGAAATATGAAACATCCATTGATCTTGAAAAAAAACTCTTTCAGTCCTCCGTTTCAGTTTACTGTAAAAAGCAGAGAGACCCGTTCTCTCTCTCTCTCTCTCTCTCTCTCTCTCTCTCTCTCTCTCTCTCTCTCTATATATATATATATATATATATATATATATGTGTGTGTGTGTGTGTGTGTGTGTGTGTGTGTGTGCGCGCAGTGAAGCCCTACCTGAACCGCCGCTCGAAGTCCCCATCCTCGCTCCCTCCACCAGCATCACCACTGCCCCGTCGTCGCTACCGCCCAGACCCCCACCTCCCGCTTCTTCCACTCTCTCTCCCTCATAGGGATGTACTGAAAAGAAAACCCCAACCCCATTCTTTTAAACTACGGATCAAATTGGATCCACTCGATCGGACTCGATTCGTCCCATTTTACCCGTATAACGTCGGGTCTGGTTCTTGAACCCCGCTCCTGTTGGTGAGACCCAGTTCACAAGCCCAATTTTGGATTCCTTTCAAACCGGATCCCTTTTTCTCTTTGTTAGATCTGATTTCATTGGCTCATTTCTAGGTTTCTATCTGAATCGGACCTCATCCCAACTAAATTTAATCCAAACCCAATAGACCCAATCCTTCTTGGACTTAACTCCAATCCAATCCCTCTACTAAAGATCCATTTTGAATTGGATCTAGTTAAGCCTGATCTAAAAACTCATTTCCTCTTTCTATCCTCTCAACAACCCAAGCGATCCGGTTGTGACAAGTTCCATCAAAAGCTCACCAAATACTAAGTATTTAAAGAATTCCGACTTACCCAACCATGCAAATTTGGTAGCACGAGAGGTCAACCCTTGTTTGATGGAGAAGAACTTCAGCAAAAAGGACTCAAACAGGCACATCACACGTCGACAAGGAAAGCGTTAGTAGGTATTCTACTTTTCGGATTTATCTCTTAATTATTTCTCTTTTTCTTTTTCCTTATTATTAAGAGGATCATATCGCAAACCTAGGTCTTAGGGGGGCAAAAATTTGCATACAAGTTCAGGTCATTCTCCATCAAGAGGAGCTACCATTTACCCAGCCTACCCGTGAGGATAGGTTTTTCAAATAAATGCTTGATTGGATCAAGCCTAGACACTATCAAGATCTCATGATCTAGGAAGTAATGTCGAAATTTCTGGCAGGCCCATACCAAGGCCAAGCACGTCTTCTTCATGGCTTGATAGTTTCTTTCATAAGCCAATAGAGTTTTCGAAATATAGTAGATGGCATACTCTTTATGGGTATCATCCTCATGTTGAGCCAATAAGGCACCCAAGCATTCGCATGCACAGAAATATAAAGCAAAAGAGGTTTTCCTTGCTTTGGAGTCTTTATGGGTATCATCCTCATGTTGAGCCAATAAGGCACCCAAGCATTCCCATGCACAGAAATATAAAGCAAAAGAGGTTTTCCTTGCTTTGGAGGGTTTAAAACAAGAAGATTAACCAAATATGCTTCTAATCTTTCGAAAGCTTTTTGGCAATCGTCGTCCCACACAAATTTCACCCCTTTTCTCAAGAGCTTATTGAAAGGTTCGCATATTGTAGCGAGGTTTGAAATAAACCTTCTAATTGATTTGAGGCGACCTTGGAGGCTTCGGATTTGAGTTAAATTGGAGGGTGGAGGCATATCTATGATGGCTCGACACTTAGAGGGTCGACTTCAATGCCCCTTTGCTTTACCATAAAACCTAAAAGCTTGTCAGATTCTACTCCGAAGACGCACTTTTGAGGGTTTAGTTTTACTTTATAAAGCCTCAGTCTTTCGAAAACTTTTTGCAAAGATTCGATGTGTGGATCTCGGGCTTTTGATTTCACCAAGAGATCATCCACATACACTTCTAAGAGCTCATGAATTTGATGGTAAAATATCGTAGTCATGGCTCTTTGGTATGTGGCACCGGTGTTTTTCAAACCAAAAGGCATGACTGTATAGCAGTACGTGCCCTAGGGTGTGGTAAAAGCAGTTTTAGCCTGGTCTCTTCGGGCTAACTTGATTTGATTATAACCCGAGTAGCCATCCATAAAGGAAAACATTTCATAATTTGTAGTACTATCGACTATCAAATCAATATTTGGCAAAGGCAAGTTATCCTTTGGCGTGGCTTTGTTCAGATTTCTGAAATCAATGCAAATTCGAATTTTCCCATTGGATTTTTGAACTACAACAATGTTTGAAAGCCAATCAAAATACACAATGAGTTTTATAAAACCAGCTTTAAGCAGATCTTCTAAACCCTCTTTTACTTGAGAATGGACATTCGGATGAATCTTTCTAAGCTTTTGTTTTATGGGTTTCGAATCTAGATCTAGGAGAAGACAATGCTCTACCACTTTTGGGTCTATACCTGGCATGTCTTCATAAGTCCATGCGAACACATCGATATAGGTTTTCAAGAATTAAATGAATGATACTTTTTCATGCTCATAAACATGCGCCTATCTTAATGTGTTTGGGTTTTGACTCACTCCCTAAGTTGATTTCTATGAAATCCCCTCCTACGGAACTTGAAGGTTCCTCTATGTCAAGGATTCTGTGAAACTCGGGAAGCTCAGAGGTTGGATCCTCCTCAGGGAGAAGGGGATCCTCTTCTGTGCTTTGATCATTTTCGAGAATTCTAAATCCTAGGGAATTTGGAGTTAATACATGGTTTTTACAAACGCCTGGTTTTAGTTTTGAAATTTCTACAGGTTTTGAAGATTTTGGTCCTTTTATGAAGACGATTTTTTCTTCAAAAGCCTTGGTTTTTTCCAAATTTTTATCAGGAGCTGGTATATACATGATTTTGTTTTTGGAATTTTCCAATTTTTCAATTTTTTTGGTTTTTTGCAAAGAAAAGATATTTGGAGAAATATGAAAATTGGTTCTAACAAATACATAAGATCTAGATCTACCACAGTAGAATCAAATCAGGTTTATTCTCATCACTTGGTCCAGATATGACCAAGTGGATTGACCCAGATGATCTGAATTCAACAGTAGTATCCAGATTTGAACCTCGAATAAACTGGATTAAAGGTCCACTTTGGCATTCATCACTTCAGCCACCAAGCATCCTTTCCATTCGTTCTCGTGAAGTCGTTCTTCATGATCTGAAGGCGGTGGCATTATGAAGCTCTTGATGCAACGATCGATGAGATTGGTCGTCATAGACCAAGTCTGGTTGTCATAACATCTCATGCACACGAATTAACTGTTCCATTTCATCAATGAGTGTCTTGCATGGTTTTTCAGTTGCATAATCCGAAAGTTCTCGAATTTATGCTTCTCCCTTTGAAAGAAACAGACTTTGGTGATCATCAATGCTTTGTATCGTAAGACTTTGTAAATGAAAATGGCCACATTCGGCCTACATCCGTAAGAAAAGGGTCCTCCTTACGGATTTTAGGGATGTGGTTTCTTATTACAAAATAAATGTTTTACAATATAGCTTTTGATTTACAATGATTGATGAAAGAATTGAGTCGTTATTCTCTCAGAAATGAAAATGGAAATGGAAAACCTAGAATGGTAAGTTAAAGGAATGAAATGTAACGAATGATTATATATGAATCATCTCGTACATGAAACTATGCACAGAAAATGGAAAGCAAAAATTTCTCTTCCCTAAACCTTCTAGAATCAAACCGTATACCCGTAGCATTGTCTTCCTTCTTCTTCTTCATTACATGTCCTGCTCACCCTCCTTCCGCATCGGTTGCCATCAAACCTTACGTTTTTTCTTTCTTTTTTTTGTTGTTTTTGAAGAAGTCCCTCAAAGTGGCATTCTATTAGTTCTCTGTTGATGGTGAATAATCATGACCCTTTTCCAAAAGCAAGCATGTCAAACAGTCGTCCTCAAATTTGAAGTATCATGCCATTTTTTTTGACCATTCTCAAATATTGTTCTTAAACGAACAGTCATAATCTTTCGTTTTTTACAATCACTTTGGTTCTGTTTTGTTGAACCATGAAGAGATAGAATCACTTGTGGCCTATTCAACATATTTTCATGAATAACCTTGTCAATATCAAACACTCAACCAGTATCTTGATATTGTCCTGGTTCCAGCAGCAGCTAGACTTGAGTTTTTCATCAACAACTTTACTAGGAATATTCATCATCAAAATGATCGTTTGAATGCCACCGTTTGATGCCAATTGACGTGTTCCTTGGTGAAGCCGTTGGTGTTGCCACTTGATGGTTTAAAACATGCATATGGTGGCCATTCATTATTTTCTGTATATGCTATTATGTAAACTGTATGCATATGGACCATGATGGCATGCGTATCAAGTGGCCATCATCATCCATACTACACATGTAGTTGGTTGCATACTCTTACTTTGTACAATTGAATGGCGATATTAAGGCCATCTTGACTGTCTTGCTAACATTAGGATCACGAATAAGGAAAAGTAGCAGCATACCATCGGTATCATAACTTAGAAGGGTGAAATTAAGCCTAAAGGAAATTGGAGTTGGTTCTACGAGAGAGAGATTTTCGATACCAATGGACTAGATGTGGAATCCTATCTCCTGTTCCAGTGGCAGATTCCGGTGATGGTGGATCGGCGGCAGGCGGCTTCAGTCTGCCCTCCCTTCCTTCTTGGGATTTAGCCGATCTCCTCTTTTGTACGCAGCGGATTGGAGAGTGGACGGGAGGTTCCCATGCAGGGGCTTCCACAGGATGAGCTAAGGTATTTGTGATTCTGTATTCTTTCTGTATTTTTCATACCATCCCACAACCTGTAATGGCTGCCTTTTATAGGCAGCCTGCTTCCCCTCATCCGTGATTCATCCACCTGCGGCTTCCCTCGTTCGGAGCAAATCACGGATCCGTTACCGGAAATCTCAGTAATGATCATCCATTACGGTTCAGCCTTATTTGTTCATGTAATGGACTGGATGGCCAGTCCAGCCGGTACCTAAGCCGAGAATGGCCACTTACCTTGTAACATCTCCCACTTAGCCATTCGAGCCAAGTGTATCGACATACTGGTTTTCCTCCCACTTTTCAGGGGTTTTTCCTAGTTATGTCGATTCCTGATTACTATTACAATCAGAACCTATTGTGTGGTTATTTATCTATACAACAATTCATCTGTTGCATGCTTATTTACCTATACAACAAACTATCCGTTGCATGGTTATTTACCTATACAACAATCAAACATATCTCAAACCCATGTTTGTAACATGTTTTGAGAAGAGATCCTCTGTTATGCCTTTTGTTAAGGGGTCTGCCAACATATCTTCCGTTGACATGTATGAGATGGATATTTCCTTTCTCATAACCATATCATGAACATAGTGGTATTTCACCATTATATGCTTGCTTTTTGAGCAATCCGCTCCACTCTTAATAAGAGTAATTGCTACATTGTTATCACAATAGATAACTATTGGCTCGTCTGTTATTTTCAACTTCAAATCTCGTATGAAGCGGCTTATCCAGATAACACTTGTTGCAGCCATACAACAAGCTACATACTCAGCTTTCCTGTGTATGCAATGCTACACAACCCTGTTTCTTAACCTCCAAATAAGAATATTTGTTCTAAGGTTGATTTGTTGTCATCTTTGCTCTCAACAAAGTCAGCATCTGAGTATCCTACCACTTTCAGTTCATCTGTTGAAAACATAGTTTCAAGTCCTTTGTTCCTTTCAGATATCTTAGAATCCTTTTAACATCTACCTAGTGCTGCCAACCAGGATTACTTTGATATCTACTTACAAGACCAACAGCAAAGCTGATGTCAGGTCTTGTACACAACATAGCATACATCAAGCTGCCAATAGCTTATGCATAATGAACATTAGGCTTATTGTCTCCTTCATTGGAATAATCAGCCTTACTTAATTTAACCCTTTTTGCAACAGGTGTATCTGCAGACTTGCATTCACCCATTTTAAACTTCTTGAGGATATAGTCAATATATCTCTCCTGACTCAAAAATAAGAGTCTAGATCATCTATCTTGAGAGATCTTTATACCCAGGATATAGGATGCTTCGCCCATATCCTTCATTTCGAACTTGGAGTTCAACCATGACTTGGTTTTGACAATCATCTCATTGTCATTTCCAATCAACAATATGTCATCTACAAACAATGACAAGATGACAAAGTGGCTCCCACTATTCCAAACATATACACAGTGATCAAGTTTGTCAGCCACAAACCCAAGTTCTATAATGGCATTTTGAAAAATCAAATACCATTGGCGAGGTGATTGTTTAAGGCCATATAGAAATTTTTTCAACATATATACTTTATCTTCTTGGGCTTCAACCACAAATCCTTCTGGCTGTTGCATGAATATGATTTCTTTTAAATCTCCATTTAGAAAAGCTGTCTTTACATCTAACTGATGTAAATGCAAATCATAGTATGCAGATATTGCCAGGATTATCCGTATGGATGCAAATTTCGCAACTAGAGAATATATCTCAACATAATCTATCCCCTCTTTTTTTCTAAAAACCCTTTGCAACCAACCTCGCTTAAAACTTGTCGATTGTACCATTGACCTTGTATTTCTTTTTCAGAACCCATTTGCAGCCTATAACTTTTTTTTCTTTTGGCAAATCAGCCAATTCTCAGACTTGGTTTTTCTCAATGGATTCAATTTCCTCATCCATGGCTTTCTCCCAGTCTGTTATTTCCGATGAGTTCATTGCTTGCTGATAAGTCAAGTTATCAATCAACTCATCTAAATCTACCAAATTACACACTTCTTTTGCAAAATAAGTATGATAATCCTTTAAGTAGGATGGAGTGACTCTTAGCCTCTTATGTCCACTTAAGGTATTGGTAGTTTTAGGAAGATCTTCTATGGGCTTAAAAGATGATTGGTCTATGTCTACCAAATCATCAACACATTCCTCATCGTTTTTCAGGATGTCATTTTTAGTATCTTCTAAGAATTCAATATCTCTGCTTTCAATGAGTTCATGGTCCTTATAATAAAACTGATATCCTTTTAAACCTATTATCTAGCTTATCTCTAGACTAATCAAGGATCTTGACATTTGCAATAGACCCTCATCTCTTGAGATGACCTAGGTTGGGTTTTCTTTCAAACCACATCTCATATGGTGTAGTGAATATAGCCTTACAAGGTACTCTATTGAGTATGTAAACAACTCTACTTACTGCTTCTCCCCAAAATACCCTTGGAAGAGAGGCATCAATTAACATTTACCTTGTCATATTCAGCAAGGTTCTATTGTATCTTTCAGCTACACCATTTTGCTGAGGTGTTCTCGGCATTGTATTCTGTTTAGTAATACCAAAGTCTTTGCAAAATTCCAAGAATTCAACCGAGGTATATTTACCTCCTCTGTTTGATCTTAAGACTTTGATCGAATGCCCTAATTGATTTTCCACTTCTTGCTTATATTTTTTAAAAGCATCAAGTACCTCAAATTTATATGCCAAAAGATATATATACATATATCTAGAGTAATCATCGATAAAGGTTATAAAATAACCCTTTCCTCGATGTTTCTTTACTCTAAAAGGTCCACATAAATCTATGTGGATAACTTTCAACAGGGTTGTTGCCCTTGTTGTTTCCCTAGGAAAAACTTTCCTTGTCATTTTTTCTTTTATACAAGCTTCACACTTGTTGAAACTATTTTCCTCAAATCTAGGCAATAAGTAAAAGTTGGATAATTTCCTCAACTTTTTCAGACTTATATGCCCTAGGCATTTATGCCACATATTCACATCAATAGTAAAGGCACTCTCAATATAAGCATAAGATTCACTATTTTCATTATCACATAATTTGAACAGTCCTTGTTCTACATCAAATTCCCTAGAGAATAGAATTCTCCTATGCTTACCCACAGTCACCTTGTTAGAAATAAACCTAACCTCAAAACCTTTCTTTACTAAGGCAGGGACCGAGACCAAATTGTGCCTTATTGATGGCACAATTAACACATTGGTCAATACAATTGGTTTACCTTGTACATGTATCCTGAAGGACCCAATACCCAGAATATCTAAGAAAGTATTATTTCTCATATAAACTCGATGTTCCCTAGGTTGATATTCCTTCAGATCCATTGCTCCTTCTTTGGTCTTTGAGATGTGTCTTGTAGCTCCTAAGTCTATCCACCAACCTATCACTAGGCGGTCCAAATACAAGCATTCTGAAATCACGCAGATTATATCCTGCTTCTCCGACTGTCCGTGTTGTAGGTTGTTTCCTCTACCTTTCTTGTTACGGTAGACCCTTTTGTAGTGTCCCATCTTTCCACTGTTGAAACACTTGACCCAAGAAGCGGCTTCTTGCATTTTCTTAAAATTTTGACCGTCTTTCTTATTATTCTTGCCAAACTTTTTATTTGGTTTCTTTTTCTGGTTGGACTTAGAGCTAGAAGCTAACTCATCCTAAACCACTAGTAATTTTTCTTTCTTGTTCTTGAGCATGTGCTCGTGCTCTATTGCTAGTTTAAGGGGTAACTCAGAAAGTTTAATCTCAGGCCCTAATCTTAGGGTAGTAGTGACCATGTTCCATGATGGGGGTAGACTGTTCAACATTGTTGATATCTGCACCGGTTCAAGGATGACTGATTTTGTTACGGCTAAGTCTCTAGCCATTACCAGCATGTGATTTACATGCTCTACTACATTTTCTCCTTCTTTCATTTTGAAGGAATTGTATTTTTGTAGTAGCAACTGCATATGCAATTTTGTTGTTGTATCATATTTAACTGTTAATGAGTCAAATAACTTTTTTGCGATCTCATATTCTTCAAAGACCCTAATCAAGTCATCCCCCATATATGTTAACATGATCGTCCTTGCTATGATATCGTCTTTTAGAAATGTTTTATACATTTCTAGTTGTTACTCATTTGTGTATTGGGGGTGGCGGACGCATGATTTCTTTTAGAACGTACTCAACACCTTACAGTGTTAGAGCCAAAGGAATTCTTCTCTTCCATGTCTAGAAGTTCAGACCATTCAGTTTTTCCGGTTTTGCCAATTCAGACACATATCCTAGAACTCAATTTTATGTGTTTGGCAAAAATAACAATTAAGCAGTCTAAAAAGAAAACCAATACAAAAATACAAGCATACATAGCAAGAAACATGTTAATATGATGCATGATATCTAGCAAGTGATCTTTTTGAAAAAAAATTCAAGGGGTTTTTGCCTCTGTACCCCTAAAAGAATACCAAGGGACAAAACTATAATTTTATCTATTTATCCTCCTTTTGTAATTTTGTAAAATCTTGAGGACAAACTCGTAAAATTACTCTTTGGTATTTCTGTAAAATTAGCAACTAATCAGGGTTAAAATCGTAATTTTAACCTTCAAGACGAATCTGTAATTTTTTAAAAGAACAGGGTTAAATTTGTCTTTTGACTAGATGGCAGAATCAAAATTATCCAAACTGGGAATGGTAAAACTGTAAAGAATAGCCCGGTATTTGATTATTTCCACAAACAACTAAAGGGTAAAACAAAATTTTTGCTTAGTAAGGGCAAAATAGTCTTTTTACCTGAAAATATCTAGACAAAAAGGTAATTTTGCCCAATGATAACAGAGTAATATCTTAAACCAGCCGAGGCAATTTGGTCTTTTTAGACCGTTCCCCGAGGCGGTTTTGAGAAACCATAGGCGGTTTTGGAAAATTGTTGGTTTTCCCACCTACAGTTTTCCAAAACCGCGGATTTCAAAATTTTTTTTTAATACAAATACAAAAAAATATACAAGTTTTCAGAGAAACAAGGAGGAGAGAGGGGAGAGCGGGAAAGGGGGGCGGAAGGGAAACGGGGGGCGATGGACCCTTTGTTGGCGATGTCCCCGGCGGGTTTCTACTGCTACTCCTTTCTAGGCGGCTGTCGGCGTCCCTAGCGGCATCTATTTTCCGGCTTCTTCTGGCTGTTCATCTGTGACATGCCTTTTCGGCTTTTTGTGGTCGTTCGACTGTGGCTTGCCTTTCTGGCTTCTTGTGGCCATTTGATTTCTGGCCTATTTTGTTGTTTGGCTTCTGGCCTATTTGCTATTCGGCTTTTGGCCTGTTTCACCGTTCAGCTTCTAGCTTGCATCGCCTCTGCCGACCGCCTCTGCTTCTCCCTGATCTCCTTTCCTTCTTTTTTTCTTTCCTCCTCTTCTCTTTTTTTTTGCTTACCTGTCTTTCTTTCTTTTTTCTTGTAGGGTTTTTAGGCCCTGATACCAGTGTAGAATCCTACCTCATGTTCTAGTGGCAGATTCTGATGATGGTGGATCGGTGGCAGGCGGCTTCAGTCTGCCCTTCCTTTTTGGGATTTAGCCGATCTCCTCTTTTGTACGCAGCAGATTGGATAGTGGACGCGAGGTTCCCACGCAGGGACTTCCACAGGATAAGCTCAGGTGTTTGTGATTTTGTATTCTTTCTGTATTTTTCATACCATCCCATGACCTGTAATGGCTGCCTTTTATAGGCAGCCTGCTCCCCCTCATCCATGATTCATCCACCTGGAGCTTCCCTCGTCCGGAGCAAATCACGGAGCCGTTATCAGAAATCTCGGTAATGGTTATCCATTACGGTTCGGCCTCATCTGTTCAGGTAACGGACTGGATGGACAGTCTAACCGTTACCTGAGCCGAGAATGACCACTTACCTTGTAATAGTAGAACCATTTTGTCATTACCATTGTTGATTTAATAAAATCTCCACATACAAAACAAATAACAAACAAGTAAAATATATTGCACAATGTTTTCAAGGCACATGATATTTCATACTTTCCTTTTGCATGAGGGGTAAAGCATTTCATTTTACCAGCACTTTGGAGGAGTGCACACGCTCTCACTAGTGCGCCCGCTGCTGACTCACACCATGATGGCGTGCTTCTTCTTGTTCTTTGTAGTAAGAGTCATGTTGTGCTCATTGTACATATCATCCTAGACTAGGTTTAGGCAAGTTTAGTTGTAAAGCCCTCTTTAGTACGGGTTAATAAGTAGTCTAGCTAGTAGTAGTTAGATAAGAGTGGGTCACTTGATCGGATTCAGTAGCTTCTTGTGCAAGCCTCATCCGATGGCTATATAAAGTCATGCCACCCTTTGTAACAAGCAATCTGAATAAAACGCATCCTTCATCACCTTCATCTTAGAGAGTGAAGTGAAGTGAGTGATAGTGCATCGAATGAAGACTGGGCGGTGTAGAGTTTGTGAGTCGAAGTACTGTTGCACGACAAGAAGAGGTGCAGACTCCAAGCACATCGTCGGCAAGGGAGCCGAGTGCTTGCAAAGGTTGAGCGAGCAGTTGCGTGTTGGTTGCTGCCGCATAAAGTGTTCGATATTTCACATAAATCAAAGCTGGTTGAAATTGTGTGACAATTGGTATTTTAGAGCAATCGGTGCTATGATACCAATTGTGACAGTCCTCACAATGCTAGGCTTCAGCTAGACCCGAGGATTGGTAGGCCATGGCTTCCCCAAGCCATGCAGCCTTTTCCCTCTCAAACCACGCAGTCGCGAAATTGTTGTGGTGGAATTGCGCCTCGTTGTTCTATATCTCTACTATATGCGGGTGAAGGGAAGCACCAACTTTCTTAGTTCTCGTGGTTACACTCTCTTTTAAGAGACATTCCCTCACTAAGGTAGAGAACTCTAGTTAAAGGCAAGTCAAGTGGCTACAAGTCATCACATGGCTATTTATAGTCATCGGTGGTGTGCTTTAGAAGCCACCAGCTGAATCTACCTGTATGGTATTCAGATTGGATCTAAATCTGATCCTATTACAAGTAATACTAAGCTAGGGTGCTCCTATGTAAAGGGGTTTATAAGAAAGTTATATTAAAGACCACTTGGTTAATCTTTCACAAGCATAGTCAAGCCATAGATATCAATGATGTTAACAAAATAACAATTATCTACTATTTTTTTATGCATAAAAAGATAATAAAGATGAACTTAAACTTATTTGAATATAATGGTACAATGCTTCATGTCTCATTTGCACAAAGTGGTACACCCTCTTATCTCCTTTTTTATTTCCAAGAAGTTTATAGATGGTGAAGAGTACCTTCTTAAGAGTTATCACACTTCACTAAGTATACTCATGGCTTTTTGTTATGTCAGATATCTTTTCGATATGTGTGCATCATGTTTTATATGCATCTCAATATTTTTGTCATCTTCAAGAGTTGCACCTCTTGGATAAATCTAAAATTTCTATTATTTTAGAATTCTCCAACATTTTATGCATGGCATGTGTTCATTAGGACATTTATGCTCAAATTGTTGCAAGTTGTAAGTTGTTTTGACACACTGTGATAAAATAAATGCACTAATCATTTTCATTAATCTTTTATGTAATTGATTCCTAGTGCTTTCCTTTTATGAAGGAAACTTAAAGTGTTAACATCTTTTTTTCTTCTACAATAGGGATGCTGACGACAATTATACAGGAATTGAACTGACTACCTACATCCTATGAGTGGAGAGCCCTGCCAAGTGGGCTAATGCCGTGAGTGCAAGTGTTTAAAATCATTAGTATGTTAGAGTCACGAAGGATGCCGGTCTTTCTCTTAATAATATTATCTTTATGATGGGCAGTAGCTGATCTAGGAAATCTCTTACAATCGGGCAAATAGCCCTCCAAGTCTGTCACGTCCCGTTGCGCTATGTATTAAAGCTCAAGTAATCAGCCATGCACTACTACACTTTTGTTGTTAATTTTCTGGATTTTGGGTGGTGCAGATGCTCAACTTAAGCTAAATGTAGATCCATTACTGATGATTGGCAACATCAGTAATATGAAACCCAGTAGTTATTAGACTGTGATCAAACGTTTTGGTCATTCTTGTTTCCGGTGGAAAGTTCATATTTGCCGTATCAAGAATCTAAATACCATTTCATGCGATGTAGATTTCACAAACAGGATTATTGGCTCAGCTTCACTAACAAAAACGAGAGAGAGAGAGAGAGAGGTTTGTAATCAAGGAGTACAGATAAGAATATCTAATGCAGTCTCCTTTGCTACATGTCAGTCGTTTTGGACAGAACAAGATTCATTCATGCAACCAACTCCAATCTAATCGATCATCTGTCCGGCCCTGTTCAGGGAGGAACAAAGTCCTCATCTTTTTTCAAAAAATAAATTTATGTTCCTTCCACAATACAGAAAATGAGCGTCACAAACATATTCTGTGTTGCACGCAAAATATATTACTATGATGCTGCAACACCTTTTCTTTTTGAGGCTTATGTTGCTCCTTTGGTAATAGGACGCCATTTTCTCTAGGTAATGAAAGGAAATATGTAACAAGCAGAGTGAACCAGTGTCGGACCTAGAAGAGGCAAAGTCCAATTTACGACATAGGTTCGCTACTGGAGTCGACCATAAAACACTTTTATCAACCAAAGTAATTGAGATGTCATTTCCAAGCTTACATTTTTGGAATCCAGTGTCTAACCCAGAATTGCTTAGTATGCCTAAGAAAGGATCAACTTGGTTGCCGGAAGGCGCTTCGCAAATTAGGTAAAGGTTGGTACTCTGAAAGTCAGAAGTTCCACACTTGGGTATGCACGGGGTGGGCCTAATCCGACATTCTCAATGCTATTGGTTTTAAAGTGATCCGATTAACTCAACCTCTTACCCCCAAAAAAGTTGGTAGAAACCTGAACCAATTTATCGATTGGGCATTCGATATGTCAAACATGGGAGTCGACTTTCGAGGCCTAATGTCACAGAGACGCAACCGCTGCCCTTATCTTTCCTCGATTTGTTAGACTTGTAAACCACACCTAGCTGAACAGATGATGCCGCCGTCTACTTCTCTCTTTCCTTTTGGCATGCTTTTAAGATTGACAATCTGGGAGAGGCAGACATCTAGCAGATAGGTAATCCGTATGCAAGAAACTGTGAAATCCATCAGACCCATATACTTCCTTCTCTTCTGTTTTTCTGCTGTGAGGGTCTGGTTTGGCCCTTCCTCCGTTACGCTGTATCATTGAAGTTGTCGGCAAAGAACCTGCACAAGAGGAGCAAATCATCACACTCGTCACACCCTTGCTCCTCAAGGAGCCGCTCTTGGGCCTTGAGGCAATACCAATGCCCTTTAGATTACTGTAAGTGCGAAGTTTTGCAAATAATGCATAGTTCATAATGAAAAGGATATGGAAGTCAGAAAACTCTTAAAGCACGCATGACGATTGGTTTATCAAATACGCTAAAGGGGATGAGACCTGGACTGTTATATCTGACGTGGTGGTTTTGGAACATGGATTTGGACCATAACGTCATGGCAAAGTGATGATGTTTCATTGACAACTTGTTAACAAAATTCAAATATGCTCTGTTTGTAATCATGGAAAAGGTGCTTCTAATCATGCGTGGTCGTGTTCATGAGAAGCTTGTCTTTTTGAGAGCTACAATTCTCACAAACAATATACATGGGAGATGGGAACTAGGAGATGCTAAACACTCTCTCATGCCATATTCTACTAGACCATGTGTATTATTCATGATATCGCACCGATGACACAAATAGAACTACACATCTACATCAACACAAAAATCAATGCGATGAACTTTTTGATTGATCGCACGAATGATGATACTGATCAAACAATGTCTAATATGAAAAATTGTCTAGCATTTCCACTTTCTCCATTAGAGATTATCTTTTTTGTTGAAGTATACCACGAGTATAAATCCCGACTAATCCAACTCGAGTAGGGATGGCATGCTATGGGGTTAAGTCGGAGATGATATGCATGATGGCCCTATGTTGGATGGTCGATGGCCTCTCGAAGTCGTAGGCATAAATCCCATGGATGAGGTCATCGCGAATACCCATATGATCAAAGCTCGATATGGCCTCCACATCGGGGCTCGTCTCGAAGACCATCTCTCTCTTCGGCTCCCTCCTCGGCCTCTTCCACTACCACTCCCTCCTTCACGGCCCTCGCAACTGCTCCCTAAACATCCTCCATCTCCACGCACAGGATGAACGATGTTCCTATTTTCCCTTTGATTCCCTCTTAGTTGTTGGTCTCTCTATTTGTTTCACCTTCGTAACCACATTAGTTAGAGCCCCCATTTACTTCCACCAACACCATCTAATCCACCTTCGCAGCATTACCCAAGAACCAAAACAATTGTTTCTCGCCACCATCGAGTCTAGCCACCACTGTCCACCATTCGAACTGGAGCCACCCACTATCATCTATGCTGACCATGGCCCGATAATACTCTACTGACCAGCCCGTACATCACCTTCCTCCCTCTCCCCTGTTTGTGCTGAAAACCATCACCATCATTGTCGAACAAACAAGCCACCTCATTGCTTCTCCATCACTAGTGTCACCACCATAACACTGTTGTCATTTCATCCAGGCCCTCCCTTAAGCCACAAACTACTATTGATGTTGCTCTATCACTCACAATTTATGAAACATAGCATTGTGCCTCC
Organism: Brasenia schreberi; assembly: GCA_036023115.1. Taxonomy (NCBI): domain Eukaryota; kingdom Viridiplantae; phylum Streptophyta; class Magnoliopsida; order Nymphaeales; family Cabombaceae; genus Brasenia; species Brasenia schreberi. The sequence continues at coordinate 7,220,164 of JAYKKT010000076.1, read as the reverse complement.
CTCATGTAGGCACCACCTAAACAATCAAGGCCACCTGGGCCATCCATTGTCGATTTGCCCTTAATGGTTGTCGACACTCACCTCATCCACCATCCTCCCCATGAGTCTACCACCATCCTCCCCACGAGTCCACCACCACCTGACCAAGTCCACCCTTTACAAGACCCCCTTTTGCGTCGACGTGTCGGATCGGTGTGGGAGAGAATAACGAAGATATGCTCTCCGATCACTATCACACGATCTCCATAAGCCTTAAATGCCAATCCCCAACCATTCATGGAATCTACTCTCTCATGAAGCCTCCAGATGTTGTGGCATATGCCATGGGAATTAAAGTCTTTGTCGAAGATGAACAATTATGTGCCAACGATGAGAGATTCCTTATCAAAAAGCATGAAGCAATCGTTTGATGGTATTCGGGGAAGATGCATCCATCACTGCCACCAAGATCGCAAAATCTTTATCACCAATTTGCTTGCCACCATCCAAACTGTAGAAGCCTTTACCTTGCTTTGATACCATGTAAAGAAACAAGTAAATTTCAAATATCTCTTTTATTGAAGATCAAATTTATACAAGCTGCCACAAAAGGGCTTAATTGTTTATTAAATACATGAATATTTATAGAGAGAAGAAAGTCAACAATAGTGTTGCTGGTTGCTGAAGGCCCAACAACTATTTTACTAGCCGTTGGGTCTCTTGGTATCTCTAGTGCCAAGGGGCCTTGGCCCCGGTTCGAGTGACCTTGGTTCGTTGGGATATGATTTAAAACACAAACTTATGGGTCATGTTGGCCCAACCCTACTACATTTTAACAAGCAACTCTGTTTATTCACCAACATCCTTCTTCTCTACCTCACCCTAGTTTCTTATTGTCATTGTTGTCCTTGGCATTCGGCCTAAGCAATTGGTGAAGCTCTCACTTAGGACAATATAGCAACTAACTCGCTCAATTGATATGACCATAGGTCTATGTAGACATCACATAAGCAAAAATTATGAGGGAACTAGGTGTGAGTCCTTCAAGCTCCTCCGCAATTGCAAAAAAGGTTGAGATCTCAAACTCTAAAATCGAAAAACCACATAGTACTTTGTGAAATTTCTCCTTAAATATGTAAAGCATGAACCGTCATTTAACTAGCGAAAGAGAGCTCAAACCAGTCAACCAACCCATGGTTGTTGTTTAAGTCTTGTGTATATAAACAATACGAGCTAACCACTAACCGGACAACCTCTTTTCTAACATGTTCGCCGACAAAGTCTCTTCTTATTGACGAGAAGAACCAAGTTGGGAAGTACTTTCATAAATATTGTAAATGACAGCACCCTGCATTTACCTAAAGTATATTTTGGTAGAAAGTCCCAAAATAAAATCTTGGTTCATTTGCCTTTAATACAATTACCTTAGCGGAACCGTTTACATAAAAACTTTAAAATGTGATTAGCAAATTTCACGAGCCAAACCAAGTTGAGCTCATGTATGACCTATTACTACTGATTGTAGGTTTAAAAAACAATATATATCATTTAGCTAATGCACATTCAAAGATGACAATATATATATTAGTTCATGCAAATTCAAAATTAAACTTAATACAGGATTCTTAAACTTTGTGAAGGGCAAAATCATGGAATGTGGCTCCCGTATACACACATCATGCACGCACCCACACACACATCCCTGCCCAGATACACAGAGTATTGGATCCGAAAGACCAAAAGGCCTGGGTTAATATGTAAGCATAGAAACAGACTCACATTAACAAATGTTACAAATGATGTCTGTTTCTTGACGATTGATGTGATACAACAAAAATAGGTTCAGATCAAGCGTAACATTTGTTAATGCTAAGTTTTAAAAGTCTATAATTTCTATAATATGTTATTTCTAAAATTTGGCACTGCCGATTTGATTTTTCTGTTTTCTATTAAACGTTTAACAGATCCTATGTTATTCAAAAAACATGTTTTGATATCATCCTAACGAATTTAGCCATCTAAATAAACTGGGAACATATTAAATGAGGAAAACTAAAACCATGCAGATAAGTCATGAGAATCTGAAGAACAGGTGATTCCTAGTCATACGACTAGATATAAACACCAAGACCCAAGTTATAGAAACCACGACCGACTTTGCGGGAAAAAGAAAGTTATGCATACAAATGCCCTCGATGAAAAACCTTTGGTTTTCCGAGCAATGCTTTACTTAAAATGGAGTTCCAATAACGATGCAATGCAGCAAGAACTCACTAACCTTAACCTAATAGGAAAACTGATGATTGAAATAAATAGACAGTGAATCTTGCACTACATATAACCAAAATTTAGGTAGATGAACAGAAGTACAACCTTCCAAACAATCTGGTAGCTTATGTTTCAAATGTCTTGCAAGAGGCTACTACCAGTTGATCAATGTGACCACAACCTTGAATAAATCAATCAAACCTGTTTTAGAAATGAAGTAGCATTCTTTAAATCTCTATGGTTATAAACTTCTGTTGTGGTAAAATTATCACAAGGGTTCATCTACATGAACAACCAATATGACATGACAAAATAAAACAGAATAGCAAAGCCCCATCTGTAGGTAACACCCCATACAGCTTTTGCTTAAAATATGCTTCCTCCACACTTCATATGAAAGAGAGAGAGAGAGAGAGAGAGAGAGAGAAAGGAGAGGGTTAGTTTGAAGCGTGTTTTGGACATTAACACATAAAAATACCCAGCAAAATACTTAAGTGATAAATTCACAACATATGCTTATAGTGCACTAATTAGTTTAGTCCAACACCCAATTGGACTCATGTATCCGAGAGGTTTACAATGAGAAAAAGATGAACTGTAGACACCAGATCATATGCAACACGCAATTGATCTAATGGTCTGATTTCTTGACAAATAGACAAGTGACGGATTTAGAATATAAGTGTTTAAATGCAGCTCTTCTTTGGGTATCAGTTCTACTGAATGAACCTGAAACACCGGTCAAATAGCTACACTGCCATCTATTCATCTAATAATATTTGGACCAATTTTTTTTCTTATTTATGACTTTGTTTTACTCTTTGTAATGTTGTGCGAACATACATCCTTTTAGAAATTATAACCTACATCGTGACCAATCTAGTGATCAAATAATTCATGTGCGATTTAAAATTGTTCACCTTATTCATGTTTACTGTTCCATGTATAAAATTATAAGGGGCTTCATGGTTCAAGCAGAGATATGATATATCAGTGACCGTACAGACTGGACCTACTAATGAAGTAATACAAGATCGCAGCAAAACAGCAGAAATAAACACAAAAAACAGTCTTACGAACAACAACTAAGCCTTTTCTCATACTAGACGGGGTTGGCTACATGGATTCTTTGTTTCCACAAAGCCCTATTATGTGTCATGTTAGCAGTTAACTCACAATAAGCTAGATCATTCTTTATTATTTTTTCCAACACTTTGTGGTCATCCTCTACCTCTTTTAATACTTTCAAAATCTAGTTTTTCATACCTTCTTAGAGGTTATTCTTTTGAACTTCTTTCTATATGTCCAAACCATCTTAAACGATATTTTCTCATTTTATCCTCTATTGGTGTCACTCCTAATTTATTTCTAATAACCTCATTATGCATACGGTCTTTTCTTTTACGACCACTCATCCATCTCAACATCTTCATTTTTGTCACAGACATCTTTTGTACATGTTGATGATTAACTTCCCAACACTCATAATCATAAAACATTGCAGGTCTAATTGCTCCTCTATAATATTTACCTTTTAACTTTAATGGTATCTTCTTATCACAAAGAATACCTGGTGCTCCTCTCCATTTTTTTCTCTTGCATCATGAGTCAGATAACCCTAGCGAGTCTATTTTCTCAAATCATATTGCTTTATCTTCCATTCACATGTCAAATATGTTCTTCCTATTCGGTCAATCAATGGCATGGAGAATAGATCGTAAATAAGAGATACCTCACCAAGCAACTTGCGTACTACTGGAAGCCTTTATTGGTGACTTGAAACCCAGCATCTTGTTTAGAGCGCTCACATAAGCCCGAACACTGGAAACAACAATATCCATCCCTGCTCCTGAACCACTGAGAAAGAAAAACGAGGTTGTAGTATGAAATGATTTAACAATAATAAATACTAAATAATAGACCATCTAGAAAACCTCAAAGTGCGGTGCTTTCTCTCCCCAGTCAAGGCATGTGCAGATGTATGACCGTTTTCTCCACGTATGATTACTCGTGTATGGGCTATCGCATCAATGCCTTCTGTCACAGAATTGAGGGAGTACTCCAGAAGTGTTACCGACACCTTCAATCAGAGGAACTTAAATTTACAAAACAAAGGAAAATGCCAACGCTCATCTACTTAATTTGGTAAAGTACAATAACGGTCTAACCATGATGACACATGGTGGTACACGTTCTTGTTTGCATGAATACAGCCACCAATTGTTCATCCAACGATGTCTGTGTTTTACATTGTTTATTACTATCTTAAAAAGTTTTATCATGGTTAGTCACTCTAGGTTTCCATCTTTTCGATGGTGAAAAGTCAACAGTTCACAATTAATAAGAAAGGGATTATTGAAAAACGACACTAATCATCATGTTAAAACAAAACAGCAAAACATGGATATGGGAAATAAACCATCTTAAACATGATGGAATTGTTAGTGTTTGCAACTGAGAGTTGACTTGATGTAAGTCAAGTGTCGTACCATACCATGTGTGCGATATGGTCATACCACTATAAACTGTTTTACTAATTTTGCAAGATTCTTGTCACCTTCAGAAGTAGAACCAGGAAACAGCACGGTTTCACTAAGAACCGTAATGCAACCCCAAGTCAACATGAGTACAACTTGTTCTACAAATGGAAAAATAGTTGTACATCATCTTCTCACACACAATCAAATGTTGTAGCATGCAAGTTGAAGTATACTATATACCTTGAAGCATCATTCACTTGAATGTGGTGGAATGGATTACTGTTGTGTCAGTTTGTATGGTATTGTATGGAAGGATGTGTACAATATGATCCGCACATATTCAGCAATATTGATTTGCACTGTGTATCTTAAGATATAGGAGCCTTATCGTATGCATCATAAGATAAACTCTAGAGTCTAAACACAGTCTGGTCAAGTGATGTCATGTGTTTTATTTTGTTAACAGACTATAAGATCGTATGCATGACTTTTACCTACTTCCAAGAGTATTGTGGGAAGAACACTAGTTTTTTTTTTGCTATAGTTGGTTTTATTCAATTGCTCTGTGTGCTGGAGATTTGGAGTTTTGTAGGGAAGAATTATTTTAGACCAAAAATGGTGATGAAGATTGCCTTGTTTAAGATTATTACATTTTGTCAGAAACTTTGTTTTTCTTTTTAAAGTTTCAAACATTTGAATTATAAGAACTTATGTTTGTTATTGTGCTCTAAAAATTGTCTTTTAGCATTGGTGTGCCTTTTATGGTTCTCAGTGTTGGGCAGTTAATCATCAACATATGCAAAAGATGTCCATAACAGAAATGAAGATTTGAGATGGATGAGTGGTCACACAAGGGTTATTAGAAACCAATTGGGAGAAGTACCAATAGAGATAAAATGAGAAAATTATTTAAGATGGTTTGGACATGTAGAAAGATGACCAAATGACGCTCCCTTAAGAAGATATGAAAAATTAGATTGGAAGAGGATGACCACAAAAGTGTTGGAAAGAAACTATAAAGAATGATCTAGTTTATATTGAATTAACTGCAGCCATGGCACATCATAGGGCTATGTGGAAACAAAGAATCCATGTAGCCGACCCCATCTAGTAGGGGAAAAGGCTTAGTTGTTGTTGTTGTAGCACTGCTGTGCCTTTTTGTATGTTTTATAATTTCATAATATGCACATAGTAAATTGAACATTTGAAAGCTTTGTTAAATATTTACTGCATGTTCCACGGGTGAATTATCATGCAAGAGGTATCTCTTTTTTAGGTGTTCTTTTGTTTTTTCCAGAAAAAGTTACGATGTTTATATGCAAGCCGTGGTACAATATCTTAGTTTTGCTTTCTGCACACAACTAACTATTCGATGCTACATGCATATGGCATGATTATGCAGCATATCGGAAATCAAACAAACAAAAATAATCTACAAACAGAATATGCAGAAGAACACAAATAATGAGGAGAGGTTCTCATCTCTTTGATCCATGATAAGCTTACAACCTTGATTTCCACAAAAAAATGTTACATTGTTTCAGATGTTGCATTTCATGATCATTGGACTTACTTAAGTATTCCCATGATATTCTAACTAGTAAAGTTCAGTTAAAGGCACTAGCTTGTCGATTGCCCCAACAGCAACCAAAGCTGCACATCTTATCATCTGAATCATATGCTGTCTCCAAGTATATGCTTGCACTTTGACCTCTTTTGGTAATAGAGCAACGTTATTTCTCTTCTAGAAAAGGATCATACTAGTAAAAACCAAACATTTGCCGAATATATGCACGAACCTTGACATCAAAATGACAAAAACTACAGATTTCACTACCTTTTTCTTTTCTTTTCGAGTGCCTTAAAGAAGCAATTTCCTATTGGATTTAGTCTTATAAGCTTTGTCACTAGATGGTGTGCAAAAGGAAGAATAATCAGATATATATAAACATGAGATTCAACTTAGCTTAGAAGATGGCAAAGTAGCGGGTTGTTTCTGTGCAGTCGCCGCTCCTATTCTCTTTCTTTCTTGCAGAAAGTTACAATCGACTGATAGTGTTTCACGCCCTTAAATATCAGCTTTACAATTATAATCTAATTTACCTAAATACCATTAATGAGCCTTATTTAAAACTAGCTTTAAAAATAAAATAAAGCAGAACATAATACGGAAGATAAATAACAAATAAACACAGGTGAAGTTGTCATCTCTTGATATTTCTTTTATCTGTTTGAATGCTTCAACACTCCCCCTCAAGTTGGGTGAAAGATAGATGTTACACCCAACTTGCTATATAATTCCACCAAGAGGTTTTTGTTAAGTTCCTTCGTAAGGATATCAACACACTGACTTCCTTACCTCACATGTTCTAGCTGAAATTCCTTAGTTTGTATGATGTCTCGTATAAAGTGGCAATCAATTTTAATATGTTTTGTCTTCTCATGATAGACTGGGTTAGAGGCTATCTGTATTGCTGCTTTACTACCATAAAATGTAGAAATAGAGTCACCTGAATGTAGACCTATCTCCATCAGTAGAGAACGCAACCACTTTCCTTCACATATGCTAGATGCAATTGCTCTATATTAAGCTTTTGGTGTTTACCTTGCCACAACTGATTGTTTCTTGCTTTTCCATGATACTATATTGCCTCCAACAAGGGTTATATATACTGTAGTTGATTTTCTATCATCTATAGAACTTTCCCAATCAACATTAGTATAAACTTCAATATTTGTATGACCATTGTACTTATATACAATTTCTTGTCCAGGTGTAGCCTTTAAATATCTTAATATATGAAATACAGCATCCATATGGGACTTTGATGGTGACTGCATGAATCTACTGACGATGCTTACTGCATATGCAATGTATGGACGTGTGATGGTCAAATATATAAGTTTTCCAACAAGTTGTTGATATCTAGTTATATCCACCTTATCAGCTCCATCATCCATTCAGAGTTTTTGATTAACATCCATAGGAGTATATATTGGTTTGTAATTTTCCAATTTAACCTCTTACAGTAAGTCCAACATATACTTTCTTTGATTTAAGAAGATATTAGTGCCTGAGTAAGCCACTTCAATACCCAAAAAATAATGTAATCTTCCTAAATCCTTGATATCGATGTAGATCCTATTTTAATTTTTAAATTTCTTCAACGTCATCTCCTGTCACAATAATATCATCAACATATACTAATAATACTGTCAGCCTCTCCCCCTTTTTAAAAAATAATGTGTGATTACTTACACTCTTCTGATATCTAAGATTGATGATGCTTCTACCGAACTTTTCAAACCATGCTCTAAGAGATTGTTTTAGTCCATAGATTGTCTTTTTTAACCTATAGACTTCATTTTCTAAATTTGCATAGCAAGGTGGTAATTCCATATAGACTTTTTCTTTGAGTTCTCCTTATGAAAATGCATTTTTTGCATCCAGCTGCCACATAGTCCAATTCTTTTGGGCTGCAATGCTGATAATGACTCATATAGATGTGAGTTTTGCTACAGGTGCAAATGTTTCTTCATAATCAATCTCATATGACTGACTGTAATCACGAGTCACTAATCTTGCTTTATATCTCTCTAATGTCCCATCAGCTTTGAATTTCACATTATACACCCATTTATAACTTACTACTTTTGTTCCTGGTGGCAGATTACTGACTTCCCATGTCTTATTTTTTTTTAGTGCCTGAAGCTCAGATTTCATAACTTCAACCCAGTGTTTCTGCTGAGAGGCTTCATAAAAATTCTTTAGGATTTGATATAATTCAACTTTTAACATAAAATTCTGATAATTAGGAGATAATTGATCATAAGAAATAAATTTTGAAATTGGATACTTACCACATAGTCTTTTCCCTTTTCTGTGAGCTATGGGAGCATTCAAATCATCTTCTTCAAATGGTTCAATTGAATTTGAGGTAGGTACTCCCCATTGGTTCGTGGTGTCTGTAGAATTGGGCATAATTATATTCCTCTTCTCTTTTTTATACACTTGAGTTTCCTTTTCTTTGTGTTGTTGATCATCTTCTGTAATAGAGTGATCTTCATCAACCTCATCACTAGTAATGTTGATTGGGAGAATTCGATGGTAGAGTTTGACAAGTCAGTAGAATTGTTGAAGAATGAAGAGGTTTCAAAGAATGTTACATTCATGGAGATGTACTTCCTATGTGAATTGGTGTCATAACAAATATATCCCTTTTTTTCATAGGAATATCCAATAAAGACACATTTGACAGCTCTTGGATCAAGTTTATCCCTAAATTGACTGTGAACACGAACATAGCATACACATCCAAACACTTTAGGGATAAGGTGAAATGGATTAATATCAAGTTTGAGCATGTGAAATGGAGATTTTTCACCAAGGATCATAGAGGGAAGTCTGTTCATGAGATAAAAAGTTGTAAGTATCGCCTCTGGCCAAAAATATTTTGGAATGTTGTGTTCAAACAAGAGATTTCGAGCAATTTCCTTTCAGCAACTTCATTTGTTATGGGGTGTACACACAAGAAGTTTGATGAAGAATCCCATGACTTTGAAGATATGATTCTAAAGTAGAATTATAAAATTCATCACCATTATCAGATCTAAGGATTTTAATTGTGTACCCAAACTGAGTCTTAATTAGACTGTCAACTATAGGGAAAATAGATGATATTTTTTACTTTGATTTCATAAGGTAAACAAATGTGAGCCTAGAATAGTCATCAATGAAAGTAACAAAGTATTTAAAATTTCCTAAAGAATGTATCAAACATGGGGTACCCCAAACATTAGAATGTATTAACTCAAATGGAACTGACGACTTAGAATTACTACTAGGAAATGAGGCTCTATGATGTTTAGCTCTCTGACATACATCACATTAAATAACCAGGTCTTTTGGGATTACAAAAGAAACAAACTTGCAAATCTTAGACACAGGTAAATGTCCTAATCTACTATGTCAAAGTCTTATTTCTTCTTCTGCTGGGGTAATTGTCAATGCTCTTCTTTGTATTGTAGGATGTGGACCAGGAAGTAGATACAACCCATTCTTCAATTCACCACGTCCAAAGGTTCTTCCCGTCCCCACATCCTGAAACACACAGCTAGAAGAAGAAAAAGTGATTGAGCAATTCATATCTCTAACCAAAGAGCTTAGAGAAAGTAAATTTACTGGAAATTTGGGAATGTATATCACTGAATTAAGTTTAAAATTCTTCCCTTCAATTTCTCTTGTTCCTTCCATTAGAATTAAGGAATCATTTGCCATCTTTACATATTGAGGTGTATGAGTAACTTTATATTCTTTAAAATTAGATTTATCTCCTACGATATGATCTACAGCCCCTGAGTCAATCACCTAATAATTTGAGTATATAGAATTTTTTCTAGAAAAGTTACTATTGATATTATAGGAAGTAGGCTGGTTCATTTCAATCTTTGGTGATGAAGTTGAAGGTTGATCACGAAGTCGATTTTCTATTTTTGCAAGTTGTCTTTTCAATTCAGACATTTCATCTATAGGATTTTGTTCTACCTTTTCTTTTCCAGATGTAGCAGGAACATGACTGCCATAGTTTTTGTACTCTTTAGGTTTTTCAATAATTTACTAGCAATGTTCTCTTGTATCTCTTCTTTTTCCACAATGTTCTGAAATCTTCCTCTTCCACGGCCTCTGCCTGAATCTCGACCCTCTGGTAATTCATATTACCTCTACCCACAAATACAGATTTTTCGGTTTGAGTATGTTCTCCTTTCTCTATGTTTTTTCGATCTTCCTCTCTCAATAAGAGTGAATATACTGTTCTCAATGATGGTAGATCTTCTTTGTTGAGAATATTTAAGTTGATTGAGTCATATTCTAGTGAGACTCCCTAGAGTAAATCAAATACTTTTCGAATGTCAATTTTTGCTGTTATTTCTTTCACACAGTGACTGCGTTTGTTTTCCACATAGTATCTCTGTTCATTACATAATTTCCTTAATTCTCTGTAATACTCACTAATTGATCTAGTACCTTGTCGACATCTTCTTATTTTCTCAATAATTTCATATTCTTTGACAATATTGCTTTATCTTGAAAACGCTGCTTCAACCGCTGTCCAAATCTCTATAGCTAATTCTAAATACATAAATATTTTACTAATAGACTAATTCATTGATTGAAGAAGCCATGAGCTTACTAAGGCATTATCTTTGGACCATCTCTCAAAATCTGTATTGTCTTTATCTGGTTGTGGTTGGCTTGGTTTAATCACTGATAGTTTCCTGCGAGCACGTAGAACTAACTCAATTGACCTTGCCCATTCTCTATAATTTCTTCCTTGCAAACGAATATTTATGATTTGGAATGGCTCTAGTTTCTGTTCGTTACCACCTATAGCTAATTATTGTTCCTCTTTCATCCTTCTTTCCATTATTTATATACTTGAGTATGTGAACTAATATAACTGTATTTATTTTTGACAAAAAATATTCTACAATTCCAACTGCTAGTGTATTGATTATTATTTCACTTCAATATAGATAAGATGCAGTCGATAGTTGATGTCACACAATATGATATGCAGTTGTTGTTTGGACAAAACAAAAGAAATATGCATACCTTGCCTTGCCGATCCTTTAATATATGTTCCTCTAATAGTATGTTTTGTTGATATGACAGTTTACATTCGGATCAGTTTAACATACACTAGATGCAGTTTGTACCTTAATACGTAGTAAATTTTGCGTGGCTGATTTCTTGGTGAAGATGAGACAGATATTTGGCCTATTATGTGTCAGATTTTATCTTGCCAAACAAGAGAAACCAAATATTTAGACTGTTATATGTCCAAATCCTGATTCACTTCAGTGGAACTAAATATTTGGCCTGTTATATGCCAAATTCTGCCATGCCCATTCAACGACGAGCCGATTCAATTCTGCAATAGCTTTATATACCAAATTTTGCACTGTCCATCCAATGACGTGCTGATTCACTTCAGCAACAGCTTTCTTCAATACAGTTTGTACCTATAATGTGAGTGCAATGCTCTAATACCATGTGCAAATAAAAGAATGATCAGATATACATAAACATGATATTCAACTTAGCTGAGAAGATGGCAAAGTAGCGGGTTGTTTCTATGCAGTCGTCGCTCCTGTTCTCTTTCTTTCTTGCTGAAAGTTACAATCGGTTGATAGGGTTTCACACCCTTAAATATCAGCTTTACAATGATAGTCTAATTTACCTAAATACGATTAATGAGGCTTATGTAAAACTAACTTTAAAAACAAAATAAAGCAGAATATAATATAGAAGATAAATAACAAATAAACACAAGTGAAGTTGCCATCTCTTGATATTTCTTTTATCTGTTTGAATGCTTCAACAGATGGTATATAGCTCAACAAAAGAAAATGCAGAAGGCCTAATTTATAAACCACTCCCACAAAATTCCAGGGGCTTGGACTGTGAATGACCAGGGCTTTGCTACGCATTGATTTTTGCTAACCCACTATGAGAAACAAACAGATAAAGCAAGTTGTTCATCAAGCACTATCCATCTTTCCCTGGAAAGCATTTAGAGGCACAATAAAAATGATTTCCAAAGCATCACCTTCACAATGCTATCAATAGCCTTATAGGTTGCATCAACTGGGCTTGTCCCAACTGAGCATGCCACGTGTGTTGCTGCATCAGACCCTATTTGTTTAATAGTGCCCGTTGAAAGACCCAGGGTACCACAAGTTACCTACACTAAAACATTATAATCGACAACCATTTCAAGATAAAAGAGCTTCCAAGTTTTAGCAAAATAAAGTTTACCTGTACATCTTTAAGAGACCAAATTGCTTGTGGCTGGAAAATTTCATCAGAAAATAATGCCTCTATATCTTCATCAGTTAGGTGCTGCGACATTAACGACTATGTTACAAGCCTAGGAAAGATTCTACAACAACAATAATAACAATATGGGGTTGGCTACATGAATTCTTTGTTTCCACATAGCCCTATCATAATTTGTAAAATCCATGGTAGATAAGTCCAACAAAGTTTTATGTTGGCAGTTGGAAGCCTAACACAACCCTTCTCTTTTATTCGGGCTTGAGGCCATGCAAGGGTGATCCCTTATATGGGCGGAGTTAGGAAAGATTCTAGAGATATGAAAATTATATGCAATCATCATATTAAGAACCATATGTAGTTTCTATATGATAGCATACTTTATAATTATTTAATTAATAAAAGACAACAAAACAAAGAAAGAAATAGTTTGTCATATTACCAGCTATTAAAAACAAAAACTCCAACACATTGTAATTCCTCATAAACTATGAAATCCTCCTCTTCCTTTTCTTCTTGTGGAGCCTCTTTTATGCTCAAAATTTGCATGTCCTCTTATGATGAAAGTTGATTATCTTTTTTATCAGGATTCCTCTTATCTTCCTCTCTTAGAAGAAAGGCATAAATTGTACCCACTAATAGAAGCTCTTCTTTACTCAATACATTTATTTTTATAGATTCGTATTCTGAATCAATTCCTCAAATTCCCCACAAAAGGTCAAATACCTTTTTTGCTTCACTACCTGCTGTTTTTTCTTTTACACAATGGTTGCACTTATTCTTCCTAATATATCACTGCTCATTTCATAAACTCCTAAGTTCACCATAATAATCGCTAATCAACCTATCCCCTTGTCGATATTTCCTTATTTTCTCAGGATTTCATATTCTTTTACTATGTTCTTCTTCCTACAGTAGGCTTCTTCCAGTGATGCCCATATTTCAATCTCCGATTACAAATACATTACAAGTCTTTCTGATTTGGGGAATCATTGATTTTATAAGTCATGAGCTTACCAATGCATCCTCCTTCATCCACTTATCATACTCAATGTTGTCCTCATTGGGTTTTTTCTATAACTCTAATTAATCCTAATTTTCTTCTTGATTTTAGGACTAATTCAATGCAGTGTTAGTCGTATCTCACTGTATCATATGATACAGTGCGATACGTATCATATCACGGGTAACCACGATATGATAACCTGTATCTTGCACTGTATCGTCCATATTGTACGTCGAGAGACCCGTATAAATGATCCCTGGCCAAATAGAAACTTGTATTTTTGTGGGTTTCTCAGGTTTGTTCATGTTTGTTAAAGCCTTCTTTCGGTGGTTCTCCCCCTCCTTAGTGTTCAAGGCTGCCAAAATAGTACTCTACGGTGTCTGTGCCAAAATATTTTGAGTGTTTTTCAGAATTTTTTTCTTTGTATTTGTTGTTTTTTTGTGTTATTTGTATTTTTTTTCTAAATGATAAAATATGAAGTTATTAAGTGTGTGGATATGATTTTTATTGTATTCATAAAGTGGAAGACACTCTATTTAAGTGTTATGTGAATATTGGAGATTTATGAAGTGTTTTTATTTTCAAGAAGGGGTGTTAGAGACTCTCAATCTCGGTCTGATGATCCGACACAACAGTGGGGTACAATAATTGAGGATTTCAAATTAAAGATCAAATGTTTGTTTTGTGATAAGGTGATTAGTGGTAGAATTTCATGATTAAAATACCACATAATAGGGACTAGGAAACACCATCATCTGAAACACCACCTAAATGGTAATGTCTTCAGATTATTAAGAGCATACATGAGAGGAGACAACAAAATGATGATTTAGGGATGTTTGAGGAAGATGATAAGGATGTTATTAGATTGACTGATAGTTTTTTTTCAAATGCTAGAACAGAGATTTGTAATAGTAGTTCTCGACCATCAAAAAGGAGAAAGAGGGTTGTTGAAGATTTTGCAAGTGGAAGTAGTAGAAGAGGAAGTCTAGGAAGGAGTAGAGAAAGAGATGCTTCTACCATACATTCATTTTTTCCTCCTAGCACTACACCTAGAGCTCAACCTGGAATTCGTACTGCTATGCCTTTAGAATAATTGCATGATCAAGTAGACCTTGCAGTGGACAGATAGGTTTATAATATATGCATTCCATTTAATGTAGCACATAATTTTTATTTTCAAGCAATGACAGATGGAATTACTAATATTGGTCAATGATACAAGATGCCCTCTTATCAGAAGTTGAGAGAAAATTTATTAGATAAGACCGTTATTAAAGTATAAGAATATTGTTCGACTTTGAGAGAGTCATAGAAGGAGACATGATGCACTATCATGACAGACGGATGGACAGATAGGCGAGGAATGACCTTGTTAAACTTTCTTTTCTACTATCCTAAATGACTTATGTTTTTGAGATCTATAGACATGTCAGAGGAGAGGCACACAACAAAGATCCTAAGGTAAGAGTTTGATAAGGTGATATGCGAGGTTGGCTAGAGAATACAGTCTAATTCATTACAGATAATGCAGCTGGAAAGGAGTTAGCAGATACTTATGGGACTTTCTATTGGTCACCATGCGCAACTCATCGTTTAGATCTCATCCTTCAGGATATTAGTGAGATGGATGAGATAAAGGTAGCAATTGAGTGTTGCCAAGATATCACCAAATTTATCTATAACCATGCCTTTGTATTGTGTATGATGAGGAGATATATAGATGGTGCAAAACTTCTTCGTACAGCTGCAACTCGTTTTACAAGTAATTTCTTATTATAGAAGAAATAGAATGTTGAATGAGATTTCAAAGACAATCTTGAAGAGTACATTTTGGAATGCATGTGTTAGACTGTTGAGGAGTACATGTCCTTTAGTGTAGGTTTTAAGATTGACTGATAGCGAGGAGAAACCATCTATTGGCTACCTTTATGAAGCAATAGATATGGCAAAAGAAGGTATTATAAATAATTTTAATAGAAAAAAGAGAGATTATGTGCTCATGTAGAAAATTATAGATAATAGATGAAACAAACAATTACATCAACCTATTCATTTAACAATATATTACCTAAACCCAACACTCAGGTACTCAGCAAGCTTCAAAAGGGATAGTGAGATTAATCGAGACATCATTAATTATATAAACAGATTAGTACCTAATGAGAGTAGAATAGATGTTATACATCGAGAGATAGAGATCTATGATAATGCACTTCATTTAATGAGTTTGCTTGTGGCAATTCCTAACCACACTAATATGCACCTAGTAAATTGTTTATCTTCATATTTAAGTTTCTTAAATCTTATATTATTGTGGATTAAGTACCTAATATTTACAGTTTTCTACATATGTTTGGTGGAATAGGTTTGCAAGTGATTGCCCAAACCATAGAGATTTTGTACCAATAGTTCTAAGCCAAACATATAGTGCAATGGGTTGTGAAAAGAATTGGAGTGTCTTTGAATATATCTATACAAAAAAGCACAACAGGTTGGAATATAAGCGGTTCAATGACTTAGTTTCCATCCATTGTAACATGCAGCTTCATGAAAGGTAATCTTGTATTAGTTAGTACTTAAAGATTCAATTCAATATATTGTTTGACTTCAATTGTTAATGTTATTTACTAATTACTTATCTTTATTTCTTATAGACAATTAAAAAAGCTAAATAGAGAAGAAAGTCAATTTGATCCAACATGTTTGGATAATTTTGATATATTAAAAGATTGGATTATGAAAGATAACGAAGAAAATACCCTCCTAACTGAAAAAGACATTGCATAGATTAATTTGGAAGGAGCGCAACAACATTATCAAGTGGTTGAAGATATTGATTTTGAAGAACAAGGTGGTGAGGATCTTCAGCAAGGAGAAGATGGAGATTATTTAGTTGATAATCCTCATTACAATATGTAAATGTAAATGTATTTCATTTTTTGCTTCAAAATATGTAATTTTTTCAATTGTTCAATGGTGAATGATCAATATATACTAAACTTTGCATTATGTGAATTCTTTGCAATTATTAATTTTTTTCTAATTTTTTCTGATTTTTTAAAGATTTTTACTATTTTTTAAATATTAAAGTACGATATGTTATGATACGATACGCTCGTATCATGGACCAAAATGATACAGGATATGATACGCGTTGAACAAGACTGATTTAATGGATCGAGCCCTTTCCATCCAACTTTATGTTGGTGATGTTGTATTATACACGATACGTATCTTACACGATACGACATGGCCAAAAAAAATTTAATTTTTTTTTAACTTTTTTTTTAGGGTTTTTGGTCTCTATTCGCCTCTCTTCACTTCTCCCAAAGGCATCCTCCGGTATGCTCGTTTGGGATTTTAAGCTGCATGTGTGTAACATGTAAATTCGGGTTAGTTTATAAGAATTTTATTGAATAAGAATAATTTGTGAACAAATAACAATTGTGACAAAATTATTTTTCTTTTTGTTGTCAACTTTTAGGTATATTTCTGCTACCAGTTTCTAATTTCATGAAATCGCAAACAATGAAGAATAATTTGGTTGCTTGAGTTCATTGAGTGAGCATTTCACAGCTTCACTATTTTAGGGTTCACCTTATACGACTTCCATTGAGTTAGAACATGATCAACGTGTATGAGGCTTAGCTCAGCCTGTGAAGTGAGATCAGAAGTAATGAGATGGCCTTATTTTGACCCACAACATCCATCGATCATCCTTATGTTTCAAACCACTTCAAGCATTAGTTAAAATGGTGAGAATTTTCAGCAAGGAGAAGATGAAGATTATTTAGTTGATGATCTTTATTACAACATTTAATATAAATGTATTTCATTTTTTGTTTCAAAATATGTAATTTTTTTAATTTTTTAATGGTGAATGATCAATATTTATTAAACTTTGCATTATATGAATTCTTTGCAATTATCAGGGTTTTTTTTTTATTTTTTGACTTTTTTTATTTTTCTAATTTTTTATTTTTAGATTTTTCCTAATTTTTTAATATTAAAGTACACTACGCTACGCTATAATACGCCCATATCATAGACCAAAACGATACACGATATGATACGTGTCGAACAACACTATCTGATATTGTTGAATTTTAGAGTCATTTATACTTACTTGAGATTGAAATTCTTCTTTCAATTAGCTTTCTATGACATTTAATTTCTACGACCCTTCTTTCTCTTCTCTCACCAAGTCTCGTTGCATTCGGTGTGCTGAATTTCTACAGACTTCTCTTGGATTGTTTCACGTCACCCAAACTCCACAACGGACTGTTGTCTTCTCAATTTCTGCATCAATCTCAACCCCTAGGCTATGATACCATATTAAATTTTAGCCAAGAATTAAGATTGAGAAGATGCAATTCATAGATGAATAGGGTATGTTGTCACACTCTTTCTCTCTCCTTTCTATTCTCTTAATGATAATGATACAACCTAACTGTTGACCATTAATGAAAGGAATTTAATGGTAACTTTAAAAACAAAATGACAAGACAACTAACTAAGTGTAGAATTTCTACGTGATGTGTCCATTCCCTTCTACAAGTATGTATTTTAGGTACCTGAATCGTATAGGTTCAGATACTAATAAGTGTATCATATCGTATGATACAATATGTTTTTTATAACATTGGTAATGGCAATCCAGTAACTCCGCCCATATAAGGGAACACCCTTGCATTGTCGGTCCCCCGAATAAAGGAGGAGGGTTGTGTTACGCTTTCGACAGCCAGCGTAAAACTTTATCGAATTTTTATATCACGGATTACACAAATTATGAGCATTGCTTTGGGGTGTCTTCGCCTAGCAATGCGCTATAGAGCTCAAATGCGGTGATAAGTAAGCAAGAGCCACTACATTTTTGCTCGAATGTAGTGAATCAATTGCAGAGAGGGTTCCCTAATCATGGATGGGTGTGGGTAAAGAAGTTAGTCCCGCTATATTGCCACCTAAATATAGTGAATAATTTACAGAGAGGGTCTCCATATTTTCAATATGGATGGATGCAGGGAGTAAGAAAGTTGGTCTTAGATAATAAGATTCGTATTGGTTCTTGGAATATCGGAACATTATCCGATAAGCTAATGGAGGTGGTAGATACTATGATTCGGAGAAAGATTCATATTTTATATTTACAAGAGACAAAGTGGGTTGGAGAAAAACCAAAGGAGATAGAGGATATAGGTTTTAAATTATGGTACTCAGGTAAGGAAAAGGCTCGAAACAGAGTTGGTATTATCATAAATAAAGATTTAAAGGATAGTGTAGTAGACATACAACGATATGGTGACCGAATCAGGACGTTGAAATTAGTATTAGGAGCAGAGGTTTCGAAAATAGTTTGTACTTACGCACCCCAAATAGGTCTAGAAGATAGTATAAAGACAACTTTTTGGTAAGAGTTAGATTAGGTGATTCAAAGGATTCCACAAAGGGAGATAATTTGTTTAGGAGGAGACTTAAATGGGCATGTCGGTAAAGAGGTATTAGGATATCAAGGTATTCATGAAAACTTTAGTTTTGGAGATATAAATGAGGAAGGTAGGGAGATTTTAAATTTTGCTATGGCATTTGATCTCCTTATAGTCAATATGATCTTTAAAAAATGAGATGAACATTTAATTACTTATAAGAGTAGTTTATCATAAACACAAATTGATTATTTTATTTGTAGAAAAAAAGATAGAGCGTGTTATAAAGATTGGAAGATAATTTTAAGAAACTGTTTAACCACCCAACATCGACTTTTAGTTATGGATTTACAAATAAAAAAAATGGATAAAGAAGAAAAGAGTGCATCGAGCTATTGAGACTAAATGGTGAAACCTCAAAAGTGAGAAAGAAGATATATTTAAACATAAAGTCCTTCAAGGCGATGCTTGGAATTATGTTGGTACACCTTGTGATATGTTGAACAATATGGCTATACATATTAGGAAAGTGACAAAAGATGTGTTAGGTGAATCTAAGGGAGGTGTACCGGCACAAAAAGAAGCTTTGTGGTGGAGTAAAGTAGTGCAAAATAAAATCAAGGCAAAGAAGGCATGTTACAAATTACATTATGCTAAGAAAACTAGTGAAACTTTAGAGGCTTATAAGAAAGCAAAGAAGGAAGTGAAAAAGATTACCAATGAAGCAAAGGCTAAAATTTGGGAGGATTTATATAAAAAAACTCAATTCAAAAGATGATAAAAGAGATATTTTTAGAATGGGTAGGGCTAGAGATAAGACAACTACAGATCTTAATTTTGTGAGATGGATGAAAGACGAGGATGAAAAAATTCTAGTGGCAAATGATGATATAAGAAATAGATAAAAAAACTATTTTTATAAGTTTTTAATGAAAATAAGGATGTTAGTATTAGCTTAGGAGAGTTAGCCAAATCAGAAAAATATATAAACATCAATTTCTACCAACGTATTCAAAAGAATGAAGTCAAAGAGGCTCTTAAACATGTAAAGGGTGGTAAATCGGTAGGATCGGACAATATTCCTATAGAAATTTGAAAAATACTAGGAGAAATAGGAATCACATGGATATAAGACTATTTAATGAAATATGGAGAAACCGAAAGATGCCTGAGGAATGCAGAGTGAGTACACTTATACCCATATATGAGGACAAGGGAGACATTAAGAATTGTGTGAATTATCGAGGTATCAAGTTAATGAGCCATACTATAAAATTATGAGAGAATTATCGAACGTAGGTTAAGACAAGTATCAAGTATAATAGAGAACCAATTTAGATTCATGCCATGCAGATCTACTATTGAAGCGATTCACCTTTTGAGACGTCTTATGAAACATTTTAGAGCAAAAAAGAAATACCTTGACATGATATTTATTGATCTAAAAAAAGCTTACGATATGGTACCGAGGGAGGTTCTTTGGAAAATCTTGGAAAAAGAGGTATCCCATTGACATACATTAACCTTATAAGAGACATGTACGATGGTGCAAAAACATGTGTGAGAATTCATGAAGGAATGACAGAATTCTTTGAAGTTAATATTGGGTTACATCAAGGATCAACTTTAGGTTCATACTTATTTATAATGGTGATTGATGAGTTAATAAAACATATTCAAGATGAAGTGCCTTGGTGTATGTTATTTGCAGATGACATTGTGTTAGTGGAAGAGTCTAAGGAAAAAGTTAATAGAAAATTTGAACTATGAAGAGAAGCATTAGAAAGCAAAGGCCTCCGACTTAGTAGAACAAAGATAGAATATATGGAATGTAAGTTTGATCATTTGGTTACTTCAGAGGACACAAAAATTAAAATTGGCACACACTGCATCTCCCAAAAGAAAAGTTTTAAATACCTAGGGTCAATTTTTCATAGTGATGGAAGAATTGATGGAGATGTTACACATAGAATTAATGCTGGTTGGTTAAAATGGAGAGGAGCATCAGGTATTCTTTGTGATAAGAAGATACCATTAAAGTTAAAAGGTAAATATTATAGACCAACAATTAGATCTGCCATGTTTTATGGTTATGAGTGTTGGGTAGTTAACCAGCAACATGTACAAAAGATGTCTATGATAAAAATGAAGATGTTGAGATGGATGAGTGGTCATACATGAAAAGACCGTATACATAATGAGGTTATTAGAAACAAATTAGGAGTGGCACCAATAGAGGATAAAATGAGAGAATATCGTTTAAGATGGTTTGGACATATAGAAAGAAGATCAGAAGAAGAACCTGTAAGAAGGTATGAAAAACTAAATTTAGAAAGTATTAAAAGAGGTAGAGGATGACCACAAAAGTGTTGGAAAGAAACAATAAAGAATGATCTAGCTTATTGTGAGTTAACTGCTAACATGGTACATGATAGAGCTCCGTGAAAACAAAGAATCCATGTAGCCGACCCCGTCTAGTGTGAGAAAAGGCTTAGTTGTTGTTGGTAATGGCAGTCTAGAGACAAATTTACATTTCTATTCCACACTTTCCATATAAAAGCATCAATCACTAGTTGACATACATGTGAAATTTCAAATTGATGCCAAATCATTATTAGTTCTGCTATGGATCAACAGGTTCTTCATTGAAAGGGTAAAAGCCCATCCAAGGGAAATAAAGGATTCAAATATTACAGAACTGTTTTAACAGAGAATTTGAGGAGTTAAGTCCTAATCAAAGTTACGAGCATACGTAATAAATATTACATATCAAAAACAGCGAAAAGATCACAAATAGGTGGCAACAACACAAATTTATGAAAGAAAGAAACTAAAATACCACAGAGGGGAAAAAAGGAAAGAGAAGATGAGGATATGAAACTCCGAGTGTAATGAATCACAAAATTATCCATCCATAAGCCCTGAAAACAATAATGGCTCAAGAAAGGGACACATCACACCTTAGCGTCCCAAGAACGATACCAGACTCATTAGATCTAAACAGTCCAACATCTTCCGGAGACATGATTTCATATGTGCCTTGAATTTAAGCATCCCATCCTATAAGAAGAACAAAACAAGTAAGAGTCTGCTCCTGGAAGGCTCTTCTTAACTCTAGTACCATGGATTAATTGACAGAAAAACTGAAAAGCAACAATCAAATATATCTTTGCTTTGTCCTAGATTACTTTTCAAAAAAAAAGGCATGCTTTAATTTGTGCTAAGGCTACTTTTCAGAGCAACCATGATATTTCACAGCAAGCTAATCTGAATTTCTGGGGCCGTATTTTGGAACCACAGACATACTATAAACCAAGACATTTGAATCTTGTAAAAGCCTAAAGTCCAAGAGTGAACAAGAAGTACCTATGAGCAAACAAAAAAAAAATAGAAAGTATAAGAAGTGAAATCCACATGAAAATAAGAGAAAAGAGCACACTACAAGGATCATAAACATGCCTGGTGGATACCACTTTCATGAGCAAAAGCGTTGGCACCCACAATGGCTTTATGTGGTTGAACAAGCAATCCAGAATACTGTGCAACCTGTAGAACATGCACAGATACCATAAACTATGATTCCATAGTGATGAATTAATTGATTAGTAACCTTTGAATCCACAACATGTACCATCTTGCTAGCCATAGTAATGCGCTTTGTGTTGATTCCAGTATAAAGTCCTCCCAGTTGTTCTTTACCTCGGCATTTTATACCATAAACCATAACAACCTGATGGCAATAAAAGCATAATAAAATTTTATGCTAAAAGCATAAAGAAAAATGATAGATGCAAAAAGGAAAAATGTCTAATGAAACATAAATATTCTGCAGTAACAAAAACAAACACATGATGTTTATTGTCTCATCTCATGCTCAACGTGGAAGAAAGAAGACCTTGGATAAAACCATTAAACCCCGCAACTAAAATATCGATATACTTTTGGAATATTGAAGATTGGAAGTTGTTCAAGAAATTCATAAACTAGCACGAACCATGATATGATGGTCAAGCTTGTAATTGTTGCCCGCAAAGGGGGAACAATATGTACATTGTTGTGTAGCTTTATGATAATATGTTCAAAAAAGCTAAACAAGTTCATCCATGTGTATAAGCCCAGTGTTTATCAGTAATTGTTGGTTACATGTTTGAATGTCTTCAACTTGAATTTCTGAACCATAAAGTTTAAAGAAACTCATGAAGGTCGTCTTAGATCATGTAATATCTATTTCGAAAAGAGATGATCTATTTTATAGATTCCTATCAGTTCATAAAACAACTCCCTTGCACCCTCAAATGCTTCAAACAAGTGGGGACCTATTGGGCACCAAAAAAGCTTGGATTTTTTCCGTATCATACAGTAATTACGTGCATTGGGTGCATCTACCACTTTGAGTGAGACATTATTCTCATAAATGAATTATTATTATGCATATATGGCTGATAAGGCACAAGTACAAGGTCGTAACATCATCACTTCATCTAGGAGAGCAACGCGGTGTCATATCAAGGACACCTCCATAGACGACGACAAGGAGAAAAGGAAGTCATCCCTTTATATTACGAGGAGGATACATCAACCTCATATACTGAAATGAATATTGTAGATAGTGAGGATAGTAGATATTTTGATATGGCAAAATTACTCTCAAGCTTTGAAGGTAGCAATGCATATAAGATATAGGAGGAACATGTACTTTAAAACTTAGTATAAATTTATGTAGATATTCTCTATACACCTACTAATATCAATACTCTCTATTCTAATATATTATATAAATATATATTTAGAGTCAATATAAAAAGTAATAACAACTCATACACATTACATTGTGGGTAGAGCCTTGCTCGTGAAGATGATGAATGTTAGGCCCAAAAATTGGGTTGAGTTTGCATATCGTAGTGGGTTGATTGGATAAACGGACTTACTATACAAGATGATAGATCATGCATTGCTAACTGCTTTGATAAAGTATTGGCAACCAAACACAAACAACTTTTATAAGTCATGGAGTGAGATAACTATCACATTTCATGATGTTCACTAGATACTTGGTTTCCTAATGGAGGGTCAACTTATTGCTTTGACACAAGAGATGACTGTTAGAAGTAGGGAATAAATTTTAGGTAATATGTTAGGAATGGGTATCGATGAAGTTGCATATGAGATTAAGTTTGAAGTGCTCCAAACTATTTTTTTAAGAAAGAGAGCAAGTAATGAAAACAAGACCTTATATTATTTGTTATCAGTTAGGGTGCATGATGTATCAAGATAAGTCTCGAGATAGAGTATTGATAATGCTTGTGAATTTGTTTGCACACGATCATAGAAAGGTCGACAGTTATGTATGGGGTGTATCTACATTAGCATATTTGTATAGACAACTAGGAAATGTATCTCTGATAAAAATATAACTTAATAGATATACTTATTTGTCTTAGGTAATAATATTTACCATTATTGCTTGTATTATATTTAGTTCAACTTTTTATGTTAAAAAAATGACAAGCTATATATTTTAATTGTAGGCATAGATTTATGTGTACTTCCCAACTTTCAAAGTTGCTATGCGACTAAAATGGCATGATGAAGAACTACGAGTAGGACAATAGATGGGTAGTATGTCACAGACAATCTCTTATTGATCCGTTAACTCAATATCATAAGCAATTGGATTTGATGACGATAAATTACATATTTTGAATGTTATATATTCGTATATTATATATTCTAAAGTGCTATTTGACTTATAGTTATATAGTTCGCTAAAATACATGAATTGTAATGCATACAAGTTATCGCGATATCACGGATATATTTGATGCGTAGATGTTGTGTAACCTTATATACCAGATCATATAGTTCATTCGTTTGGTCGGTGTCAAGGCATCTTACTAGGAGTGATAAGACCTTCATTGCAAAGAGACTTGAGTATGACGTTAGTAGTTCAATACTCACATTTCTTTGACCTTGAGCATTTTGGAGTCCCAACACTGTACACATATGAGTGTGACGATATATATATATATATATATATATAGTGGTACATTCCAAAGGCGCATAAATTTATTTTGAAAGATTCTAAGAACCAGTTACATCTTTTTTGGCCTATTCTAGATAGGCAATATGATGCATCATTCTACATAAAAGTAAACAAATCATTTTATTTTTATAAGAGTTTTTTCTTTTTTTCTTTTCATTTAACCAAACATATTAACTTTACTCCTCTTAATTTCTTATACCAGGGTATTAGTATGATATGTTAGACACAACAATTTAAGTACATTCAGAGCTTATAACACGATCATTGGCGACTGGTCCTATATTGTTGGGCATCATAGAGACATATGGGCAATGTCACAAACATCGATTGACACTTGATGATGATAATGGTGATGATCAGTGACATTTTCTATTTGTGTTGTATTTGGACCTTATTTTATAAATTTGAAACATTGTCTATATATAAATGCCTATTATAATGAAAGACATTTGATTTTTTTGCTACATACATAATTTCAGTAAAATGTCGTACTCTGTTAATCAACATTATACATGATACCAATCAAATCTTGAAATCGTGCAATGATATATATATATATATATATATATATATATATATATAAAAATGGACAATAGTTAACACTTAGTCATTGTTCTCAATATCGTATAATTTAAAAGAAACATATTTGGGAAATCCTCTATTTTCTAATTTTTTTTTAATGTCTTAAAACTAAGAGATTTCTTTTTTATTTTGGTTATTTTAGCAAATCTCCAAATCTTGGATTGGAGTGGGTATGTGTAGGATTTCTAGGGATCGATCCTTAGAGATGATCTTTTTGAGGAGAGAACATCAACTACTAAATTATCCTCTCCAATGTGAGTGAGTGTGCATGACTTGAATGAATCGACCAACTTGGTGGCCAATTCGTGGTATAAAATGAGTTTTTCATTTTTGACTTGCCAATTTTTCGAAACTTGATTTATAAAGATGCCCTTAGATTTTGTAAAATTTTTAGGCCTTGTATGAGTGCCTCATATTCAGCCACATTATTGGAATAAGGAAAATCTAATCAAAATGAAATTGGGATCTCTGATTTTTCAAGGATATAAGGATGATACCTACTCCTGCCCCCTTGCCAATTTATTGCCCCACCAAAGTACGTTTTCCATACTTGATTCTCCTTAAAACAATTTGACAGAACATGGTAATCACACACATTTGTTAGGCCTTGTGAAGATCAGAAGAGAAAGTCCTTGTTGGTGATTATCCCACTATATTCATAGGAAATGTGCATCAGTGTCCTTTACTTGTAGTGTCAAGTTGTCACTAAATAGGAGCTCTATTCTCCATGTGCCAAATAAATTTCTACATCTTTTAATTTGCTACTAAAGATTAAAGATTAAAAAATACTTTTACCTTATTAATTCTTCACTATTCCTTACTCCCTCGAATCAGTTGTCCATGTAGAAGGGTTGGGGCTATACGCCAAGGATCATTTGGATACATGCGTTAACACCTGCATTAGCGAGTTCCCTTGAACAACAAACGTGAACATATGAGAATACACAAATCACATAATGCATACACTTCCATGAGCAACCCTTTGATCCTTCGTCCTTTGCAACCCCTGTGTATGATTTGAACTGATGTTTTCTGAGGTGAAGTCTCTAATCATTCGAACATATACATGCCACGATCCTGAACTCATGGCACTTCAACTTGTGAGTCAACCTCCTAGCCAGTTGTGCTGTTGCTTGAGCCACTTGAGAAAATATAAGTCTCCTAAGTGTAAAAGCTAGTATTGTAAGAAAATTCACAACTACAATTTTGTAGTTTGAATCTAACACATGCCAAATCAAAACAATAACTTCTTACCGAAGCTTCATTTAGTTGCTTTTCTATGTGTTTAAACAATGTTAAATGTTTTTCTCTTATTTTATCATTTATTGATACCACCACCAATTTATTTCTCATAACCTCATTATAAATATGACATTTCTTTGTGTATCTACGCATCTATCTTATAATCTTTATTTATGCTATAGACATCCTTTCTACATGTTAATGATTAGTTGACCAACTTAAAATCATATAACATAATAGTTTTAATTGATGTTCTATAATATTTACCTTTCAAACTAATAAATAATATTTTCTTTTCACAAAGAATACATGATACATCTTTTCATTTTAACCTACTAATTCTATATGTAACATATTCATCGTTTTAACAAACCCATACCAAAGTCATTACGATAAAATTAGGCAAAAATCAAGTTAAAATCTGATAAAATTGTGGAGCAAACTCTGATAAAGCCAAGGTTTTGACTAAGAAAACAGATCCCAACATGACAATATTTCATGTCTGCCTACAATTGGGACTTATGGATCTGGAAATGGACATCCTTCCGTTCAACTCGAGAGGATCCAGATCCACTTGCACGACATTCTAAAACGGTACCGACACCTCCACCTAGTTCATGTCAACATAGTTAGTAGACGTGGCACCAAACAAAGATCGACGTCGAATCTGAAGGACAGCTTGTGGAAAAAACGAGGGTATGTTGATGGCGTAATCTTTTATGTCCTATTTTTGTTAAATCTCTTTCATTTAAATTTCTCTCTCTCTCTCTCTCTCTCTCTCTCTCTCTCTCGCTCGCAGGTATTCGTCTTCATTCATTCGTTCCTTCCCTCTGAAGCGGACGATCCTCATTCTGATCAGATTTCCTGATTTTGGGTTTTCTGTTCGTTTTGGGATTTCCTTCCCCAATTCGTTTAGAAGATGGCTCAGGCGGTGGAAGATTGGTACAAGCAGATGCCAATTATCACCAGATCGTATCTCACTGCCGCCGTTGTCACCACCATCGGATGTTCTCTTGAGGTACTCTTCTATATGATGATTCTCCTAATTCTTCTTGCATTGACGGGCTCTTGGCGAACTGTGGATTGCACTTCTGAGAGGAAAGTTTCTGGTTTTTCCTCCTTTTCTGGTTGAAAAATTTCTTTTTTCGTTGATCCGTCTATTTTTGGTTTACTTTGTGATGTTGGTTTTTGGTGTTTGTTCAGATCATATCCCCGTATAATTTGTACTTGAACCCCAGCCGTATCGTGAAGCAGTATGAGTTCTGGCGCCTCATTACCAATTTTTTCTTCTTTCGTAAGATGGGTAATTTCAATTCCCTCTATTTCTTCAAGGTGTCTGTTTTTTCGTGATTAGTGTACTGGATTGAAATTTCCGAATTCATAGATGAGATTGGGCTCGCTTTGAGAGGCTCTGTCTCACAGTTGGCATTCTCAGTGCATGTTTCCTTCACATGAACCTTGTTTATCAACCCTTTGTTGAATTCTGCTTTGGATTTTCCTTAGGTTGCTCCTGTCTTTGTGTCATGGATTCCAACCTGATAACTGGTTTTGATATTTAAACTTCACTTAGAATTCTTCTATAAAATCTTCATTGTTAGCTATCTAAGTTTATACAGTGTTCTCTCGGAAAATCGAGACCACGTGGGGAGCATGTGAGGTGCCCAATATTGGGTGCCAGCATGTCCATTACGAGGAAGGAAGCTGAGGTGTTCTATGACTGTTAATGACAACCGAAAATAAAGGAA
This sequence comes from Brasenia schreberi, assembly GCA_036023115.1. NCBI lineage: Eukaryota > Viridiplantae > Streptophyta > Magnoliopsida > Nymphaeales > Cabombaceae > Brasenia > Brasenia schreberi. Next base: position 7,191,556 of record JAYKKT010000076.1, on the reverse strand, counting down.
GATCGGGCACCGTGAAGTCTATCTTTGCGGCGCTAGATTAGTGGGAATGAGGTAGTGGAAAGCTTAAGTTAGGGAGCGTGCCAATGAAAACAAAAGAGGAGCTTACCTGTTGCCGAATTAAGAACTTAAATGGGAAGGGAAGATATCGATCAAGGCATCAACCAACCAATCAATATGAGTCTTTTACTTCCATTTCTTTCCTTTCGTGGGACTAGGGTAACATAATCTTAGCTATATGTAACAACTTTTTGTTGTTGTGAATGAGATAGTGGTTATCGTCCAAACTTCTATCTTGTTCTCATCCTCGATTGACTTGAGCCCAGTGTTGAAGGCATTGGAATATGCATAAACAGATCTTGAGGGACTCACTACCATTGCCTAAGTCTTATCCAAATCCTTTGCTCTGCACTACACAAACGTCTTCTAGTAGGCATGCCCTACACTACACAAACTTCTTCTAGTGGGATCACGCTAGGGCCGCATCAATTGAGTGGTTCTCAACAACACATTCTTTGACCCAGTGGTACCACTACGTCCTTTATTATTACATAGTTTATGCTAACATTCTCTTGATGAGAGTGTTCTATGGCTTCTTTTAGTTCCGACATCCCTAACCGTGAATGTGGGGTCACTAATCCACAACAGTTTATATCGGTGTCATGCGACCCGTCTGGTCAGTCCTCACCTTTTATTCAAATAAGCACAATACTAGACTCGACTGTCTAGTTCCTAGCCCCCATTGATGACTAAGTAGCTTTCAAATGGTTGAAGTCATTTATCCAAGACTGCCTTCACATAGAAGTGGATGATGTTCAAGGGACTCGTTTCCGCCTTATTATTGGTTCCTCTCTGACCACATCATTGTTCTCTGCGTTAGCTCCTATAGGGCATCTATTTTATCTTGTAGGTGGAGTACTCATTCCCATCAGCATGCTGGGAGGCACGTACCAAGTTCCTCAGTCTCCACCACCCACCGCTAGTTCCGTCACACCTTCGACGGGCATTGGCTTCCTTCCAGATGCTCCTCCACTGCCTCTTGCCGAGGTTGGCCCTCAAGCTTTCTTGTATCGACTCCTTTCCGACCGACAGCAATTATCCAGTCCTTTCGGTTCTATCAGTACACTTTTGACTAGTTAATCGGCAACATCAATCAGGGATCCTGCCAGCATTGGAGCCACTCCAACCCGCTAATGTTTCTTTGAACTGGGAAGGGTGATCGACCTAGTCTGCAATGCATTCGGCATAGAGTTCCAGGCTCCCAATGTTGAGATAGACCGAAAGCCATTCCTTAAGTGGATAGATCGGCTTGCCCCTATCTCCAGAGGCTTCAAAGCTAAGTTCACGACCTTCTCATCATAGGATGAAAAATATTGAAAGGAGCACCTAGACAGGTTTACACTGGAATCAGGGAAGCTTAGCTTCAACGAATACTATCAACTCAGACTTTTCGTTTCTTCACTGACTGGTCAAGCTTACGCTCGGCATACCTCTTTGAAGGCTGGTACAAACAATATAAACTTGGGAGAAGATATAGAAGCCTTCCTGAAGCAGTACAACAAGATACGGTCTCAAACAACTCCCAATGATGTCATGCTGTCCGTCAAGGGCTTTCTCAAAAGGTTTCATGATATGATGACCCGCTGCCAACTGCAGTTTATAGAAGCCCCGTATGTTGCTTTGGCTTAAAACTATTTGCAGCCAAAGATCAAAAAGAGCTTGGAGAGTCATTTATTCTTGAACCGGTGCAGCTACCGAATCGAACAGTCGAGATTGAACACATTTACTAATGAGCCATCGAGCCAAACTCCACAGCAGCAGCAACTCGTCTCTCTTGGGGTGAGGCTCAATCTTTGGGAGCCCCAATGTTAGTAGGCACATTTCCTTTAGGTGATAGACTCTGTCACGGGACAATTTTTGACTCCAAATTTTTCGTCGCCTTCGTCGGCCCGTGATGGTCCGGAACGTGCTCTCTTTTCGTTGGACACGTTCCTCAGCGGATAGCCCCTGCTCGTGACTCCCCTTGACTAGTCGGCTCACCCAAATCACAAGTCAAGAGTGTAGGGAGTCTGGATCAGCTCCTCCGATCTCCATGCCAAGAACATAACGAACCTATGTTCTAAGACCAAAACAAAACACACAACACACACTTACATCAACTGGACTGGAATGAACTGAACACTTCCACAGAACATAAATCTGTCCGCACAGATTCTAGCTACTTATGGTTCACACACAAACCACACTGAGCCCACACACTCAATTAGCTAAGTTCTATAGTGGAAGACTCCCCACACCACAGGGAAGATCGACGTTCAGCACCACTGCTGTGGAACTCTGCTGATACCTGAAGCTTCGGCCCTGCTGCTGCCAAGGAGCATACTTGACTGCACCGCTATTGCACGAAGGAAGTCCGCTGCTACACTTGCGAAGGGAATGTCTGCACCTCACTGCAGAACGTGACTGCACTCCTCAACAGTCGCTAACTTGCTGCCCAACACGGCTACACTCTTCTCCAAGAGTTAGCCTCAATCGTTGCTTGCTGCAACAAAGAACAACTGGCTGCCCCAGTGAACCTTCTGCTGCCCAAACCCAAACAGTGGTCTGCTGCAACTACACTCGGCTGCCCCTTCTTGCTGCACACACCCGGCTGCAAGAGAACGTTCTTCAGCAACGCAACTGCCGCAGGTTCCCTTCTTCAGCACCAGGTAAGGATCGGCTATCTGTGGTGGAACTCTGCTGCACACGGACTGCGGCTGCTGCTGTTGCTGCTGCTGCAAAAAAAGGGGAAGAGTCTGCACTTCACGCAAACCCCAGACACTTGAAGGTACAGGGTTCCGCTCGACCTGCTTCAGCGTCCAACGGGATCCACCGGAATCCCTTGCTCCCTTCAATCACCGTCTTCACAGCACGGGAGCCGATTGCTCTGGACTTCCGCCACTTCTCAGCAACTTCTGTCCACCGCAGCAACCAAGGCTTCTGCAGCAACTCTTCAGCAATCCCAGCGCGATCCGCAGGAACACTTGAACTCCATCAACTCCTCGCTGTGCTGTTCGCAGCTCCACTTCAAGCCCATCCGGTGGAACTCGGCTGGATATGATGATCAACTTCAACGCAACGCCTCTCCAGCCTCCACGCTCCACGGAAGTCTTCTTACGGAACTTCCAAATCAACGGGAAACTCCAACTTGCGGGAACTCTCCAGCCTACTGCTCGATGTGCTGCGGTTTCATACTTAAAGGCGTGCAGAACTGCAGTCTTGTGGCGGGGACACCTAGCAGCCGTTTCCCCCATTCTAGGAGATGGCTGCCTCCCTTCAATCCACCTGGAAATAACCGCAGCAAGTCTCCTGGTGCCATGACAAACTGCTTCAACTGCACCCGCCATTCAGCATCTGGTTGTAACCGCAGCTTGTATCAATGCCACCTTGCCAAGCATGCAAGGATCGGTTAAGCCAGCAACTCCCAGCTGCTTAACCGTTCCCTCCAAATGACACTCTCGGTTCAAGCATGAACCGGACCAGCAACCCACTTGACTAACAAGCCTAACCTAGGTACTACTAGTCCTAACTCAACTAAGAACTAATACATAATGGATCCACACCCGATCCAAAACCTAAATTAGACCCAACTCACACCACTAGACCTAGCCCACTATGAACCGACACCACACTAAGCCAAGTAACACACACGACTCGACTTAGCCCAAGTTCATAGAACACACCCGGGCTTTACAATGGACCAAATACAACACATGTACATACAAGGGAGGTTTACATCAATCTGCGCGTGCGTCTACGCCCATGCGTCGCCTGGCGCTCGCGCTCTCTGAAGCCATCGGACGAAGGATGGGATGGGTGTGCGCGGGCGCGCGCGCCACAAGAATCCGTCCTGTGACAATTCTTCCCCGGCCAAGCTGGACCTCGCCCTCGAGGTCTCGTGATCATGTGCCACACTCTGGACACTCTTCACGTCCTCGGCTCTCTGCTCCTTCTCCTCACTTAGCTTCGGAAGAAACCTCGCTTTTGTCCTCGGTCTAGTGTCTGGCCACCCGCCTCCTGCGGTACGGCCCTGATGTTGGCGCTGGCCATCCGCCTCCTGCGGCACGGCACTGGTCTGGCGCTAGTTCACTGATGATGTGCTAGCGCTGGCGCTCTACCTCTGACGCCCATCATCTGCTCGGCTGACACTCTCGCTACTGCCCTGACTGACCCTGGCACCCGGTCCTTGTCCCCACTGGACGACCCCCTGCCACTGGTGAAACCCGACCCTACCACCGGCCTCTCACTGGTCATATGTCTAGCAGCTCTCAAAGCATCTCGTGCCACGCCTACAACCATGTTCCCCACCTGGAACGCTGTCTTGTCCCGGCATCTGACCTCGCCCCTCCGAGGAACCCGGCGACAAGACTATCCACGTTTCCTACTTGAAACGGGATCTATACTCGGCGCGAGCATCATCTGCGCGCCTATCTTTCGGTACCAATCCCATACGCCTCCACGCGCTTCTTGGGATGTACCTACTCCACATGACTCGGGAAACACCTCGAGACCTTCGACCACATGGAGGATACCTCATCCTCACTCGAACTCTCGAGCACTTGTGCTCCCTACCATAGGCGTTCCGATGCGTGCTCCCCCAGCACCATCGGCAACTCCTCTTCGACCTTCTCATAGGTCGGCTCCAGTCCCATCTTTTCCTCTCTCTTGGGCCACCTGCCCATTTTCTGCTCATGTGCACACGCCTACTAGCTACCCACCTGGTTGCCCTCGGCCTACAATGCGACTCTCGGGATGACACCACATCCACCCATCGTGAGTATGCAACTCCCTGCGCCAAGGAAGGTCCCTTCCGGTCACTCACCTGTACCGGCGTGCGAATGTCACTACATCTCGCACCTACCTCTCCCTGACTCGCACCAACTCCCCGTTCACCACCACCTACTCGGCTCACACCCGCCGACGTTATGGCCTTCGGAACGGCCTGTTGCTGTGCTCCGGTTGCAAGGAATACACTCCTTTCACTCACATACGTCGCTTGTGCAATGGGAAATGCAGAAACTGAGGAAAAAGATTTGCGTGCCTGATCACGCATATACTTGGACTGGAATGAGGCTGGGCTGAGTTCCCTCGAATGGACCCATGGTTCGGTGAATGTCTGCACCGTCTGCTCCTCCAACTGAGCTACGTGCATGCTCAACTGAGCTAGGCTCCGTTCCAAGTCTTGTTGAAGTTCAGCTTGGGATACCTGCAAAATTTTCATCTTCTGCAAGATCTGTCGCAACAGATCATCTGTCTTTGGTCGATGGGAACGACCAATGTCTTCCCCGGCTCCTGTTCCTGTCTTTTTCATTAAGTATACAGCTTGGTTACAAGATTTGACACGAAACTAGAGCTAACAGACCCAAAACCGAATGGTTTTTACAGACTTTGCAGATTTTCTGCAGAACCGCACAGCTGAATTTTAACCAACTTTGACACTTGAAACTAACCACTTACAAACACCGAATTGAAAAACCAAAAAGACCTAGAACAAGTCTGATGTACAGAGAACCCGTGTGCCAAATTTCGGCTCAATCCAACTTCATTTGCCCTGCCAAACTGATTATACAAAACCGCAAAAATCCATATTCGGGTTTTGTATATCAGCCTGTCTGCAACTGTGGAAAGCAACTTTTCCGGTGGATTTCTTCCAAAATTCCGGCCAATCTCTGTTGTTCAGAGTCACCTTGTTCCTGTTTGATGTCTTCACACTGAGAAACAAGATGTTAGTCTCACAAAAACATCAAACACATCAGTCTACACACGAATTTTGCAGACGTTCCATTTCTGCAAAAACTGGTTTTTCGGTCCACTTCGGCTGGCGTTTCTGGACAGCAACCTTCGTGATCTTCACGAACCGAATGCTTTCTATCAAACTTTGATAGAAATACTCCACCACAAAACAGCTTTAGCCCTGTTCCAATCAGCCTACACAGTCCAAAACCGAACGACAAATTCTGCAGAAACCATCTGTCAGAATTCTGCTGTCTTCTTTCGGTTTGCGCTCGAATGTGTGTTTCGATCAATTTTCCTGCGGAAAATGCATGGAATCGAGCAACCTGGCTCTGATACCAATTTGTCACGGGACAATTTTTGACTCCAAATTTTTCGTCGCCTTCGTCGGCCCGTGATGGTCCGGAACGTGCTCTCTTTTCGTTGGACACGTTCCTCAGCGGATAGCCCCTGCTCGTGACTCCCCTTGACTAGTCGGCTCACCCAAATCACAAGTCAAGAGTGTAGGGAGTCTGGATCAGCTCCTCCGATCTCCATGCCAAGAACATAACGAACCTATGTTCTAAGACCAAAACAAAACACACAACACACACTTACATCAACTGGACTGGAATGAACTGAACACTTCCACAGAACATAAATCTGTCCGCACAGATTCTAGCTACTTATGGTTCACACACAAACCACACTGAGCCCACACACTCAATTAGCTAAGTTCTATAGTGGAAGACTCCCCACACCACAGGGAAGATCGACGTTTAGCACCACTGCTGTGGAACTCTGCTGATACCTGAAGCTTCGGCCCTGCTGCTGCCAAGGAGCATACTTGACTGCACCGCTATTGCACGAAGGAAGTCCGCTGCTACACTTGCGAAGGGAATGTCTGCACCTCACTGCAGAACGTGACTGCACTCCTCAACAGTCGCTAACTTGCTGCTCAACACGGCTACACTCTTCTCCAAGAGTTAGCCTCAATCGTTGCTTGCTGCAACAAAGAACAACTGGCTGCCCCAGTGAACCTTCTGCTGCCCAAACCCAAACAGTGGTCTGCTGCAACTACACTCGGCTGCCCCTTCTTGCTGCACACACCCGGCTGCAAGAGAACGTTCTTCAGCAACGCAACTGCCGCAGGTTCCCTTCTTCAGCACCAGGTAAGGATCGGCTATCTGTGGTGGAACTCTGCTGCACACGGACTGCGGCTGCTGCTGTTGCTGCTGCTGCAAAAAAAGGGGAAGAGTCTGCACTTCACGCAAACCCCAGACACTTGAAGGTACAGGGTTCCGCTCGACCTGCTTCAGCGTCCAACGGGATCCACCGGAATCCCTTGCTCCCTTCAATCACCGTCTTCACAGCACGGGAGCCGATTGCTCTGGACTTCCGCCACTTCTCAGCAACTTCTGTCCACCGCAGCAACCAAGGCTTCTGCAGCAACTCTTCAGCAATCCCAGCGCGATCCGCAGGAACACTTGAACTCCATCAACTCCTCGCTGTGCTGTTCGCAGCTCCACTTCAAGCCCATCCGGTGGAACTCGGCTGGATATGATGATCAACTTCAACGCAACGCCTCTCCAGCCTCCACGCTCCACGGAAGTCTTCTTACGGAACTTCCAAATCAACGGGAAACTCCAACTTGCGGGAACTCTCCAGCCTACTGCTCGATGTGCTGCGGTTTCATACTTAAAGGCGTGCAGAACTGCAGTCTTGTGGCGGGGACACCTAGCAGCCGTTTCCCCCATTCTAGGAGATGGCTGCCTCCCTTCAATCCACCTGGAAATAACCGCAGCAAGTCTCCTGGTGCCATGACAAACTGCTTCAACTGCACCCGCCATTCAGCATCTGGTTGTAACCGCAGCTTGTATCAATGCCACCTTGCCAAGCATGCAAGGATCGGTTAAGCCAGCAACTCCCAGCTGCTTAACCGTTCCCTCCAAATGACACTCTCGGTTCAAGCATGAACCGGACCAGCAACCCACTTGACTAACAAGCCTAACCTAGGTACTACTAGTCCTAACTCAACTAAGAACTAATACATAATGGATCCACACCCGATCCAAAACCTAAATTAGACCCAACTCACACCACTAGACCTAGCCCACTATGAACCGACACCACACTAAGCCAAGTAACACACACGACTCGACTTAGCCCAAGTTCATAGAACACACCCGGGCTTTACAATGGACCAAATACAACACATGTACATACAAGGGAGGTTTACATCAATCTGCGCGTGCGTCTACGCCCATGCGTCGCCTGGCGCTCGCGCTCTCTGAAGCCATCGGACGAAGGATGGGATGGGTGTGCGCGGGCGCGCGCGCCACAAGAATCCGTCCTGTGACAATTCTTCCCCGGCCAAGCTGGACCTCGCCCTCGAGGTCTCGTGATCATGTGCCACACTCTGGACACTCTTCACGTCCTCGGCTCTCTGCTCCTTCTCCTCACTTAGCTTCGGAAGAAACCTCGCTTTTGTCCTCGGTCTAGTGTCTGGCCACCCGCCTCCTGCGGTACGGCCCTGATGTTGGCGCTGGCCATCCGCCTCCTGCGGCACGGCACTGGTCTGGCGCTAGTTCACTGATGATGTGCTAGCGCTGGCGCTCTACCTCTGACGCCCATCATCTGCTCGGCTGACACTCTCGCTACTGCCCTGACTGACCCTGGCACCCGGTCCTTGTCCCCACTGGACGACCCCCTGCCACTGGTGAAACCCGACCCTACCACCGGCCTCTCACTGGTCATATGTCTAGCAGCTCTCAAAGCATCTCGTGCCACGCCTACAACCATGTTCCCCACCTGGAACGCTGTCTTGTCCCGGCATCTGACCTCGCCCCTCCGAGGAACCCGGCGACAAGACTATCCACGTTTCCTACTTGAAACGGGATCTATACTCGACGCGAGCATCATCTGCGCGCCTATCTTTCGGTACCAATCCCATACGCCTCCACGCGCTTCTTGGGATGTACCTACTCCACATGACTCGGGAAACACCTCGAGACCTTCGACCACATGGAGGATACCTCATCCTCACTCGAACTCTCGAGCACTTGTGCTCCCTACCATAGGCGTTCCGATGCGTGCTCCCCCAGCACCATCGGCAACTCCTCTTCGACCTTCTCATAGGTCGGCTCCAGTCCCATCTTTTCCTCTCTCTTGGGCCACCTGCCCATTTTCTGCTCATGTGCACACGCCTACTAGCTACCCACCTGGTTGCCCTCGGCCTACAATGCGACTCTCGGGATGACACCACATCCACCCATCGTGAGTATGCAACTCCCTGCGCCAAGGAAGGTCCCTTCCGGTCACTCACCTGTACCGGCGTGCGAATGTCACTACATCTCGCACCTACCTCTCCCTGACTCGCACCAACTCCCCGTTCACCACCACCTACTCGGCTCACACCCGCCGACGTTATGGCCTTCGGAACGGCCTGTTGCTGTGCTCCGGTTGCAAGGAATACACTCCTTTCACTCACATACGTCGCTTGTGCAATGGGAAATGCAGAAACTGAGGAAAAAGATTTGCGTGCCTGATCACGCATATACTTGGACTGGAATGAGGCTGGGCTGAGTTCCCTCGAATGGACCCATGGTTCGGTGAATGTCTGCACCGTCTGCTCCTCCAACTGAGCTACGTGCATGCTCAACTGAGCTAGGCTCCGTTCCAAGTCTTGTTGAAGTTCAGCTTGGGATACCTGCAAAATTTTCATCTTCTGCAAGATCTGTCGCAACAGATCATCTGTCTTTGGTCGATGGGAACGACCAATGTCTTCCCCGGCTCCTGTTCCTGTCTTTTTCATTAAGTATACAGCTTGGTTACAAGATTTGACACGAAACTAGAGCTAACAGACCCAAAACCGAATGGTTTTTACAGACTTTGCAGATTTTCTGCAGAACCGCACAGCTGAATTTTAACCAACTTTGACACTTGAAACTAACCACTTACAAACACCGAATTGAAAAACCAAAAAGACCTAGAACAAGTCTGATGTACAGAGAACCCGTGTGCCAAATTTCGGCTCAATCCAACTTCATTTGCCCTGCCAAACTGATTATACAAAACCGCAAAAATCCATATTCGGGTTTTGTATATCAGCCTGTCTGCAACTGTGGAAAGCAACTTTTCCGGTGGATTTCTTCCAAAATTCCGGCCAATCTCTGTTGTTCAGAGTCACCTTGTTCCTGTTTGATGTCTTCACACTGAGAAACAAGATGTTAGTCTCACAAAAACATCAAACACATCAGTCTACACACGAATTTTGCAGACGTTCCATTTCTGCAAAAACTGGTTTTTCGGTCCACTTCGGCTGGCGTTTCTGGACAGCAACCTTCGTGATCTTCACGAACCGAATGCTTTCTATCAAACTTTGATAGAAATACTCCACCACAAAACAGCTTTAGCCCTGTTCCAATCAGCCTACACAGTCCAAAACCGAACGACAAATTCTGCAGAAACCATCTGTCAGAATTCTGCTGTCTTCTTTCGGTTTGCGCTCGAATGTGTGTTTCGATCAATTTTCCTGCGGAAAATGCATGGAATCGAGCAACCTGGCTCTGATACCAATTTGTCACGGGACAATTTTTGACTCCAAATTTTTCGTCGCCTTCGTCGGCCCGTGATGGTCCGGAACGTGCTCTCTTTTCGTTGGACACGTTCCTCAGCGGATAGCCCCTGCTCGTGACTCCCCTTGACTAGTCGGCTCACCCAAATCACAAGTCAAGAGTGTAGGGAGTCTGGATCAGCTCCTCCGATCTCCATGCCAAGAACATAACGAACCTATGTTCTAAGACCAAAACAAAACACACAACACACACTTACATCAACTGGACTGGAATGAACTGAACACTTCCACAGAACATAAATCTGTCCGCACAGATTCTAGCTACTTATGGTTCACACACAAACCACACTGAGCCCACACACTCAATTAGCTAAGTTCTATAGTGGAAGACTCCCCACACCACAGGGAAGATCGACGTTCAGCACCACTGCTGTGGAACTCTGCTGATACCTGAAGCTTCGGCCCTGCTGCTGCCAAGGAGCATACTTGACTGCACCGCTATTGCACGAAGGAAGTCCGCTGCTACACTTGCGAAGGGAATGTCTGCACCTCACTGCAGAACGTGACTGCACTCCTCAACAGTCGCTAACTTGCTGCTCAACACGGCTACACTCTTCTCCAAGAGTTAGCCTCAATCGTTGCTTGCTGCAACAAAGAACAACTGGCTGCCCCAGTGAACCTTCTGCTGCCCAAACCCAAACAGTGGTCTGCTGCAACTACACTCGGCTGCCCCTTCTTGCTGCACACACCCGGCTGCAAGAGAACGTTCTTCAGCAACGCAACTGCCGCAGGTTCCCTTCTTCAGCACCAGGTAAGGATCGGCTATCTGTGGTGGAACTCTGCTGCACACGGACTGCGGCTGCTGCTGTTGCTGCTGCTGCAAAAAAAGGGGAAGAGTCTGCACTTCACGCAAACCCCAGACACTTGAAGGTACAGGGTTCCGCTCGACCTGCTTCAGCGTCCAACGGGATCCACCGGAATCCCTTGCTCCCTTCAATCACCGTCTTCACAGCACGGGAGCCGATTGCTCTGGACTTCCGCCACTTCTCAGCAACTTCTGTCCACCGCAGCAACCAAGGCTTCTGCAGCAACTCTTCAGCAATCCCAGCGCGATCCGCAGGAACACTTGAACTCCATCAACTCCTCGCTGTGCTGTTCGCAGCTCCACTTCAAGCCCATCCGGTGGAACTCGGCTGGATATGATGATCAACTTCAACGCAACGCCTCTCCAGCCTCCACGCTCCACGGAAGTCTTCTTACGGAACTTCCAAATCAACGGGAAACTCCAACTTGCGGGAACTCTCCAGCCTACTGCTCGATGTGCTGCGGTTTCATACTTAAAGGCGTGCAGAACTGCAGTCTTGTGGCGGGGACACCTAGCAGCCGTTTCCCCCATTCTAGGAGATGGCTGCCTCCCTTCAATCCACCTGGAAATAACCGCAGCAAGTCTCCTGGTGCCATGACAAACTGCTTCAACTGCACCCGCCATTCAGCATCTGGTTGTAACCGCAGCTTGTATCAATGCCACCTTGCCAAGCATGCAAGGATCGGTTAAGCCAGCAACTCCCAGCTGCTTAACCGTTCCCTCCAAATGACACTCTCGGTTCAAGCATGAACCGGACCAGCAACCCACTTGACTAACAAGCCTAACCTAGGTACTACTAGTCCTAACTCAACTAAGAACTAATACATAATGGATCCACACCCGATCCAAAACCTAAATTAGACCCAACTCACACCACTAGACCTAGCCCACTATGAACCGACACCACACTAAGCCAAGTAACACACACGACTCGACTTAGCCCAAGTTCATAGAACACACCCGGGCTTTACAATGGACCAAATACAACACATGTACATACAAGGGAGGTTTACATCAATCTGCGCGTGCGTCTACGCCCATGCGTCGCCTGGCGCTCGCGCTCTCTGAAGCCATCGGACGAAGGATGGGATGGGTGTGCGCGGGCGCGCGCGCCACAAGAATCCGTCCTGTGACAATTCTTCCCCGGCCAAGCTGGACCTCGCCCTCGAGGTCTCGTGATCATGTGCCACACTCTGGACACTCTTCACGTCCTCGGCTCTCTGCTCCTTCTCCTCACTTAGCTTCGGAAGAAACCTCGCTTTTTGTCCTCGGTCTAGTGTCTGGCCACCCGCCTCCTGCGGTACGGCCCTGATGTTGGCGCTGGCCATCCGCCTCCTGCGGCACGGCACTGGTCTGGCGCTAGTTCACTGATGATGTGCTAGCGCTGGCGCTCTACCTCTGACGCCCATCATCTGCTCGGCTGACACTCTCGCTACTGCCCTGACTGACCCTGGCACCCGGTCCTTGTCCCCACTGGACGACCCCCTGCCACTGGTGAAACCCGACCCTACCACCGGCCTCTCACTGGTCATATGTCTAGCAGCTCTCAAAGCATCTCGTGCCACGCCTACAACCATGTTCCCCACCTGGAACGCTGTCTTGTCCCGGCATCTGACCTCGCCCCTCCGAGGAACCCGGCGACAAGACTATCCACGTTTCCTACTTGAAACGGGATCTATACTCGGCGCGAGCATCATCTGCGCGCCTATCTTTCGGTACCAATCCCATACGCCTCCACGCGCTTCTTGGGATGTACCTACTCCACATGACTCGGGAAACACCTCGAGACCTTCGACCACATGGAGGATACCTCATCCTCACTCGAACTCTCGAGCACTTGTGCTCCCTACCATAGGCGTTCCGATGCGTGCTCCCCCAGCACCATCGGCAACTCCTCTTCGACCTTCTCATAGGTCGGCTCCAGTCCCATCTTTTCCTCTCTCTTGGGCCACCTGCCCATTTTCTGCTCATGTGCACACGCCTACTAGCTACCCACCTGGTTGCCCTCGGCCTACAATGCGACTCTCGGGATGACACCACATCCACCCATCGTGAGTATGCAACTCCCTGCGCCAAGGAAGGTCCCTTCCGGTCACTCACCTGTACCGGCGTGCGAATGTCACTACATCTCGCACCTACCTCTCCCTGACTCGCACCAACTCCCCGTTCACCACCACCTACTCGGCTCACACCCGCCGACGTTATGGCCTTCGGAACGGCCTGTTGCTGTGCTCCGGTTGCAAGGAATACACTCCTTTCACTCACATACGTCGCTTGTGCAATGGGAAATGCAGAAACTGAGGAAAAAGATTTGCGTGCCTGATCACGCATATACTTGGACTGGAATGAGGCTGGGCTGAGTTCCCTCGAATGGACCCATGGTTCGGTGAATGTCTGCACCGTCTGCTCCTCCAACTGAGCTACGTGCATGCTCAACTGAGCTAGGCTCCGTTCCAAGTCTTGTTGAAGTTCAGCTTGGGATACCTGCAAAATTTTCATCTTCTGCAAGATCTGTCGCAACAGATCATCTGTCTTTGGTCGATGGGAACGACCAATGTCTTCCCCGGCTCCTGTTCCTGTCTTTTTCATTAAGTATACAGCTTGGTTACAAGATTTGACACGAAACTAGAGCTAACAGACCCAAAACCGAATGGTTTTTACAGACTTTGCAGATTTTCTGCAGAACCGCACAGCTGAATTTTAACCAACTTTGACACTTGAAACTAACCACTTACAAACACCGAATTGAAAAACCAAAAAGACCTAGAACAAGTCTGATGTACAGAGAACCCGTGTGCCAAATTTCGGCTCAATCCAACTTCATTTGCCCTGCCAAACTGATTATACAAAACCGCAAAAATCCATATTGGGTTTTGTATATCAGCCTGTCTGCAACTGTGGAAAGCAACTTTTCCGGTGGATTTCTTCCAAAATTCCGGCCAATCTCTGTTGTTCAGAGTCACCTTGTTCCTGTTTGATGTCTTCACACTGAGAAACAAGATGTTAGTCTCACAAAAACATCAAACACATCAGTCTACACACGAATTTTGCAGACGTTCCATTTCTGCAAAAACTGGTTTTTCGGTCCACTTCGGCTGGCGTTTCTGGACAGCAACCTTCGTGATCTTCACGAACCGAATGCTTTCTATCAAACTTTGATAGAAATACTCCACCACAAAACAGCTTTAGCCCTGTTCCAATCAGCCTACACAGTCCAAAACCGAACGACAAATTCTGCAGAAACCATCTGTCAGAATTCTGCTGTCTTCTTTCGGTTTGCGCTCGAATGTGTGTTTCGATCAATTTTCCTGCGGAAAATGCATGGAATCGAGCAACCTGGCTCTGATACCAATTTGTCACGGGACAATTTTTGACTCCAAATTTTTCGTCGCCTTCGTCGGCCCGTGATGGTCCGGAACGTGCTCTCTTTTCGTTGGACACGTTCCTCAGCGGATAGCCCCTGCTCGTGACTCCCCTTGACTAGTCGGCTCACCCAAATCACAAGTCAAGAGTGTAGGGAGTCTGGATCAGCTCCTCCGATCTCCATGCCAAGAACATAACGAACCTATGTTCTAAGACCAAAACAAAACACACAACACACACTTACATCAACTGGACTGGAATGAACTGAACACTTCCACAGAACATAAATCTGTCCGCACAGATTCTAGCTACTTATGGTTCACACACAAACCACACTGAGCCCACACACTCAATTAGCTAAGTTCTATAGTGGAAGACTCCCCACACCACAGGGAAGATCGACGTTCAGCACCACTGCTGTGGAACTCTGCTGATACCTGAAGCTTCGGCCCTGCTGCTGCCAAGGAGCATACTTGACTGCACCGCTATTGCACGAAGGAAGTCCGCTGCTACACTTGCGAAGGGAATGTCTGCACCTCACTGCAGAACGTGACTGCACTCCTCAACAGTCGCTAACTTGCTGCTCAACACGGCTACACTCTTCTCCAAGAGTTAGCCTCAATCGTTGCTTGCTGCAACAAAGAACAACTGGCTGCCCCAGTGAACCTTCTGCTGCCCAAACCCAAACAGTGGTCTGCTGCAACTACACTCGGCTGCCCCTTCTTGCTGCACACACCCGGCTGCAAGAGAACGTTCTTCAGCAACGCAACTGCCGCAGGTTCCCTTCTTCAGCACCAGGTAAGGATCGGCTATCTGTGGTGGAACTCTGCTGCACACGGACTGCGGCTGCTGCTGTTGCTGCTGCTGCAAAAAAAGGGGAAGAGTCTGCACTTCACGCAAACCCCAGACACTTGAAGGTACAGGGTTCCGCTCGACCTGCTTCAGCGTCCAACGGGATCCACCGGAATCCCTTGCTCCCTTCAATCACCGTCTTCACAGCACGGGAGCCGATTGCTCTGGACTTCCGCCACTTCTCAGCAACTTCTGTCCACCGCAGCAACCAAGGCTTCTGCAGCAACTCTTCAGCAATCCCAGCGCGATCCGCAGGAACACTTGAACTCCATCAACTCCTCGCTGTGCTGTTCGCAGCTCCACTTCAAGCCCATCCGGTGGAACTCGGCTGGATATGATGATCAACTTCAACGCAACGCCTCTCCAGCCTCCACGCTCCACGGAAGTCTTCTTACGGAACTTCCAAATCAACGGGAAACTCCAACTTGCGGGAACTCTCCAGCCTACTGCTCGATGTGCTGCGGTTTCATACTTAAAGGCGTGCAGAACTGCAGTCTTGTGGCGGGGACACCTAGCAGCCGTTTCCCCCATTCTAGGAGATGGCTGCCTCCCTTCAATCCACCTGGAAATAACCGCAGCAAGTCTCCTGGTGCCATGACAAACTGCTTCAACTGCACCCGCCATTCAGCATCTGGTTGTAACCGCAGCTTGTATCAATGCCACCTTGCCAAGCATGCAAGGATCGGTTAAGCCAGCAACTCCCAGCTGCTTAACCGTTCCCTCCAAATGACACTCTCGGTTCAAGCATGAACCGGACCAGCAACCCACTTGACTAACAATCCTAACCTAGGTACTACTAGTCCTAACTCAACTAAGAACTAATACATAATGGATCCACACCCGATCCAAAACCTAAATTAGACCCAACTCACACCACTAGACCTAGCCCACTATGAACCGACACCACACTAAGCCAAGTAACACACACGACTCGACTTAGCCCAAGTTCATAGAACACACCCGGGCTTTACAATGGACCAAATACAACACATGTACATACAAGGGAGGTTTACATCAATCTGCGCGTGCGTCTACGCCCATGCGTCGCCTGGCGCTCGCGCTCTCTGAAGCCATCGGACGAAGGATGGGATGGGTGTGCGCGGGCGCGCGCGCCACAAGAATCCGTCCTGTGACAGACTGTGAGGCTGTATCAGGCCATTCAAAGAACCATTATGCGAGCATTCGACGCGGTTGTCCCTTTAGGAAGGATGCCTGACGAGGGCTCCACAGAGGTAGATGCTGGAACTGCCTCAGTAGCAGCTTGATTAGGGAATTCACTAGACAAAACTGTTTGTATGAAGCTTGTGCGAGCATCCTCTTTGGTGACAAGAAGTTCTGATTGGAGTCCAATGGAGACCTTGAGAGGAACGTCTATACTGATCAAGTGTTGGACACCATCTCACAAAGCTCCCTCATTAAAGCCAGATCCACCACAGCAGACGCCTCAACCAGCCTCGACAAACCCAATGTTGAGAAAAGTTGTCGAGATGAAGTTGCAAACTGCTTTCAGAAGAGCAAAGTTTACTGACCGAATTCACATGGGCTGCAATAGAACAAAGTCCTCATCATCCACCTCTCCTTCCTCCTCTAATATGGTACCTTCAAGGGAAAGGGAGTGAGTGAGATGGCAAACCTGTATAGAAAATCATAAGAACGAAAGTGTGGACGAAAGGAAGAGATATTTACAAGACTGGTGACGGGTTGTTTCCATGTTTTTGGCGCTTTTTAGGGAGGCTTGGAGGGCCAGAAGATGGTAGAGTTGATGAACTTGACCAAATAGTGGTCGAACCGATGAAGAGCCACATAAACTCTTATGATTACAACAAACTACAACAAACTAAGCCTTTTCACATAAACTCTTATGATTCCTTATGAAAAATTGTTAAGACCAATGTTGTAAAAAGCGTATTGGTGCCCATATTGCACTGGGCATCATACGCAATAACCGCATTATACGATATGGTACAATAATGTACAAAATTTTTAATTTCTTAATAAAAAAATATTAATAAATCCAAAAAAATGCAAGAACTTAAATGAATGAACAGAACATATATATATCACAATCAACATTAAACAAAATTGAGTCCAAAAGCTTTATTTGAAATAGATAATTCTTAATAAATGACTGACTATAAGAATATTATGAGAGATTGTGAGAAGAGAATACTTTGAGGATGAGCATAACAAAGTTAAATTACATGTCATAATGAACAATCATCCATAACGTGAAACTGAATAACTTTAATAAACAACAAAGTTACAATCATCTATACCAAAACGTTACAAAGTTACAATTATATTTTAATAGACAACAAAGTTACAATCATCTAGACCAAAACGTTATAAAGTTACAATTATATTTACTACAATCATCCATCACGTGGACCATAATCAATAAAAGCATTGTAATCGACATAGTCACCATCACCATCATCATTATCATCATCTCCACCCTCTTTCTCCTTCACAATTGGATTTGCCTATCCAACACCTTCATCTTTATCATCATCTCCAACTTCAGGTTCTGCTTTGGCTTGAAGTGCCCTCCAGTTTTCATCTTCTAAATTGATGGGAGGCTACTTCTCTTTGATCCAATCATCAAGAATATCAATATTTTTGTAGCTCAACGGGTCATATGGCACATTCTTTGCCTTTCTTGAATTTGTCAGTAAATAAAGAATATCCAAATTATCAAGAATATCAAATACAATATAGTCATTAATCATTTATTATTAATAAGAAAGAACTAGAGAGCAACAATACATATTTTTAAAATTGTTACCCTTACCTTAACTTCATATTATGTGCAATGTATACCAAATCATGTAGTCGAGCACACTTCAATTTGTTTTTCTTTTTCATGTGAATGTGTTAAAAAAGCTCCAATTTCTCTTGCACCCACTCAAATTGCATGTTTGACTCTATATACATTGACCAAACCTTCACAAGTTCGGTGCATCTACACCAAAGCGAGTCCACCATTCATCTGAAATAAAATATGATAATAATTAATAAGAAATACTCAAAGTCAATCAATTGATAACTTAAATGAATATTAATAAAAATATATAATACGAAGTTGCACTTGGGAGCAGAATTGGATTGCAATTGGCCTTCCAAAATCTCAATACTACGTATATACTTAATTCTAAATGGATATTGCAACGAGTAGATGAATCTTGTACAAGGCCAATTGCATTTAATATACTCTTTCACTTCTTTATCCTCTACAAAGTTGAGAGAAAATCAAATAGAAGGGTTAAGGAAATATGCAGTAAATCATGATGCATTTGGCGGTTCCAGTATTTTTCAATTATATTCCAAACCTTTTTTTAGAAGTGACCGCTTGCGATAAATGTTTGCTTGAATTTCCAATTTGGCCTTATCCATAGTATCATATATAAAACATCACATGCCTATCTTCTCTATCCACCATCCTCATTACCTTAACTAAATTTACAGTCATCCTAAAAAAATTATTGTAATTTTTCCAAAAAACAACATTAAAAGCATCTACCACATCAATCTCCTCCCTCTTTATAGACTAACTAGTAGAGTCTCATTCATCAGATGCAATTATTTTTGTCAATGCATTTTTATGTATGACTTTGCACAATAATGATATTCGTAGTAAATCTTGTCAATGAAGGCATATTCATTTCCCTTCCACTTGTATGGATTCACATCAAATGCAACAAAGAAGAATGCTTATAAATAAACTTTGTGACATTTCTGCATGCATCTATAGTTCCTCTTATTTCATTCATTACATTCAAATCTTCAAGCATTAAGTTTATGCAATATGCAACACATGGAGTCCATACTAAGGATGGATGGTTTGTCTTAAGCATCTTATCAACTGCTCTAGAATTTATAGCATTATCAGTAATGAATTGAACAATATTTGAAACATGTACCTCCTCAATAACTTCCTAAAAAGTATGGAACAAATTATCTGTAATTTTATCAATGTGGGATAAGTCATATGATTTCAAAAACAATGTCCCCTGAGAAAATAGACCAAAAGTTCACCAAAGACCTATGTTGACCATTTGTCCAACCATTAGCCATAATAGAATATCCCATGTCCTTCCACAACTCCCTAAATTCATAGCTTCATGCATTAAAAATATCAACCTATTTCTACAGTAATATACCCCTCAAAGCATGATAAGTAAGGACTCTATAACTTGATCCCACATTGGCAATAGCATCCACCATACCTTAAATAAAAATGAGTTTCTAACATTGAAAAGGAGGGAGGCAATTTTCATAAAAAAGTTTTTGCACACTTCAAATCTATTTTCTCAATTACCTCTTTTGAAGCCATAGCCAATCTAATGCCTGGTTGATCTATAGGAGTCATAAGTGAGAAAAAAATGAAGGCATCCCACTACCTTTGGCTCTGGCTCCTCTTCTATTACCCCTCATAGGTATCGGGCGAGTATGAGCTCTTTCAGTGGAATAAGAGTCAACTCTACTGCTACTACCACTAGAACCTACGTTCTTTTCCTTTTCTCACCTTCTCCTTTCCTTTTTAGTCATCTCTTCTTCTATCTTAGTTGCACAATGAAATTCATCTATCCTAATTACACCATGAAATTCATCACCATATATCCCTTAAGAAGCCTCTTCCAATGGTTGAGTCATATCTCAACCACCTATTTCTATCCTCTTTCTCACCCTTAATCTCTTCTTCTCCTTTGAAGCCTCCAATACTTACTCAATCTC
The DNA here is from genome assembly GCA_036023115.1 of Brasenia schreberi. NCBI lineage: Eukaryota > Viridiplantae > Streptophyta > Magnoliopsida > Nymphaeales > Cabombaceae > Brasenia > Brasenia schreberi. Next base: position 7,171,418 of record JAYKKT010000076.1, on the reverse strand, counting down.
GTACTTTACTATTTCGAGAACCTGAGAATAAGCACTAGCATCCTTCTTCATTCCCGTAAGGTGGTATTTCATTCAAGAAATACCACCATGCTTTACTACATTACAAAACATGCACTTGTTCACAAACATATTGCCTTCGTATATCGGGGTATAATATTTTCATGCCAGATCGACTCGATCAGAAGTCATTAAGACAAGAATGGACAATCAACAAGAAAGAAAAAGGCTTTCTAAAGGTGAAGAATTACGAAATATGTAAAACCTCCAAAATTTCCAAGTGATGAATTGAGTAAAATGCTAAAGGAAAGAGGTATGCCATGAATTTGACAAAATCTGTAATTAAACATAGAACTAAGATGGTGTAAATAAGTGTGTATGATCGAAGGTTGATGCTCACGATGCAACTCCAACAAATCGTCAAGATTCTTAAGTCATCCAAGCATGAATGCCAAACTTCAAATATATCAATCAAGAGAGTGGAAGCACACAAAATACAAGTAAAAAATTGTACGATGACAGCATGCTTTTATTGATGATAGAGTCATGTATTTATAGGCTTTACAAGAAGTGTACATGGCATAAAATGAGAGAGAGAGAGGCCCTTAAGGAGGGGCTGTTGGCTGGCCCCTTGGCCAACCACTAGCCGTTGGAGCCTTCTAACAGTAGTGGCCAGGGCCCTGTGCCTAAAACAATAATGGGCCTTGGCCCTGTGCCTAAAACAATAATGCACGGGCCCTAATGGCCCGTGCCCTATTACATTAACACCCCCCCTCAAACTTACGGGGTATATACCGAAAGTTTGTTCAGCAAAAATTGAAAACGGGTGGCCGAAAGAGATTTAGTAAAAAAGTCTGCTAGCTGCATCTCTGAAGTAACATAACACAGGCTTATCTTCTTGTTTAAACATTCTTCACAAACAAAATGGCAATCCATCTTGATATAATTCGTCTTTTCATGGAAGGTGTTGTTGGAGGCAATGTACATGACGCTTTTGTTGTCGCAATACATGATGGCAGAATGTTGCAAAGTAACTCCCATGTCTGCTAGAATAGCTGTGATCAAAGAGATCTCCATCGCAACAATAGTCATGGCTCGATATTCAGCTTCAGTGGATGAGAGTGACTTTCTGTAGCTTTTTGTACTTCTAAGAAATGAGAGATTCACTTAAAAAAACACAAAAACCAGTCGTAGAGTGTCTATCGTTGACATTTCCACCCCAATAAATCAAAAGACAAAGAAGAAATTAAGAGAACCCCCTTGTTAGAAGTATTTCTAACATATCGAATGATGCGTAAAAGAGCACTCATATGAACAGAAGTTGGTGCCTGCTGAAATTGACTCGCTGTGTGGACTGCATGAGAAATATCTGGTATGGTAATAGTGAGATAGGTAAGAGCACCTATGAGTTGTTGGTATGGGGTGGGATCAACTAATTTTTCACCATCAGTGGATCTTAACTTGGTACCTAGAACTTCTGGTGTGTCTACTATTTTGGTATCTGTGAGACCAGACCTTTCAATGATATCATTAGCAAATTTTGTTTGAGACATAAAATGCCCATAATTGTTTTTAGTTATTTCAATGCCTAAAAAGTAATTTAGAAGGCCTAAGTCTTTCATGTCGAATTCTTGATGAAGATTACGTTTAACTTCTGTAATTCTTGCTTCATCACTCCCTATGATGATCATATCATCCACATAAAAAAGTAGAATAATAATACCTGATTCTATTTTACGTACAAACAAGGCAGTGTCAGTATAGCAAGTTGTAAAATTATGCAAATGTATGAATTTTTAAAATCGATCAAACCAAGCCTTAGGAGCCTATTTCAAACCATACAAGGCTTTTCGCAATTTAAGAGCATGACCATGAGGAACATTAAAACCAGGAAGAGGACTCATATAAACTTCTTCATTCAGATAACTATTCAGAAAAGCATTTTTAACATCAAGTTGATATATATTCCATTTCCTAATGGCACTAAGGGTTATGAGAATTCTAATTATGGTCATCCTAGCTATCGGGGCAAATGTCTCATCATAGTCAATTCCATATTCTTAGGCATAACCCTTTGCAACCAGTCTGGCTTTATATCTCTCAATGTGACTATTGCTATGGGTTTTGATTTTGTAGACCCATCGGCATCCAATAACTTTCTTATCCTTTGGTATAGGTGCAACTATCCATGTCTGAGCTTTGTCTAGAGCGTTCAGTTCATCCATCATAGCATCTTCCCATTCTGAAATACCTTTAGCTTCATGATAGAACTTGGGTTCTTTAACCTGACGAAGAGTAGCAATCAAGTTTTTTCGTTGGGGTTCAAAGGATTCATAGGAAACAAAATGTTGGGGAGGTTTTGAGACCCTAGGTTCTAAACATGTATCATCAGGTTTTAGACGAGTATCATTAGCTTCTCTAGGACGTCTTGTATAATGTAAGGGAAAGGGTTCAACAATGGGTTGGGTATCAACAGTTGTATGCGAAGCATCACTATTCTCAAGAGAGATATCTTAATGATCTACTGAGTCACAATCATCGTCTTCTTCTAGATCAAAGAAGTCTTGAGATATGGAAGATTCATAATTTTTTAAGGGTTTAGACTTATAATAAGCATCATTCTCAAAAAAATTTACATCCTTTTAAACATATAATTTGTCTTCTATGAGATCAAATCACCTATAGCCCTTCTTGTCTATGCCATAACCAAGAAATATACATTCAATAGCTCTAGGTGACAGTTTATCATTTTTATCTGTATACACAAAACATCTACATCCAAAAACTCTAAGTCGTTCATAATATGGAGAGATATTATATAAGTTTGGCATAACAAAACTCAATTGGCTTGACGAAACTCAATAGGCTTAACAAAACTCAATAGGCTTGAGAGATCATTTTTATGCCAAAGAGTAGCATCTTGGGCTATATTACAAAACTCAAAGTTTGGCATAATAAGATAATCCATTTTGTATAGTCCACTTTCTCTATGGCCTTGACGAATCACCTTCCTCGATAGGTGATCCTGCACCACACAATGTTAGGATGAGAAAGTGACTATATAATTATTATCACATATTTGAGCAATCGAAAAACTCCGCCCATGTAAGGATCACCCTTGCATTGCCAGTCCCAAGCCCGGATAAAGGAGGAGGGTTGTGTTAGGCTTCTAACAGCCAGCATAAAACTTCGTCAGATTTTTATAACATGGATTACAAAAATTATGAGCATTGCTTTGGGGCGTTCCCACCTAGCGACGTGCTGCAGAGCCCGAATGTAGTAAGAAGTAAGCAAGGGCCACTATATTTTTGCCCGAATGTAGTAAATTAATTGCAGAGAGGGTTCCCACATCATGGACGGGTGTGGGTAAAGAAGTTAGTCCCGCTACATTGCCGCCCGAATATAGTGAAAATTTTTCAGAGAGGGTCTCTACATTTTGATGATGGACGGATACGGGGGGTAAGGAAGCTAGTCCTAGATAATAAGATTCGTATTGGTTCTTGGAATATCGGAACATTATCCGGTAAGCTAATGGAGGTGGTAGATATTATAATTCGGAGAAAGATTCATATTCTATGTTTACAAGAGACAAAATGGGTTGGAGAAAAAGCAAAGAACATTGAGGATACAAGTTTTAAATTATGATATTCAGGTAAGGAAAAGGCTCAAAACGGAGTTGGTATTATCATAAATAAAGGTTTAAAGGATAGTGTAGTAGACATACAACAATATGGTGACTGAATCATGACGTTGAAATTAGTGTTAGGAGCTGAGGTTTTGAATATAGTTTGTGCTTATGCACCCGAAGTAGGACTAAAAGATAGTATAAAGACAACTTTTTGGGAAGAGTTAGATAAGGTGATTCAAAGGATTCCACAAAGAGAGATGATTTGTTTAGGAGGAGATTTAAATGGACATGTCGGTAAAGAGGCATTAGGATATCAAGGGATTCATGGAAACTTTGGTTTTGGGGATATAAATGAGGAAGGTAGGGAGATTTTAAATTTTGCTATGGCATTTGATCTCTTTATAGTCAATACAATCTTCAAAAAAAGAGATGAACATTTAATTACTTATAAGAGTGGCTTATCACAAACATAAATTGATTACTTTATTTGTAGAAAAAAAGATAGAGCATGTTGTAAAGATTGTAAGGTAATTCCAGGAGAAAGCTTAACCACCCAACATCGACTTTTAGTTATGGATTTACAAATAAAAAAGTGGACAAAGAAGAAAAGAGTGCATCGAGCTATTCAGACTAAATGGTGGAACCTCAAAAGTGAGAAAGAAGATATATTTAAACAGAAAGTCCTGCAAGGAGATGTTTGGAATTATGTTGGCGCACCCTGTGATATGTGGAACAATATGGCTATACATATTAGGAAAGTTGTGAAAGATGTGTTAGGGGTATCTAAGGGAGGTGTACCGGCACAAAAAGAAGCTTGGTGGTGGAGTGAAGTAGTACAAAATAAAATCAAGGCAAAGAGGGCATGCTATAAATTACATTATGCTAAGAAAACTAGTGAAACTTTAGAAGCTTATAAGAAAGCAAAGAAGGAAGCAAAAAAGGCCGTTAGTAAAGCAAAATCTAAGATTTGGGAGGACTTATATAAAAAACTCAACTCAAAAGAGGGTGAAAGAGATATTTTTAGGATAGCTAGGGCTATATATAAGAAAACTAAAGATCTTAATTATGTTAGATGCATAAAAGATAAAGATGAAAAAATTCTAGTGGCAAATGATGATATAAGAAATAGATGGAAAAACTATTTTTATAATCTTTTTAAGTAAAATAAAGATCTTAGTATTAGCTTAGGAGAGTTAGCCAAATTAGAAAAGTATATAAATCACAATTTCTACCAACGTATTCAAAAGAATGAAGTCAAAGAGGCTCTTAAACATATGAAGGGTGGTAAATTGGTAGGACTAGATAATATTCCTATAAAAGTTTGGAAAATACTAGGAGAAATAGGAATCACTTGGCTCACAAGACTATTTAATGAAATATGAAAAAACCAAAAGATGCCTGAGGAATGGAGAGCAAGTACACTTATACCCATATATAAGAACAAGGGAGACATTCAAAATTGCGCGAATTATCGAGGTATAATGAGTCATACTATGAAATAATGAGAAAGAATTATCGAACGTAGGTTAAGACAAGTATCAAGTACAACAGAGAACCAATTTGGGTTCATGCCATACATATCTACTATTGAAGCGATTCACCTTTTGAGACGTCTTATGGAACATTTTAGAGCAAAAAAGAAAGACCTTCACATGATATTTATTGATCTAGAAAAAGCTTATGATAGGGTACCGAGGGAGGTTCTTTGGAGAACTTTGGAAAAAAGAGGTATCCCATTGACATATATTAACCTTATAAGAGACATGTATGATGGTGCAAAAACATGTGTGAGGACTCATGAAGGAACGACAGACTTCTTTGAAGTTAATATTGGGTTATATCAAGGATCAACTTTAAGTTCATACTTATTTATAATGGTGATTGATGAGTTAACAAAACATATTCAAGATGAAGTACCTTGGTGTATGTTACTTGCAGATGACATTGTATTAGTGGAGGAGTCTATGTTAAAAGTTAATAGAAAATTGGAACTATGGAGAGAAACATTAGAAAGCAAAGGCCTTCGACTTAGTAGAGCAAAGACAGAATATATGGAATGTAAGTTTGATCATTTGGTTACTTCAGAGGACATAGAAATTAAAATTGGCACATATTGCATTCCTCAGAAGGAAAGTTTTAAATACCTAGGGTCAATTTTTCAGAGTGATGGAATAATTTTTGGATATGTTACACATAGAATTAATGCTGGTTGGTTGAAATGGAGAGGAGCATCGGGTATTCTTTGTGATAAGAAGATACCATTAAAATTAAAAGGTAAATATTATAGAGCAGCAATTAGGCCTGCCATGTTTTATGGTTACGAGTGTTGGTCAGTTAATCATCAACATGTACAAAAGATGTCTGTGATAGAAATGAAGATTTTGAGATGGATGAGTGGTCATACAAGAAAAGACCGTATACATAATGAGGTTATTAGAAACAAAGTAGGAGTGACACCAATAGAGGATAAAATGAGAGAACAGCGTTTAAGATGGTTTGGACATATAGAAAGAAGATCAAAAGAAGAACATGTAAGAAGGTTAGAAAAACTAAATTTGGAAAGTATTAAAAGAGGTAGAGGATGACCACAAAAGTGTTGGAAAGAAACAATAAAGAACGATCTAGCTTATTGGGAGTTAACTGCTAACATGGCATAAGATAGGGATCTATGGAAACAAAGAATCCATGTAGCCGACCCCGTCTAGTATGGGAAAAGGCTTAGTTGTTGTTGTTGTATTTGAGCAACCGAAAGTAAGTTCAAGTTAAGTTTAGGTATAAAACTTATGTTTTAAATTTTAAAATTTTCTTTTTCAAAATTTCCTATTTTTCTAATTTGAAGTTTTGTCCCGTCGGTCGTAAACACATGTTTTCCAATGGTTTCACAAGATTCAATTAAAGAATTTTGACTATGTGTTATATGAAAAGATGCACCAGAATCTAAAAACCAAGACATACCTTGAAAAGTGGATAGAGCATTCCCGGAGATGCTTGCCTTTTCTTTGAACATTTCTTCTATATATGCCTTGATGTTGTTGGGCAAGACTCCTCCTTCTTCTACGGCTCCCACATTTCCAATTTTTTTCCGGAGAAGAGGGCAAGTGGTTTTGATATGCTCACTTTCCTTGCAATAGTGGTAAATTGTGTTCTTGTTAGGCTACGGTCCCATGGGCTTCTTTGATATGCTTATAGTGACAACGGTTTCTTTGGCGACATTCATATTTTTCAATCTTGTTTCCTCCATAACAAGATCGGCCAAAAAGGAGTATCCTCTAGGTCTAGGTTTTCTATGTATTAAGTTTCATCGAATGTTTTCAAATTCGTCTCTTAACCCACGCATGAACAAAAAGAAATATTGGTTGTCCAAGAATTCTTGAAATTCATCTAGTTTGTGAAGATTACCAAATTTATCAAAGCTTCTTAATTGGGTCAATAATTCCGAAAACTCATTATAGTAGTCTCTAATGCTTAAGTTTCCTGGTTTAAGCATTATCATCCTTTCCATCAAATCAATTTGGAAAACAAAATCATCTTGGGAATGAGGTTTCTTTAAATATTCTCAAGTTTTAAATGCATTTTCGAAAGCACTATTCTTTTTCTAAGCTTGTCATCAACATTTTGACAAATAATTTATGTAATTTTTGCATTCATTTTTTCCTATACTTTCAAATCTTGCTTGTATTTTTCATGAGCTTTAATAATTTCATCATCATTCAAACCATCAATATTCAAAGTTGGTTTTTTTATGGTTCCATCGATGTAGTCCCAAAAATTTTTTGACAAAAAATATTTTTTCATAGTCTTAGCCCAACTTTGATAACATTTTGGGTGAAGGATACATCTAAACATCTCATTTTTGCTTTCCATTTCGTGCAAAATCAAAAGTTTTGGACTAATCTCAAGTTTGATATGTTTCTTCAAAATTTGCACCCGTGACACGCTTCCCGATGAACTCGATTTCTTGAATTCAATGCTCTGATACCATGTAAATAAGTGTATATGATCGAAGGTTGATGCTCACGATGAACTCCAACAAATCTCCAAGATTCCAAAGTCATCCAAGAATGGATGTCAAACTTTAAATATATCAATCAAGAGAGCGGAAGCACACAAAATACAAGTCAAAAGCTATACGATGACAATATGCTTTTATTGATGATAGAGTCATGTATTTATAGGCTTTACAAGAAGTGTACATGGCATAAAATGAGATAGAGAGAGGCCCTTAAGGAAGGGTTGAGCCTTCCAACGGTAGTGGCCAAGCCACTTTGGCCCTGGCCCTGTGCCTGGAACAATAATGCACGGGCCCTAATGGCCCGTGCCCTATTACATCAAAGATGGTTGATTTAATAACAATAATAACTAAGCCTTTTCCCATACTAGACGAGGTCGGCTACATGGATTCTTTGTTTCTATAGAGCCTTATCATGTGCCATGTTAGCAGTTAACTCAACATAAGCTAGATCATTCTTTATTGTTTCTTTCCAACACTTTTGTGGTCGTCCTCGACCTCTTTTAATACTTTTAAAATATGGTTTTTCATATCTTCTTATAGGCGCTTCTTTTTATCTTCTTTCTATATGTCTTATTGATCTTAAACGATATTATTTCATTTTATTCTTTATTGGTGTCACTCCCAATTTGTTTCTAATAACTTCATTATGTATATGGTCTTTCCTTGTATGACCATTCATCCATCTTAACATCTTCATTTCTGCCACAAACTTCTTTTGTACATGTTAATAATTAATTGCCCAACACTTGGAACCATAAAACATGACAGGTCTAATTCTTGCTCTATAATATTTACCTTAACTTTAATGGTATCTTCTTGTCACAAAAAATACCAGATGCTCTTCTCTATTTTAATCAACCTGCATTAATTCTGGTAGAGAGCATATCCATGAAGCAGGTAGTCCACCAGATGACAAAATGGGAGGCCTCTCTAAGAGAAGGGTAGTCGTCTGTGAATTGGAACAAAAATTAAGCGTCTACTATAATGAAGATGATGCTTCAATATAGCAATGGGAGATCGATAAACAAATATCATCACAATATGACTATTATAAAGCCTTAGAAAAGGCTATAATCTCACCCAAGTACAATGAAGGCACACCAAAAGTAGTGAAAAATGAATATTATTAGTCAACCAAAAAGTGATACTTACAAGAGTACATTTGAGGGATTTATAGGAAGAAGGGAGAGAAGTGAAGAAAGGAACATTATTTAGTCAATGCCCTAACGGCTAACCGTTGGGGCCTCCTGGCCGTTGCACCCCCTTAACGACTAATGGCTCCTTGGCTCTGGTGGCTTGGTGCCAGGGGCCCTTTCGGCTAGGCCCCTGGCCTTAAGGGCCATCTTTACAATTTTATATCCCTTCAAACTCATGGTACCATACCAAAAGTTTGCGAAATCGAGGGGCTGAGAGTGATTTGGTGAAGACATCTGTAAGCGATTATTCTGATCTCATAAAGTGTAATGCCAAATTGCCTTATAGATATTCCTCACGAACGTAGTGATAATCCCTTTTAATATGTTTGTTGCGCTCATGAAAAGTATGATTATTGGCTATATACATAGCAAAAATTGAAATCGAGTGGCTGATAGTGATTTGGTGAAGATATCTGCAAGCGATTATTTTGATCTCACAATGTGTAATGCCAAATTGCCTCATAGATGTTTCTCACGAACATAGTGACAATCTATTTCAATATGTTTGGTGCGCTCATGAAAAGTATAATTATTGGCTATATATATAGCACTCTTGTTGTTGTAGTAAAGAAGTGGAGTGTCTTTCAATGATACTCCCAGATCATGAAGCAATCGTTTAAGGGAGGTCAATGCAATGGTTGTGTTGTCTATGGCGCGATACTCAGCTTCAGTGGAAGAGTGCGATACTTTTTGTTGTTTTTTTACATTTCCATGATATAAGGGAGTCGCAAGAAAATAAGTAGCCTGTTGTGGAGTGTCTGTCATTCACATCTCTCCAATCAGCATCAGTATAGGCAATAACGTGAGGTAAAGATTAAGACGTTAGAAATACTCCCTGGTCATGGTTTGTCGAACATATCGGACAATCCTTATAACTACACTCATATGTGCAGATGTAGGTGTATGTTAGAACTGATTTATAATATACATGAGTATTGTCAGGTCGCGTTATGGTGAGATACCACGTGTTTTTAAGGGGTAGGATTTCTCAATGGTTCTCCATCAACAAGTTACATTTTTTTGTTTGACTACCTCTTGGGTCTATTTTATCATGTGTAAATCCTGATCTAAGAACAATATCATTAGCTAATTTAGTTTGAGATTAAAAAAACCCTCTAACATCTCTAGTTACCTCAATGTCTAAAAATATAGATAATTGTCCAAGATCCTTCGTCTCAAACATCTTACCAAGTTCTTCCTTGATCTGTTAGATCTCAGAATCATCATTACCTATAATAATCAATAAATCTACTTTGAGTAGAAGAATAACAATACTTGCAACATATTTCCTTATAAACAAGGTTGTGTCAATATAACAGGTAGTAAAACCATCTAACACCATAAATTTAGTCATTTTGTCAAACCAAGCTTTAGGTGCTTGTTTAAGACCATATAATACCCTTTTTAGTCATAGGACTTGGTGAGTTAGAATATTAAAACCAGGAGGAGGTTTCATATATACCTCTTCCTTTAGCCAACCTTTTAAAAAAGACATTTTTCACATCCAATTAATAGATGTTCCAATACTTAATCGCACAAACAACTATAAGAGTTTTGACAGTGGTATCCTGGTTATAGGAGCAAAGGTTTCCTCATAGTAAATACCATATTCGTGTGAGTAACCCTTTGCAACTAATCTAGCTTTATAGAGGTTAAGAGAACCATCACCATTAGTCTTAACCTTATACACCCACCTACATCCTATAGATTTTTTATTTTGAGATCTTGGAACAATATCCCAAGTTTGAGCTCTATATAAAACATCTAATTCCTCATTCATAGCTTGAATCCAGGCTTTGATGATTGTGCTTCTTTAAAGGTTTTGGGTTCCTTTATAGTAGAAATATTAGTCAAGAGAGCTCTATATCTTAGTGAAAAGCTATCATAGGAAACAAACACTTCAGAAGGTCTGGAGTCCCAATTGGATTTTCTAAGTATGGGTTGAGTAGCATGAGAAGGTCGTCTAGAGTAATGTTGATCAAAAGGAACAACCAAATACTTTGGTAACGTGTGTTCATCTTAATCATTTTCTAGATTTATCACAGCCATCTTGGGTTAGGGCAGATTGGAGGTATGCCTCCAATCTGCTATGATCTGTAAGTTTCTTCGATATTTGATTCAATAAAGTTGTTATTTCTTATAATATGGTATCAGAGCCTATATGGCGTTTATTTCAATGATTTTGGATGAAAAAATTTGTTGAAACATGCTTTATTTATGCGTGTTGTAGAAGAGAATTAGATTGGAGGCAGATTAAGACCTTTTAATCTTATCTACTGGTATCAATGAAGACGTGAATCCTTACTGATTCATTTTTCAGAAATCCGATGGAACGCAAGCAAGATTGCGGGTTGATATTTGATCAATCAGATTGACATCAACCTCTTTGATTCGTGATAGATCTGATTCGTGACAGATCTATTTCACAGAGTTTGTGATTGCGATTTAATATTTGATCAATAAGATTGATATCAGCTGCTTGGATTTGTGACAAATCTGATTCATGACAGATTTGTTTCACAGAGATACAATATACATATTGATTATTGAGTTTGTGACTTAGGTGAGTTCGATACTTGGTGACAGCCTGAGTTCTTCACTTGGCGTGGAAGACTAAGTTCATGCCTTCTAAATTTCAATAGAGAAAGTTTATTACTGATTTATGATTGTCATTATGTGGATGACTTATTCAAAATGTATTGTTTGAACAACTTCTAATCGTTCATATTGAGACTGCGTTGATCATCATCAAACTTATATTGGTTGATTCAGAAACAGAACTTCTCCCTTCTGATCGTGCACATTGTGACTGCGTCATTGGTCATCAAACATTTACAAGCTGATTCTGAAACAGAATTGCTTCCAGTGATTAAGATTTTGTTTGGAGACCTGATTGTAAGGTTTCTCAAGAAGCCCCCTATTCTCATTTATTTGAGAATATTGAAGCAGATCATATACCATTCTATTACTTGAATTATGGCTGGTAAAGGGAAAAATATTGACATCTCCTTTCACACAGGTAAACAGTCTTTTATATTAGAAAAAAATAGACAATTTTCAGATTACAACTACTAAACTTGATGGCATAAATTATTTGAAATGGTCTAGATCTGTAGAACTGGCTATCATAGCAAGGGAGAGATGGGCACATTTAATGGGTCAAATACCAATTCTAGAGACTCATGATACACATTATCCTATATGGAGAAGAGAAGATGCGTTGATATCATCATGGTTACTACAGTCAATGATCCCATCCATTATGAAAACATTTATATTTCTTGAATCAGCTCATGAAATTTGATGTGCAGTTTCTGAAGCCTATTCCAGGAAGAAAAATGTTGCAAAGGAATATAAGATACTAGAAAGGATAAGAAAATATAAATAAAGCACACGTTCGATCAGTGAATACTATGCAGATTTAAGAGGACTTTGGAATGAACTTCTTTACTTTACTAATATAAAGTGCTCTTCCTATTATACTGAAAGAAATGTTGAAATTGAGAAGAAGAAAGTGTTTGACTTATGGGGTGTCAACTCAGAGTTTGAATCCATAAAACTAAATATCTTGGGCAGAGAAGAACTTCCGTCACTCGGTACAGTATATTCTTTATTAATCAGAGAAGAAGATCGGAGAAATCTTGAGAGAGACAATATTTCAGTTACAAATCAACATGCACTTCAAACACGCGGTGGACAACACAATAGAGGGCGTGGACGAGGAAGATTTAACTTTGAAGATAAAGACAAACTTGTATGCTCTCATTGTGGGAAATTGAGATACTCTAAAGAACACTGTTGGGAATTAAATGGGAGACCTAATTTTAACAGAAATCGGAACTACTCAGCTCATTCTGCAGAAACTCCTACTCCTAGTACAGAAGGTATTCAGAAATCATTAAAAGGATAGAAGAACTGGAAACAATGCTATCAGAACATTCTCAATCATCATCTTCACAGACTACAGTAGTTCAAGCAACTCATACCGTAAAAGGTAATAACTTATCTTCCTCTAATTCCAAAGTTTGGATTATTGATTCAGGGGCGACAGATCACATGGTGGGAGATCTATCATATTTTACAGAATACAGATTACTTAAAAAATAGGAACCAATTATGCTGGTAGATGGATCTTATACTTATATGACTGGAAAGGGAAGTGTACCCATATGTTTTTAAGACTTAAAATCAGTCTATCATGTTCTCAGTTTTCCTATAAATCTACTTTCAATCAGTGCATTAACTCGTACTATGAATTATAGTGTAACATTTGATTCTACTAGATGTGTATTTTAGGATCTGAAGATGGAGAAAATCTTTGGTCATGGTAAACTGCAGAGGGGATTATACATATTGGAAGATCAGTCATAGCAAACCGCATCATTCAATACTTCTGCTACAACAATTCAGGATGCAGAGATTCGATTATGGCATTGTCGTCTTGGTCATTTACCTGAATCAAAACTTCAATATGTTCTACCTCATCTTAGTGTCGAGTCCAATAAATTATAATTTTCTTGTGATGTATGTCAGCTTAGGAAACATCAAAGAGTCTCTTATCCTTTAAGTTACTCTAGAAGATCTAAACCTTTTGAACTTCTTCATTCTGATATATGGGGCCCAAGTCCTGTTACTTCACTATTTGGTCAGAAGTATTTTGTTTCTTTTATTGATGATTGTACTCGCCTCATAATTGTCTATTTAATAAAATCAAAGTCTGAAGTATCCACTATATTCCCAATTGTGCATAAATTTATTCTTACTCAATTCAATACTTCTGTGAAAATCTTACGTTCTGATAATGGGGAGAATACATTAACCAACAGTTACAAGCATATCTATACTCACATGGCATCATTCACCAAACTTCCTATCCTTATACTCCTTAGCAAAATGGTGTTACCGAGAGAAAGAATCGTCATATTCTAGAAGTAGCGAGAACCTTATTACTCCAAAACAATGTTCCTAAATGTTATTGGGGAGAAGTTGTACTTACTGCAATTCACTTGATCAATAGGATGCCATCTTACGTGTTGGATAACCAAATTCCTCGTTCATTTATTTCCACAGTGAATCTACATATATACTTCCTCTGCGCATTTTTTTGTTGTACTTGTTTCCATTCGAAAGTCACATCTCGAGGAAAAGATAATACTCATGCACTCGTGCAATCAAGTGTATTTTCCTTGAGATATTCCGAGTACAAAAAGATTACAAGAATATTGCTCCCCACTTCATTACATCGTTTCTTTTTTTTTGTTTACTGCGGAATGTGACTTTCTTTGAAGATTTTCCGTTCTTCAACTTCAAAGGAAGAAAGCGAGTCACTCCTTCTGCAATTTTACCTGTTCCTTTTCTAGGTCCATCAACCACCAACTCAGAAAGAAGATAATTCTAGTCCACTAGTCACTTATCATACGTCGTCATCCCCTTGAACCTTCCACATGCTCCACAGGATCCAGAGCACTGGTGTTTGATCTTTGAACCCGGCTTCTCGGCTTGTCTAGGATCCGCCTTCACCATTTTTTTGACTTCCCGAGTTGTTTGTTAAGTAAAGGTATTAGGATTTCACTAAGTAATCCTCGCGGGTTTATAATTTTTGTTAGTTATCATCATCTTCTCTGTCTATTCATCTGTACTTTCACTCTGTACTTGTCTTACTGTCTACATTCCTAAAGCGCATTCGGGAAGCTTCTTTTTCCCATCAAGGGATGGCGTGACGATGATTGAGGAAATGCAAGCTTTGGAATCAAGCAGTACCGTGCTTGGTCTTTGGTTCCTTTGCCTTCGGATACAAAAATCCCGTGGGGATGTCGGCCCAGGTCTTCAGCATGTAGAAGTTGGCCTGTGGTAGTGCGCATGGATCGTCTTAAGGCTCGTCTTGTAGTGAAAGGTTTTACTCGGATTTTGGGGGCAATGTCCTTGTGGTGATACCTTTTCTCCTCTTCCAAGAAAATGGCTTCGGTCGGGGTGTTTTCTATCCATGCCATGACCATGAATCAATGGCCTCTCTGGCACTAACTAGATGTCGAAAATGCTTTCTTGCCGTGACAGCGACTTGAGGCGAGAGATCTATGTGGAGCAACCTCCTGGGTTTTGAGTTGCTCGTTGCTGGGAGAATCTGATTTGGTTTGTAAACTTCACAAATCACTATATGTTCTTAAACAATCTCCCCAGATGTTGGTTTGGAGCCCGATTCGGCTTGGTTTTACAAAAATTTGGAATGATCGGAAGTAAAGTAGATCACTCGATGGTATTTTATAAGTATTCATCTAATTTGTGTATTATCTATCTTGTGGTTTATGTGGATGACATTGTCATAACAAGAAATGATCATCTTTGGAATTGAGCAGAATTGAAGGAGCATCTATTTCGTCACTTTGAAACAAAAGGACTTGGGCAAGAATTAGAGATATTTTTGGGGATAGAGTTAGAGTTGCTCGGTCAAAAATCGGGAATTGCTATCTCCCAAGAAAGTATACTCTTGATATTCTTGAAGAAAGCCCCGGAATGTTGAATTGTAAACCGAGTTGGAAACTCCCATAGATCCAAGATATTAAGCTCCTTCTTTGATAAAGGTGAGATTATTTTTAGATCAAAGCCAGGATATCGAAGATTAGTAGGAAAGGCAATTATCTTCTCTTAACTGTTGCCCCAGGCCAATAGGACATCTCTTTTGCTATTAGTGTGGTGAGTCAATTCCTAAATTCTCCACGTGTTGATCATTGGAGATACGATCATCAAAATTTTGAGATTCATTAAAGGATCACACCGGGAAAAGGGATAGTACTGTATGAAAAATAGAGAGGCATAAGGAAATTATTGCCTATGCGGTACGGTCAGGGCTGGATCTCCCATGTGATAGGAGAGTCCACCTCGGGATATTGTGTTTTCTTGGGAGAAATCTCATTTCATGGAAAAAGTAAGAAACAAAATGTAGTACGCGAGATCAAAGCGGCCCCAAGAAAGCGAGGAATATCGAGCTATGGCTCTCGTGCCACATGTGAACTAATATGGCTAAAGCGGTACTCATTAAAGAGTTAAAAGTTTTGTGAGGTTGGAACTATGAGATTAATTATGATAATCGAGGCAATCTCTACATTGCTTAGCTAGCTTGAGTCTTCCATGAAACGAACCAAACATATAGAGGTTGATTGCCATTTTATTCGTGAGAGAAGATTGTTTTTGGGAAATTTCCACATCATACATCAACTCAAATGACCAATTGGTTGATTTGCTTACAAAAGCTCTTCGAGGACCAGAAGTAGCTTATATATGCAGCAAATAGTGGATGCTTTTGATATCTGCGCTCCAGCTTGAGGAGGAGTGTTAAACAAGTTTGTTAAATAAGTTGTTTAACGATTATGTTATGTATTACATGTGTCGTTATGGATCTAGTATGGGTCTAGTGTATGTTGAAGCAGTTTACTCCAAAGGCAGGTCGACAACATGAGGATTCATCAATCATGATCTGCAAATAAAGCAACAAGAAATAGTTAGAGTGTAGTTTATTTACTTCTAGTCATTTTTTGCTTTGTTACTTCACGTTTTTAAAGGTAGCTTTAAATATGTTTCATTAATGGCATTTAGGTAATTTGTAGTAGTGTACCACTATTATTTAAAGGAGAAACCCTATCAGTTTATATTGGACTGATTTTGTTTAATGAAAAAGAAAGAGCACAGGTGACTGCACAGACGACTGCCGCATACCGCCATCTTCTCAGATACATATACTCTGTGATATTTCAGTATTTCATGTCTCATATTCTGTACATGGTATCAGAGCACAGAAACGTCATCAGTCGGCTATCAAGACATTGAAAATCATCAACGTGTTAGTTGATGTCTTGTGGAATAAACACAAGAAAAATTTGCAGTGAATCTGCGTGTTTTGCATCCCTTGTTACAATGGAATTTATATTGCTTGTCACACGCATTGAAGAAGGTAATGGTTGCACCATTCATCAACCATATCTCGGTAAGTCAAGCATCTGCAGGCCAATCAATACTTCTACCAAATATCTTGGTAGAAATTTGAGAAATCCTGCATAAAGAGAAGGCGTCAGATTCAAACAACATCAGTTTTATCGTGTGAATATCAACGGTTGGGATTTGAAACATCCACGACAACATCAGGTGTTTGTGATACACTCTATTGCAACCGATTACATCAAAATACCTACAGAAACATATTGAAGTTAGTTTGAATAATTGACATAATGGAAAGAAGAATGAAGGAAGAACAACAATCAGTCACAGGCAGTAATGAACAGAAATTAGAACCTTTCCAAATTACAAATATTCATCTCGAAGGCAGGAAGGATTACAGAGAATGGGCGAGATCAATCGAATTGGTTCTCCGATCAAGGGGAAAGTTATCAATCATCACATCAAATCAACCATAAGTAGACGAAGAGGGTGTCGACCTTGAGAGGTGGATTAAAGATGATGCTTTGGTTTATTCATGGTTGCTCCAATCAATGAATTCATGTATCAATAAAATGTTTATGTATATGGATTTAGCAGCAGAAATTTGGACAACAGTTAGAGAAGCACATTCAAGGCAAAGCAACATTGCTAAAGAGTATGAGATTATTGAAAAAATTCGAAGATGTAGGCAAGGAAATAGATCTGTAAGCGAGTATTATGGAGAGCTACGAGAATTGTGGAATGAACAATGATACTTTGTTGAAAACAGATGCAATTATTGTATAAAAGAAAGAACTGCTGAAAGTGATATTCGAAAAGTATTTGACTTACTCTGGGAAATTGCACCAGAATATGAATCAATCAAACTGAATATTCTTAGCAAAGAAGATTTGCCATCTCTCGAAACAGTTTATTCACTCTTATTGCGAGAAGAAGATCGAAGAAACCTAGAGAAAGGAGAACAGAGTCAAACAGAGAAATCAACATTTACGGGCAGAGGAAATATGAACTATCAACGAGGTAAAGATTCTATCCGAGGCCGCAGAAGAGGCAGAGCTCAGAATTATGAAGATAGAAACAAACTTCAATGTTCTCATTGTGGAAAATGAAGACATACACGAGATCATTGGGAGATTATTGGGAGACTGCTGAATTCAAGAATTATGGAAGTCATATAGTAGCTACATCTGAGAAAGAGAAAGAACAACCAAGTCCTTCAGATGAAATGACAGAATTAAAAAGACAGCTTGCAGAAATAGAGATATGTCTTCGTGATCCTCCTTCAACCTCTTCACCAAAAATTGAAACGAGTCAACCTACATCGTACAGTATTAGTGGTAACTTCTCCAGAAAAAATTCCATATATTCTGATTACTGGATAATTGACTCAGGGGCCACTGATAATATGGTGGGAGATAAATCACACTTCAAAGACTATAAAGTTACTTCAACACCTCAGTATGTAAAGGTTGATGATGGCTCTCTAATTTTGATAGAAGGAATGGGAGTAGTTGATGGGAAAATTTTTAAACTTAATTCAGTTATTTACATTCCAAAGTTTCCAGTAAATTTACTCTCTGTCAGTTCACTAGTTCGAGATATGAATTGTTCGATTACATTTTCTCTATCTAGCAGTATTTTTCAGGATCTGAAGACGGGAAGAACCTTTGGACGTGGTGAATTAAAGAATGGGATATATATACTCCCTGGTCCACAGACTACCAGATGGAGAAGAGCATTAGTTGTTACTCCTGCAGAAGAAGAAATAAGACTTTGACACAGTCGTTTAGGACATTTACCTGTGTCAAAACTTAATAAGTTTGTTCCGTTCATAATCCCAAGAGATTTTATTATTCAGTGTGATGTATGTCAGAGGGCTAAACATCATAGAGTCTCTTTTCCTAGTAGTGAGTCCAAGTCTTTAGTTCCATTTGAGTTAATTCATTTTGATGTATGGGGTCCATGTTCAAGTCCTCCACTAGGAAACTTTAAATATTTTGTTACATTTATTGATGATTACTCCAGACTCACTTTTGTTTATCTTATGAAATCAAAATCAGAAATATCATCTATTTTAACTATGGTTCACAGTTTAATTAAGACTCAGTTTGGTATACTCTCAAAACTCTCCGATCTCAAAATGGTGGTGAATTTTGGAATTCTACTCTAGAATCATATCTTCAAAATCATGGTATTTTATATCAGACATCTTGTGTGTACACTCCACGGCAAAATGGAGTAGCTGAAAGAAAGAATAAGCACATTTTGGAAATTGCTCGTACTCTCCTGTTAGAACGTAATGTCCCTAAATTTTTTTGGCCTGAAGCAATACTTACAGCTGTATACCTCATAAACAGACTTCCCTATGTGGTTTTTGGTGGGCAATCTCCATTTAATATGCTTAAGCCAGACATAAATCCATTTCATCTTACCCGCAGGGTATTTGGGTGTGTTTGTTATGTACATGTACATAGCCAGTTCCGAGATAAACTTGATCCAAGAGCGGTTAAATGCATCTTTATTAGATATTCCTATGAGAAAAAAGGATATGTTTGTTATGATACCAATTCTCATAGAAAATACATTTCTATGGATGTCACTTTCTTTGAGAACTCTTCATACTTTAAAAACTCCACCGATTTGTCAAACATCCCCGTTGATGAACATGTCCTTTCGGCTATTAGTACTAGTGATGAAGCATATGAAGATGGTTCAATTGCAGCTGATGATCAACACTATGAAGAAAAAGAGATAGTATATAAAAAGGGGGAGCGAAATATATTTATGCCCAATTCTAGTGACACCACGAACCAAGGGGGAGTACCTTTCTCAGATTCAGATTCAAATGCGATAGTTGAAGAGTCAAGGGTTAATGACCTGGATGTTCCCATAACTCTAAGGAAAGGAAAAAGGAAGTGCAACAGGTATCCACTCTCACAATTTATTTCCTATGATCAGTTATCTCAGAGTTATCAGAAGTTTGTATTAAAAGTTTAATTACATCAACTTCCTAAGAATTTCTATGAAGCATCATAGCAGAAACACTAGGTAGAAGCTATGGAGTCTGAATTGCAGGCACTTGAGAAGAATCAGACATGGGAAATTGGGAAATTAGTGATCTTCCACCAGGAAGAAAGGCTATAAGCTGTAAATGGGTGTATACTGTAAAGTTCAAAGCTGATGGGACCTTAGAGAGATATAAAGCAAGATTGGTGGCTCGTGGACATAGTCAATCATACGGGATTTGATTATGAAGAAACATTTGCTCCTGTAGTAAAGCTTACTTCTATAAGAGTTCTTATTAGTGTTGCAGCTCAAAAGAACTTAACTATGTGGCAACCTGATGTGAAGAATGCATTTTTACAGGAAGAACTTAAGGAAGAAGTTTATATGGAAATGCCACCTGGTTACGTCAATCCAGAAAATAAAGTTTGCAGATTAAAGAAAGTCATATATGAACTTAAACAATCTCCTAGAGCATGGTTTGACAAGTTCATTAAAAGTATTCTAAACCTGGGATATAAGAAGAGTGTGAGTGATCACACATTATTCTTTAAAAGGGGAGAAAAATTGACAGTTCTACTTATATATGTTGATTATATTATTGTAACAAGAGATGATGTTGAAGAAATTCAACAATTAAATCAGAACTTACATCGGTTATTTGACATTAAAGACTTGGGACGACTTCATTATTTTCTGGGAATTGAAGTAGCTTACTCAGGTACTAATGTTTTCTTAAATCAGAGAAAGTGTACATTAGATGTATTGAGAGAAGTCAAATTGGAGAATTGCAAACCTGTATATACTCCTATGGACGTTAATCAGAAACTCAAACTGGATGATGGTGTTGATAAAGTAGATTCAATCAGATATTAACAACTTGTTGGAAAGCTTATATATTTGACTATTACGCATCCTGACATAGCATATGCTGTGAGTATAGTCAGTCGATTCATGCAATCTCCTTCAAAAGTTCATATGGATGCAATTTTTCATATACTGAGGTATATAAAGGCAACTCCTGGACAAGGAATATTATATAAGAATAATGGTCATACATAAATCGAAGTTTATACTGATGCTGATTGGGCAGACTCTACTGATGATAGGAAATCAACAACAAGTTATATAACTCTCATTGGAGGCAATATAGTTTCATGGAAAAGTAAGAAATAATCTGTTGTGGTAAGGTCAATGGCAGAAGTAGAATACAGAGCAATAGCATCTGGTACATGTGAAGGAAAGTGGTTGCGTTCTCTACTATCGGAAATTGGTCTTTACTCGGATAATCCTATTCCTATATTTTGTGACAGTAAAACAACAATACAGATAGCATCAAATCGAGTTTATCATGAGAGAACAAAACATATTAAAATAGATTGTCACTTTATACGAGACAATATATATACTAAGGAATTCCAGTTGGAACATGTGAACTCAGAAAATCAGTGTGCTGATATACTTACTAAAGCACTCAACAGAAATCTTCTTATGAAGCTATGTAGCAAGTTGGGTGTTTTGTCCATCTTTCACCCAACTTGAGGGGGAGTGTTGAAGCAGTTTACTCCAAAGGCAGGTCGACAACATGAGGATTCATCAATCATGATATACAAATAAAGCAACAAGAAATAGTTAGAGTGTAGTTTATTTACTTATAGTCATTTTCTACTTTGTTACTTCACGTTTTTAAAGGTAGCTTTAAATATGTTTCATTAATGACATTTAGGTAATTTGTAGCAGTGTACCACTATTATTTAAAGGGGAAACCCTATCAGTTTGTATTGGACTGATTTTGTTTAATGAGAAAGAAAGAGCACAGGCGGCTGCACAGACGACTGTCTCATACAACCATCTTCTCAGATACGTATACTTTGTGATATTTCAGTATTTCATGTCTCATATTCTGTACAGTGTAGTCTAGTGTAGATTTGGCCCATTTAGTTGTAGTAGGGGTATTATTGTCATTCAAGTTAGATTAGAATATAAATAGACAATTAGGGCTTAAACGTGGATTAAGCAGGGCAGCATAGGAGCAGCCAACTGCCATCTTGGGTTAGGGAAGATTGGAGGTATGCCTCCAATCTGCTATGATCTGTAAGTTTCTTCGATATTTGATTCAATAAAGTTGTTATTTCTTATAATAAATATGACTATAACAAAGCCTTAGAAAAGGCTATAATCTCACACCAGTGCAACGAAGACACACTAAAAGTTGTGAAAAATGAATAATGGAGGGATTTATAGGAAGAAGGGAGAGAAGAGAAGAAAGGAGCAATATTCAGTCAGGGCCCCAACGGCTAGTTGAAGTAGTCGTTGGGGCCTCCTGGCCGTTGCTCTCCCCAACGACTAGTAGCCATTGGGGGTCTGGCACCTTGGCGCTGGTGACCTGGTGTCAAGGGCTCTTTTGATCATTCCCCTAACCCTAATGGCTATCTTTACAATTTTATAATTTACTGTTTCCATTAACTTAACTCCGCCCATGTAAGGGATCACCCTTGCATTGCCGGTCCCAAGCCCGGATAAAGGAGGAGGGTTGTGTTAGGCTTCCGACAGCCAGCGTAAAACTTCGTCGGATTTCTAGAACATGGATTACAAAAATTATGAGCATTGCTTTGGGGCGTTCCCGCCTAGCGACGTGCTGCAGAGCCCGAATGCAGTAAGAAGTAAGCAAGGGCCACTACATTTTCGCCCGAATGTAGTGAATCAATTGCAGAAAGGGTTCCCACATCATGGACGGGTGTGGGTAAAGAAGTTAGTCCCGCTACATTGCCGCCCGAATGTAGTGAAAAATTTTCAGAGAGGGTCTCCGCATTTTGATTATGGACGGATGCGGGGGGTAAGGAAGCTAGTCCTAGATAATAAGATTCGTATTGGTTCTTGGAATATCGGAACATTATCGGGTAAGCTAATGGAGGTGGTAGATACTATGATTCGGAGAAAGATTCATATTCTATGTTTACAAGAGACAAAATGGGTTGGAGAAAAAGCAAAGGAGATAGAGGATACAGGTTTTAAATTATGGTACTCAGGTAAAGAAAAGGCCCGAAACGGAGTTGGTATTATCATAAATAAAGATTTAAAGGAGAGTGTAGTAGACATACAACGATATGGTGACCGAATCATGACATTGAAATTAGTGTTAGGAGTAGAGGTTTTGAATATAGTTTGTGCTTACGCACCCCAAGTAGGACTAGAAGATAGTATAAAGACAGTTTTTTGGGAAGAGTTAGATAAGGTGTTTCAAAAGATTCCACAAAGGGAGATGATTTGTTTAGGAGGAGATTTAAATGGACATGTCGGTAAAGAGGCATTAGGATATCAAGGGATTCATGGAAACTTTGGTTATGGGGATATAAACGAGGAAGGTAGGGAGATTTTAAATTTTGCTATGTCATTTGATCTCTTTATAGTCAATACAATCTTCAAAAAATGAGATGAACATTTAATTACTTATAAGAGTGGCTTATCACAAACACAAATTGATTACTTTATTTGTAGAAAAAAAGATAGAGCGTGTTGTAAAGATTGTAAGGTAATTCCAGGAGAAAGCTTAACCACCCAACATCGACTTTTAGTTATGGATTTACAAATAAAAAAATGGACAAAGAAGAAAAGAGTGCATCGAGCTATTCGGACTAAATGGTGGAACCTCAAAAGTGAGAAAGAAGATATATTTAAACAAAAAGTCCTTCAAGGAGATGTTTGGAATTATGTTGGCACACCCTCTGATATGTGGAACAATATGGCTATACATATTAGGAAAGTGGCGAAGATGTGTTAGGGGTATCTAAGGGAGGTGTACCGGCACAAAAAGAAGCTTGGTGGTGGAGTGAAGTAGTACAAAACAAAATCAAGGCAAAGAGGGCATGTTACAAATTACATTATGCTAAGAAAACTAGTGAAACTTTAGAAGCTTATAAGAAAGCAAAGAAGGAAGCAAAAAAGGCCGTTAGTGAAGCAAAAGCTAAGATTTGGGAGGACTTATATAAAAAACTCAACTCAAAAGAGGGTGAAAGAGACATTTTTAGGATAGCTAGGGCTAGAGATAAGAAAACTAAAGATCTTAATTATGTTAGATGCATAAAAGACGAGGATGAAAAAATTCTAGTGGCAAATGATGATATAAGAAATAGATGGAAAAACTATTTTTATAATCTTTTTAATGAAAATAAAGATTTTAGTATTAGTTTAGGAGATTTAGCCAAGTCAGAAAAGTATATAAACCACAATTTCTACCGACGTATTCAAAAGAATGAAGTCAAAGAGGCTCTTAAACATATGAAGAGTGGTAAATCGGTAGGACCAGATAATATTCCTATAGAAGTTTGGAAAATACTAGGAGAAATAGGAATCACTTGGCTCACAAGACTATTTAATGAAATATGGAAAAACCAAAAGATGCCCGAGGAATGGAGAGCAAGTACACTTATACCCATATATAAAAATAAGGGAGACATTCAAAATTGTGCGAATTATCGAGGTATCAAGTTAATGAGTCATACTATGAAATTATGGGAAAGAATTATTGAACGTAGGTTAAGACAAGTATCAAGTACAACAGAGAACCAATTTGGATTTATGCCTGGTAGATCTACTATTGAAGCGATTCACCTTTTGAGACGTCTTATGGAACATTTTAGAGCAAAAAAGAAAGACCTTCACATGATATTTATTGATCTAGAAAAAGCTTATGATAGGGTACCGAGGGAGGTTCTTTGGAGAACTTTGGAAAAAGAGGTATCCCATTGACATATATTAACCTTATAAGAGACATGTATGATGGTGCAAAAACATATGTGAGGACTCATGAAGGAACGACAAACTTCTTTGAAGTTAATATTGGGTTACATCAAGGATCAACTTTAAGTCCATACTTATTTATAATGGTGATGGATGAGTTAACAAAACATATTCAAGATGAAGTACCTTGGTGTATGTTATTTGCAGATGACATTGTATTAGTGGAGGAGTCTAAGGAAAAAGTTAATAGAAAATTGGAACTATGGAGAGAAACATTAGAAAACAAAGGCCTCCGACTTAGTAGAACAAAGACAGAATATATGGAATGTAAGTTTGATCATTTGGCTACTTCAGAGGACATAGAAATTAAAATTGGCACACATTGCATTCCCCAAAAGGAAAGTTTTAAATACCTAGGGTCAATTTTTCAAAGTGATGGAAGAATTGATGGAGATGTTACACATAGAATTAATGCTGGTTGGTTAAAATGGAGAGGAGCATCAGGTATTCTTTGTGACAAGAAGATACCATTAAAATTAAAAGGTAAATATTATAGAGCAGCAGTTAGGCCTGCCATGTTTTATGGTTCTGAGTGTTGGGCAGTTAATCATCAACATGTACAAAAGATGTCTGTGACAGAAATGAAGATGTTGAGATGGATGAGTGGTCATACAAGAAAAGACCGTATACATAATGAGGTTATTAGAAACAAATTAGGAGTGGCACCAATAGAGGATAAAATGAGAGAACATCATTTAAGATGGTTTGGACATATAGAAAGAAGATCAAAAGAAGAACCTGTAAGAAGGTTAGAAAAACTAAATTTGGAAAGTATTAAAAGAGGTAGAGGACGACCACAAAAGTGTTGGAAAGAAACAATAAAGAATGATCTAGCTTATTGGGAGTTAACTGCTAACATGGCACACGATAGAGATCTGTGGAAACAAAGAATCCATGTAGCCGACCCCGTCTAGTATGGGAAAAGGCTTAGTTGTTGTTGTTGTTGTTGTTGTTACTGTTTCCATTAACTTGCCATATGATAGATCAACAATAGTTGGTGGTGATCAACAAAAATTAAGCATATCAAGCGAGGCAACAAGGATAATAAGGTTAAGCTACAATAGGGTTGAACCTCAAGCAATGTAACACTTTGTAAAAATAACAACCATAGAGAAAATATCTTTGATATGACCAGGTGGTGAAGATCTTCGATGAAGTAAGCGATAGTGGGAGAACAGAGTGGCCTATAGTACAAAGAAAGAAAATCTCTCTCATGTTGACTATTGGTAAATAGAAGTCGAACGATGATGTTCTTAGTAGTCATAAGTGGAATCTGGTATAATGCGGCCCAAGGGAGTTAGATACAAGCAATTAGGGGTGTATATGAAGAAATCTAAATTCTTAAAAAGTACTGAGTTAGCCTGAGCTGCAAAAACCAAAATGTGCCTCCAACCAAATGAGGCGGTTTGATCTAGAGTGCCTCAACAATGGAGTTTGGCGAGTAACACTACCCATAATACTACCAACAATACAAGGACATGTTCAAGATATATCCCATAAGTGGAATTGTTGAGGGAGAGCTGCAGCTTTGTTAAGAACCTCACAATCTGCACGCTTTTAAATGAATATGAACCTGTGTAATCAATATTTGTTGTGCATAGCTTAAATAAAGAAAAATCGAGGTAGGTGATAGCTTGATGCTAGACATAATGGCCAAAATATGCCATAAAAACTCATCATGGACCTTGGTGCTACGAATGCGAACAACAAGTCGGTAGAACTACATGCCAATACCTGAATATTTACGAAGGAAATCATCTCAAGAAACTTGCTATGAGAGCGTGAGGACAACAAACGGGTGATCTGCTAGAGACGTGGGGTCAACACCATCCGTTGTCAAACCAATGATTGCCCAAACGTCTAAGATTGTTAGGAATGTTATTCCAAATGGGAACTAGAACATGATAATGCCGAGAAACTTAAAAAGCAAACAAGGAATACAAGAGGTGGTTATTAAATGGATGGCTAAACAAGATAGTATGATGAGGTTGTAAATGCCTCACTCCGTCCACAAATAATGCTTTTGCTCTTCAACACTTCCAGCCAATCAATGTAAAGCTGATTGACGAACGACCATGAACAGATGAAGTTGGGACACTAGGACATCATGAATTTATCATGGGATAGAGATAGGGGAGCAATGTCAAAATTTGCCAGTCTGTCTAATGAAGCAGCCATTGAGGGCTGGAATCAGAAGCCATAGCAACTAACAGAGACAAGGGAAACAGATTGCAGAAAGGGAAAACAACAAGAGGAAGTGAAATAGGGAGAAGAAAGAAGGAAACCTGACCTTTATAAGCCACCAAATGATATCATGAAAGGTGAAGAATCTCTAGAATTGTGTGGCTATCGAAAAGTTTTTGTAGTACTAAATTAATGAAATATGACTTGCCTCTTTGATAAGCCTTGGACACAAGTCATAGGGAGCAATAATCCCGAAACTCAAGGCCATATGGGTAGCACCTGAGGTGCCGAACATTGGGTGCGAGTGGGTGTGCTATGAGGAGAGAAGCCGAGGTTTTCTGTGATGGTTAATGACAATTGACAATAAATGAAGATCGAGCCTATCTTCGTGGTGCAAGAGCAGTGGGAAAAAGGTAATGAGAAGCTGAATTTAGGGAGCATCTTGACGAAAATAAAGGAGGAGCTTACCTGTTGCTGCCTTATGAACTCTAAAAATGAGAAGGAAAGAGATCAATCAAGGCATCAATCACCCAATCAATAATTCAATATCATTCTTTTACTTTCATTTCTTTCCTTTCCTAGGAGTAGGGTAATGTAACCTTAGCTATTTGTAACAACTTTCCTCATTTTGAATAAGATAGTGGTTATTGCCCAAACTTCTATGTTGTTGCTATTCTCGACAACTACATTACGATCAACTCGGGCCCGTAGTGTTGAAGGCACTAGGATACACTTAGATGGATTCTCAGAGACTCACAATTGTCACCTGAGCCTTATTCCAAGTGGTCAATTCACAAACGTCTTCTAGTGGGATCACGTGAGGACCACATGAATTGAGTCATTCTCAACAACACATGGTCAATTCAACATGATTCGTATCCTAAGTTTGATCATTTTTGTCTCTTTTATTGCATGTCCAGAGAGTAGGTGTTGCTTACTTGTCTGTGTTATGAGGGGCTGAAATCTTTTCCTTGATTAGGTGGGATCATCCTAATACGATGGTATCAACCCTTTTATTGCGGTTGCACATTAGTGATCTCATTTTTCTTTTTTGTCTCTTAGTGTCTAGGCATTTTCTTTGGGTGAGAACACAGAGTTATAGAAGTTTCATCTGGGTTTTGCAGACTTGGACTTCCTTTTCCACATGTTCTTCCTTGCTCGTTACTGCAGACTCCTTGAGGAGAATTCATTCAGGGGACGAACAGCTGATTTCTTTTACATGCTGTTATTTGGAGCATCTCTGTTGACCGGGATTGTACTTGTTGGTGGCATGATACCTTATGTGTCTGAGTCTTTCGCAAAAATTTTCTTCCTCAGCAATTCCTTGACATTTATGATGGTTAGTTTTTCAGGAAACTTGTTTTTATGGATTAATATTCTTTCTCTTTTTATACTCCTTGATAACCATGTGATTTACGTCTTGTTCTACTATAAGTTTTAGATTAGTTTCTTCACCTTTGAAATGTGGGGTTCGCAGGTATATGTCTGGAGCAAAAGAAATCCATTTATCCACATGAGTTTCTTGGGAATCTTCACATTTACTGCTGCTTATCTACCTTGGGTGAGTTGCTTTCTTTTTAATGAGAATCTTTTTGCTAGGATAGTTTCGTGGTGGTGATTGTCATGACAACGATGGCTATTGTACTTTTAATCATCAGCATTGGTGTAGGTCATGGGAGCAGATATGCTTCAACATTCAATTATTTGCTTAGTTTGTCATTGTTATCATCAATGAAGAGCTTAAAGATGTGACACAGTCTACCATATTCATCGTTTTTCAACAACCCTTGATGGGTCTTGTATTGCACTAGTTCTCATTCAATACCTTCTGTCATTACAGTGCATGGGTGTCAAGTCCACCATCTGGTGGCCTCTCAGCTTCATGCTTTAATTCATTTGGATGGAATTTTTTGATATTCTTTACAGTGGAATTGTTTGGTGTGGTTTGATTGCATATTTTGCCACTTTCTACGATCTTTGAATAAAGATAATCTTGGTTGAGCTTTCTTATGCACGTAACCTCCACACAGTAACAGAAGTGTAGAAAAAACTTCTAAATGTTGGTGGGGTTGTTATGGTTGTTAAGTGATTGGTGTATAAGTGTCATCTTACTCATCAGCCCACCTGTATGTTAACTCATTAACCTTAGATGACAAGTTGTTATAAGTTGCAATAACAAATATAATTTATTTCCACATTTAGAGTGTAAATATTTGCTTCAATAATATTAGCTTACCAGCTTCACCCAGCTGCCTGTGGTTGAAATCCCTCAAGAGTTAAGAGTGTCAAAATTGGGCGGTAATTTTATCAATTTGCAGTCGCTACATGTTCATATCTAACATGATTATGAATCGATGTATTTATTTGTTCACCATCATGAGTGTAAGTGAGCATGTGAACCAAGAGGAAAAGAGATTAATTAGCCATCCTTAACTGGGAGACTGAGAAATCCTATCGTCATTAATATAATGGATGAGGGAGGAAGGGAATGAGGGAGAGGGGGTATCCTATCAATACATGAATATAAGAGAGAGGGAGAGGAGGCTGTCACAGGCCATATTTTAAAGGTGGGCGTCATCATGCTTTATATATTTAGTACATGAGGAGAAAATGCTAACTTGTTAGTGCTACAAAAGGGAATGCCAATCACTTAGCACTTTGTGCCAACATTTCCACTAACCAAATCGAAAATCTGTCCTAAGAAGCGTTCACATCATCAATGCTGTCAGACATTGGCATGTGGGATCTCTAGGATTGTCTGGAGGATATTGATGCAGACAGATATATAGAATTGAGCATTTGGTAACCAAAAGAGTCTTGTATTGAGTTTTTGTGTGGGCATGCTTTTTGGATCTTCATGTTAGGTAAGATTCTTGGGATCCTTTGCTGAGGAATTTCCTTATCTAATTTACATTTAAGTTTTTTGTTCATCCATTTCAATTTCTTCAACATTTCCAAGTTGTTTGTCGTCTCAAGAATTGAAAATCTTCCTATAATGGTGGTCCCTTTGTAGGTATATTTGATATTATGGGCGTGTGGCTTTCTAGTTCTTAGTTCCACCTAACTGCACTCTCCAGCATGACGTCTCAGAGAAAGTTCAAACTGAGAACAGTTGTTTTGGTCAGAGATTTATCTATCTGCATGCTCACAGATAAATTAGTATGAACCTTTCCGGAAGGATTCAAGATAGGGACTTTTCTCATGAATCGTTTTTGGCACCTCTTGACAAGATTCTGTCAAGTTGGGAGGATTTAGTACTCCTAAAAATTTCTGAATTGATCTTTGCAGATTTGGATCGTTTTTCATGGTTTCCTTTCAAATATTTGATCCAGATGCCCAACTATGAAAGTTTGATTTGTATTCTTAAAGGTTGAGAACTATTCATGTACCCTGAACACGCCCTTAGGTTCTTTATCTTCGTATGGAACCTTTAGATTTTACATCTGCTATTTTCCATGTTATAAGAGCTCATGAAGGCTTAAGCTGGATTTAGTCCAATTAAGCATGCATACGATCTTTGAAAAGAAAATATTTTGTAATTCTTTGTCTTCGTCAGATGTGTATATTGCTTTCTTGTACAGATGAGCATGCGTGAGTTTTACCTTAATTATTTGTTCTAAAATGCTTGTGCAGTTTTTTTATTCACAAGATCTTTACTCTCCTGTTGGGGTATGAGCAAGATTCTGTTTTTTTATCATGTTCATTATGAATACTTTCCCACTGCCTCACTTCTTTGGCACCTTTACCAGAGTTTCTAAAGAAGAAACTTTGATTATCTTTGTGCTATAAATAAAATGGTCATTGCATCTCTTAATAAATGCTTGTCTGCAGGTTCTATTGGGCTTCGCCATACTTGTCGGCAGCAGTCCTTGGGTTGATCTGCTGGTATGTGTACTTGATTTGTATGTATACTTGATTTGTTTCTTACTTAATATGACTCCTGTCAAGGCAGTGTATGTCATGCCCTCATACCCTGTCAAATATTTTTCGAGTAATTTGACTGTAGAAATGGAGGTTCAGTTGAAAGGAGAGATGAACTGCTACACGTAAAAAGAATTTGAATTAGGTGGACAAACTAATGGACTCAGATATACAACAGAAAATAGGAAGCAACCTGAGTTTCAGGTTTGGGATTTAGTCCTGATCAAAGCTCTGCCAAGAAGCGTCTCTGCATTGAGTTGCAGGAGTTTGGGAAGTTAGCAAGGCTCTAGTATGTTCCATATCTGGTCATCTGCTTCCTTACTGTGAACAAAAACATGCAGGCAACCCTTTACATACTGTTCTAAAAGCACAGGAAGCTTCAAAGTGATATGTTAGTTTTGAGGTGTGGAGAAATAGATGAAAATGCCATACATGAAGATCCTGATAGTCTGCAGATCATATTTTCTCATTTCTCCTTGAACAAAGAGTCTGATGGCTGGGTGATGCATCCCAATCTTATACATGATGAAACTCAAGCTTGTTACAATTAAACTGGGCCGACACATTTTTAGAGGCCTTGGAACTTATCCTACCCATCAATGTCAGGGTCAGCTTCTGTTAAGTCGTGATTGTAATAACTGATGAAAGGGTAATGACATCTGAACGGAGAGTAGACGCTTCCCCCCTCTTGTGAAGCACAACCTTTTCTGTATCTTCCTTTTATTTTGTTTTTCCTCTTCCTCCTCATCTTCTTTTTCCTCTTATGCTTCCCTTCATTTCTAATTCAAGTTATGAAGTATAATACAACAATGGACTCCGTTTATAAACCATATCCACGCCAACCTCCTTTTGAAAAGTCTCAGCAGTTTTTCTGTCTGCCTGACGTACTCCTGCTGCAGTCCTGGTAGAGTCCCTACATCACACCAACATCACCGTGGGTTTGTCCTTTACGCAGTCAGCCTTCCATCATCCTGGCTGCTCTTAAAGGTTTCCTACTTCACAAAGCGTGCGCCACTTTAACATCATCTCCGGTGCTGCCTAAATTCCCCCTCTCCTGCCCATCAACTCTGTCCAGTTTCTCTAACATCACCTTGATACTAGATCATCACCCCATGTCAGAATGCACCAATTAACATGTGATTTAACTGTCAAAGATTTTCCTTATCTTTGTCTTTTTTTGTTTTTATATCATATTTTAGGGGATTTCATTGTGCTAACAAGAGAGGTTAACATTATAATTCAAATGCGATGTGCTCTTTATAAAGTGTAATATACAACCGTCTGATAATACAGTTCAATCAGGTTAAGGTCTCTAAAGTCAGTCTCTTTTCTGAGCTATGGTCGTATGATATGCTTGGAACCAATGGTAATCATGTGAATGATCTGCTTAAAAGTTCTGAATTCCTGTGCCTTGTAGGGTATGGCAGCTGGTCATGCTTATTATTTCCTAGAAGATGTATACCCTCGAATGACTGGTCGAAGACCTCTCTGGACTCCTGCTATCATCAAATCTCTTTTTCCAGATGAGAACGTGGTTGTAGCTCAGCCTGCAGACGTGAGATTCGCTGCACCAATTCCAGAAAACCATGAGGATTGATCTACGAGTTATTTAGAGGCTGCACAGTGCCCGTGTAGTATGAATGTTCTGATGACAAGTCCAGGGTGATTGAAGATTCAAAGCTCCAAGGGCACATCGTTATTTGCGGAGTCAAACGTCTTGTGATTTTTTAAAAGCTTATGATATCAAAGCGGGCGCTTAAGTGGACAATTACTAACTCTTGTACAAAAAGATGTTCCCTGTCTTAGTCTTTTTTGTGTAAATAAGATCATGTTCCTCTTTTGCTCATCTCCATACTTTTGCACTTGCAATATCAGTCAAAAATGTGGTTCTTCGGATTCTTGTCAAATGAAAATGTGATGATAAATCTATATTTTGAGAAGCAGGGAAAGATTGGCACGTCCGAAGCACCCCAATATATCGCTAGTTTGCTGCAGTCGGGTCAACCTTGCAAAATACATCCAAGCGTAACCAGCAAGGCCCAATTTTGTCAATGGTAGGATCTGATACCCTGTTATGAGTCTCGGGCCAACATAATGCCTTGAAAGGGAAAGGGAAAAAGCGGTTCGTGTACTTAATTTGCACTGAGCACTGCTGCGATATGCCTCTGGTATATTACATTTCTCAAGGACTGGATGGAAGTGAACTTTCGATTCATTCATGTTGCAAGTATGAAAAGTAATCGGAGCCCTGCAACAACTCCATGTACGGTTACCTTACCGGTCCAAGTGGCTGCCTTACGAAGAATTATTTGGACGGGAAAGGGGTGTTGGGAAACGGTGGAAGCTTTTTCTTTAGCAGATGAATCGTAGCGTTACTGTTCCTTCTGTCTGACCATGAATACGATGTTTTAGGTCGTCTTTTGAAGCTTACTATCTTGAGACTTCGAAGGCACATCGAAGGCGGTCAGACAAAAGGAGTTGTTGCAGGGCTGGTGTTCAGATATACTTTATTTCTTTTTTGTTTTGATTGATTTTCTGGTAGCATCACCAACGATGTGCTTTTAGTGTGTTGGAAGGCAAGGAACGGAAAGTTGACGGGTCATTATTAGGCCATGCCACGCTGAAATCGGTCGGTTTTTATAGGGTTCTCAAAAAGCAGTATATATTTGAATCCTTCGGCAAACCCGAGGGTTGCCGACATCAATTTAATTGGACAAACAATAGATTGGGTTAAGACGAACCTATTGATACCAAATTCGACCTCTGCAAATGTCGACTATGCTGGAAATTGGTGAAAAGAAAGTGATTGCGGCTGAGTTCTGTCTCCTCCTCCATTTTCCGATGACTTTTCGGTCACTGGGCGGAAACGTAAAAGGTACCAACAGGTAAATTATTTTGTGAACTTTCCTTTATGAGTATTTGTTTGGTACATTTGGTGGCTGGAAACTGTCCAAATCCACTTTGAAAGCATCACTGGTCACTAGTGGTGACCTAGTATGTGTCATATCAGGTAAATCGAGTATAGTGTCTGACATGATAAGGTATAACGTCCTGATCGGTTAACGTTTGTCGCGTAGGTCTGGATCCTTTAGATTCTCCTACTAGGACACTTTTCACTATTTTCGCGATTCTGGAGTTCTTCGAACTCTAATTCCATTGTAGTTCGAACTATTGGACTTGTCGCTGAGTAAGTTGTACTCCTTGAGATTTTTGTGTTTAGTTGGTGACTAAAATAATATTAGATTTAGTGACAAAGTTTGATCTAAGGGGGTTTAGCATGCTCCAACTAGAGTATTTATTTTGGGCATTTTAGAGCCGTTTGGACTCAAATTCATGTGTGTTTGAGTGATAGGTCTATTATTGTATTACACGTCAATAATGATTTTATGCTTAACTTGGGATTAAATGAGATGACTTGGAGACATTATGTGTGGACCATTATTTCTTGCATGTTTCATATGATCTCTTTGAAGATGCTAAGTTATTCATGATATCTACTGGGAACTAATTTAAAATATGTATGTTTGATAAGAGGCGTGCCTTTGTGTGCTGTTGGTTGTGTTGGTAAACTGATTAATAATTGAAAATGAATGAGTTGTATGATTGGTGAACATGAGTACCAAGAGAATTGGAAACTTAATTGTGTGAAGATATAAGTATACTATGTTCACTTGCTTTGTGGGGTTTCTAGATTCTGTTGAGATGTGAACCCTTGAATGTTTGGCTAAGGTAGGTAATGGTGACCCCAGGCACTGTAGTCTGGTGAGGTTTGAACCGCTCATACAACCTTGGTTTTAGCATGGTATTGGTTACAATTATTGAAACTAAATAAGTTGTGTTTATGCATGTGCACGTGTGTGTGGGATGCATGAATGTGTATATGCATGTAGATTTAATTACTGGATTATAAAATTGATTTTATTTACTCATCTGATAATTATGATATTGATATTTATAATATGCATGCTTCTAGTATATAACTCTATTGAGTAGTATATCTTCCCAATGGGCACGTGTTGGTGTGCTCACTCCTTTATTCTTATTCTTATTTTATAGCATAAGCTTACAGGTTCAGTTGCTCATAGTGACTTTGGTTGATGTTTTATCAAGTTGATGAAGCGAGATGATATGATATGAACACAAAGCATGGTAGTTATATATTGGAGAAGGTTGTATTAGTTTGTCAATAATGTAAATATGATTGGACCTTATTGATAATAGTATTTTGGAAGACTTATTTTTATATTAAGATAATTCTAGCATCTCATGCCTCGAGTTCGTAGTGCCATGTCACATCAGTGTAAGGGTTGCCTGAGGCAGGGCCTACGTACCTAGGGTATTACACATACCATGCTAAAATCAAGGTTCCACGAGTCATCCATACCTCAACAATGGCCGTTAAGTACACAATGTCATCCACACACACGGCTAGAGTGACTGGGAACTCACCCTACATTCTTGTTCAAACATCGAAGAGCCACCACATCACAATCATACTCCAAAATGCCTACATATGTACATAGTATGCCTAATGTCTTAACACAATTAAGTTATTAGGCGTTATTTATATTGATGAGGCACATAACCACTCTCAAATCTCAACAAGATATAAAGTATATCATCATCAATATTCTCACAGCAAAACATGTTCATTTTTATCATCTAAGCACCTACACAACTAGCAACACACATACACAAGCGTGACTTGAATAAACATGCACATTATAAACGATTGTTATACCACAAACAACACAACATAAACAAAAGTATTAGATAATATTTATAAATCGTGCACAATTTAAAGCTACAAAAACTACCACTAACATGCTAATATATAGAGACACCCATATACCTCCAAATGCTCCAAAGCCCTAGTGTTACTGCTTAGATCCAATACCTTTACCCCCAAATCCTCTTGAATCAATGACACTAAAATTATGAAAAATAATATATTATTATATCCTACTCAACCATGAGACTAACAGTTCAAACTGCAACAAAATCAGAGTCTAAACAACTCCAAAGCTTCCAAAATACTCCACAACTAAGTCCTACTAAAGACACCTAGGTCCAATTTTACTTGCATAAAACTCTTTAATCTAATATACACACACATATATATATATATATATATATATATATATATATATATATATATATGTATATATTATCTTATATATGTATACGATCATGCCCTACTCAAGTACGAGTTCAATGCTTCAAAATGAGCCTAAATTAGAATCCAAACATCTCTGAAAATACAAAAATATTGAAATAGATCATGAACACATCCTAAAGCGGACCTGACCTGAAAGGCCGCACCAGCCTTAATCGAGAGAGTAACTGGATAGCGGTTGAGTATCTGGCATTTCTGCTTGTTCCTCGGGGTATGTAAGTACACTGCAGATTCATCTGTTCGAGTTCTATGCTTTGATACCTTTAATGGTGTCCAACGACCACAAGGTCATTGAAAAAATGGCCTCGAACCGAAACATGAGATAAACGTTTCTTCAATAATTTTCGATGAGACATCATGATATGGGTCATGAAGGGCACCTACAGGTTCGTTTTTTATGGTGAGGGGTCTTTTCAAATCGTCCTTGTTGTGCAATAAATAGAGGAATAAAAAAAGAAGGGAGAACAACATTATCCAAGATTTGCAATTCTTTCTTCTAGCTTTAAAATAGCCTTTCTTAGGTTTAGTTGTACCCTGTAGTTGCAGTAGTTCTTTGTAATAACCTTCCCTACTTCAATAAAATTCCTTTACTTTTCTCTTGAGGCTCATTGTATATCATTTATTGTATTTCAAGGTGTGGACTGCACCCATTAAGATCCATATTGATTACTCTGAATTCCTTGATGGTATACAATCTGTGGGATAAGCCCGTTGGGTTTCTAAGACCTATGACCATTTGAGCCTTATCCATACCCTCAGAGAATGAAGGTCAGCGTTCTGACACTTCCCACTTTGTTAAGATTCACACTTGATCAAGGCATTCAACAAGAGATATTGTGTCATTGTCAGTTGAGTTGTTTCCAATGACACACATTACTTTGGAATGCCTTGTTGAACAAAGAGAAATTGTATGCCAACTCAGTCTAGTCAAAATTATCATATGGCATCCAATACCAGCAATTCTTCCACCAATGGTCAAGGGACTTTGGTTCATGGTGTTCGCTCACCCCAGTTCAATGATCAGTTTAGACATTCATCAACTTCTAATCCACCGCAGTCTCAATATGAATGGGTACAATCTAGTTCCCAGCCGTCACTCAACACCTATCCTTCACCCATGGACAAGTTGAGGCCAGCCCTTCAGTGGCTTCATTTGTCCATAACGAAAATCCATGGGTTGTTCCTTCAACTAATGAGGAAAACATTACCACCTATGGCAGTAAACAAGTTGACCAGCATGCGAGAGAAGAGTGGCTTGCCGAGAGACATAGGCAAAAGTAGCCATTATCCTTGGCTCCAACATTGGCCAATGTTTGGAACATAAATAGGTGTGTCAGTGTATTTCGAATTGGCTGCAACAAATTTACTGGATTTGTGCTCATCTAAATATTGCTCAAACACCACTTGAAGGTGCTAGAAGCCCACCAACTCCATCGTTCTCGCCAGTGGAAATGCCTCCTAGGCAACTGTGGCGACCATCTTTTGAAGCCTCTTTGATCTCTCAAACAGTATGCTATGTAACCAACAAGTGCAAGCACACCACTAAGAGGAGGATTTTTTCAAAAAGTTTCATGCCACATACTAATCCTAGGTATCAAGCATACTAGGACACTCGGGAGCATGCACCACACCCCACATTCCCAGTCTGTATCACCTGCACTAGTAGCGTTGAATGCCTTATGTTCCTTTGACTTTGTCATCTCCTCAAGCATCATTACCTCATCTCAAAGCCAATCTATACCATTCATATCGGCCCACTCCACCGACTATGATCAGTAGATCCCTCTTACTCGGTCAGTACATTTGTGACTAGCCAACCGATAGAGTCAATAGATTGTCTTTTAGGTGCCGTGTCCTCTTCAAGATCCTAAGGAAACACCGATGCATAGGAAGGATCTTAGATCTTATCTGCAATCTTTTCACATTGAGCCCTATCTGACTCTTGATGCCGAAGTAGATCGAGATCCCTATCCAGAAAGGGTTGATCATCCTACGGGACTTTAAAGTTAAGTTCATGATTTTCTTAGGAAAAGATGGCGAATACCTGGTGAACATCTTGCCAGGTTGGAATCATGCTAACTATAAGAGCTCAACTCCAACAATGTGTCTATATAAATAGGTGTCCGTTGTATCCTACATCAAGAACTTCCATACATATTGATGGAATTAACAAACTTTTGAATTGATCCAGATCATTTTTCTCTTCCTCCACACTTCTCATGAAAAATGATGGCATTGAAATCAACTATAAAGTATCTCTCACCTATCAGCGATAACATTGTAGTTGATAGAATTGACGCGCTCGATAGTTTCAGCATATGCACCATTATCAATGCCCAACCAATTCATTTACTATCATGTCTGGTATTGATGTATATGCAATACTCCTGGTGAGAGACCACTAAGATCTACAATCTATTATTATTGCAAAAAAATAAAAGGGGACTCCAAGGACTACCATTAGGACTAAATGTCACTTTTTCAATATGAGGCACATGCATTGAACGGTAGAGACAATATGGAAACTCATGATTAATAAGTCATTATGATCACTAAAGTGAAATTAATGACTTAGATGTAAAGAACCACCATTTAAGATTAGGTAGAGGAGTTATCACCTACTACTCCAAGAGTGAGAGAAGACGAAGAGCTATTTAGAAGAGCTATTTAGAGAAGCGAAGAACATAAAATCAACCACCTATAAGAAGGGATGACAATCCACCTTAAAGAGGAATCAATCGATCAATCACATTTTGACATGTTTATTACCTTTTCTTTGATCTTTTTTCTTTCCCAGTTGTCGTTTCTAGTTATAGTCCCTCTCTTAGTTAATAAAATCCTCTTTTAATTCTTCCTTGCTTCCCCAATAAGTGTGGTATTTTCACTTTTAGTTGCATGATCAAACCTAAACATAACTGGTTTGGATTCGAATTATTGGTTTAAACCAGAACCAAACCAAGCCACAAATCGATCAAACTCATAACCACTCAAAATGAAAACCAGAACCGGAACCAGAGTCTCCCCGATTCCGATTTCAGTTTTCAAATGCAGTGACACCATTAATTGAATGCATAATTGGTATATTGCATTAACAAAACAATCGGCATATTTAAATATTTATGTCTTAGATGCTATGGATACCAGAATAAAAGATGTTGAAGAATCACAAGGAGGTCTAAAATGGAGCAATGAACAATTTAAATACCTATTAGAATTCCTGCTCGAGCAATCATGTATTCATGGCATGAGAGTAGGGGGGCAATGAGAAAAGTGAAAAAAAAGATGGGACAAAATATGGACTACAGTTTACTAAGGCAAGATAAAAAACAAACTCAAGAAAGTAAAAGCAAATCTTCAAAAATTTGCTTTCCAATAGAGGTTTTAGTTTTGATT
This sequence comes from Brasenia schreberi, assembly GCA_036023115.1. Classification (NCBI taxonomy): domain Eukaryota; kingdom Viridiplantae; phylum Streptophyta; class Magnoliopsida; order Nymphaeales; family Cabombaceae; genus Brasenia; species Brasenia schreberi. The sequence continues at coordinate 7,132,179 of JAYKKT010000076.1, read as the reverse complement.
ATAGGAATAATTGTTTACTTGTTCACCATGATGTTTGGAGTGAATATATCAAGTAAAATGTGTTTTACTTATAATACTTCTCTTCGTTGTGCTACTTTCGTATTGTTCGATATTATTGTGACTTTTCTATCTTTATTACTAACTTTTCTATTGAACAATTTGATGTAGGGAGGATATCAATGAGAGATGAAGGCTTCGCATGATGTACTAGTTGATACTTTTTGGAAGGACTTTATTTTAGACTTAAAGTTGTAGTGGTAATTGATTTTGTTATGGACATAAATTCATAATTAGTTTTATCCTTACAAATATTGTGGACTAAAAGATGCTTTAAAGATGTTTGTATTGATCTTCTTTAGATGATATCTATGTATTATAGCTCTCTTGTCAGCCAAAATTGCCTTCGAGTAAGGGGAGACTGGTGAAATTTTTATAGAAAAGAGATGTTGGCATATGTTGCAATAGTCACATGGGTTGCTTATGTTAATTGATCTCTTTTCAAGGAAGCTTGACCTGAAGGTTAAAAGACCCTACATATCCAACTATAATGTTGTCAACTAAATAGAGGCAGCTAAGATGCAAGAAGTTGTCCAAAAGTTATCAACTCATCTTCATTAAGAAAAATGGAGCCATTTGGTTAATTGATTACATGAGCATATGAATGTTAAGCATACTATCTTGGGAGAGTCACCTGTTCATGATCCTAAAGGCATCTAACAAACCTACAAGGAGAGAGTTGTCTTCATTGCACCACGCAAAGATGAATATAACTCGAGAAAGGCCAGGAAGTGCACCATAGCAACTAAAGAACATAATGTAACACATCATGGTTATAGACATTATCAAAGACTTAGAGTGTCTCTAAGACAAGGTCTTTATTCGTCCAATAGTTTTGATCCCTCTATTTGATGTTGGCCACCACTCCAATGCTCCTCATAGTCTCATTTTCGCAAAAAGACTATCAAAACACTCGATTTTGAGAAGGTGAATACGATGAAGATATCTTGGTTTACGGTCTCTTATATTTACCGAAGAGCTTTTTGATGAAAGAGAGGCATGATGGTTTGAGGATCATAGAGTTTGTCTTATGTAGGTTGCAAATCATAAGCAACTATACTCCATAGTTTTCATAGAAGAGGTATTGGCTTTGTTCTCTATTAAGTGTCCCTTTGAGTATTGGATATCAATGACACACATGAGATAACAAAATCAAATTAAGAATATTAAAAAATGGTACCTATGCATTGTTTGAAATTGCTTTTTTGGTACATTGAGTTATTTTCAATTCAGTACGTGGATATTTTACAAATTACATTTTGATGGTTGGCTACTAGTTATCTTATTTATTATATGTTGTATGTTAAACGTTTTTCTTTTAGACGGTCTTATTGTTATTTCTCGCAAACAATTAAAAATGAATTCTAGAATTTTTGTATCTTAATTGACAAAAACTAAGAAATTAAACTGTCTAAATTTACAAACATGAAAAAGACATATCTCGTTGGCACTTACACTGGAAGGTGTAGATAATATATTAAGCGAAACAGTTTTGTCCCCCACTCCCAATGCAATAGAAGAGGAAAATAAAATATATAAAACATTCCCTAAAAATAATACAATAGTTGACATACATGGAGGATGACCTAATTAGGATCTTCAAGAAATATGAGACCGCTAAGGAACTGTTTGACTTAATAACAGCTAAATATAATACTACAACCAAGTTATATGTCCAACTGTTACTACAAAAATACAACTCCTACAAAATGAAAGGAGATAATCTAGTTGAACATGGAAACCAGATGCTGCTAATGATTAGAGACTTAGTTGTAGCAAATCAGTTATTCCTGAAGCTATGAAAATATCTACTATCTTAAATAGTTTTTTGACTTCATAGAATATGGTTGTCATTGTTCTTAGATTAGGGGTTGAAACAAACCTTTCTAAGTTACCCCTTAAACTAGCAATTGAACAAGAGCACATGAATAAAAACAAGAAAAAAATTGCTAGTAGTTGAAGATGACATAAGGTCCAGCTCCAAACTCAACCAGAGAAAAAATAAACCAAGCCAGGAGCTTGGTAAGAATAACAAGAAAGACGGTCAATCTTTTAAGAAATTAAAAAGATCATTTCTTGGGTAAAGTGATTCAATTGTTAAAAAATGGGGCACTATAAGAGAGATTGTCGCAACAAGAAAACTAAAGGTAGAAACAACCAACAATGTTTTATTCAATTATAGATGGTTTCTTACTTGGGTATACTAAATTGCATCTTATAGATGATACAATTAATACAATCTGCATGGTTTCTAAATGCCTCTACATGGACCACCCAATAACTAGTTAGTGGATTGATTAATGAGTAACGAGACATATATGTAAGAGGAAGAAATGGGTTGTGGACCTAAAATAATATAAACCAAGAGAACATCGAGTATATATAGGAAATAACACTTTCTTAAATCTCCTTGGGGTTGTGTCCTTTAGGGTATATGTACAACATACACAGGTTGTATTAACTGATGTATTAATTGTGTCATCTATAAGATGCAATTTAGTTTGATTCTCTATTTTAGTTAAGAAAGGTTTTGCAGTCAGGTTTGTTCTTGGTAAGATAACTATGAGAAAGCATGTAATGATAGCTTTCTCTATACTGTTTAATGTTGAACATGAATTATTAAAACTTAACATCAATAAAAATGATGACTCTTTTGCTTATATTGATTGTGCATTTAATGCTGATGTTAATATATGGCATAAACGCCTAAAGCATATAAGTCTGAAAAAGTTGAAGAAATTATCAAACTTTAACTTATTGCCCGAATTTCAGTAAAACACTTTTTGTAAGTATGAAGCCTATATACAAAAGAAAATGACAAGAAAAATATTTTCTAAAGACATAACTAGGGAAACAACCTTATTAGATATCATTCACAATAATTTATTTGGACCATTTATAGTGAGATCTCATCAATGCAAGGTTTATTTCATAACCTTCATTAATGATTACTTAAGCTATACATATATATATCTTAGCACATAATTCTAAGGCACTTGAGGTATTCAAAGAATATAAGCAAAAAATTGAGAATCAACTAGGGCATACAATCAAAGTCTTAAAATTTAATCAAGATAGAGAGTACATCTATAGAATTTTTAGAATATTGTAAAGACTTTAGTATTTTAAAACAAAATAAAATGCCCAAGATACCTCAACAGAATGGTATAATAGAAAGATATAAGAGGACCTTAATGAATATAACAAGGTCTATGTCAATAGATGCTTCTCTACCAAAGGTTTTTAGAGAGAAACTATAAATACAACCATATATATACTAAACAGAGTATCGTGTAAGGTTGTATTATCTACACCATATGAGATGTGGTTTGAAAGAAAACCAAACCTAGGCCATTTCAGGAGATGAGGATTTATCATACATGTGAAGATCCTTGATCAGTCTATGGATAAGCTAGACAACAATTCCTTAAGATTTATATTTATTAGATATCCTAAAGGTTCTAAAGGATATCGGTTTATCACAAGGACCATGGATTAATAGACAACATGGATGATAAATTCTTAGAGAAAACTAATAATGACATCTTTGAGAATGATGTTGAATGTGTTGATGATCATTTAGATATAAATCCATCATCATTTGAACCCACAAATAATGATAATCTACTTGAACAAACCAAAACTTTATATGAGCATAAAAGACCTACAATCACACCATCTTATTTAAGGGATTATCACACTTATCTTACAAAGGAATTGTGTAATTCAGTGAATTTAGATAAGTTGGTTGATAACTTGACATATCAATAGGCTATTGTCTCATCTCAATCGTCAAACTAGGAAAAAGCCATGGATGAGGAAATTGAATTAATTGAAAAAATTAAGTTTGGGAATTTGGTGATTTACTAAGAGGAAGAAAAGTCATAGGCTATGAATGAGTTTTGAAAAAGAAATATAAAGTCGATGGGTCTATCGATAGGTTTAAGGTAAGGTTTGTTGCAAAGGGATTCTCACAAAAGGTAGGGATAAATTATGTTAAGATATATTCAGATAAATTATGTTAAGATATATTCACCTTTGCGAAATTTGAATCCATAAAGATAATTCTCACAATTTAAATATATTATAATTTGGATTTGGATTTATATTAGCTAGATGTAAAAACTACTAAATAAAGATTTAGATGAAATCATATATATATATATATATATATATATACAACAATCAAAAGGATACAGTATTAAAGGCCAAGAGGATAAAGTATATAGGTTAAAAAAAATCTCTATAGAGCCTTAAACAGTTACCTCGTGAATGGTATTTAATTTTTCAAAATAGCAAAATTGAACTTGGGTTTGTGGCTAATGAACTTGACCACTGTATATATGTTTAGAACAGTGGGAGACACTTTATCATTCTATTGTTATATGTCGATAACATATTGTTGATTGGGAATGAAAATGAAATTGATTGTCAAAATCAAGTTATAGTTAAACTCAAGGTTCGAAGTGAAGGAAATGGGTGAGGCATCCTATATTCAGGGAATAAAGATTTCTCAAGATAGAGAATCTAAACTCTTATATCTAAGTAAGGAGAGAGATTATAACCTCAAGAGGTTTAAAATGGGTGAATGCAAGCCTGTAACTACACCCATTGCGAAATGGGTTAAATTAAGGAAAGTTGATAGTCCCAGCGAGGGAGATCACAAGCCTAATGTTCCTTATATATAAGTTGTTGATAGCTTAATATATATATTATATTGTGTACAAGAACTGATATAAACTTCACTATTGGTCTTGTAAGTAGATATCAAAGTAATCATAGTTGACAACATTGGATATATATGAAAAGGATTTAAGATATTTTAAAGGAACAAAAGACTTGAAACAGTGTTTAAAAGTAAATGAACTCAAAGTTATAGGATACTCACATCTTGACTTTGCTGATAGAAAAGACGACAACAAATTAAACTCTGGACAAATATTTCTGTTTGGAGGTATATCCGTTTCTTTGGCTTGCAAGAAATAAGGTTATGTAGCATTACATATACAAGAAGATGAGTATGTTGCTTGTTGTGTGGCTACAACGAGTGCCATTTAGATCAGTTACCTTATATGTTATTTAAAGTTGGATATATCCAATGAGCCAGTTGTCATTTATTGTAACAACAATATAGCAGTTGCTCCTATTAAGAGTAGAGATGATAGCTCTTGAAGTAAGCATATAATGGTTAAGTACTACTATGTTCATAATATGGTTTAAAAAAAGAGATATTTATATCATATATGCCAACTAATGATATATTGGTCGGCCCCTTGACCAAAGGTATAACAAATGATCTTTTTTCAAAGCATGTCACAAACATGGGTTTGAGATTTGTTTGAAGTGTATTAAAATACACAATGATGATTGTTGTGTAGGAAAAATCATGTTGTATATGAAAAACCACACAACATGTATCGATTGCAATTACTACAAGAGTTTCTCTCTCTTTCTCTTATCAGGTCTCTTTACTTTAACGACTAACATTTCATTCACACTTAAACGATCGAACTCACAATGTGACTGACACTCTGCCTCGAGTCGGATCAGCCTTAGCGAATTTCTCAAGTATGTAGCGAAATAAGTAGTTTAGATGGCCTCCGATAGGGAATGTGAGTTGGGCTCCTCTCCCGGATGCTAAGTGCCTCGAATAGGACTTGAAATCCTTTTAACTCACACCACGTAACATGACAAACATTTAAGAGTAAAGGCAATAAAAACACGTTAAGTGCAAAGCCATAAGGCAAGAGCTTTATTGATAACAGAAAAAAGATTCAGACATGGAGTGTCGTCCACCGTCACTGGTGCATGAGGATATAACGGCAGTATCGGTAGTGCTAGTGCATAAGGTTGACGAGATAGAAACGTGGTGTCAGACGTAGTACCTAGTGCGTTGGACAAGGCACAGGCCAAACGATGATAGTTGGATTTCTGTAGGATAGTTGTCACAAAACTTATTTTCGTGTCCCGCACATGCGCCATGCACACATTACCTTGGATGGAGTCAGATCACACTACACGGGTTTTAATCCCTTCTTATAAATATTGTATAAACCTCTCTTGGGTTTAGCTTGTAAACCTCCCCAAGGGTCGAGAAGGTAGTGCTACTTAAATAGGCACCCGATTGGATCTATATCCAAACGGGAAGAGTCTAGGGAATTCTAGGAGGTTCCTATGAAAGCATCCTTGGTTCGTGTGCCTATAAATAGGCATGCATCCCTCCATTGTACATCATCTAGCCCCACCAAAACCCATCTTGAGTCCTAGTGAGTGACCCAACTAGTTCTCTTCTCTTCTTGCCTTCACGATTTGTATCCTTTATGCCGACCAATAAAGAGTGTTATGTTTCCTGCTTCTAGACACTTCTGCCTAGCTTAGATCGAGCCTCTTGAGTGAGGTCTAGCATTGGTCTAGAGAGAATGAGTTGTTGAAGACGTGCTGCAGCCATCAGACACCAGTCGGCCAACGATAGTCGCCTTCCACGCACAGTAGCAATCCTTCCATTTAGTTGAGGCAGATTTGGCCGATCTGCTTGCCATCACACGACGTTAACCCCCTCTTATCTTGGAGTGGAAAATAGCGGTGTGACACAAAACAAGAAAAAAATAACTCAACCGCATCTCTCAAATAAAATACTCACGACTCAGTTGCATCTCTTACCAATAGACAGACACAACTCAACCGTGTCTCCTACCAACATAGGTAAAGTTTTCTAGGACCGCATCTTGAGCATAAAACTAGTCATTTTTCATTTTGGTTTTGATCGAAAACAAAATCAATACATCAAACAAACGATAAAAAATACTCAAAATCAATGACATACCTCTAAAAAACACTCAAACCCTCTTCGAATTGATTTACTTCTTCAAATTTCTCTTCTTTTTACTCTTCTTCATTTGAACCCCTATGAGACGATTTCAATATAGTGCATTGAATCAAATTTTGAGAGACATCGTAATAATTTTCAAATTTTAGAGAAAAATCGAAGTCATAGTAAAAAAAGTGTGGATAGTCAAAAAATATCAATTATGATTATTTTCTATTTTGGTACAAACTTTTAGAGAGATCTTTTGTATATTTATTCAATCTTTCTTTTTGTATATTACCTTTCTCGTTTGATGTTACGCCTTTTGAGGGTAATGACTCTGCATATACCTCCTTGCATTGAGGAAAAGAAGTAAATCTTTTTGTAACAATTTGTCTAAGGGATCACCCTTGCATAGCCGGTCCCAAGTTTGGATAAAGGAGGGTGAGTTAGGCTTCCGACAACCATCGTAAAACTTTGTCGGATTTAACATGGATTCTAAAAAAAAATCATGTACCCAACCCCATCTAGTATGAGGAAAAACTTAGTTGTAGTTGTAGTAAAAAGTTGTATCCCTCAAAATATGAAAACATCTTTCTTTTTATGATTTAATGGGAGCATTTATAGAGGCAGAGCATGGCTATTTATAACTTGATTAGGATTTAAATGTTAGAATTTCCAACATTTTTATTTTGTGTAGATCAGGTAAGCCTAAGAAACAATCTTAACCCACATTTATAACTTGATAGGGATTTAAATGTTAGGATTTCCACCATTTTGATGTTGGGTACATCAGGTCAACCTAAGAAACAATCTTAATCAAGATGACCTAAAAACGAGCCAAGAACGTCACAAACCGCCTGCCTTCTTCCGTGAGAATTACAAAACTTCAATTTGTGCCAAACACAGCGCTCATGTTTGTTTCGTGATGCTTAGGAGACACAAAGTTTCAGCTCATGAAGGTCAAGGACCGAACACAGACGAATATTAGCGGGCCAAACTAAGCGCAGCCAATGAGCCGCTTCGTTTGAGCGTGTTTCATCGGTAAAAGAATTACAATTTCTCCACACAATCGTACGAAATGCTGCACCACGTGGTCATTCAAGAATGCGTTGCCGGTTAACGCAGGTCAAACGTGACCCTGTTTTATAAACCGGCTGGAATTGCTTCACTGTTTATTCAACACATACTTTTCGGCAACGACACACAGCGACTCCTTCATGCACTTTGTTACTATACCACATGAACCGTTCCAGAATCGCGGTATTAATAGAAACGTTGCGATCTTGAGCGTCATCGGCAAGATATCCTTTTTAACGGAATTGGAGACCGCTGGGCTGCTCTCTTTTTGATGCTGTATTTCAAACCATATATTCGTAAATACATTTAAATATTCATATTATAAAATGCTATATTAAGAAAAAGAATGGGCTTAACACACCCAATACATCCGAAAATTGCTGATACATAACTCCAGTACTTGTGTCTGTTATTAAGGACGAAGCTCGGGTCTTCGCTTCGCTTCACATGCAAAGGTTCTACTCTACTTTGACGGCTAGGAAAAAGCGTTGTAAACCCAATCAGACAAAACAAAAGACCAGTTATATACAGTTGGCAGAAAATTAAAGAAAAGGTTCAAACATACAACAACAGCTAAGCCTTTTCCCATGCTAGATGGGATCGGCTACATGAATTCTTTGTTTCCACACAGTCCTATCAAGTGTCATGTTAGCAGTTAACTCACAATAAGCTAGATCATTCTTTATTTTTTCTTTCCAACACTTTTGTGGTCATCTTCTACCGCTTTTAATACTTTTAAAGGATGACAAAATAAGACCAGTTATATACAGTTAGCAGAAAATTAAAGAAAAGGTTCAAACAAACAACAACAATAACAACTAAGCCTTTTCCCATACTAGATGGGATCAACTACATGGATTCTTTGTTTTCACATAGCCCTATCAAGTGTCATGTTAGCAGTTAACTTACAATAAGCTAGATCATTCTTTATTGTTTCTTTCCAACACTTTTGTGGTCATCCTCTACCTCTTTTAATTCTTGCAGGTTCTTTTGATCTTCTTTCTATATGTCACATTCTCTCATTTTGTCATCTATTGGTATCATTCCTCTAATAACATCATTATGTATATGGTCTTTTCTTGTATGACCACTCATCCATCTCAAATCTTCATTTCTATCACAGACATCTGTTGTACATATTGATGATTAACTGTCCAACACTCAGAACCATAAAACATGGCAAGTCTAATTGTTGCTCTATAATATTTACCTTTTAACTTTAATAGTATCTTCTTATCACAAAGAATACATGATGCTCCTCTCCATTTTAACCAACTAGCATTAATTCTATGCGTAACATCTCTATCAATTCTTCAAGACCCTACGTATTTAAAACTTTCTTTTTGGGGGATATAATGTGTGCCAATTTTAATTTATATGTCCTCTGAAGTAACCAAATGATCAAACTTAAATTCCATATATTCTGTCTTTGTTCTACTATGTCAGAAGCCTTTACTTTCTAATGATTCTCTCCATAGTTCTAATTTTCTATTAACTTTTTCCTCACACTCCTCCACTAACATAATGTCATATATAAATAACATAAACTAAGGTACTTCATCTCAAATATGTTTTGTTAACTCATCAATCGCCATTATAAATAAGTATGGACTTAAAGTTGATCCTTGATGTAACTCAATATTAACTTCAAAGAAGTCTGTGATTCATTCATGATTCTTCACACATGTTTTTGCACCATTGTACATATCTCTTATAAGGTTTATGTATGTTAATGGGATACCTCTTTTTTTTCAAGGTTCTCCAAAGAACCTCCCTAGGTACCGTATCGTAAGTTTTTTCTACATCAATAAATATCATATGAAGGTCTTTCTTTTTTACTGTAAAATGTTCCATAAGACGTCTCAAAAGGTGAATCGCTTCAACAGTAGATCTGTCTGACATGAATCCAAATTGGTTCTCTTTTGTACTTGTCTTAACCTACATTCGATAATTCTTTCCCATAATTTCATAGTATGGCTCATTAACTTGATACCCTGATAATTCGCACAATTCTAAACGTTTTCCTTTTTCTTATATACAGGTATAAGTGTACTCGCACTCCATTCCTCGGGCACTTTTGGTTTCTTCATATTTCATTAAATAGTCTTATGAGCCAAGTGATTATTGTTTCACCTAGGATTTTCCAAACTTCTATAGGAATATTGTTTGGTCCTAACGATTTACCACCCTTCATATGTTTAAGAGCTTCTTTGACTTCATTCTTTTGAATACGTTGGCAAAAATTATGGTTTATATTCTTTTCTAATTTGGCTCACTCTCCTAAGCTAATACTAACATCTTCATTTTTATTAAAAAGCTTATAAAAATGGTTTTTTCATCTATTTCTTATACATCATTTGTCACTAAAATTTTTTCATCATCATCTTTGATGCATCTAACAAAATTAAGATCCTTATTTTTCTTATCTCTAGCCTTGACTATCCTAAAAATATCTCTTTCACCCTCTTTTGAGTTGAATTTTTTTTATATAAATCCTCCCAAATTTTAACTTTTGTTTCACTATTCTTCACATTGTCTTTCACTAAAATACTATGTATACTTTTTTTTATATTCATTTAGTTGATTCTAAATATTGGAATACTCACTATAGAACTCATTCGACCCTTTGCATCCATATCTTAGTGATGACATTTTATCACGTAATACTATCCTATGTGCCACAACATAGGATTTGTTCAAATATTCCTGTAAAGTCGACTAAGGTGTCTTTAACGTGATTACTCACATTGTTCATGAGAACCCGTAAGATTGTCCTATGACTTTCAAATTTCTTTTGTTCTAAATTGGCATTTATAAATGTTTTCACATTCGACACACTCACATAGCTCCATAATATTTTGAAATATAAATAGTTTTTCATTGATTGAGCCCATGTTTTGTAATTGAAAATTGTTAATCGAAAATTGAAACTCTTTTCTTTCATTTTCAAGAAGTATAAGCTTCAAAAGAGTAAACTTACTTCGATAAATGCTTGAAGAAACATGATAAATCTCCAAATACCTTGAATAAAAACTTTAAGCTTTAACATGCTTCCCAAGGCAACAACTTGATAATCACGAAGAGGAGATAAACTATGATACTATGTAATGAAGATAAAACTCAACGTATTGAATGGAGCAACGGATATCCAATACACATATATAACAATCGTGAATCACTAAAATATGATTATGAAGTCTTAAAAAATGCTAGAATAATAATAAATGCACTTAAAAATAGCAAATACACTCAAATATATGATCAAATATATGATGAGTATTTATAACAACAACAACAAACAAACAACAACAACAACTAAGTCTTTTCCCATACTAGATGGGGTCGGCTACATGGATTCTTTGTTTCCACAGATCCCTATCGTGTGCCATGTTAGCAGTTAACTCATAATAAGCTAGATCATTCTTTATTGTTTCTTTCCAACACTTTTGTGGTCGTCCTCTACCTCTTTTAATACTTTCCAAATTTAGTTTTTCTAACCTTCTTATAGGTTCTTCTTTTGATCTTCTTTCTATATGTCCAAACCATCTTAAACGATGTTCTCTCATTTTACCCTCTATTGGTGCCACTCCTAATTTGTTTCTAATAACCTCATTATGTATACAGTCTTTTCTTGTATGACCCCTCATCCATCTCAATATCTTCATTTCTGTCACAAACATCTTTTGTACATGTTGATGATTAACTGCCCAACACTCAGAACCATAAAACATGGCAGGCCTAATTGCTGCTCTATAATATTTACCTTTTAATTTTAATGGTATCTTCTTATCACAAAGAATACCTGATGCTCCTCTCCATTTCAACCAACCAGCATTAATTCTATGTGTAACATCTCCATCAATTCTTCCATCACTTTGAAAAATTGACCTAGGTATTTAAAACTTTCCTTTTGGGAAATGCAATGTGTGCCAATTTTAATTTCTGTCCTCTGAAGTAGCCAAATGATCAAACTTACATTCCATATATTCTGTCTTTGTTCTACTAAGTCGGAGGCCTTTTCTTTCTAATGTTTCTCTCCACAGTTCCAATTTTCTATTAACTTTTAACATAGACTCCTCCACTAATACAATGTCATCTGCAAATAACATACACCAAGGTACTTCATCTTGAATATGTTTTGTTAACTCATCAATCACCATTATAAATAAGTGTGGACTTAAAGTTGATCCTTGATGTAACCCAATATTAACTTCAAAGAAGTATGTCATTCCTTTATGAGTCCTCACACATGTTTTTGCACCATCATACATGTCTCTAATAAGGTTAATGTATGTCAATGGGATACCTCTTTTTACCAAAGTTCTCCAAAGAACCTCCCTCGATACCCTATCATAACCTTTTTCTAGATCAATAAATATCATGTTAAGGTTTTTCTTTTTTGCTCTAAAATGTTCTATAAGACGTCTCAAAAGGTGAATCACTTCAACAGTAGATCTGCCTGGCATGAATCCAAATTGGTTCTCTGTTGTACTTGATACTTGTCTTAACCTACGTTCGATAATTCTTTCCCACAATTTTATAGTATGGCTCATTAACTTGATACCTCGATAATTCGCACAATTTTGAATGTCTCCCTTGTTCTTATATATGGGTATAAGTATACTTGCTCTCCATTCCTCGGGCATCTTTTGGTTTTTCCATATTTCATTAAATAGTCTTGTTAGCCAAGTGATTCCTTTTTTTCCTTGTATTTTTCAAACTTCTATAGGAATATTATCAGGTCCTACCGATTTACCACCCTTCATATGTTTAAGAGCCTCTTTGACTTCATTCTTTTGAATACGCCTGTAGAAATTATGGTTTATATACTTTTCTGACCTGGCTAAATCTCCTAAACTAATACTAACATCTTTATTTTCATTAAGAAGATTATAAAAATAGTTTTTCCATCTATTTCTTATATCATCATTTGCCACTAGAATTTTTTCATCCTCATCTTTTATGCATCTAACATAATTAAGATCTTTAGTTTTCTTATCTCTAGCCCTAGCTATCCTAAAAATATCTCTTTCACCCTCTTTTGAGTTGAGCTTTTTATATAAATCCTTCCAAAACTTAGCTTTTGCTTCACTAACGGCCTTTTTCGCTTCCTTCTTTGCTTTCTTATAAGCTTCTAAAGTTTCACTAGTTTTCTTAGCATAATGTAATTTGTAACATGCCCTCTTTGCCTTGATTTTACTTTATACTACTTCACTCCACCACCAACCTTCTTTTTGTGCCGGTACACCTCCCTTAGATACCCGTAACACATCTTTCGCCACTTTCCTAATATGTATAGCCATATTGTTCCACATATCAGAGGGTGTGCCAACATAATTCCAAACATCTCCTTGAAGGACTTTCTGTTTAAATATATCTTCTTTCTCGCTTTTGAGGTTCCACCATTTAGTCCGAATAGCTCGATGCACTCTTTTCTTCTTTGTCCATTTTTTTATTTGTAAATCCATAACTAAAAGTCAATGTTGGGTGGTTAAGCTTTCTCCTGGAATTACCTTACAATCTTTACAACACGCTCTATCTTTTTTTATACAAATAAAGTAATCAATTTGTGTTTGTGATACACCACTCTTATAAGTAATTAAATGTTCATCTCGTTTTTTTAAGATTGTATTGACTATAAAGAGATCAAATGACATAGCAAAATTTAAAATCTCCCTACCTTCCTCGTTTATATCCGCAAAACCAAAGTTTCCATGAATCCCTTGATATCCTAATGCCTCTTTACCGACATGTCCATTTAAATCTCCTCCTAAACAAATCATCTCCCTTTGTGGAATCTTTTGAAACACCTTATCTAACTCTTCCCAAAAAACTGTCTTTATACTATCTTCTAGTCCTACTTTGGGTGCGTAAGCACAAGCTATATTCAAAACCTCTGCTCCTAACACTAATTTCAACGTCATGATTCGGTCACCATATCGTTGTATGTCTACTACACTCTCCTTTAAATCTTTATTTATGATAATACCAACTCCGTTTCGGGCCTTTTCTTTACCTGAGTACCATAATGTGAAGAAAATAGAGAGGAGTGAGGTAACTAGTGGGCAGCCAACAACATTCAACTATAAGTCGAAGAAGCTAGAAAGGTTACTGTTGGGCCACACTTGTGGCCCTGGTGTGTTTACATGTATTTACACACTTTTATAATGAAAAAAATATTATAAAATACTTAGATAATACATGTATTTTAATACAGACATGCATTTCCGTCAACATTGGTCATTGATACAACGTTCAAATAGTTGGACAAAGTTGCATCAACTCGAGCACAACTGCCCTTGGCACTTTTATGCATCCTGTTATGTCAATCGATAATGGTGAATTAAAATTCAAATTGCTGAACACTCTTATCGAACAGTAAGAAGTTACCTACAACATCTTCGGAAGCCATGTCATCCAAAAAAAGTCGATTCAGGCACTCACAGCATGCACGAGAGCGCACATGCATGCTTCACGCACAATCCTCTTTATGAGCAAGGAAGAACGTATATGGAACTTTTAAGATACTACCGAGTACCAAACAATGCCCAGCCTTCAGTATATAATGTTTCATGTTGAACTGATAGAGCGAATACTTTTATGAATATCTCCAAAACCACAACTGCACCAACCAACATTTGTCACAACAATGCCACTAACTGCAGCCATCGCCCATGCATAATCCGTCATGCGGGTTTCTTCTGCCTAATGACATTAGAATAAACTTACTTGTAAAGGTTACGGTATCAACTAATCTGGTATCTGAAACTCTCCATGTTAAGACACAGCGGCTCCATGAGTACATTCAAATTTCTTGATTTCTTGATTAGAATGGCCGGTAGAGATCCTCTCACTACCAGTACATACCCTCCCACAGAGAGGAGATGAACACTGGCAAAAGAAGTTTGCAACAGTTTCTCTGTAAGCAAATAGAGCGGGAAAATAGGCAATAATTAACATTCCAAAGCAACTGAATCAAAAGAAGCCCAAAAAACTACCTAAAGTACAGCATCTGCTGATTAACGAAAAGATAGAAGATTACATCATGCAAGGGAATCATATGTACCAGTACGAGTCACTGTCTAGGAAAGACATCCGAGAATGAAAAATCGTGGAAAGGTGGGCCTACAGGAGTGTAAGATGTGTGTTAGTAGTTTAATAACACTTACGGTGACATCTACAGTATATCCAGTAATAATCTATAAGGCAGATAGGAGTAAGGACGAGAAAAGGTTGCTGAACACAAGAAGAGATGTTTGATCTTTCACAATGAATCAATATTTTCAATGCAAAATTTTCCTTCTTAGACTAACCTTGTTGTTCACTTAGAATATAAAATGGAACATGAGCTACCATCTTTGAACCTCCTTCACTCCAGTTAACAGTTCCAGGGTTTCGTTGGAAGCCACTAACCGGTCCCAGAATCGACAAGCAGATAGCAGGTTCATTCATTAAACCCAAATAGTCATGTGCACGCCTCCAAACACGCATGTCCAAAGAATTGCGAGATCGAGCGACCTACAACAGGAGGTACTAATGACTCAATTCAGCCATGGATTAACGTGCTTCTTAGATATGAACCAACCTTAGCAAGACAAACACGGGCTCTTGGAAGCAACTCCCGATGATATGTTGCAAGCTTAGCTATCGCCGTTATGACAAAACACAAAAGTCTTGCCTGTGAGGACTTCCCAAAGGTTGTTCCATCACTGATAGAAGGACCCTTGCCTAACCCAAGACGACTGCATGGGTAAGGTAATCCCATAGAAAGAACTCTTTTAGAATAAGCCCACCAGGAAAGAGAATAATGAAACTTAAATTTGAAGTACATTAGTGAGGACCTGGATGAGATATTCTCGTATAGAAGCAGTTCCAAGGCCTCAAAGAGCTCTCTCGCAGCGTCCTTCTGAGATATTCCCCCACCCCCATGCTCACCAATAGCCCAACACACCTGCAATGCAAGCTCGGCCTGTAGCAGCAATCATGAAGCACAAAAAGAAACAGTTAACCGCACAGACATTGCATGCTGGAAACCAGGAAACAAGTTACAAATGCATGCAACTTGCATATATACAACAAATCTGCGCACAAGTTAAGCATATTTAACAACAAAATTAGTGAAAATTCATTCATTAGATGCACTGAGCTGCTTTGCTATTTCCATCCTTAGCCATTATGGTTCTTTCTATTGAAAAGATCGATGGCAAATCATCGAAGTACAAGAAGATGAATTGACGAGATGATATATCAGTACCAAGAATGGTCTTCACAATATCATTGTGAGGGAGCAAGGTCTACGAACGATATCCCAGAATACCATGCAATTCTATGAACCAAAGAATGAAAAGTCCTCCAAGTGGTTTGAGGTTGGTCTCTCTCTCTCTCCCCTAACTGCTTTTGAGGACTTGTAGATCAGTCATCAATTCGATTGGTCATGGTAACAGTGATAGAGTGGTGGTGGTGAAAGTGGCTGTAGATGGTAGTAATGATGCTGAATGGTAAGCAATGGTGGGATGGGAGGTGATGGTAGTCACAGTGGTGGGTAGCAGCAGTGAACACCAGTAGTGAAAGCACCACCACAAGGCAATATTGATGGCACAGTTGGTGAATAGTGATGGTAAAATGTGGTAGGGGGTATCATGATGGCAGTAGTGAAGGTGAAAACAGGCTGCAGTTCTGATGACATGAAATAGGTCGGTGGTAGGTAGTGGTAAGGTGGCAGGTAAAAGACTGAATGTTGGAAGATGATGGGCGCCAAAGAATCAATAATTTGCTATAGATTTATGTTCAAAATAAATTAAACATTCTCCAACCAAACATAAAAGCGATAATCATATAAAAGTAGCTCTCAAGCAATCTCTGCAAGACGTAATTGTAAATGGAGATATCACAAAGGAGCCTAATGATAACCATAAAGCAATCTCTTCAAGAGTAACTGTAAAATACATCTCGTCAACAAAAAAATGATACCAAACAAAAACTTCTGCTCGCTAGATATTTCTTCTTTGCAATATTATCTAGTTCTAATAAAAATACATGGCATACATAGATTGTCAGTGGATTGAGAGTTTTTATGGTCATATCCTTCATGACTATTTTGTTCTGTTCTTAGCTTGAAAGCTTCTTCATGAAGACTTTACTGTTTAACTATTTTAGGCCTTTACCTGATGTGTCCTTGTCTCTACATCAACTCCAACACAGCCACAAACTCCCTTCCCTCAACTTTTTTGGAGCAACTTCAGGAAAAGGCTCCAGAAAACATCAATTCATTTTTTGAACGAGGTGCTTCAAGGCATGGAACCATGGGACTCAACCTCTTGTTAAGGAGAAAAAGAGACTAAACGGAGATTGGGAGAGGAGGAGAATCAGGGGAAAGAGCAGAAAGATAAAGGGTGAAGTTTAACATGAACTCAGGGTTTCATCCTCCTTAATTAGGCCCATAACATGAAATGGAAGTGATTAGGAAATTCAGTTAGATTTGGCATAGTTCACTAATTCCCATTTGCCTTAATAAGTTGAAAGACCTTTATGTTTTCAAAACTATTCAACTAATTTACCATATCTAAATTACCAACTTATTACCAAATATGGTGGGGCATTCCCTGGGTTGCACTCTAAACCAGTTACCTGTTTAGATCAAAATTCCCCAAATGAATCCAACATCCCTAACTAGCCTATTTGAAATTGGAAACTGTGGACTCCTTACTACAAAACAACACAATTAAATTAAATATGTGAATGGCCCTATATAAGTCATCCTGCATATGTGAGGCCTAGCTTCAGCTCCTTGATCTTAAGATCTTCTAGATCATCCACTTATCCCAGCTCCAGCATCTTGATGCTTGGTCTTCCTAATCATGCACTTTGTATATAGATAGGCCTCAAACCTAAATTTAAAGCATGGTGACCTTCAAATCTGGACAAGACCTGTCAGCTGAAAGCATTGCTGAGCCTGAGAGTGTCTCCATATGCGCGTCTGTGTCTCTCCATCCATGATTGAATTCGAAAGGTTTATATTGGTGTCTCTGAACCCATGATTGAATTCGAAAGGTTTATATTGGTGTCTCTGAACCCATGATTGAATACAAAGGTTTACCATGATCAAATCCTGAAGGCCACCTTCAGGGTTTCACCACCTACATATATAAAAAAAGCATCTGTCCAAGATCAAACTTTTCTAACTAGCCAAGGACGCTTATTTGTAATATGGAAAACCATGGTCCTCCTTACAAAAGCAAAAATTGAAAATACAAATTTTTGTTCAAAATTTGCCCTCCAATATGTGGGACCATCGCTACTACAGGTCGTTGTTACCTTCACCACCACCACCATGATATTACGTGTTTTGTGCATTACTACTGACAAAGAGCTGGAAGTGTTAAAAGTAATGCAACCAATGAAATGTAATATCAAATGTAATTTTTTTTTTTTTGTAATTGGGTCCCTATGGGTCCAGGTCTTCAGACCCAGGCCATCAGGGTGGCCAGGTCTCCAACGGTTAGATTTCTAGCCGTTCCACACCCTCCAACAACTAGTAATCCAACTGTTTGGAGCCGTTCTACTGAACTTTATTTTCTATATAAACCCCCTTCTATTGAACATAATTACACAACTTTTTAGCTGATTTATATAGATTCATTTGAGTGTATTTATGCATTCTTGCTTAGTGATTTGAGTCTTATCTAAGGCATTGTTATAGTCATTTTTTGGTGGCTGATTCCCTTGGATACAAGCATCGGACTGTTGCAGTCCCTATCAAAGCACCTAAAGTGTTGTTTCATTACAGGACATTCTAGGAGACTACACGTGCAAAACAGCATGCAATCATGATGACAAAAGTAAGATATGTTAATAGCTAAGAGCTTCCGTATTCCAGTAATGACATAAACTTTTACTAGGGTTCAATACCAAAATTTTAATTTAAAACAAGCGAACTTCAAAGTCTTGTCCTTGACTATATCCAACCAAAAGTTGTCCAAGGATTTTAACATAGACCTAGAGATATTATACTTCAAAAAGTCAGCTAAAAGTACAACCTCTCATTGTTGAAGTCCCATGCTCTCTTCCCTGATGATGTAATAATGTACATTCATTTGATGCAACAGATATCTACAAAGAAACTTGGAGAAAGTTATAGCCATTATTCTTATCTTAAGAGCACTGCATGAGTGAAATGATTTGAACTCTAGTGATTTCTCTCAAGCTTGACAAAAAGCTAATAAGCCATATCATGCACCTGTACTCAATATTGAAATAGGCACTAGATCAGGATTTAATTTTTACCTTTGCAGGATTATCATATGCTTCCCCAAGTCTGTCTATTAAAGGTTTCTGCAATAAGGCTCAATTGCTTAGTTATAGTTATAACTGTTTTACGTTACAACATTATGAATCAATTCATGTTTCAAGAGGAGCAATCACAGTAAACTAAAAGACCTTCAAAATTGCAATAAAACCAGGGGAACACTGAAATGCTGCCAGCATAAATTCAAGAAAACTCTTTTGCACCTGGACACATAGTAAACAAGGATCATAATCAGACAAACAACATTATCTAATAAAAAGTAACGCTTAACACATCAGAAAGATCCAGGATATGAGATCAAAATTTACAATTTAAATAATAGAACTTTAAGAATGTTGCAAACTAGTGTTATTGACTTGCAGTAATTAAGAGAAGGATGTGAAAATTATAAGGTATGCATCCGATCATTAAGGAAAGTAAAAGGTACCAAATTAGGAAAACAACAATATTAAAAAAATGTAAGATATCGCAAAGAAAACATCAAAGTTCTCACGGGAACACATCATGTTGAGCATGCACAACCATAGGCCTTAACTATACATCAATTATACTAGTCCACGGCTCCATGTTCATATTTGTCCTAGTACACTCAAGGAAGCACATCCACGGAAATATTTTTTGTAAGCTAAATCATGGAAAGAATTTTTTGAAACTTTGAGGAAGTTTAACTCCTCCCATGTAAGGGATCACCCTTGCATGGCCAGTCCCAAGCCCGGATAAAGGAGGAGAGTTGTGTTAGGTTTTCAACAGCCAACATAAAACTTTGTTGGATTTTTATACAATGGATTAAACAAATTATAAGCATTGTTTGGGGCATCCTCGCCTAGCGACGCTCTGCCCAGTCCAAATGTAGTGAAAAGTAAGCAAGGGCCACTACCGGATGTAGTGAATCAATTACAGAGAAGGTTCCCATATCATGGATGGGTGTGGGTAAAGAAGTTAGTCCCGCTACATTATCGCCCAAATTTAGTGAATAAATTACAGAGAAGGTCTCTGCATTTTCAATATGGACGGATGTGGGGGGTAAGGAAGCTAGTCCTAGATAATAAGATATGTATTGGTTCTTGTAATATCGGGACATTGTCAAGTGAGCTAATGGAGGTGGTAGATACTATGATTCAGAGAAAGATTCATATTCTATATTTACAAGATAAAAAATAGGTTGGAGAAAAAGTAAAGAACATTGAGGATACAAGTTTTAAATTATGATACTCTGGTAAGGAAAAGGCTCAAAACGGAGTTGGTATTATCATAAATAAAGATTTAAAGGATAGTGTAGTAGACATACAACAATATGGTGACCGAATTATGACGTTGAAATTAGTGTTAGGAGCCGAGGTTTTGAATATAGTTTGTGCTTATGCACCCCAAGTAGGACTAAAAGATAGTATAAAGACAACTTTTTGGGAAGAGTTAGATAAGGTGATTCAAAGGATTCCACAAAGGGAGATGATTTGTTTAGGAGGAGACTTAAATGGACATGTCGGTAAAGAGGCATTAGGATATCAAGGTATTCATGGAAACTTTGGTTTTGGGGATATAAATGAAGAAGGTAGGGAGAATTTAAATTTTGCTATGACTTTTGATCTCTTTATAGTCAATACAATCTTTGAAAACCGAGATGAACATTTAATTATTTATAAGAGTGGCTTATCACAAACATAAATTGATTACTTTATTTGTAGAAAAAAAAGATAAAGCATGTTGGAAAGATTGCAAGGTAATTCCAGGAGAAAGCTTAACCACCCAACATTGACTTTTAGTTATAGATTTACAAATAAAAAAAATGGACAAAGAAGAAAAGAGTGCATCGAGCTATTCAGACTAAATGATGGAACCTCAAAAGTAAGAAAGAAGATATATTTAAACAAAAAGTTCTTCGAGATGTTTGGAATTATGTTGGTACACCCTGTGATATGTGGAACAATATGGCTATATATATTAGGAAAGTAGGGAAAGATGTGTTAGGTGTATCTAAGGGAGGTGTACCGGCACAAAAAGAAGCTTGGTGGTGGAGTGAAGTAGTGCAAAATAAAATCAAGGCAAAGAGGGCATGTTACAAATTACATTATGCTAAGAAAACTAGTGAAACTTTAGAGTGTTATAAGAAAGCAAAGAAGGAAGCGAAAAAGGCCGTGAGTGAAGCAAAAGCTAAAATTTGGGAGGATTTGAGCAAGAAGAAGCGAAAGAATCTGATACTGAATATGCAGATTCAGGAGAACCATTGGTGATCCATAGAATGCTCAGCACTCAACCACCTCCAAAGCTTGATCAAAGGTACGTGATCTTCCATACTCGGTGCACAATCAAAGGGAAGGTATGCCCTCATTATAGATGGTGGAAGTTGTACTAATGCTGCTTGTATAGAGTTGGTAAACAAGCTGCAACTGAGCCCTATAGCACATCCCAGGCCGTACCAACTTGAGTGGTTGAACAACACTAAAGAGCAACAAGTAGAAATCCCATTCTCTATAGGAAAAAATTACCAGGATATTGTTCTTTATAATATCATTTCCATGGAAGCCACTTATTTGTTACTAGGACATCTCTTGCAGTTCGATGGACGAGTCTTTCTTGATGGCTACCTGAACACTAAAAAACTCAACTGAAAAGAGGGTGAAAGAGATATTTTTAAGATAGTGAGGGCTAGAGATAAAAAAACTAAAGATCTTAATTATGTTAGATGCATCAAAGACGACAGTGGCAAAATGATGATATAAGAAATAGATGGAAAACTATTTTTATAAGTCTTTTAATGAAAATAAAGATGTTAGTATTAGCTTAGGAGAGTTAGCCAAATCAGAAAAGAATATAAACCATAATTTCAATCGACGTATTCAAAAAAAATGAAGTCAAAGAGGCTATTAAACATATGAAGGGTGGTAAATAGGTAGAACCAAACAATATTCCTATAGAAATTTGAAAAATCCTAAGAAAAACAGGAATCACTTAGCTCACAAGACTAGTGTTATCCGTATCGCACCGTATCATAAGATAAAGGTTATCAAACCGATCGCCTATATCGTACAGGGACCCGCATTTTTATGGTTTTTTAAGGTTTGTTCACTGCTCCTCATCACTGCTCAAGCCTTCTTCTGGTAGCTCTCTTCCTCCTTGGTATTCCAGGCTTTCAAAAAAGTGCTCTACGGTGTTCGTGTAAGCCTCCTAACTCGGATTGTGGTATATTTTGAGTGTTTTTCGAAATTTTTTCTTTGTATTTGTTGTTTTTTGGTGTTATTTACATTTTTTTTAATGACAAAATATAAAATTATTAAGTAAGTGGATATGATTTTTATTGCATTTATGAAGTAGGAGAAACTCTATTTGAGTGTTATGCAAATATTAGGGATTTATGAAGTGCTTTTATTTCCAAGTTTTTGATTGAATTGAAGTGCTCAATTGAGATGGCACGAAGGGGTGTTAGAGACTCCCAATCTCATTCTCATGATCCGGCATGCCAGAGAGGTTAAGTAGTTGAGGGTTTTAGATTAAAGATCAAATGTTTGTTTTGTTAGAAGGTGGTTAGTGGTGAAATTTCATAATTAAAATACCACCTAGCAGGGAGTAGAAAAGAAGTTTTTCTTTGCACGGGCAGAGTTAGAAGTTTGCCAAAAGGCATTAAATGGTAATGTCTTCAGATGATTGAGAGCATACATGAGAGGAGACAACACAAGGATGATATAGGGATGTTTGAGGAAGATGATGATGTTATTTGATTGATTGATAGTATTCTTTCATATATATGCTAGAACAAAGATTGGTAGTAGTTCTCGTCCATCAAACAGAGGAAATAAGGTTGTTTAAGATTTTGCAAGTGGAAGTGGTAGAAGAGGAAGCTCAGGAAGGAGTAGAGGAAGAGTTGCTTCTAGCATACATTCATTTTTTCCTCCTAGCACTATAAATGGTGCTCAACCTGGAATTCGTGTTGCTATAGCTTCAGAACAACTACAAGATCAGGCAAACCATGTAGTGGGCTGATGGTTTTATGATGCATGCATTCCATTTAATGCAGCAAACAATTTTTATTTTCATGCAATGACAGATGCAATTGCTAATATTGGTCTAGGATACAAGATGCCCTCTTATCAGAAGTTGAGAGGAAAGTTATTAGATAAGACAATCATTGAAGTACAAGAATATTGTTCGACTTTAAGAGAGTCATGGAAGGAGACAGGATATACTATCATGGCAGACAAATGGACAGATAGGCGAGGAAGGACCATGTTAAACTTTCTTATCTATTATCCTAAAGGACTTATGTTTTTAAGATCTCTAGACATGTCGGAGGAGAGGCACACTACAGAGATCCTAAGGCAAGAGTTTGATAAGGTGACATGCGAGGTTGAGCTAGATAATGTAGTCCAATTCAACAATTGAGTGTTGCCAAGATATCACTAAATTTATCTAAAACCATGCATTTGCATTGTGTATGATGAGGAGATATACAGATGGTGCAGAGCTTCTTCGTACAGCTGCAACTCGGTTTGCAACTAATTTCTTATTTGTACATAGTATTGTGAAACAAAAGCAAGCCTTGAAGAGAATGTTCTCCTCAGATGTGTGACAATAATTTGTAGAGTTGCCTAAAAATAGAAGAAATAGAAAGTTGAATGAGATTTCAAAAACAGTCTTCAAGAGTACATTTTGGAATGCATGTGTTAGTATGTTGAGGATTACATGTCCTTTAATGAATGTTTTGAGATTGGCTGATAGACCTTTATAAAGCTATGGATAGGGCAAAAGAAGCCATTAAAAATAACTTTAATATAAAAAAGAGAGATTATGTACCCGTGTGAAAAATTATAGATAATATAGACGGAACAAACAATTGCATCAGCCTATTCATGCAACAATATATTACCTAAACCTAACATGCAGGTACTCAGCAAGCTTCAAAAGGGACAATGAGGTTAATCGAGGTATCATTGATTGTATAGACAAATTAGTCCCTGATGAGAGTAGAGAAGATGCTATACATCGAGAGATGGAGATATATATAATGCTCTTCACTTAATGGGTTTGCCTGTAGTAATTCGCAACCGCACTAATATGCACCCAGGTAAATTGTTTATCTTCATATTTAAGTTTCTTAAATCTTATATTATTATGGATTAAGTCCCTAATATTTGTTTTTTCTACAGATGCTTGGTGTAATAGGTTTGGAAGTGATTGCCCAAATCTTAGAGATTTTGTAGTAAGAGTTCTAAGCCAAACCTATAGTGCAATGGGTTGTAAAAGGAATTGGAGTCTTTGAACACATCCATACAAAAAATGCAACATGTTGAACATAAGCGGCTCAATGACTTAGTTTTCATTCGTTGTAACATGCGGCTTCGCCAAAGATAATCTTGTATTAGTTACTACTTAAATATTCAATTCAATATTTTGTTTGACTTCAATTGTTAATGTTATTTACTAATTACTTATTTTTTTTCCTATAGGCAATTGAAAAAGGTAAATAGAAAAGAAAGGCAATTTCATCCAATAAGTTTGAATAATTTTGATATATTAGAGGGATGGATTGTGGAAGATAATGAAGAAAATGCACTCCTAACCAGTGTTATCCGTATCATACGATATGGTGCGATACGTACGATACGATACACACAAGAGTATCGTAATTCACAACTTATCGCTCCGTATCGTGCGATACGGCCAAGAACCCTTATAAATCTCTGGCCGAATGAAAACCCGTGTTTTTGTGGGTTTCCTTGGTTTTTTCAGACATCCCTAAGCCTTCTTTCGGTGGTTCTTCCCCTTCTTAGTGTTCAAGGTTCCAAAAAAGACCTCTACGGCGTCTGTGCAAGCCTCCTAACGCGGATTTTGGTATATTTTTTATGTTTTTTTCATTTTTTCCTTTGTATTTGCTGTTTTTTTGTGTTATTTGTATTTTTCTTTTTTTGAATGACAAAATATGAAGTTATTAAGTGTGTGGATATGATTTTTATTGCATTCATGAAGTGGGAGACACTCTATTTGAGTGTTATTTGAAATTTTGAAGATTGGAGATTTACGAAGTGCCTTTATTTTAAGGTTTTTGATTGAATTAAAGTGTTCAAGTGAGATGGCAGGAAGGGGTATTAGAGACTCCCATTCTAAGACTGATGATCCGGCATGACAGTGGGATACACCAGTTAAGGAGAAATTTCACAACTTATCGCTCCGTATCGTGCGATACGGCCAAGATCTTATGCTTATTTTGTGAGAGGGTGGTTAGCGGTGAAATTTCACGATTGAAACACCACCTAGCAGGGACTAGGAAAGAAGTTGCTCCATGCATAGGCACATTTAGAAGTTTGTCAGAATGCATTAAATGATAATGACTTCAGATGATTGAAAGTATACAAGAGAGGAGATGGCAAAAGAATGATTTGGAGATGTTTAAAGAAGATATAATGATATTGGATTTGGATTCATTGATAGTTTGCCTTTAGATGCCAGAACAAAGATGGGTAGTAGCAGTTCACGACCACCTAACAGGAGAAAGAGGGTTGCTGAAGACTTTGAAGGTGGTAGAAGAGGAAGCTAAGGAAGAGTTGCTTCTAGCGTACATTCATTTTTTCCTCCTAGCACTATACATGGTGCTCAACCTAGAATTCGTATTGCTATGAATTCAGAACAACTGCATTATCAGGTAGACCATGCAGTGGGCAGATGGTTTTATGATTCATGCATTCCATTCAATGCAACAAACAATTTTCATTTTCAAGAAATGACAGATGCAATTGCTAACTTTGGTTTAGGATACAAGATGCCCTCCTATCAGAGGTTGAGAGGAAAGATCTTAGATAAGACCGTCATTGAAGTGAAAGAACACTATTCGACTTTGAGAGAGTCATGAAAGGAGACAGGTTGCACTATCATGGCAGATGGATGGATAGATAGGCGATAAAGGACTTTGCTAAACTTTCTTATCTACTGTCCTAAATGACTTATGTTTTTTAGATCTCTAGATATGTCAGAGGAGAGGCAGACTGCGGAGATCCTATGACAATAATTTAATAAGGTGATATGTGAGGTTCGGCTAGAGAATGTAGTCCAATTGATTACAAATAATACAGATAACTACAAAGTAGCTGGAAAGGAGTTAGCTGATACTTATGGGACTTTCTACTGGACACCATGTGCAACCCATTGTTTAGATATATTGGACTACAAAGTAACTGGGAAGGAGCTATCACAGGGTGTGCCAACATAATTCCAAACATCTCCTTGAAGGACTTTCTGTTTAAATATATCTTCTTTCTCGCTTTTGAGGTTCCACCATTTAGTCCGAATAGCTCGATGCACTCTTTTCTTCTTTGTCCATTTTTTTATTTTTAAATCCATAACTAAAAGTCGATGTTGGGTGGTTAAGCTTTCTCCTGAAATTACCTTACAATCTTTACAACACGCTCTATCTTTTTTTCTACAAATAAAGTAATCAATTTGTGTTTGTGATAAGCCACTCTTATAAGTAATTAAATGTTCATCTCGTTTTTTGAAGATTGTATTGACTATAAAGAGATCAAATGACATAGCAAAATTTAAAATCTCCCTACCTTCCTCGTTTATATCCCCATAACCAAAGTTTCCATGAATCCCTTGATATCCTAATGCCTCTTTACTGACATGTCCATTTAAATCTCCTCTTAAACAAATCATCTCCCTTTGTGGAATCTTTTGAAACACCTTATCTAACTCTTCCCAAAAAATTGTCTTTATACTATCTTCTAGTCCTACTTGGGGTGCGTAAGCACAAACTATATTCAAAACCTCTGCTCCTAACACTAATTTCAATGTCATGATTCGGTCACCATATCATTGTATGTCTACTACACTCTCTTTTAAATCTTTATTTATGATAATACCAACTCCGTTTCGGGCCTTTTCTTTACCTGAGTACCATAATTTAAAACCTGTATCCTCTATCTCTTTTGCTTTTTCTCCAACCCATTTTGTCTCTTGTAAACATAAAATATGAATCTTTCTCCGAATCATAGTACCACCTCCATTAGCTTACCCGATAATGTTCCGATATTCCAAGAACCAATACGAATCTTATTATCTAGGACTAGCTTCCTTACCCCCCGCATCCGTCCATAATCAAAATGCGAAGACCCTCTCTGAAAATTTTTCGATACATTCAGGCGGCAATGTAGCGGGACTAACTTCTTTACCCACACCCGTTCATGATGTGGGAACCCTCTCTGCAATTGATTCACTACATTCGGGCGAAAATGTAGTAGCCCTTGCTTACTTCTTACTGCATTTGGGCTATGCAGCACGTCGATAGGCGGGGATGCCCCAAAGCAATGCTAATAATTTTTGTAATCTATGTTATAAAAATCCGACAAAATTTTATGCTGGCTGTCGGAAGCCTAACACAACCCTTCTCCTTTATCCGGCCTTGGGACCGGCAATGCAAGGGTGATCCCTTACATGGGCGGAGTTTATGTCTAGTCCTATATTGATAAAAGTAAATTGAAGCTTATTTTCGAGGAAGTTGTTGAGGAAGTAGTGTTTCGAATGTTGTTCAATTCATTAGTGATAATACTGCAAATTTTAGAGTAGTTGATAAGATGTTTGAGGCAAACCATTCATCCTTACTATGGACTCCATGTGTTATACTGCATAGACTTAATGCTGCATAGACTTAATGCTTGAAGATTTGAGTACAATGGATGAAATAATACGGACTGTTAGTGCATGCAAAAATCTTACAAAGCTTATTTATAATCATTCTTCTGTATTGCATTTGATGTGAATCCATTCAGGTGGAAGGGAATTGATTAAGCCTTCAATCATAAGATTTGCTACGAATATCATTACTATACAAAGTCTTATCATAAAGAAAAATGCATTGAAAAATTTATTTGCATCTAATGAATGGGGCTCTATTAGTTGGTCTAGAAAGAGAGGGGATTGTTGTTATAGATGTTTTTTATGCTTATTTTTGGGAAATTGCAGTAAATTTTTTAGGATGATTGTATATTTAGTTAAAGGTAATGAGGATGGTGGATAGTGAAGATAGGCTTGCTATATATATGATGTTATGGATAAGGCCAAATTAGAAATATAAGCAAACCTTAACCCAAGCGGTCACTTCTAAAGAAAGTTTGGAAGATAATTGATGCACGTTGAAACCGTCAAATGCATTATGATTTGCATGATGCTGCATATTTCCTTAACCTTTATATTCGATTTTCTCCTAACTTTGTGAAGGATGAAGAAGTAAAAAAGGGTATATTGAATGTAATTGACCTTGTTGAAGATTCATCTACTCGTTGTAATATCCATTTAGAGTTAAGCAAGTATATATAGAGTGTTGGAGATTTTGAAAGACCAATTACAATCCAACTCTGCTCCCAAATGCAACCAGGTATTGTGTTTTTATTGATATTCATTTAAGTTATTAATTGATTGATTTTGGATATTTCTTATTAATCATTATTGTGTTTTATTTCATATGAGTGGTAGGCTTGTTTTGGTATAGATGCACCGAACTTGGCAAGGTTTACTCAACGTATATTGAGCGAAACATGCAGTTGGAGTGGGTGCGAGAGGAATTGGAGCTTTTTCGAATACATTCACATGGAAAAGCGAAACAGACTGGAGCATGTTCGACTACGTGATTTGGTATACAATGACTATAATATGAAGTTAAGTAAAAGATAATAATTTTAAAATATGTATTGTTTGTTGTTGTCTAGTTTCTTTCTTAATCTTATTAATAATGAATTATTGATGTGGCTATATTGCATCTGATATTCTTTATAATTTGAATATTCTTTCTTTATAAACAAATACAAAAGGATGCAAGAAGGGCAAGAAATATGTCATATAACCCGTTGAGCTACAAAAATATTGATAGTCTTGATGATTGAGTCGAAGAGGATGACCCATTATCAATTTAGAGGATGAAAACTAGAGGACACTCCAAGCCAAAGCAAAACTTAAAGTTGGAGATGATGATGAAAATGAAGGTGTTGGATGGGCAGATGGGGAGGAAGAGGGAGGAGATGATGATGATGGTGATCCTTACTATGTTGATTATATTGCTTTTGTTGATTATGATCCACGTTGTGGATGATTGTAATTTATTTTAACTTTTATTTGTAACTTTGTAACATTATGATCTTGAATCTCTTGATGATTGTAAGTTATAACTTTGTTATTTATTAATTAAAGTTAAATCTCAAATGTATTATTTTGTATTCTATTCACTTTATGGTATGG
Organism: Brasenia schreberi; assembly: GCA_036023115.1. NCBI lineage: Eukaryota > Viridiplantae > Streptophyta > Magnoliopsida > Nymphaeales > Cabombaceae > Brasenia > Brasenia schreberi. Next base: position 7,102,714 of record JAYKKT010000076.1, on the reverse strand, counting down.
ATGCTTGTAGCCTTATTCAGTATGAGATGTTTTGTTATAGTATGGATGCTTCTTCCTTGTGTTATATATGTTTTGTTCATTAACTTCAGTTTTTGCATTTTTTGTATTCTGTATTTTAATTTTTTTAATACAAAAAATAAAAATTTATATCGTACTGTATGATACAATATGATAGAGGCATATCGATACCCAATGCGATATGGGAATCGATACGGTTTTTACAACATTAGCCAGCAGTGTAGAAGATCGAACACGTGTGGTGCATATCTTTATCTTTAGTGGATTGACCGCTCATGGTATAGAAGATCAAATACTTGGGGTGCAAGATTTATCTTTTGGTACAAATTTTAATCTCTTGCGTACTTCAAAACACGTGTGGTGTTGATCGATCAAGTCAACCTAATGTAATTTTCAGATTTTGGTTTTTTGTGGACTTAAAAAAAGCATGTGGACCAAGTCGATTAAGACGATCTGCTGTAATTTGCAGATCGGAAAAGGAAGCTAACTTGGCTGTGTAAAAGTGTTTTAGAAAAAAAATAGAAGAGGTTATTTAGAGAAGGAGGAAATTGTACTTGATAAAGGAAAATCAATTGATTACTCAAAAGGGGAAGCTTTTAAATTACGAATATTATTCAATGGGCGATGGGCGATGGGCGCGATCTGTGGAACTTGTGATTGTAGCAAAGGTAAAGTAGAAGTATGTAACAGGTGAAATCCCTAAATCAAATATTGATGACTCTACCTACTTCAGATGACGCAGAGAAAATGTGTCGGTGAGTGCATGACTGATTCAATCCATGACTCCAACTGTAGGAAGTACATTTATGTTCCTTGAATCAGCCGCTGAGATCTGGAAGGGAGTTTATGATGCATATATTTAGAGAAAGAATATTACAAAGGAATATGAAATCCTAGAAAAATTCGCACATGTCAGGTTGGTTGATGGTTCTCATACTCCTATAGTAGGAAAAGGGATTGGTTGATGGTTCTCGTACTCCTATAATAGGAAAAGGGAGTATAATTACCTATGTGGGAATACTCATGTCTTTAGTCTTTCAATTAATGTATTGTCCATATATGTCATTGTTCATATATGCCCTAACTTGAGATCTAAATTGCTCAGTAATCTTCCGACCTACTGGTTGTGTCTTTTAGGAATTGAAGACGAGAAAGATCTTTGGTTCGGGTAGCATAAAGAAAGGGCTTTATTTTATTAACGAGACAAGGAAGCCAAAGACAAAGGATTTATCTACCTTAATAACAGTCAACCGACAAGAAGAAGTAGTTTTGTGGTATCATAGATTAAGGCATTTACCACTTTCAAAAATAAAGAGATTGTTACCAAGATTAACTAGTGATTGTGACTTTACTTTATAATGTAATACTTGCCAAAAGGCTAAGTATCATCATGCGTTATTTCCTATCAATGAATTGAGGACATTAAAACCTTTTGAAATTGTTTATTCTGATGTTTAAGATCTATATTCTACTACTTCTTTACATTGTTACTTTTGTGAAGAGCAAGTTGACAGAGTGTTTAGAGTCTAGGCTATGTCGTCTAATGTCTTTATGTTCAGTTCTATGTAATTAGTGTGAGTTATGTACGGTTTGGATCCCAATGAATCAGATTCTGATCCATTGGGACCCGAATCCTATTAGTTACTAATTAGGGGCATTTTAGTCTTTCAAGTTAGGTTAATAGTATTTAAAGTGTTATCATTAGGGTTAGGAGGAGTAAAAAAATGTGGGCAGCAAGTGGCGGCAGCCAAGGGGTGTCGACCTGCACCCTTCTTCGTTCCCTCTTGTATTCTTCTATTTTTTTATGAATAAAATATATTTTTGAGAGTCAAATCAACATAGTATCAGAGCCTAATCGTGAAGTTTCGGCCATCATGAAGTGTTCTCATACCGATTAAGTGGATTCAGCCAAAATCGTAAGCCTATTTGATTATTTGGTTAGAATGTTTTCTTCTATTTTAATAATCATAGAAAGAATCCATAAAAGGAGGAGATTCTATCCATTGGATTAAAGATACCGTGATTTGCATATTGAGATTAGGGAATCGATAAAGTACAGATTATATTAGTGATTTTGTAAATTACATTGGTATTATGTTTCTTCTTCATATCGTATTTCACTATTTTATGAAGTACATAACAGAGGGTTATGCGCAAGTAACTTAGGGTTCACGGGTTCTTGAAGTGAGAAGCATATTCCTATGGTATTTCAGTCCCTTGGTGTATTTCATACACATACAATTTCTAATTTGATCGTGTTTCAAGTGTATTTGATCTAAATTGTAGTTGATTGAAAAAGATTACCTTAGAAATATGCATGGAAAGAACCAAGATGGGTGATACAAATGAACAGTGTTCTACATATAAAAATGAAGGGTTACAGATAACCAATCTGAAATTAAATGGAAAAAATTATCTCCAGTGGGATCGTTCAATTGAACTGGCAATTATGGCCAGGGGGCGTTGGGATTACATAACAGGTAAAGTAACTCAACCCACAATTACAGATCCTCTTTATTCTAGATGGAGAAAAGAAAATACACTGGTGAGTGCTTGGTTGATTCAGTTTATGACACCTTCCATTGGCAGTACCTTTATGTTCTTGGAAACAGCCAGAGAGATAATGGTTGGTAGTAAAGAAGGCTTATGCCCAGAGAAAAAACATTGCAAAGAAGTATGATCTTATAGAAAAGATTATGAAGTGCACGCAGGGATGAAGAACTATCAGTGAGTACTACACAGAACTCAAAAGTCTGTGGGAGGAATTACAATTCTACTCCAAAACCAAATACCAGAGTTGCACACTTGAGCACAATGAAGAATTTGAAGAGCGAAAAGTATTTGATCTTCTATAGGGAATTTCTTCTGAGTATGAGGCTGTTAAGAACAATATTCTTAGTAGAGAAGAACTCTCACCATTAAGTACAGTATATTCTCTCCTACTTCGTGAAGAGGATAGAAAGCAGCTAGAAAAGGAAACCAAAGTGAATATATCATAAACTTCAGCATTCGTAAGAAGAGGTGCATCTACTCCCACCTTTTTTAGGAAGAGAGGAGGTTATGGATGAGGCAGAGGCAGATCTAGGACCACTTCTGAAGACAATGATAAGTTAATCTGTTTACATTGTGAAAAATCACGTCATACGAAGGAAACATGTTGGAAATTAGTTGGAGTACCTACTCAGTTTCAGAATCAGAATCGATCCAACAGGACTTACTTCAGCAGTGATCAGACAGAGAAACCAAGGAATGATGATAGTACGGCCTCATTAGCAGATATAAAGAAAGAAATTGAACTCCTTAAAGCCAGACTAACAAATTCTCAATCTGCGTCTACATTATCTCATAGTGATCCTCAGGCCACAGTAGCATATCTTTTTTCTTTCCTAACTCAGGATAATATTAGTTCTTCTTATTCACGTATTTGGGTTATTAATTCAGGTATGACAGATCATATGGTTAGTCGAAGAGAGTTTTTTTATAATTATGAATTGTCTCAAGACAACATTAATATCAAACTCGCAGATAGTTCCTATACTCCCATAGCTGGAAAAGGAAGTATTACTACTTCGTTTGGTATCTTAAAGAATGTCCTACATGTTTCAAATATCTCAGTCAACTTATTAACTGTGTTTGCTATGACGAGATAAAAAATATAGTATAATATTTGATTCTACTGGGTGTTACTTTCAGGAGATGCAGACGGGAAGGACCTTTGGATAGGGTAGTGTGAGAAGAGGCTTATATTTCTGCAAGGATCGTAAAGGAGCAGCACTGCAGTCAATTGTAATCACCAGGAAACAAAAAGAGGACATATCTCGATGGCATCAAAGACTGGGACATTTACCATTATCTAAGCTGAAAATATTACTAGCTAAATTTAAGGATTATAATAATTTGAATTTAAATTGTGAGACTTGCCAAAAGGCTAAGCATCATCGTGTTTCTTTTCCGTTAAGTGGAGATAGATCTGTTATTCCTTTTCAGATTGTTCATTCGGATATTTGGGGCCCTTGCTCTACTATATCTGTGCATGGATATAAGTATTTTGTTTCCTTTATTGATGATTGCACTAGATTCACAATGATATATCTTACGAAAACCAAAGATGAAGTGAAGAATATTCTTCCAATATACTGTCAATTTGTGCATACTCAATTTCAGAGAGCTATAAGAGTTTTCCGCAGTGATAATGAGGGTGAGTTTATGTCTTAATCTCTTAATTCATACTTTCTAAAACAGGGAATCTTGCATCAGACTTCATGTGCCCATTCTCCTCAACATAATGAGATTGTAGAGAGAAAGAATAGACATATATTAGAAGTTGCAAGAACACTTCTCATTGGATGTAATGCTCCTAAATACTATTGGGGTGAAGCGGTTTTAACTGCAATCTTCCTGATAAATCGAATGCCCAACAGTGTACTCCATGGAGATACTTTATTTCATTTATTATGTCCCTCTCAGAAACAATTTCATTTGCTCCCAAGGGTGTTTGGTTGTACTTATTTTGTACATGTTCATCGTGGATTGAGGGATAAGTTAGATGCTAGAGCGATTAAATGTATTTTTCTGGAGTCTACCCAAAAAGGTTATAAATGCTATGATCCACTAAGAAGAAAGCTATATGTTACAATGGATGTCACTTTTCATGAAGATACTTCATTTTATGATTCATCAGAAGTTGATCATTCATCTATGCAGACTCCCTATGTCATGCTACTTCCACCAGCAGAAGCACATCGTATACATGATGAAGGAGAGGAAGAGATGTCATTTTCTCAGGCAGAAAATATACAAGTGTATACTAGAGGGGAAAGGAAGGTTGTTGCTCCTCAGCTATCAATCACTTTGGATCATAATTCTATCCCAGAATCAGTTCCACATCAGATTCAGGAAGTCTCAACATTCTAATGATGAGTTGGATGACTTACCTATTGCTATCAGAAAAGGAAAACGGAAAACAACGAAATATTCCTTGAAAAAAATGGTATCTTACTCTAATTATCCCAGAGAATATCAGGTGTTTATTATGAATGTATATTCTACTCTCATACCAAAAACCTACAAAGAAGCAAGACAACATCCAGAGTGAAAAACAGCAATGGAAGAAGAAATTACAACCCTTATAAGGAATAACACGTGGAAACTAACAGATCTGCCTGCAGTACGGAAAACAGTGGGATGTAAATGGGTATTTTCTGTAAAATATAAGGCTGATGGCAATATAGAAAGATATAAAGCTAGACTAGTAGCTAAAGGGTACAACCAATCTTTTGGTATAGACTATACAGAAACATTTACTCCAGTTGCAAAGATGAACACTATCAGGATTATTTTGAGTTTGGCAGTAAATAAATGATATCAATTATGACAGTTAGATGTTAAGAATGCATTCCTTCAGGGTGATCTTCTAGAAGACATTTATATGGATTTACCTCCCGGGTATACAATCGAAAAGAAGCAGTACAAGGTTTGTAAGTTAAAGAAATCACTTTATGGGTTAAAGCAATCTTCTAAACATCATATGAATACAGTTTTCCATATTATTCGATATTTGAAACCCTCTATCACGTATGGCCTGCTATATACTCCACACCCAACTTTGGATATAGAAATTTATTCTGATCCTGATTGGGTAGGTTCGAAGACTGATCGAAAGTCAACATCAGGCTATGTAATACGTGTAGGAGGAAATACTGTATCCTGGAAAAGCAATAAACAGTATATGGTAGCCCGATCCAGTGCAGAGGCAGAATATTGAGCTATCACTCTAAGTATGTGTGAGGGATAATGGATTATCTCACTCCTAGAAGAAATTGGATTTAAAGAAAACTCTCCAATTACATTCTTTACAGATAGTAAAGTTGCCCTGCAAATAGCACATAATCCAGTCTTCCATGAAAGGACAAAGCACATTGAGATTGACTGTCACTTTATCAGAGAAAAGATTTTCAAAGGAATTTTCAATCTAGTTTATGTTCACTCGGAGGATCAATTGGCAGATATTTTCACCAAATCAGCATCAGTCAATGGCCTTCAGAAAGCACTGTCCAATTGAAAATTACAAGTCTTCAGGAGTCAACTTGAGGGGGCGTGTTGTAAAGAGCAAGTTGACAGAGTGTTTAGAGTCTAGGTTGTGTCGTGTAATGTCTTTATGTTCAGTTCTATGTAATTAGTGTGAGTTATGTACGGTTTGGATCCCAATGGATCAGATTCTGATGCATTGGGACCCGAATCCTATTAGTAACTAATTAGGGGCATTTTAGTCTTTCAAGTTAGGTTAGTAGTATTTAAAGTGTTGTCATTAGGGTTAGGAGGAGTGAAAAAATGTGGGCAGGTGGCGGCAACCAAGGGGTGCCGACCTGCACCCTTCTTCATTCCCTCTTGTATTCTTTTGTTTTCTGATGAATAAAATATATTTTGGAGAGTCAAATCAACAGTTATAAATATTTTATATCATTCATTGATGACTGTATCCGTTTTACTATGATTTATCTTATAAAATCAAAGGATGAAGTGAAAGGTATTCTTTCCATATTTCATATATTTGCTCATACACAATTTCAAGTGCTCATCAAGATTATTCGCAGAGATAATGGAAGAGAATTTATGTCACATCACTTACATGCATTTTTCTGAAACATAGAATATTACTTCAGATTTCTTGCCCTAATACTCCTCAGCAAAATGGAGTTCATATACTTGAAGTTGCAAAAACATTGTTAGTAGGATATAATCTTCCTAAGTACTATTGAGAAGGAGTTGTTCTAACTCTTGATAAATTGTATGCCAAGCATGGTGCTAGGGGGAGCACTGCATTCATTTCATGTGTCCTAGTCAAAAACAATTTCATATACCCCTAAGAGTGTTTGGGAGTACTTGTTTTGTTCATATATATAAAAAGTTGAGGTTATTATAAACAAATTAGGAGTGACACCAATAGAGGATAAAATGAGAGAATATCGTTTAAGATGGTTTGGACATATAGAAAGAAGATCAAAAGAAGAACCTATAAGAAGGTTAGAAAAACTAAATTTGGAAAGTATTAAAAGAGGTAGAGGACGAATACAAAAGTGTTGGAAAGAAACAATAAAAAATGATCCAGCTTATTGTGAGTTAACTGCTAACATGGCACATGATAGAGCTCTGTGAAAACAAAGAATCCATGTAGCCGACCCCGTCTAGTATGGGAAAAGGCTTAGTTGCTGTTATTGTATATGAAAAGTTGAGAGATAAATTGGACGTCATGATGGCTATGACGTTTCATTATAGTCATTTTAGTGATTGCGCTTTGAGGATTTGCGTTGGCTGACTCTTGCAGTTACCATTAAGGTTATTAAGGAGCAGTTCATTACAGAAGCAGTGAATAAATTGCTGAAAAGTGTATGTTCTATAAAACAGTGACAAAAGCTACTCTAAGATTCTCAGGAAGACAGTTAACCAAAACTCTGGGAGACTTGATTCTTACAAGTCACTCAGAATTACTGAAAAAATGGAAAAGTTACTTCTACATTGAACACAAAAAAACTGATGGTGTCAATATGTACATATGTACATACACATATATGTAGATGTGCCTACAACTTAGAAATGACTTGTGGATGTGGTCATCACAAATAATGGTGATATTTTACAGATTGACATATAGTGCGCAAAATCTAATAGTGGGTAATGTCTAGCACGTTTTATTTACCGTCGCGGTTTTGGTTGACAATAATTGTCACTATTCTGCAAAAGCATTCTTTATAAGTTGTGATATGAGCTGCTGGCTGTTCATCTACTTGAAAATTAAATTATATATAATCTACAGAAGATTAGCCGACCCCGTCTAGTATGGGAAAAGGCTTAGTTGTTGTTGTTGATAATCTACAGAAGATTGGACCTGAGAATACAGTAAATAAGCATGTTTAATTTGCATATGCATTAGAGGTATCTCTGAGGTCTCTAGTTCACCCACCTCAGCAGCAAACCTTTTATCTGGGAACAATTTAGAATGCCTTGCCATCAGCAGTGGTATCAAAGCACATAATAAAGCTGAAAATTTGCCAGTGAACAAGAGATCAGATTAGGATATACATGATGGAATTTCACATGCCATACTGAGGAAAAAACATGTGTAATGGTCAAACATACACTTGTTGACATCCCGCAAAGCAATTGCAAAATAAACGTCAAGGAGTTCCACTGCTGTACAGAATGAGTCCCTTAGCCTATCAGATTGCTGCATGCCAATAGCTGCCTGTATAGAGGCAGCAATCCCAGTGGATGTCCAGTGCCGGTCCTGAAAGAGAACAAATTAATATTAAATTTCTAAGGTCTTCACAAGTTATTCTCAAGATAGCGAGTGATGAAAGAAAGCCCAGATCATTAGGCAAAGTGATACGATGGAAAAGAAGACAATTAAGGGAGAATGAATGTTTAAGCTTCTTCAGCCAATTCAGAAATCCAAAAGGTGATCTTCAGATGATCATAAGTCATAATCCGTGAAAGGTTGAAGCATCCAATGCATTATTAAAATATGAAAAACAAACACACAAACTGTAAAAACAAAAAGCTGAATGCTATAGACAGCTTAGGATTTGTTTGACAGTGAGACATCTTTGAATCATGGTGCACACAAAATGTGTATATTGCAGTGTTGTCTGTATCGCACCGTATCGTACCGTGTCGTGGGCCACCACGATACGATACGGGGCCCCGTATCGCAGGTGCGGGCGTATCGCCCGTATCGTACGATACGGGCGATACGCCCTAGGACCCTTATAAAGGGTCTCGGCCCGAGAGAAACCCGCGATTTTTCGCGGGTTTCCTCTCTCCTTTTGGGTTCTTCAAGCTCCCTAAGAGTCGGTTTTCACCTCCTTGGTTTTCAAAGCTCTAAAATCGTGCCCTACGGTGTCCGTCCAAGCCTCCAAACTCGGATTTAGGTATATTTTTAATGTTTTTTCCCTTTTTTTCCTTTATATTTATTGTTTTTTGTGTTATTTCAGTTTTTTTTTTTGAATGACAAAATATGAAGTTATTAAGTGTGTGTATACGATTTTTATTGCATTCATGAAGTGGGAGACACTCGATTTGAGTGTTATTTGAAGATTGGGGGATTTACGAAGTGCTTTTATTTTCAGGTTTTTGTTTGAATTAAAGTACTCCATTGAGATGGCAGGAAGGGGTGGTAGAGACTCTCATTCAAAGTTTGATGATCCGGCATGGCAGTGGGGTATACCAGTTGAGGGTTCAAGGTTAAAAATCAGATGTTTATTTTGTGAAAAGGTGGTTAGTGGTGGAATTTCAAGGTTGAAACACCACCTAGCAGGAACCAGGAAAGAAGTTGCTCAATGCACAGGCAGAGTTAGAAGTGTGCCAGAAGGTATTAAATGGCAATGCTTGCAAATGATTGAGAGCATACAGGAAAGGAGACAACAAAAGGATGATTTCCAGATGTGTGAAGAAGCTGATGATGCTACTGCCACTGGAGTTGGATTCACTGATAGTTTGCCTTCAGATGCTAGAACAGATATTGGTAGTAGCAGTTCGCGAGCACCTAGCAGAGGAAAGAGGGTTGCAGCTGAAGACTTTGGAGGTGGCAGAAGAGGAAGTTTAGGAAGGAGTAGAGGAAGAGCTTCTTCTAGCATACATTCGTTCTTTCCTCCTTCCACTACACCTGGCGCTCAGCCAGGAATTCGTGCTGCTATGGCTTCAGAACAACTGCACGATCAAGCAGACCTTGCAGTGGGCAGATGGTTTTATGATGCATGCATTCCATTTAATGGAGCAAACAGTTTTCATTTTCAAGCAATGACAGATGCAATTGCTAACATTGGTCCAGGATACAGGATGCCCTCTTATCAGAAGTTGAGAGGGAAGATATTAGATCAGACCGTGATTGAAGTGCAGCAATACTGTTCGACTTTGAGACAATCGTGGAAGGAAACAGGATGCACTATCATGGCATATGGATGGACCGATAGGCGAGGAAGAACATTGCTAAACTTTCTTGTATATTGTCCTAAAGGACTCATGTTTTTGAGATCTCTAGATATGTCAGAGGAGAGGCACGCTGCAGAGATCCTACGAGAGGAATTTGATAAGGTTGTACAGGAGGTTGGGCTAGAAAATGTAGTCCAATTGATTACAGATAATGCAGCTAACTACAAAGCAGCTGGAAAGGAGTTAGCTGATATTTATGGGACTTTCTACTGGACACCATGTGCAGCCCATTGTTTAGATCTCAGCTGATATTTATGGGACTTTCAAATTTTCAATTCGATATTATTTAACTTCAGTTTTCAATTGTTAATATTACTTACTAATTGTTTATCTTTGTTTGTGTCGTAGGCAATTAAAAAAAGTAAATAGAGAAGAAAGTCAGTTCTATCCAATAAGTTTGGATAATTTTGAGATATTAGAAGATTGGGGTATGAAAGACACTGAAGAAAATGCCCTCCTAACAGAAGAAGACGTTGCCTGGATTAATTTGGAAGGAGCGCAACAACATTATGGAGATGAAGAATTTGATTTTGAAGAAGAAGGTGTGGGCGTTGCTAATGATGATGAGGATCTGCAACAAGGAGAAGATGAAGATTATTTAGTTGATGATCCTGATTACAATTTGTAAAATGTAACATTATATGTAACTGTAGTGTACTGTAAACTGTAAAGTGTAAACTATGTCTGTATTTTATTTTTTGGATTCAAAATATGCAAATTTGGATGCAATTGTTCAATGCTGAATGCTCAATCTGTACTAAACTTACATTATATGAATTTAAAGCAATTATCAGATTTTTCCTGATTTTTTTCTGATTTTTTTCGATTTTTTACTATTTTTTATTAATTTTTAATTATTTTTTGTATTATTTTAATATTAAAGTACGATACGATACGATACGATACGCCCGTATCGTGGAGCCCAGCGATACACGATACGATACGCGTCAGACAACACTGGTATATTGTATTGGCTAAAGAAAAACTCAAATTTGATGTAATCAGTCACACCCTCAGCATATAAATATATGTACATAAGGTCTGGAAAAGTCATACTGCTAACCCATCGTTCTCATCCTTAAGAAGCTCAAGAAACAAGGGATCAGCAACATCTATTGATCTGTCATTCTCATCCCCAGAATCCCCTCCTCGATCAGCAATGGTAGAACCAGTATAGGCTTCGTCCATAAGTGCAAGCAACATCTGTCACGAAACAAAACCAATATGTAACGTGCTAGAGAATTACTTTGACTTGAACTTTCCAGTGGTATCAAGATGACCTCAGGTGCCGTACTCTTCTGCATCGACGCGATGCTGCTCCCAATTAGCGATCCTGAACTCCTTTCCACCTTCTCCAAAGCTATCACCAGTACTGGTTTCAGATACACAAGAACACATCATTAAAAGATAAAATTTTTAAAGGAACATAGAAACCGTAGAATTAGGCAAAAAGCAATGTTATATACAAGGTTGCAAAATCCCCGTCAAGCATTAGCAGACTAGTGACAATTACCAGAGGAAAAACACAAGCCAAAAGCATCAAAAGCAAAGGCAAAAACTCTTCTCTCATAAGCAAACACCTATCTGGGCATCGATGGGATACAGAAGTTGTACATCGGTTAACTCCAGTTTGCTCAGGCTACCCCTACCCTTACGCAACACAAGTTACTACAAGAGGGGTAGCAGATCCTGAGCACAATGATGAAAATTTTCACAGCAATTTCTCCTTTTCATGTCTCAGGAGCTTTTTTCCCCCTTGGTTGTATAACAGCAAAGCCTCAGAAAAATGCGTGAAAATAATAATCCATTTTAAAATTATAATGCATAAGATAAAGATAATGCAAAACAACTTATTTATGAAGATTTACTACGACACTTAGTTATGCTCCATGGCAAGTAGAAAGAATTTGTCAAATCACAACTGAAATACCTAAAAGGTGCCTTCATCCTCAAATTTTTTGAATACAGAATTACATGAATCTGTAATATTCTTTAGCACCTTCTTTGTGAAAGCATCACATGTACAACTCATGAGGCACTTGGAAGTAGATGACAACTTAGAAATTTTACACATCTCAAATGTATGTCACCCACTGAGGCAGCATTAACCTGCCACTGCTGCACACACACACACAGAGCTCTAACAAGTTGTGTATGAATGGTATTACAACCTTCCCAAGAAGCAAGAGTTATTTATTACAAGAGACTAGGAAATGCTATATGAATAAAAAATTGAAGCTTTAGAATACAAACAAAACTCACTTGGCAAATCTACAAGTGATGGGAAAAGTGGAAGAAATGATCCTGGTGCAACCATTCCTGGAAAAACCATCAAAAAGGATTTTGCCAACCTGAAAAGCCAAGCAAATCTCAAAAGGATAAACTTAAGTGAGGGGAAAAGTGAAAGAAATTATCCTGGTGCAACCATTCCTGGAAAGACCATCAAAAAGAATTTTACCAACCCGAAAAACCAAGCAAATCTCAAAAGGATAAAATTTCATCCCAGAATACTATTGCTCGAACCTAGTGTTTAGATGTTTTCTAGACTAACACCTCCAAATTGCAATACACATACAGACTCGAAGTTTGTCACATGTACTATCTTTTCATGTTTTTTCTCTAATTTTGTTGGAAACTCGTAATAATGGATTGAAATTCCTAAAACCGGTGCTCTTATCTCAAGTTGTGTCCAACCTTGTTAAAAGATCTGAAATTATCACAAAGTTGTACACTCAAGAAATTGTAAATTACAAGATGGAAGTTTCCAATAGAGAGCTCTTAGAAAACCCTGCTCCTTATATTACACATGGGTGTCATCATGAGAACTATCAGATATATAAGACATTCCATTGACAGAGGATTACTTTATTCACTTAAATTTTAATTTAAAACTTGTTGAATATGTCAATCGTGGAGGTTATACCAATCACAGGCGTTTCAGCAAGTGGCCTTTGTGCTTTGTTTTGCGACTTTATTCATTTCATGGAAGCGTAAAGAAACAAGAAAGCATTTCGCTATCATCTACCCTAGCTGAGTACAAAGCCATGGCCACCACCATCATAAAGATAAGGTTGAGAACTTTGCTTAAGGATATGAAAGTTCTGTAAATAACAACAAGAAGTTTCTTCATTATCTACTTGCCATCACCATAGTGGAGATAATATGGTTGAGAAGTTCTCTTAAGGACATGAGAATTCATATGGAAGCTCCATTGAAAATGTTCTGCAACAGTAAGGGTGTCGTTGCCAATAATCACACCTTTTAAGAACAAACAAAAAACATTGAAATCAATTGTCATTTCATTCTTGAAGAGTTCTTGAACAAAACTACACAGCTTCCCCATATTTAATTAGATATAACTTACAGATTTCTACATTAAATCTCTTATCACTAATAGATTAAACTTTCTCTCCAGCAAACTATAGTGTTGTTCTGCATTAATTTGAGGTATTGTATGTCAACGTCCAAGCAATCAAGCCTTTCCCACACTGCATGGATTCTTTGACAACCATTACTTGATTTTGTGTCGTGTCAGTAGCTATCGCCAAAAAAGTTATAGCATATTTAATAGTTTATTTTCAACACTTCACTGTATAGTTTCTCAAATCTTCTTATGGGAGCATCATTTCGTTGTCTCTCTATAAGTCCAAACAGTCTCTCCATTCTCATGTTCTATTGGTATTACAGTTAAGAAATGTATTTTTCCATTTTTATATATTTTTATTTTTTCTAAAAATATAATTTTATTTATTTTTCAAATTATGACAAGAGTCAAGGCACCAGACCATTCGGGTTCTATCCAAGAGCTCTGGCCGAATGGTCCCTGACACTAGGCTCCAACAGCTAGCTGGTTGGCTGGCCACTTTTACTCCCCTCTCTTATCTCTCTTTCCCCTATATAAAGTCTCCTCATGTACATATTTAATAAGACCCTTAGTGGCTAATCAATAAAAGCATTTTTATTCATTTGTTATGCCTTCGTTGCACTTGGCTATAGCCTTTTATAAGGTTGTGTTTGTTATACGTTTGGTGTGTCTTCGTTGCACTTGGCTACAACCTTTTCTAAGGTTTTGTGGCTATAACCTTTTCTAAGGTTTTGTGTATATTACTCTTTCAATGGACCTTCGTTGCTTATGGTCATAACCTTTTCTAAGGCTTTGAGACTGTTATTTTGTGGTAATACGTATTCATCAAACTTCCATTACTTCGTGAAGCCCCATCTTCATTACATGGTATGAGAGCCTCCTTTTAAAGAAATCAAGCACATCAAGAAGGGTGCCAACTTCACAAAATCTATGACTCTTGACATTTAATATTTCAAAATCGAGGTAACATTGAAAAGTTTGTTAGTTTTGGAAATTAAAGGAAAAGAATAAAGTTTTCTAAGTGAGACAAGTGCTTTTTTTGTAACTTAACATTCTTGAAGGCAGTCATGTTGTATTAATTCCATCATGAAATTTTTGAAATCCCTAGCATTCCAATTAATTTTATCAGTTAAAGCATCGGATCCCATCAAGACTCCGAAGTTAAGCGTGCTTGGAAGAGGGTAGTACTGAGATGGGTGATATCCTGGGAAGTCCTCATGTTGCACTCCTTTTTCCTTAACTCCGCTTATGTAAGGGATCACCCTTACATTACCGGTCCCAAGCCCGGATAAAAGAGGAGGGTTGTGTTAGGCTTCCGACAGCCAGCGTAAAACTCCGTCGGATTTTTATAACATGAATTACAAAAATTATGAGCAGTGCTTTGGGGCGTCTCCACCTAGCGACGTGCTGCAGAGCCCGAATGCAGTAAGAAGTAAACAAGGGCCACTACATTTTCGCCGGAATGTGTAAAGGATCACCCTTGCATTGCCGGTCCCAAGCCCGGATAAAGGAGGAGGTTGTGTTACGCTTCCGACAGCCAGCGTAAAACTCCGTCGGATTTTTATAACATGGATTACAAAAATTCTGAGCATTGCTTTGTGGCATTCCCGTCTATCGACGTGCTATAGAGCCCGAATGCAGTAAGAAGTAAACAAGGGTCACTATATTTTCACCTGAATGTATGTAGTGAATCAATTGCAGAGAGGGTTCCCACATCATGGACGGGTGTGGGTAAAGAAGTTAGTCCCACTACATTGTAGCCCGAATGTAGTGAAAAATTTTCAGAGAGGGTCTCCGCATTTTGATTATGGACGGATGCGGGTGGTAAGGAAGCTAGTCCTAGATAATAAGACTCGCATTGGTTCTTGGAATATCGGAACATTATCGGGTAAGCTAATGGAGGTGGTAGATACTATGATTCGGAGAAAGATTCATATTTTATGTTTACAAGAGACAAAATGGGTTGGAGAAAAAGCAAAGGAGATAAAGGATACAGGTTTTAAATTATGGTACTCAGGTAAAGAAAAGGCTCGAAACAGAGTTGGTATTATCATAAATAAAGATTTAAAGGAGAGTGTAGTAGACATACAACGATATGGTAACCGAATAATGACGTTGAAATTAGTGTTAGGAGCAGAGGTTTTGAATATAGTTTGTGCTTACGCACCCCAAGTAGGACTAGAAGATAGTATAAAGACAACTTTTTGGGAAGAGTTAGATAAGGTGTTTCAAAAGATTCCACAAAGGGAGATGATTTGTTTAGGAGGAGATTTAAATGAACATGTCGGTAAAGAGGCATTAGAATATCAAGGGATTCATGGAAACTTTGGTTTTGGGGATATAAACGAGAAAGGCAAGGAGATTTTAAATTTTGCTATGGCATTTGATCTCTTTATAGTCAATCCAATCTTCAAAAAACAAGATGAACATTTAATTACTTATAAGAGTGGCATATCACAAACACACATTGATTACTTTATTTGTAGAAAAAAAGATAGAGCGTGTTGTAAAGATTGTAAGGTAATTCCACGAGAAAGCTTAACCACCCACCATCGACTTTTAGTTATGGATTTACAAATAAAAAAATGGACAAAGAAGAAAATATATCATCGAGCTATTCGGACTAAATGGTGGAACCTCAAAAGCGAGAAAGAAGATATATTTAAACAGAAAGTCCTTCAAGGAGATGTTTGGAATTATGTTGGCATACCCTGTGATATGTGGAACAATATGGCTATACATATTAGGAAAGTGGCGAAAGATCTATTAGGGGTATCTAAGGGAGGTGTACCGGCACAAAAAGAAGCTTGGTGGTGGAGTGAAGTAGTACAAAATAAAATCAAGGCAAAGAGAGCATGTTACAAATTACATTATGCTAAGAAAACTAGTGAAACTTTAGAAGCTTATAAGAAAGCAAAGAAGGAAGCGAAAAAAGGCCGTTAGTGAAGCAAAAGCTAAGTTTTGGGAGGATTTATATAAAAAACTCAACTCAAAAGAGGGTGAAAGAGATATTTTTAGGATAGCAAGGGCTAGAGACAAGAAAACTAAAGATCTTAATTATGTTAGATGCATAAAAGACGAGGATGAAAAAATTCTAGTGGTAAATGATGATATAAGAAATAGATGGAAAAACTATTTTTATAATCTTTTTAATGAAAATAAAGATGTTAGTATTAGTTTAGGAGATTTAGCCAACTTAGAAAAGTATATAAACCACAATTTCTACCGATGTATTCAAAAGAATGAAGTCAAAGAGGCTCTTAAACATATGAAGGGTGGTAAATCAGTAGGACCAGATAATATTCCTATAGAAGTTTGGAAAATACTAGGAGAAATAGGAATCACTTGGCTCACAAGACTATTATGGAAAAACCAAAAGATGCCCGAGGAATGGAGAGCAAGTACACTTATACCCATATATAAGAACAAGGGAGATATTCAAAATTGTGTGAATTATCGAGGTATCAAGTTAATGAGTCATACTATGAAATTATGGGAAAGAATTATAAAACGTAGGTTAAGACAAGTATCAAGTACAACAGAGAACCAATTTGGATTCATGCCAGGCAGATCTACTATTGAAGCGATTCACCTTTTGAGATGCCTTATGGAACATTTTAGAGCAAAAAAGCAAGACCTTTACATGATATTTATTGATCTAGAAAAAGCTTATGATAGGGTACCGAGAGAGGTTCTTTGGAGAATTTTGGAAAAAAGAAGTATCCCATTGACATATATTAACCTTATAAGAGACATGTATGATGGTGCAAAAACATGTGTGAGGACTCATGAAGGAACGACAGACTTCTTTGAAGTTAATATTGAGTTACATCAAGGTTCAACTTTAAGTCCATACTTATTTATAATGGTGATGGATGAGTTAACAAAATATATTCAAGATGAAGTACCTTGGTGTATGTTATTTGCAGATGACATTGTATTAGTGGAGGAGTCTAAGGAAAAAGTTAATAGAAAATTGGAACTATGGAGAGAAACATTAGAAATCAAAGGACTCCGACTTAGTAGAACAAAGACAGAATATATGGAATGTAAGTTTGATCATTTGGTTACTTCAGAGGACATAGAAATTAAAATTGGCACACACTGCATTCCCCAAAAGGAAAGTTTTAAATACTTATGGGCAATTTTCAGAGTGATGGAAGAATTGATGGAGATGTTACACATAGAATTAATGCTGGTTGGTTAAAATGGAGAGGAGCATCAGGTATTCTTTGTGATAAGAAGATACCATTAAAATTAAAAGGTAAATATTATAGAGCAACAATTAGGCCTACCATGTTTTATGGTTCTGAGTGTTGGGCGGTTAATCATCAGCATGTACAAAAGATGTCTGTGACAGAAATGAAGATGTTGAGATGGATGAGTGGTCATACAAGAAAAGAATGTATACATAATGAGGTTATTAGAAACAAATTAGGAGTGGCACCAATAGAGGATAAAATAAGAGAACATCGTTTAAGATGGTTTGGACATATAGAAAGAAGATCAAAAGAAGAACCTGTAAGAAGGTTAGAAAAACTAAATTTGGAAAGTATTAAAAGAGGTAGAGAACGAATACAAGTGTTGAAAAGAAACAATAAAGAATGATCTAGCTTATTGGGAGTTAACTGCTAACATGGCACACGATAGGGATATGTGGAAACAAAGAATCCATGTAGTCGACGCCGTCTAGTATGGGAAAAGGCTTAGTTGTTGTTGTTGTTGAGTTATGTTATCAATAGCACGCTATAGCGGACGCTATAGAGAGCAATAGCATTTTAGCGGAGCTAAAAGTGATATAGCGGGTAGCCCTTAGAGGGCGACCCGCCAAGGCAAATATAGCGCCGCACTATAGCGGACAGCTATAGTCGTTCGCTATAGCACTGTAAGCAGACATACGATTCGGTTCGGATCGGGTCGGGTCAATCGACCTGACCCAAAGGATATAAAGGGACTTCGTCCCTATCCTGCCTCTCTCGCCTCTTCCTCTCCTGCCTCTCCCTCTGGGCCTCTCCTGCCTCTAGCCGCCACCACCTCCAGGTATGCCCCTGTCCCGCCTCTCCCTCTCTCTCCCGCTTCTCCCTCTCTCTCCTGCCTCTCCCTCTCCCGCCACCACCTAAAGGTACTTTGGGTAGACATGAACATGGACTTGTGGTCGTGTGCATTTTCATGTCAGGTGTTTTCAGAAATTTCTTGTCTTTTTCATGTTACTTAGGGTGGATATGAACCCCGTTTTCCCAGGTTGTGTTTGTTCTGCTTGAACGAGAATCTAAAAATAGAGGCTGGGCTCGGCTCCTATACAAGCTACACCAACATTTAGTTTCTCAAACACGAGCATTGGTGTCATTTGCCACTTATAGTGTCACAAGAGTAGGGAGCCACTAAAAGGTTAGCAAATTGAGTTTTTCTTTGGGTCTTAGCTTATATAGGCATGTGTAGTTAACCGTATATGATATCTGTATTATATGTAGAAACACATGCTGACCCAATTATTATTTTTTTTGGTTAAGTATACTCATATCCTGAACCCTCAAGGACCCACACTAATCTAGTTCGAAACGTGGGGTAGGTGAAGTATGGAGGTAGCTTAGCTCTCACATGCTAACCCAATAAGTTCGAAACTGTTGCAGATTACACTCATAGATCTCTATAAGATTAACCCCTCTTTGGATTCATTGGCTCCTTTTGTTGCCTCATTCCAAATGGATTTTCATAATGGTTGTAGTTATAGTTAACTAGTTCAACGTGTGTGATGTGTAGACTCATCCAAGCTGGACTTTCTGCAGATAGCTAGTGGAAATGATAATAATTTACGTGATTAGTTAAAGAAAGAATGACTTTAGCCTTTAGATGGATTATAAAGTTGATTCTGATTAGCTACAACTATTTCTTTTCAAACTGTGTAGTTTTGTGTTGTTGCTAGCTAACTGAAGAGTTATTCTTATTTTTTATAGTGAATATGAAATCATCATTGCAGTTGTGGCAGTGGTAGTTGCGGCACAGGCACTAGTAATACAATTGGTATTCAGTTTTCTAATCCAACATACAACTATAGACCCACACCTTCTAAGGATCCAGGATGGAATTGGGGTTTAACAAAATCTAGGACGGATAATGTCAGTATTTTGTACATTATGTGGTCATATTTCTACCAGTAGAATAACAAGATACAAAGACCATTTAATGGGAAGAAGCGGAAATGTGACAGCTTTCAAGAATGCAACTGAAGAAATAAAGAAAATAATTTATGATTATGTGCACAATACATCTAAGAAGAAGGCCGAAAAGATTTCATTTACATATCAAGGAGAAGTTTCTAGTATGGAAGGTAACATAGTGAGAGGCACCCAATGTTCTTTATCTTCATCAATATTTGGCTCACGACCACCGCTTTCGAAGGGACCCATGGATTTATTTATGTATTCATCGCCAGACTCACTACAACAAGCTACATTAGAAAATTGATATAAGAAAGAAGAAATTGAACGAGTATCGATATCCATTAGCAGGTGGATGTATCAAAATGGAATCCCTTTTAATGTTGTCAGATCCCCTAGATTTCAAGCGATAGTTAGTGACATATGGATGTTCTATTATGTCAAATGGATGGACGAATAGAAAACAAAAAACACTAATAAATTTTTTATTTTTTAGTCCATTATCCTCAAGGTACAGTGTTTCTTAAGTCCATTGATGCATCCCATGATGTAAAGGATGCAAATAAATTATATACATTGTTAAAAGAAGTAATCTTAGTGGTTGGAGAGAAGAATGTTGTGCAGGTGGTTATAGATAATGCAACAAATTATGTTGTAGCTGGTAGAATGTTGATGGCTGAATTTAGTCATTTGTTTTGGACACCATGTGCTGCACACTATATAGATTTGATGCTTTAAGATATTGGAGAGACAAAAAAACTAAGAGGGCAAAGAAGTTAGTGACATTTCTATATAGCCATGGACAGATATTGTATATGATAGATATTTTACCGAAAGAAAAGACATACATAGACTGGTTGTGACCCGTTTTGCTACTAGATTCTTAACTCTAGATAGCTTGTGGCAGTCAAAAGAAGTTCTAAGGTCGATGATTATTTCTAAACAATGGGAAAAATGTCCTTTATCAAATAGTATTGAAGGAAAGCAATCTAAGGCAATAATTTTGCAACTTAAATTTTGGAAGGGCATTAGTTTTTCACTTAGAGCCTAAGTAGTTAATAGCATGCTATAGCATCCGCTATAGCGTATTAGCGGCCAAAGAACCGCTATATCGTTGGAAGATTAGTGGGCGACCTTCTTGGCCACTGCGCTATGACCGCTATAGCGGTCTGCTATATCAAGAATAGCGTACAAGATGGTTTATCAATGCTTATTTTGTTATATTTTGACTTGATTTACTTGCGCACGTTGATAAATACTTATTTTATTGTTTATTTATTTGTATAATGGTTTATCATAATAGCTAAAAGATGTATTTTCAAAATAATAATGTATATCTCATCATGTATTTTAGTTGTCAAAGCTATGTTAGTGTCCTATAAAGGGATACATATGGTGACTCTTGGAGATGTGAAAAGTCATTTGAGTAAACATGTTAGCTTATTTTGTTATATTTTGACTTCCACAGGTTGATAAATGCTTATTTTGTTGTCTGCTTATTTGTATAATGGTTTATCATAATAGCTATAAGATGTATTTTCAAAATAATAATATATATCTCATCAAGCATTATAGCTGTCGAAGCTATGTTAGTATCCTACAAAGGGATACATATGGTGACTCTTAGAGATGTGAAAAGTCATTTGAGTAAACATGTTAAATGAATAAAATGGTCATAAGAAAACCTCTACATGGGGATGTAGTATGCCAAATTGAAGTATGAGATCTTAGCCTTAATTTAGAAAGCCTTGTTTATAAACCCTTGCATGCAAAAAGAGTGTGTAGAAGTTTATAATAGTGTTTGTTCTGATTATGTCGAAGAGTTACCTCTTTTTTTTGTAAGACGAGTAAGAGTTCTTTTGCAGGCAATTGCCAGTAGTGTCCTTTGTATCCATACTTGATCCGATAAGTATAATATATATTAGTTTCTTTTACTTATTATGCCTAATGTATAGAATAATTTGGTTACATTTATGTTTTTGTTTTAAATATAAGTTTAACAATTCAATATGCATATGCCACGTGAAATTTATTGTTTGTCTTCTTAAATTTGTTTATTTAGTTTGATAAAGTAGTAGTTATGTGTTTCTTGATATTTCTTAGAAATTAAATAATCCATTATATATATATATATATATATAATTATTTAATCATAAATGAAAGTGTACCGCTAAATCCGCTATATCCCCGCTACCACTATATTAGGGTCAACCGCTAACAACCTGCTAACCGCTATTGATAACATAGCTTAGAGCAACGAGTCCTTTGGTAGATATTTTACGTATGGTTGACAGTGATGAAAAACCAACCATGGGTTACATCTATGAGAAGATGGATCGTGTAAAAGAACAAATAAAGGTACATAAATATTTCAATTTTATGTGTTGTTTGTTAATCTTTACTTCTTAATCTTATAATAACATTTATCTTCTTGTTTTATAGGTTAATATGAAGAATAAAAAAGAGCAATATGCTTTTATTTGGGAGATCATAGACAAAAGATAGGACAGGCAAATGCATAAGCCATTGTATGTTGCTGCATTGTATCTGAATCTAGGGTTGTATTATGATTATGATGAGATAGAATCTAATGTGAGATTAAAGGTGGTGTGTTTCAAGTTATAGCTATACTTGTACGAAGTAAGGAATAACAACAACAAATCACTCATCAACTTATAAGTTATCGAAGTGCAGTAAGTGGTTTTGGACTAGAATTAGCTATAAGTTTGAGGAAAGCATATGCACCAGGTAATTAATTCAATCAACTTTGCTTTCTTAATTATTTCATTATTAAGATATGATTTAGGGTTTTTGAATGTGATTAATTTATTATTTACATATGATTTTTAACTTTTTTTAATAGATGAATGGTGGATGACCCTTGGCTATAGATGCCCTAAATTACAAAATTTTGCTATACGGGTTTTCAGTCTTACTTGTAGTGCTACCCCATGTGAACGCAACTGGAGTACATTTGAAATGGTAAGAAATTAAGAATTATGCTTTTTTATTTACAGTATAATTAAATGAAAGTTTTTTTATTGAGTTAACGACTTACCTAAATTCTTTCTCTTACCTTAGATTCATACGAAAAAAATGGAATAGATTATTGCATCAAAAGCTTAACGATTTAGCTTTTGTGCAATATAACGAAAAGTTAAGAAGAAGGTACGAAGAGAGGAAATCTAATAGAGCAAATGTCGACCCCATCATGTTGGCATCGGTTGAAGATCACGATGAATATCCTACTAATGATGAGTTCGTTGGTGACGATGATTCCCTTAAATAGCGAAATATCGATATGGCATCTGAAGCATCAAGAGCGGGTGTTGTTTATACAAGGTCAAGGACACGAAAGCGACAAAAAAGGCAAAGCAAAGGGAAGGATAAGATGCCTATGGAAGATGAAGAAGAAGAATTTAATTTTGAAGAAACAGATGAAGAGGAAGAGGAACTAGAAGAACACGGATCTTCTTCTGAAAATGAGTGAACATGAACTAAACAATTAAGTGTGGTTGTAATTGAATTTTAATAGATGCTATGTATTTTTGAATTAGCTTATTGGCATTGTTTTAGTTTCTTGCGTATCCCATTGAATATGTAGGTTCATGTCATTCATATCCTCATGGTAGCATACTCCATAGCATGTTTTGAATGCATTTGGTATATAAGAATGATAATTCAATTTTGGATTCGGGAATAACTAACCCTGGCTCAATTATTTCCTTCTTGGAAAGCACAGTATGTTGTCTCTAGCACTGTGCCTGAAATACATCACTGTTCTCAAAAACGAAACATGAACTACTTAAGTTCTGGATAAAACTTTCATTAAGTAGTTATCTTCTAGTCCTCGAGGTTCTAATTCTGTCTTTCGTTCAGGGTTTCTGGCAGTTCTCTGAAGCAAATTTTGTTCAATGCTTTTGATGCTAGAGGGGCAGCAGGAAGAAGGTACCCTGGTTTGTTTGCTGGGTTGGTACTCAAGTGTTTAATGCTTGCTTTTAGCCTGGAGATTGTGACACAAAGTGATTTGTCTATCCATCCCAATTTCCTGAACACTTGGGCTGCTAAATCTGCACTTGTGCTGGAAGCATAGCTTCAGGCTTCCCTTTGGTCTTGTCCTGACAGTCACTGAGCGGGTGTTGCTGTCTACTATTCATCCTAGGAACTTGTGTTCAACAAGAAATAATTATTTTCATGATATACTGCTTTCTCTTGCACTTACTTCTCAACCTGACATTGGTTTGGTGGTAATGGAGGCTTTTGGACTGGAGATGGATTGGCGCAGAGCTTTTTTTGATGACTACTAACGATTTGGTGAATAGTCTGCTCTATTCTTTTACTCTGCCATGATGTTGTATGGATTTAAGTATATTATTGATTTAGGATAACCTATGTCATATCTCTGTTATTTCTGTTTACTTGTTGGTGATTTTTCTGACATGTGGCCTTTTTATTATAGGGAAAATGAGTTCTGTTCTCTTTGCAGCTGTAAGTATCCCAACTTGCGGTTGCATGTTGGATACCCTTTTTCTTGGTGAGACAACTTTCCAAAGCTCATCCTTATGCTCCAATGGAAACTTCTCTTGCACTCCAGGTATTCTTGATGTCCTGAAAGTTCTATTTGAATATTATTCCTGCCTTGTGGCTGTCTCTCCATGTGCACTTGTGCTAATTGAAATGGTTTTATAATCTGGTAGATTATGTTCTGATTAATGTAAACATTGTTATGAAAGTTCTCGGATGTTCTTTATCATAGTGCATGTGCATGTGCTTTTGTTTTATGTTTGCAAATAGAGATACTTGATGTGCGATCAAATACTTTGGTTATGTTGATATGGATAATTTGGGTCAAGAATATCTATCCTCAATTTGCGCCTGCAATTTTATAGAAGGCTGCACCTTTAGCAACTCTGAGAGAAGAAACAGTTTTCAAGTGCTTCAAGAAATTCATTTCCTCCGTGAGAAACTCGGTGTTCATGTTGAGGGCTTCACAACAACTAAGCCTTTTCCCATACTAGACGGGGTCGGCTACATGGATTCTTTGTTTCCACATAGCCCTATCATTGGCCATGTTAGCAGTTAACTCACAATAAGCTAGATCATTTTTTATTGTTTCTTTCCAACACTTTTGTCACAAGAAACCATTATATATATATATATATATATATATATATATATTTTTAATCATAAATAAAAGTGTACTGCTAAATCCGCTATATCCCCACTACTGCTATATCAGGGTTGACCGCTAACAACCTGCTAACCGCTATTGATAACATAGTCAATTAGGTACTGATGCATGTATTATAAAATATGATTTTTACAACATTGATTCCACCCAGACATAGCTACTATAACAATGAATTTGCATCCATTCGAAAGATGCTCACTAGAATATCACTTAATTTTGAGAGTACAATGACAGGATCAAGATAACCCCTCAAAACTGGTGAAGGAAACTATTTTGTTGAATCAGAAGAGATAAAAAGTAATGCACATATATGAACTACCAATAACTGACTGGAACACTTAATATTAACAAAATGCCAAACAGAAACATAACTTCTTAAACCATATCAAGATCATGACATTCACCAGATACATTTTAGTAGCAGGGGGAGAAAACTTACTTTTCTCCATGCCAAGCAATTAATTTCAGCAGCAGTGGAAAGAACTGTAAACAAATGAAGCTTGAATGAGGCATGACAAACATCTTATACAAGAATATGCCCTCATAAAATAAATAAATGAGCAATCCTCTCGTTAGATAAGTTTGAATCAGCTAAAATGATATCCACGAGAAAAGAATTACGAATTACAAAGCTGGAGTCATGAAATCGCAACTTTCCACGAGAAAATAACATTTAAAAGTTTACCTAGTAAGCATTACAAGAACTTAAATGAAGAAATCAATTAAGCAGTATAACTTCTTACGAAAATTTTGCAGATCTACCAAAGTATGAATGATCCCAAAGTGCACCTCAACCAAAATGATTAGGGTTCTGTTGGAACCACAAAAGTGTTGAAGCCGAACCCTATCACGTGAAGTATATTACGCTGTTACTACACCAAATATCTTCCAAACTTTTCCCCCTTTCATTTAATGAAAAAAATATTATTCAAAAATAAAATCCAAAAAATATTGATTCAGAAGAAAAAAAACAAATATCGTCAGCAAACAAACAGAACATCCCAAACATCAAATATAATGTATAAGAATAGCATAATTATTCAAAATATATAAACCATATGGTATCAAGAGAAATACTATTTAAAGTCAAGTGAAAAACTGCAATATCCAACTCCAAATATCACATTAATCACAGTTTCACTATTCCTTCTATATGCATACCAAAAACCATTAAATCGAATGAATCACAAACTCTCAAATCCATGATCCTATGATCGTCTTTAACCACATCTTTTTTATTTAACTTTTCTTCGTTCATAGGTTCCAAAACTTGATTTAGTATGTTAGAAGTTCTGACAGCCTTGGATATGCTTTCGTTTCTTTTTTCATGCACACTGGAAGATGTTTAATATACATAATTCCTCCAACAGAACAACACCACAAATGTGCAACATTAATCATCCAATACCACATACAAACCTGTTTACCATACTTCTGATTAGATCTCTACAGGAAGGCATCATAAGAACATCCAATTCTCACAAAATAAAAAAACTCATATATTAGAAAGTAACTCTGCCCATGTAAGGGATCACCCTTGCATGTCCAGTCCCACACCCGGATAAAGGAAGAGGGTTAAGTTAGGAATCCAACAGATAAACTTTGTCGAACTTATCTACCATGGATTCTACAAATGATGAGTGTTGTGTTGGAGCGCTCCCTCACAGAACCCGAATGCCATGAAAAAGCAAGGGCCTTTACATCTTCACTCGTATATAGTGAATCAATTGCAAAGAGGGTTCTCACATCATGAACGGGTGTGGGTAAAGAAGTTAATCCCGCTACATTGTCGCCCGAATGTAGTAAATAAATTATAACGAGAATTTCCGTATTTTCAGCATGGACAGATGCGGGGTAAGAAAGCTAGTACTAGATAATAAGATTTGTATTAATACTTTGAATAACAAAACATTTACCGACAAGTTAACGAAGGTAGTAGATGTAGGATTTCATGAAAAACAATAGCACAAAATAATAGGGACAGGTTCAGAAATTAGAGGTTGGTGCCTCTCTTGGCAGTCGCAGCCTCCCTTGCATTTTATTCCTATGTGTTGCCCTAATAATCATACTTAGGGCTTTATATAAACAAAGTTCTAACCTAAATGACCGAAACACCCTTAATTAGTAAAACTAATCCTACCCGATTCTTAATGGATCAAATTTTGATCCATTGAGATCCAAACTACTCAAGACATAAACTCAAATACAGAAATGTAAATTATGCAGAAACATAAAACTAGTCTTAATCTTCAACTCGATCTACAACACGCTCCCTGAAGTTGGGTCTTGAAGACTTGAAACACCCAACTTGGCAAGAGCTTTCTTTAACCCATTAACAAAAACTGGTTTCGTGAGAATATCTGTCAATTGATCTTCCGAACGGACATGGAGGTTGAAGATTCCTTTGAAAACTTTCTCTCTAATAAAATGACAGTCTATTTCAATATGCTTGGTCCTCTCATGAAAGATCGGATTAGAAGCTATTTGAAGAGTTGTTTTACTGTCAGTGAAGAACTTGATTGGAATATTCTTTCTCAGACCAATCTACTCAAGAAGTGATATGATTTTTAGACCTTCACACATGCCAAGAGCGATAGCACGAGATTCAGCCTCTACACTTTTGACCTGGCTACCACAGATTGCTTCTTACCTTTCCAAGATACTACATTACCTCCTAAACATACCATATAACCGGAGGTTGACTTTCTATGAACTTTGGAGCCTACCCAATCAGCATTTCAATAAATCTCTATATCAAGTGATGAATGTGAACCATATAGTAAACCATAGGTGATAGATGATTTCAAGTATCTTCTGATGTGGAACACTATACTCACGTGATGTTTAGATGGAGAGTGCATCCATCTACTAACATATCTGTCTGCAAAACTAATATCAGGTCTTATGATAGTAACATATATATGTCTTCCCACCAATCTCTAATATCTATCAACATCTTCATATGGTTCAGCTGAATTATCATTATCTTCCTTTGGAATTCCAATGGGAGTAGAATATATCCGACAATCCTCTATTTTAGTTTCTTTCAGTAAGTCTATAATGTATTTTCTTAGACTTAAAAAGAGACAGTCTTTACTCTGAATAATTTGAGTTCCCAAGAAATAATGTAATATGTCCAAGTCCTTTTAAATCAAATAACGCACTTACTTGTCTTTTCAGAATAATTATGCCTTTTGTATCATCATTTGTAATGATGATGTCATCTACATATAATAATAGTAAAATGGTTTTCTTACCATGATTGATAAATAGTGTATGATCACTAACACACCGTTGAAACCCAAACTCACAACACCATCGCTCAATTTTTCAAACCATGCTCGTGGAGATTGTTTTAAATCATAAATTGATTTTTTTAGTTTGCATACCTTGCTTGACTTTTGTCCATCATCATAATCAGTTGGTAGGTCCATGTAAATATCTTTCATAAGGTCCCCTTGAAAAAAAAACATTTTTTACATCTGAGTGTTATAAGTCCCATCCTTTATTGACGACCACACTTAAGATAATTATAATGGTGTTCTTTTTATCACTGGTGTAAAGGTTTCTATATAGTCAATACCATATGATTGATTATAACCTATGTTGCATGAATACGGGTACGGTACTGGTACCCGGTACGGGTATGGGATACGCAATTTTTTAAAAAACTAAGGTATGGGTACGCCAGTATTAAAAAATTTAAAAAAATTATATATATATATATATATATATATATATATATATATATATATACACACAATTATATAGAGCATTCTATATTTTAAAGAGCATTCTAGTGTTTGTGAATAATTTTATTATAACTATGACTATGAGAATGCCATTTATATTCTTCTTCAAAGTAAGAACAATTAAACAACAAACACATACCAAAAGTCATCAATTGAATTTGCAAGGAAAGATATGAAACCAGCATAAAAGGCGATCACCATAATTGGGGTTGCCGTGCTTCCCATAAGAGAAACAAGAGTTCCTCCTGAAGAAGCATCCTTTCAAGAATATCATAAATCAGAATAATGAAGTCAACAACATATAAGCAAGACCAACATATGCAAAAAGAATTAATGAAGAGATAGATAGACCTTTGTCAATCACAGAATGTCAACATCAAATGAAGCAAATTTAAAGCTATGCATATTTTGCACATCCATCTTAACATCTGAATGATTTTCATGAAATTAGCTCAAAATCAATGAAAAATGTGTAATAAAATGAAAGTGATTATGATATGGCATACCTGTTTTAAACTCTACTTCGCGGTGCAATCTTCCTACATATTACATAAACTCACAACAAACTCATATTAAATAGTTCATGAACAAACAAGCAAACACAAACTTGGATATAATCATATAATGAATTATGAAACAATATCATTCCAATTTCGAACACAATATTACAAGAAGCATATCAACACAAAAAAGTTACAAGTTTGTATCAAAATTCATATTCTAAGCACAATATTTTGAATCTAAATACATTTTGTTTCAAACTCCAACAGTCTTGATTTCGGTATTTCCTTCACTATCATCTTTCCATTCATACTCAAACTCCAATGTTTCACAAAATCAGAAGCAAGTGCCGCAGATTTTTCCTGAGTCATGGTTCCAGAAAGTCCTACTAATCATGTACACAGACACGAGTTAACATAATTCCTATAATAAAAGAAAATGCACCAGGAATGGTCATGATCTGTCACAGCTTCCTCCCGTGTACTAGAAAGGAAAAATGTAAATCATGGAATCAAGGATTATATGTAAGGACAAGAAGCTATAGAACCATTCTCAGTCAATAGCCATTTCATGCCAACAACATCGGAAGCAAGGAGCGGGCAACGAAATAATCACATGAAGCGAAGAGATTAACCCCAAAACACCCTTCCCTGCGAGCAAAATCGATCCTCGTTGCGGCAGAATCATCCGAGCCATCTACTCAAACCCCTAAAAGCACTATCATAACGAAGATAACACCGACAATAACGATCAACGAGTTCAGGAAAGCAACACCCAAGTCCCGAAAAAACGATATCTCCTCTCAGTAGCCACCAGCCAGTAAGAAGAAACCAATCTAACTAGCAACTAAATTCAACTGAAGTACATACGAACAATACAAATTACCCAACACTCCAGGCGGTCAATAGACGAAGGAAAGGATGCTGGTCGACGGTCGCCGTCGGTCGGCCTGAGACGAAGGAGAAACACAGGTGCAGTGAGACGAAGGACGGAAGGAGAGAGAGAGAGCCAGTCTGCGGAAGAATCGAGAGAGTAGGGTTTTATTTTTTTCTTTTGTATCGGATTCGGGTCAGTTGACCCGAATCCGGTCCATCCACGTACCGAGTACTGGTATGTGGCGTACCCATTTTTGGGTACGCGTACCGGTATACGTATTAACGTACCGGTACGCCACAACGTGTATGGGTACGTACCCGACGTACCCATACGTGTACCTGTACCCGGTACGTACCGGATACGGGTACGATGCCCAAATGGGCGTACCCGTGCAACATAGATTATAACTCTTAACTACTAATCTCGCTTTGTATCTTTCTATATTTTCATCAGCCTTGTACTTTCTTGAATACACCCATTTGCATCCCATTGTTTTCCTCTCTGGTGGTAAATCTAGAAGTTCCCACATTTTGTTTCTTATTAATGATGTATTTCTTCTTTCATTGTTGCCTTCCACTCTAAATGTTGCTTTGTCTATTTAAATGTTTTGAGAATATAAATGTTATTTGCATTCATCATAAACAACCGATACTCTATGAGATAATTAGTATATGAAACCAACTTCTATAAAGAACATTTTGTAATTTCATGTTTTCCTTTCCGAACTACAATAGATAAATCATCAAGTTCAATACTAGAATTTTGAGAAGTTACCTGAGGAAGAGTCAAATATGATTCAGAGTAGTAGAATGATACGGGAGGAAGGCCTTTCTTTCACCTCTAGTATAAACTTGCCATTTCTTTTCTTGAGAATGGTGCATTTCCTCTTCTTCTCTTCGAGGCTCTTGTTGATTTTCAATTGGTGGAAGTGGTATTCCATTAAGTGAACAAATATATGATGATTGAACTTCCTGCTTGCTCTAAAATGGTGTATTTTCTTGAAAAGTAACATTCATTGTAACATATGACCTTTTCATAGGATCATAACATTTATACCCCTTCTGAATAGCAGCATATCTCAAAAAAATACATTTAAGCATCTAATTTATCTCTTATGCCACAATATATATTAATAAAGCAAGTACACCCAAACACTTTTGAAAGTAAATGAAACTGTTTCTAGGAAGGACATAAGGAATAAAATGAAGTATTACCATTAAGAATCCTGCTTCGCATACGATTTATGAGATAAACAACTATTAAGACTGCTTTACCCCAATAAAATTTTGGAGCATCATAACCAAGCAAAAGAGTTCTAGCCACATCTATAATATGTCTATTTTTCCTTTAAGAAACATCATTTTGCTGTGGAGAATGGGAGCATGAGGTTTGATGCAAAATATCACAATCTAACAAATATGAATGTAGTGATTGAGACATAAATTCACCTCCATTATCGCTCCAAAGAATTTTAATGGTGTGCTTAAATTGAGTGTGTACAAACTGACAATATATGGAAAGAATATCTTTCACCTCCTCCTTGGTTTTCATGAGATATATTATGGTAAACCTAGTGTAATTATCAATGAAGTAAATAAAGTACTTGTGACCATGTAATGATGCAAAAACAGGAACCCCAAACATCAAAGTGAACAATCTCAAATGATTTAAAGGATTTTTTTTCATTCAAAGGAAATGAAACACGTTGATGTTTTGCCTTCTAGGTTTCAAAGTTTAGATTTAATTCATTACAATGAACAAATTCAGGCAATAACATCCTAATTTTAGATAAAGGTAAATGTCCTAATCTCTGGTGCCATAAAAGTAACTCCCCCTTCTGCTTTTCTATAATTATTGTTGACTGCATTGCTGCTCATTTGACTTTCTCGTAGAAATAGAGACCTTTTCATATATTACCCTTACAAAAGATCCTCCTCGTCTTGAGTTCCTATAAGAAACATCCAATAGAATAAAAAATTAAATGATATTTTAGATCTTATGTCATGGCAAAGACCGATAATAAATTGACTGAAATATTTGAAACATGTAATATATTTTTTAATATGTCAAAAGATGTAGTGATACTTTCTTTACAACAATTGGCGTGTGTGATCTATCAACCAACCTAATATTAATTTTTCCTTGAGTCAACTCATAGTAATCAAAGAAATCTCACCTACTGATCATGTGATCTATAGCACCCGAATCAATAACCCATATCATGGAATGAGAATTAAATACATTACCCTTGGTGATAAAAGATAATGGGTATGCATTGTGCTTGAGAATAAACATTAGAGGAAGTGGAAGGAATTTATGAATCAATCGCGAGTCTTAAGTATCTCAATCTCTTTCTTTGTGTCGATCAATGAAGTTGCACTGCTTTTTGTATTTTGTTTGTCACGTTGGTCACTGCTGAAGTAAACTTTATTAGGTCTATTCTGATAGTAAGTAAGTCTACCAACTAATTTTCAACATGTCTTCTTCGTATGTCATAATTTTCCACAGTGAGAAAAAGTTAATTTGTCCTTCTCTTCTGAAGTAAGTAAGGTTATACCTATGCCACGCCCATATCCTCCTCTTCCACGAGAGGATGAAGAGTTAGAAGTGTTCCTACCTACAAATGCAGTGGTCTCGTAACTAATATTGGTTTCTTTCTCTAGATGTTTCCGATCTTCTTCTTGAAGTAAGAGAGAGTATCTTGTGCTCAAGGAATGAATATCTTCTTTGCTAAGAATATTATTTTTCACAACCTCATATTTCGAAAAAATACCCCAAAAAATATCAAATACTTTCGTTCCTCAATCTCTTGATTGTGTTCATGCATGTAATTTTGATATTTTGTCTTAGAGTAGACCTATAATTCTTCTCATAAACCTCTAAGTTCTGCATAATATTTGCTTATGAATCTTTCTCCCTGTCTACACTTTTGAATCTTCTCAATAATATCATATTTTTAAATATATTCTTCCTTTAAGCATATAGATATCTTGAACTGCTAGCCAAATATCCTTTGCTGACTCTACAAACATGAATGTGCTGCCAATTAAGGGTACGATTGATTGTATAAGCCATGCACTGATCAGTTTCTCTACGCCATCGTAAATAGAGAGGATCCGTTGTAGGAGGTTGGAAAATGTCGCTAATTAAGTAATCTCGCCCACTTACCATCATAGGTAGTTCAATAGATCTAACCCATTAGAGATAGTTCTTGCCATCTAGCTTCAGGTTTGTGATTTAAAATACTCCCATTTTATTTTTTTCCATTATAATCAGATTTGTCCCCTTCTTTAAGGTAGAATTTTGTCTTCCTCTTCTTCACTTTAGAAGACAACTACTATTGAAAATAATTGATTACACAAATATGCATAAAATACAAGGCAGAAATATTCCAAATATATTGCTGCTTTCTCATATGCGAAGCGGCTTCATACTCCACAAACCATGCCACAATTGTCATAGTTTAATTCCATAGTGTACTAAAATAAAGAGGACAGAAAAACGCACAAAGATGTTACCCAATCTTCTGCTATTAAACTAAAGGATTGCGTCAATTCCGTTGCGGACGAGATCACTAAAAAAAATCGCTATGAATTGATGTTGATTAATGCAACCACGCTCACAGATCAGTGTAGAAACTCGTTTTTTATATCAACCTTCATCTGCAAAGCCACACTAACTGATGTTGATACAAATCACCGATCACCACTCATTTACTGCATATCTTGCATCAAGTTTCTTACCCATCTAGTGATTCTGCACGGTCATGATATTCATTACAATACGCTTTGATACCATGTCGGATTTCATGAAAACAACAGCACAAAATAACAGGGATAGGTTCAGAAATTGGGGGTCGGTGCCTCTCTTGGCAGCCGCAACCTCCCTTGCATTTTATTCCTGCATGTTGCCCTAATAATCATACTTAGGGCTTTATATATTATAATTTAAATAACTGAAACACCCTTAATTAGTAACACTAATCCTATCCGATTCCCAATGGATCAAAATTTTGATCCATTGGGATCCAAACTACTCAAGACATAAACTCAAATACAGAAATATAAATTATGCAAAACATAAAACTAGTCTTGATCTTCAACTCGATCTCCAATAATAGATACTATGATTCGGAAAAAGATCCTCGTTCTATGTTTAAAAGAGACAAAGTAGGTTAGAGAAAAGCAAAGGAGATTGAGAATATAGAAAGGAAAAGGCTTGAAATAGAGTTGGTATTATTATAAATAAAGATTTAAAGGATAGTGTAGGAGACATACAACGATATGGTGACTGAATTATGATGGTGAAATTAGTGTTAGGAGTAGAGGCTTTAAATATAGTTTGTGCTTATCCACCCCAATAGGATTAGAAGATATTATAAAGAAGGTATTTTGGTAGGAATAAGGTAATTAAAAGAATTCTATAAAGGGAGATAATTTGTTTAGGAGACTTAAATGGACATGTCGGTAAAGAGACGGATATGAAGGTATTCATAGAAACTATGGTTTTGGGGATATAAATGAGGAGGGTAGAGAGGTTTTAAATTTTGCTATGGCTTTTGTTCTCTTTATAGCCAATACAACAACAACTAAGCCTTTTCCCATACTAGACGGGGTAGGCTACATGGATTCTTTGTTTCCACAGATCCCTATCGTGTGCCATGTTAGCAGTTAACTCCCAATAAGCTAGATCATTCTTTATTGTTTCTTTCCAACACTTTTGTGATCGTCCTCTACCTCTTTTAATACTTTCCAAATTTAGTTTTTCTAACCTTCTTACAGGTTCTTTTTTTGATCTTCTTTCTATATGTCCAAACCATCTTAAACGATGTTCTCTCATTTTATCCTCTATTGGTGCCACTCCTAATTTGTTTCTAATAACCTCATTATGTATACGGTCTTTTCTTATATGACCACTCATCCATGTCAACATCTTCATTTCTGTCACAGACATCTTTTGTATATGTTGATGATTAACTGCCCAACACTAAAAACCATAAAACATGGCAGGCCTAATTGCTGCTCTATAATATTTACCTTTTAACTTTAATGGTATCTTCTTATCATAAAGAATACCTGATGCTCCTCTCCATTTTAATCAACCAGCATTAATTCTATGTGTAACATCTCCATCAATTCTGTTTATAGAAAAAACAAGCTAAAAATTTAATTACTTATAAGAATAGCTTGTCACAAACACAAATTTATTATTTTGTTTATAGAAAAAAGGATAGATCGTGTTGTAAAGATTGCAAGGTAATTTCAATAGAAAGCTTAAGTACTCAATATCGACCTTTGTTAATGGATTTGCAAAAAAAAAGTGGACAAAAAAGAATAGAGTGCATAGAGTTAGTAAACTAGTCGTTGGACTCATCTCAACAGCTCTCAAATTTTGTTCTTGCTCCTCATTCTACTATAACAATAACAAAGTAGAGAAGCCCCATGGCCTCATTCTCTATAAAGTTCATCTCTTATGAAAGTTCTACCAATAAAGTTTGATTTCATTCATTTAATAGAGTTTGATTTCACGTTTTTCATACATATGTTTGCTTACGTGGTATCATACCCTAATTGAGAGAGGCAAATCGTTCGTTCTCGTGCTGAAATTGGGTTGGTGCCTGCAAAAGAAGAGACGTGCATTACAAACTGCAATTTCTTCTTAAACCCTACTGATTTTCACAACCATGAATCGGCAATCTTTTTCTCTTTATTGCGTAAACAAGTGTTATTCAACACATATAGTATCATGTATCGTTTTGGTCCACGATAAGATATGTATCGTATCATATCATATCATATCGTAGCATAGTCTACTGTAAATTAATACTAAAAAATTAGTAAAAATAAAAATAAACAGGAAAAAATTGATAATTACAAAGAATTCATATAATGCAAAGTTTAGTACAGATTCATCATTTACCATTCAACAATTGAAAAAGAGTTACATATTTTGAAGCAAAAAATATGGACGGATGCGAGGGGTAAGAAAGCTAGTCCTAGAAAATAAGATTCGTATTGGTTCTTGGAATATCGGACCATTATCCAGTAAGCTAATGGAGGTGGTAGATACTATGATTCGAAGAAAGATTCATATTCTATGAGACAAAATGGGTTGGAGAAAAATCAAATGAGATGGAGGATAAAGGTTTTAAATTATGGTACTCACGTAAAGAAAAGGCTCGAAACGGAGTTGGAATTATCATAAATAAAGATTTAAAGGATAGCGTAGTAGATATACAACGATATGGTGACCGAATCATGACATTGAAATTAGTGTTAGGAGCAAAGGTTTTGAATATAGTTTGTGCTTACATACCCCAAGTAGGACTAGAAGATAGTATAAAGACAATTTTTTGGGAAGAGTTAAATAAGGTGATTCAAAAGATTCCACAAAGGGAGATGATTTGTTTAGGAAGAGACTTAAATGGACATGGCAGTAAAGAGGCATTAGGGTATCAAGGGATTCATGGAAACTTTGGTTTTGGGGATATAAATGATGAAGGTAGGGAGATTTTAAATTTTGCTATCACATTTGATCTCTATATAGTCAATACAATCTTCAAAAAGCGAGATGAACATTTAATTACTTATTAGAGTAGCTTATCACAAACACAAATTCATTACTTTATTTGTAGAAAAAAAGATAGAGCGTGTTGTAAAGATTGCAAGGTAATTCCAGGAGAAACCTTAACCACCCAACATCGACTTTTAGTTATGGATTTACAAATAAAAAAATGGACAAAGAAGAAAAGAGTGCATCGAGCTATTCAGACTAAATGGTGGAACCTCAAAAGCGAGAAAGAAGATATATTTAAATAGAAAGTCCTTCAAGGAGATTTTTGGAATTATGTTGGTACACACTGTGATATGTGGAACAATATGGCTATACATATTAGGAAAGTGGCGAAAGATGTGTTAGGTTTATCTAAGGGAGGTGTACCACATAAAAAGAAGCATAGTGGTGGAGTGAAGTAGTGTAAAAGAAAATCAAGGCAAAGAGGGCATGTTACAGATTATATTATGCTAAGAAAACTAGTGAAACTTTAGAGGCTTATAAGAAAGCAAAGAAGGAAGCGAAAAAGGCCATGTGTGAAGCAAAAGCTAAAATTTGGGAGGATTTATATAAAAAACTCAATTCAAAAGAGGGTGAAAGAGATATTTTTAGGATAGCTAGGGCTAGAGATAAGAAAACTAATGATCTTAATTATGTTAGATGCATCAAGGACGAGGATGAAAAAATTCTAGTGGCAAATGATGATATAAGAAATAGATGGAAAAACTATTTTTATAAGTTTTTTAATGAAAATAAAGATGTTAGTATTAGCTTAAGAGAGTTAGCCAAATCAGAAAAGTATATAAACCACAATTTCTACCGGCGTATTCAAAAGAACGAAGTCAAAGAGGCTTTTAAACATATGAAGGGTGGTAAATCGGTAGGACCTAATAATATTCCTATAGAAATTTGAAAAATACTAGGAGAAAAAGGAATCACTTGACTAACAAGACTATTTAATGAAATATGGAAAAACCAAAAGATGCCCAAGGAATGGAGAGCAAGTACACTTGTACCCATATATAAGAACAAGGGAGACATTCAAAATTGTGCGAATTATCGAGGTATCAAGTTAATGAGTCATACTATGAAATTATGAGAAAGAATTATCGAACGTAGGTTAAGACAAGTATCAAGTACAATAGAGAACCAATTTGGATTCATGCCAGGCAGATCTACTATTGAAGCGATTCACCTTTTGAGACATCTTATGAAATAGTTTAGAGCAAAAAAGAAAGACCTTCACATGATATTTATTGATCTAGAAAAAGCTTATGATAGGGTACCGAGAGAGGTTCTTTGGAGAATTTTGGAAAAAAGAGGTATCCCATTGCCATATATTAACCTTATAAGAGACATGTATGATTGTGCAAAAATATGTGTAAGGACTCATGAAGGAATGACAAATTTCTTTGAAGTTAATATTGGGTTACATCAAGGATCAACTTTAAGTCCATACTTATTTATAATGGTGATGGATGAGTTAACAAAACATATTCAAGATAAAGTACCTTGGTGTATGTTATTTGTAGATGACATTGTATTAGTGGAGGAGTCTAAGGAAAAAGTTAATAGAAAATTGGAACTATGGAGAGAAACATTAGAAAGCAAAGGCCTCCGACTTAGTAGAACAAAGACAAAATATATGGAATGTAAGTTTGATCATTTGGTTACTTCAGAGGACATGAAAATTAAAATTGGTACATATTGCATTTCCCAAAAGGAAAGTTTTAAATACCTAGGGTCAATTTTTCAGAGTGATGGAAGAATTGATGTAGATGTTACACATAGAATTAATGATGGTTGGTTAAAATGGAGAGGAGCATCAGGTATTCTTTATTATAAGAAGATACCGTTAAAGTTAAAAGGTAAATATTATAGAGCAGCAATTAGGCCTGCCATATTTTATGATCCTAAGTGTTGGGCAGTTACTTATCAACATGTCCAAAAGATGTCTATGACAGAAATCAAGATGTTGAGATGGATGAGTGGTCATACAAGAAAAGATGGTATACATAATGAGGTTATTAGAAACAAATTAGGAGTGGCACCAATAGAGGATAAAATGAGAGAATATCGTTTAAGATGGTTTGAACATATAGAAAGAAGAACCTATAAGAAGGTACGAAAAACTAAATTTAGAAAGTATTAAAAGAGCTAGAGGACGACCACAAAAGTGTTGGAAAGAAACAATAAAGAATGATCTAGCTTATTGTGAGTTAACTGCTAACATGGCACATGATAGGGATCTCTGGAACAAAGAATCCATGTAGCCGACCCCGTCTAGTATGGAAAAAGGCTTAGTTGTTGTTGTTGTTGATGATTGTAATCAGGATCATCAACTAAATAATCTTCATCTTCTCCTTGCCGAAGATCCTCACTACCTTCTGCTTAAAAATCAAAATCTTCATCTCCTTGATGATGTTGTTGCACTCCTTCCAAATTAATTCATACAATGTCTTTTTTGGTTAGGAGTAATTAGTAAATTTTCTTCATTATCTTCTATAATTCACTCCTCTAATATATCAAAATTATCTAAACTTATTGGATTAAATTGGTTTTCTTCTCTATTTAACTTTTTTAATTGTCCACGAGAAAGAAAATAAGTAATTAGTAAATAACATTAACAATTGAAGTCAAACAAAATATTGAATTCAATCTTTAAGTAGTAACCAAGATTACCTTTGTTGATGCCACATATTACAACGGATGAAAACTAAGTCATTGAGCCGCTTATGTTCCAACATGCTTTTTTGTGTGTAAGTATTCAAAGACACTTTAATTTCTTTCACAACCCGTTGCACTTAAGGTTTGGCTCACAACTCTTACTACAAAATATGTAAGGTGTGGCCATTAACTTTTTAAACATATTTCAAACATATGTAGAAAAAGACAAACATCAAGGACTTAATCCATAATAAATATCATATTTTGGAAACTTAAATACGAAGATAAACAGTTTACTTCGACATATATTAGTGCGATTGCAGATTCCTACATGCAAACCCATCAAGTGAAGAACATTATCATAGATCTCCATCTCTCGATGTATAGCATCTGCTCTACTCTCATTAGGAACTAATTTGTCTATACAATCAATGATGCCTCGATTAACCTCACCATCCTTTTTAAAACTTACTGAGTACATGAATGTTGGGTTTAGGTAATATGTTGTTGCATGAATAGGTTGATGCAATTAATTGTTATATCTATTATTTATAATGTTTCACACGCGTACATAATCCCTCTTTCTTCCATTGAAATTACTTCTAATGGCTTCTTTTACCCTATCCATGACTTCATAAAGATAGCCCATAGATGATTTCTCCTCGCTATCAGCCAATCTCAAAACCTTCACTAAAGGATATGTAATCTTCTATAGTCTAACACATGTATTCCAAAATGTATTCCTAAAGATTGTCTGTAAAATCTCATTTAACTTTTTGTTTCTTCTATTTTGAGGCAACTTTACAAATTGTTGTCATTTATCTAAGAAAAACATTCTCTTCAAGGCTTCTTTTGTCTCACAATGCTCTGTACAGATAAGAAATTAGTTGCAAACCGAGTTGCAGCTATATGAAGAAAGTTTGCACCATCTGTATATCTCTTCATCATACACAATACAAAGGCATAGTTGTACATAAATTTGGTGATATCTTGATAACACTCAATAGTTGCCTTTATCTCATCCATCTCACTAATATCCTCAATGATGAGATCTAAACAATGGGTTACGCATGGTATCTAATAGAAAGTCTCATAAGTATCTACTCACTCCTTCCCAGCTGCTTTATAGTTAGTCGCATTATCTATAATAAATCGTACTACATTCTCTAGCCCAACCTCGCATATCTTTTTTACCTTATCAAACTCTTGCTTTAGGATCTCTATAGTATGCCTCACCTCTGATATATCTATAGTCTCAAAAACATAAGTCATTTAAGAAAGTAGAGAAAAAGTTTAACAAAGTCCTTCCTCGCCTATCTGTCCATCTGCTTGCCATGATAGTGCATCATGTCTTCTTCCATAATTCTCTCAAAGTAAAATAATATTCTTACACTTCAAGGACAGTTTTATGATTTTTATCTAATAACTTTCCTCTCAACTTCTGATAAGAGGGCATCTTGTATCCTGCACCAATATTAGCAATTACATCTGCCATTGCTTGAAAATGAAAATTGTTTGCTAATTAAATGGAATGAATGCATCATAAAACCATTTGCTCACTTCAAGGTTTGCTTGCTCGTGCAGTTGTTCTATATATATACGTGTCTCTGAAGCCATAACAACACAAATTTCAGGTGAGCACCATGTGTAGTGTTATGAGGAAAAGATGAATGTATGCCAGAAGAAGCTTTTCCTCTACTCCTTTCTCTTCTACCACTACTACTTGCAAAATCTTAACCAACCCTCTTTCTCCTAGTTGATAGTCAAGAACTACTACTACCAACCTCTGTTCTACTACAAGAAGAAATATTATCAGCCAATCCAATAGCACCATCATTCACTTCCTCAAACATCTCTAAATCATCCTTTTGTTGTCTCCTCTCATGTATGCTCATCTGCAAACATTGTCATTTAATGGCTTTTGGTAAATTTTTAACTCTTCCCGTGCAAGGAGCAACTTCTTTCCTAGTCCCCGTTAGGTAGTATTTCAATCGTAAAATTCCACCACTAACCACATTCTCACAAAACAAATATTTGATCTTCGATCTGTTTCCCTGAAGTGTTGTACCCCACTGCCATGCCGGATCATCAGACCAAGATTGACAGTCCCTAACACCCCTTCCTGTCATCTCAATTAAGCACTTCAATTCAATCAAAAACATGAAAATAAAAGCACTTCATAAATCCTCAATCTTTAATTAGCACTCAAATAGAGTGTCTCCCACTTTACGAATGTAATAAAAATCATATTGACGCACTTCATAACTTCATATTTTGGCATTCAAAAAAGAAAAATGTAAATAACACCAAAAAATAATAAATATAAAGAAATAATTTCTAAAAACGTAAAAGTTATACCACAATCCGAGTTGAGAACCTTGCACGAACGTTGTAGAGCACTTTTTTTAGGCTTGAATAGTAAGGAAGGGGAGAACCACCGAAGGAAGCATTGGGGAGTTGTGAACAGATTTCAAAAACCCACAAAACTGTGGTTATGCGATACTTTCTGCATCGTATCATGGCGTTCTGTGATACGGTGTGATATAGATAACACTGGCGCAAATGTGATCATAGCCAAAAGAGCCCTCTCTGCTTCCCCCATGGCGAGGTGTTTGCCTTCCTCTTCTTCCTCCATCTCAAGGTTCTGCCCCTTCCTCTCCATTGTCTATCGCCATCAAGGCTCTCTTTGTGTTGTCCATTGTCTCTTCTCTAGGTTGAAGGTGACATCCTCCTCTAGTGGGTAC
Source organism: Brasenia schreberi (assembly GCA_036023115.1). Classification (NCBI taxonomy): domain Eukaryota; kingdom Viridiplantae; phylum Streptophyta; class Magnoliopsida; order Nymphaeales; family Cabombaceae; genus Brasenia; species Brasenia schreberi. The sequence continues at coordinate 7,060,904 of JAYKKT010000076.1, read as the reverse complement.
TCGCCATTGAATGATCCCTCGTCGAACTGGAGCAACCGGCTGCCAAAGGAGAATATCCTTGTGGTCGGTTGTGATTACGAACAACGTTGGTTCATTGTCATGGAGTTTCCAAAGAATGCCAAGCCATCCGAGGGTGAGATGATCTCTGTTGTGCATACAAAGGAAATTGAATGGGAATTGAAAAAAGGTGGCAGCATAATGGCGGCTTGGCGTGGGTGGTTCGCTGAAGATGGTGGCAGAGGAGATGGTGTGTGGCTCGAGTGGTGGGCTGAGCGACAGACAGCGGTGGTATGTTAGTGGTTCTCGGCAAGACAAAAATGCATAGAACATGAGAGAGAGAGAGAGGAGGAGGAGGAAAGGGGCTTTGTCCCTCTGTGGAAAACAGAGAGAGGGCTTCCCCCTATGCGTGAAGCAAAGAATGGCTATGAGAGGAACGGCGGTAATGGCTTCGGCGGTATGTGCTAAAAGGAAGAGAGGCGGATCTCTTGGTGTTCAATAGAGAGGGAGACGAAGTTCATCGACAAAGAGAGAGTGTTTGCTATCTGCCTTCAACACATAGAGAAATGGGGCATTTATACGCATGTCGGATCGTGGATCTGGTCTTGGATCCAAACCCATTCTGTGTTAGATATGATATATTTTGTCCTGGATCTAGACTCAGTGCTATGTTTGGATCCGATTTAATCTTGTTTGGTATTTAGATTGGAGTCAATCAAGGTGTGTTCTTTCCAACTTATTTATTTTTATAATTTGTTGGATCAATTGGTTGATGTTTTATTTACACGACAATATGGTTTGTTGTTTAACACTAAGTTGCATCTTCACATGATTAAGATCTCCGTATTGTGGTTGTATTTCATTATTGTTGGCCGTTTGTTGAAGACCTTAGTTTTTAAGGTGTTTTAGTTGGGATTATGAAATCTTATATGTTGTTGGCCATTGGTTGGAGATCAGTAAATGTTTTATTTACACGATAACTTATGATAATGCAATTATTTTTCGAAAGGACATGCATAATTTTTATGCTCATATACTATCTTATTAAAAATCATTTTCTTAACTGGTTGGATTCTCTTATCCTTGGATTTATTGAGTCACGTTTAGGCTTTTAAGTTATTTAAAGGCCTTGGTGATTTGATGAGATTGTTTTGATGGTTGGAGCTTAGGTTTAAAGTCGTGGATGGTTCGAGTTCAGCGTTAAAGCTTGGGTTGAAGCTAAGCCTTAAAGTCGTGGATGGTTTGAGCTTAGTCGTGAAAGCTTGGTTGGTGCTTATAGAATCATTGATACATATTAGCCTCTTATAATATATATAATTTGTTACGACTCATGAACTTACTAGAGAATTCTACTTAGATGATCAATATTTTCCATTAAAGAATTTATTTGGAAAACATAGGTTTTAAAGTTTGTAGTCATAGAATCTTAATACTTTTATTGAGCACTAATCCTAAAAGTTTTCTTGTAGGTATTAAAATAAAGAATTACAAAACAAACGTAAACTTGGGCAAAAACACAAAAAGAAAAGCATTAAAGAGAGATATAAGGCTCTAATCACTCTCTAGCAAACTGTCAGTTAATACTATCAGTTTCAGGGATTGTTAAGAAGGGACAATGAGGCTACTAGGCACCTGAGCCACTAGAACCAAGGGCCATCAGGGGATCCAACGGTTAGTATACTAGCCGTTGGACTCCTCCAACCAGCTCTTTCTTGTTGTTCTTCTTTCTACTTCTCTATAAATAGCACTCTTGTATAACAAAGTAAACAAGCGTTATGGCTTTATTCTCTATAAAATTCCTCTCTCATGAGAGTTCTATCAATAAAGTTTGATTTCATTCATTGAATAGACTTTGATTTCACATTTTTCATACCTATTTTGCTTAGTGAAACCTCAAATGTGAGAAAGAAGATATATTTAAAAAGAAAGTTCTTCAAGGAGATGCTTGAAATTATTTAGGTACACCTTTTGATATGTAGATGGTGTATGGCTATACAAGCTACAGAAGTAGCAAAAGATGTGTTAGGCAAATCTAAGGGAGGCATACTTGTTGAAGAATATGAATTTTAGGGTCAGATTTAGTAAGGTTGATGTCTTAGGACAGTAAATTTGATGTTTTAGGTATTGTTGTAATTGTTCGAAGTCATAAAGGCACTTTGGTAATTTTCTGTATTAAGGGTATTTTGGTCATTTTGTGAGAAAGAAGATATATTTAAACAGAAAGTCCTTCAAGGAGATGTTTGGAATTATGTTGGCCCACCCTGTGATATGTGAAACAATATGGCTATACATATTAGGAAAGTGGCGAAAGATCTGTTAGGGGTATCTAAGGGAGGTGTACCGGCACAAAAAGAAGCTTGGTGGTGGAGTGAAGTAGTACAAAATAAAAACAAGGCAAAGAGGGCATGTTACAAATTACATTATGCTAAGAAAACTAGTGAAACTTTAGAAGCTTATAAGAAAGCAAAGAAGGAAGCGAAAAAATGCCGTTAGTGAAGCAAAAGCTAAGTTTTGAGAGGATTTATATAAAAAACTCAACTCAAAAGAGGGTGAAAGAGATATTTTTAGGATAGCAAGGGCTAGAAATAAGAAAACTAAAGATCTTAATTATGTTAGATGCATAAAAGACGAGGATAAAAAAATTCTAGTGGTAAATGATGATATAAGAAATAGATGGAAAAACTATTTTTATAATCTTTTTAATGAAAATAAAGATGTTAGTATTAGTTTAGGAGATTTAGCCAACTCAGAAAAGTATATAAACCATAATTTCTACCGACGTATTCAAAAGAATGAAGTCAAAGAGGCTCTTAAATATATGAAGGGTGGTAAATCGGTAGGACCAGATAATATTCTTATAGAAGTTTGGAAAATACTAAGAGAAATATGAATCACTTGGCTCACAAGACTATTATGGAAAAACCAAAAGATGCCCGAGGAATGGAGAGCAAGTACACTTATACCCATATATAAGAACAAGGGAGACATTCAAAATTGTGTGAATTATCGAGGTATCAAGTTAATGAGTCATACTATGAAATTATGAGAAAGAATTATAGAACGTAGGTTAAGACAAGTATCAAGTACAACAGAGAACCAATTTGGATTCATGTCAGGCAGAACTACTATTGAAGCGATTCACCTTTTGAGACGCCTTATGGAACATTTTAGAGCAAAAAAGAAAGACCTTCACATGATATTTATTGATCTAGAAAAAGCTTATGATAGAGTACCGAGAGAGGTTATTTGGAGAATTTTGGAAAAAAGAAGTATCTCATTGACATATATTAACCTTATAAGAGACATGTATGATGGTGCAAAAACATGTGTGAGGACTCATGAAGGAATGACAAACTTCTTTGAAGTTAATATTGAGATACATCAAGGATCAACTTTAAGTCCATACTTATTTATAATGGTGATGGATGAGTTAACAAAACATATTCAAGATGAAGTACCTTGGTGTATGTTATTTGCAGATAACATTGTATTAGTGGAGGAGTCTAAGGAAAAAGTTAATAGAAAATTGGAACTATGGAGAGAAACATTAGAAAGCAAAGGCCTCCGCCTTAGTAGAACAAAGATAGAATATATGGAATGTAAGTTTGATCATTTGGCTACTTTAGAGGACATAGAAATTAAAATTGGCACACATTGCATTCCCTAAAAGGAAAGTTTTAAATACCTAGGGTCAATTTTTCAAAGTGATGGAAGAATTGATGGAGATGTTACACATAGAATTAATGCTGGTTGGTTAAAATGGAGAGGAGCATCAGGTATTCTTTATGATAAGAAGATACCATTATAATTAAAAGGTAAATATTATAGAGCAACAATTAGGCCTACCATGTTTTATGGTTCTGAGTGTTGGGCAGTTAATCATCAACATGGATGAGTGGTCATACAAGAAGAGACCGTATACATAATGAGGTTATTAGAAACAAATTAGGAGTGGTACCAATAGAGGATAAAATGAGAGAACATCGTTTAAGATGGTTTGGACATATAGAAAGAATATCAAAAGAAGAACCTGTAAGAAGGTTAGAAAAACTAAATTTGGAAAGTATTAAAAGAGGTAGAGGACGACCACAAAAGTGTTGGAAAGAAACAATAAAGAATGATCTAGCTTATTGGGAGTTAACTGCTAACATGGCACACTATAGGGATCTGTGGAAACAAAGAATCCATGTAGCCGACCCCGTCTAGTATGGGAAAAGGTTTAGTTGTTGTTGTTGTTGTAGGAGTATTTTGGTTATTTTACGTTTTACAGCTCCTTATATAAGGACTGATAGGTTGCATTAGGGTTTAAGTTGTTGTGATTAAGAAAGAGAGAAAAAGAAGGGGGCGGCCTCCATTGGAGGTCCACCCCCTCCTCCGATTTTCATGTTTTTCCTCTTCATCTTGTGTTCATGTTTTCTATTATTGATTATCCGTTGCGCAACCACGTTTTCCAACATGGTATCATAGCCGTTCTTCATTCGTTTCCCTTTCAGTTTCGTGGATTTAGGGTTTCCTGCTTGCAATTTGCTTCAATTGAATCTGCCCGCACTGTTAATATGGATCAAGCGGATGACCGCCGTAGGTATAACGATAATAGGAGGTACGTCGAGGACCTGGTTCCTTCTAGGAAAGCAGAAAAGATCTAGTGTACTGTATAGGTTGGTCCGTGACTCACTCTTCGGGCGTATATGTTTTGACAGATTCTTTTCCACTTCAATTGGTTGACAACTAGATTCTAGTTTGCTTGTAAAAAAAGAGAACTTGGTTTTTTTGGCTGCAATATTTGTCTTCCTGGGCAGATATGGTTTCCTCTGTTCTAGCATTAGAGTGAGGTGAAGTTTTTTATATGTGCTAATCTGAATGGGCAGATTTAGGAGGCAGGTTCATTTGTCGGATTAAGTGAAAATTTTACTCTAGAAGTTGTCACGAAAGGAACAGGCAGTACATGTTATCTCAAACAATGAGGAAGGATTAAGTGTTGCAGTTACAAAAACTTTCCATTTGAACTGAGGCCCTTGGGGCAAACGAGGCCTGTAAACGTTTCTTCAAAGATGGTACCTGCTGGAGTACAGACGCAGATGCCACAGACCCTGGATTCATTATTTGCTAACATGAAGGAACAGAGGCTTATGAAAGCTAGGGCCACTACTTCAAGTGGTCTGACAGTTGGCCAACGAGCACATTTCCCTCGCAACAGCAACTTGGGAAACAGTAGAACCAGGACATCACGGTGAAGGTTGTCTGCAATGTGATTGTGTTTCTTGGTAGATGTTTTGTCGTTTATAGCTAATATTTGTGAACTCCAGTATGCTCATCTTGGTAGTTTATTTGTTCGTTGCACGGTGGTGGTTAGCAGTGGAAAGGCTATTTTGATTCTCTTCTTGATATGTATGCAAAAGTGGGTCAGATTAATACAACAACAACAACAACAACTAAGCCTTTTCCCATACTAGACGGGGTCGGCTACATGGATTCTTTGTTTCCACAGATCTCTATCGTGTGCCATGTTAGCAGTTAACTCCCAATAAGCTAGATCATTCTTTATTGTTTCTTTCCAACACTTTTGTGGTCGTCCTCTACCTCTTTTAATACTTTCCAAATTTAGGTTTTCTAACCTTCTTACAGGTTCTTCTTTTGATCTTCTTTCTATATGTCCAAACCATCTTAAACGATGTTCTCTCATTTTATCCTCTATTGGTGCCACTCCTAATTTGTTTCTAATAACCTCATTATGTATACGGTCTTTTCTTGTATGACCACTCATCCATCTCAACATCTTCATTTCTGTCACAGACATCTTTTGTACATGTTGATGATTAACTGCCCAACACTCAGAACCATAAAACATGGCAGGCCTAACTGCTGCTCTATAATATTTACCTTTTAATTTTAATGGTATCTTCTTGTCACAAAGAATACCTGATGCTCCTCTCCATTTTAACCAACCATCATTAATTCTATGTGTAACATCTCCATCAATTCTTCCATCACTTTGAAAAATTGACCCTAGGTATTTAAAACTTTCCTTTTGGGGAATGCAATGTGTGCCAATTTTAATTTCTATGTCCTCTAAAGTAGCCAAATGATCAAACTTACATTCCATATATTCTGTCTTTGTTCTACTAAGTCGGAGGCCTTTGTTTTCTAATGTTTCTCTCCATAGTTCCAATTTTCTATTAACTTTTTCCTTAGACTCCTCCACTAATACAATGTCATCTGCAAATAACATACACCAAGGTACTTCATCTTGAATATGTTTTGTTAACTCATCCATCACCATTATAAATAAGTATGGACTTAAAGTTGATCCTTAATGTAACCCAATATTAACTTCAAAGAAGTCTGTCGTTCCTTCATGAGTCCTCACACATGTTTTTGCACCATCATACATGTCTCTTATAAGGTTAATATATGTCAATGGGATACCTCTTTTTCCAAAGTTCTCCAAAGAACCTCCCTCGGTACCCTATCATAAGCTTTTTCTAGATCAATAAATATCATGTGAAGGTCTTTCTTTTTTGCTCTAAAATATTCCATAAGACGTCTCAAAAGGTGAATCGCTTCAATAGTAGATCTACCAGGCATAAATCCAAATTGGTTCTCTGTTGTACTTGATACTTGTCTTAACCTACGTTCAATAATTCTTTCCCATAATTTCATAGTATGACTCATTAACTTGATACCTCGATAATTCGCACAATTTTGAATGTCTCCCTTGTTTTTATATATGGGTATAAGTGTACTTGCTCTCCATTCCTCGGGCATCTTTTGGTTTTTCCATATTTCATTAAATAGTCTTGTGAGCCAAGTGATTCCTATTTCTCCTAGTATTTTCCAAACTTCTATAGGAATATTATCTGGTCCTACCGATTTACCACTCTTCATATGTTTAAGAGCCTCTTTGACTTCATTCTTTTGAATACGTCGGTAGAAATTGTGGTTTATATACTTTTCTGACTTGGCTAAATCTCCTAAACTAATACTAAAATCTTTATTTTCATTAAAAAGATTATAAAAATAGTTTTTCCATCTATTTCTTATATCATCATTTGCCACTAGAATTTTTTCATCCTCGTCTTTTATGCATCTAACATAATTAAGATCTTTAGTTTTCTTATCTCTAGCCCTAGCTATCCTAAAAATGTCTCTTTCACCCTCTTTTGAGTTGAGTTTTTTATATAAGTCCTCCCAAATCTTAGCTTTTGCTTCACTAACGGCCTTTTTTGCTTCCTTCTTTGCTTTCTTATAAGCTTCTAAAGTTTCACTAGTTTTCTTAGCATAATGTAATTTGTAACATGTCCTCTTTGCCTTGATTTTGTTTTGTACTACTTCACTCCACCACCAAGCTTCTTTTTGTGCCGGTACACCTCCCTTAGATACCCCTAACACATCTTCGCCACTTTCCTAATATGTATAGCCATATTGTTCCACATATCAGAGGGTGTACCAACATAATTCCAAACATCTCCTTGAAGGACTTTTTGTTTAAATATATCTTCTTTCTCACTTTTGAGGTTCCACCATTTAGTCCGAATAGCTCGATGCACTCTTTTCTTCTTTGTCCATTTTTTTATTTGTAAATCCATAACTAAAAGTCGATGTTGGGTGGTTAAGCTTTCTCCTGGAATTACCTTACAATCTTTACAACACGCTCTATCTTTTTTTCTACAAATAAAGTAATCAATTTGTGTTTGTGATAAGCCACTCTTATAAGTAATTAAATGTTCATCTCGTTTTTTGAAGATTGTATTGACTATAAAGAGATCAAATGACATAGCAAAATTTAAAATCTCCCTACCTTCCTCGTTTATATCCCCATAACCAAAGTTTCCATGAATCCCTTGATATCCTAATGCCTCTTTACCGACATGTTCATTTAAATCTCCTCCTAAACAAATCATCTCCCTTTGTGGAATCTTTTGAAACACCTTATCTAACTCTTCCCAAAAAACTGTCTTTATACTCTCTTCTAGTCCTACTTGGGGTGCGTAAGCACAAACTATATTCAAAACCTCTACTCCTAACACTAATTTCAATGTCATGATTCGGTCACCATATCGTTGTATGTCTACTACACTCTCCTTTAAATCTTTATTTATGATAATACCAACTCCGTTTCGGGCCTTTTCTTTACCTGAGTACCATAATATAAAACCTGTATCCTCTATCTCCTTTGCTTTTTCTCCAACCCATTTTGTCTCTTGTAAACATAGAATATGAATCTTTCTCCGAATCATAGTATCTACCACCTCCATTAGCTTACCCGATAATGTTCCGATATTCCAAGAACCAATACGAATCTTATTATCTAGGACTAGCTTCCTTACCCCCCGCATCCGTCCATAATCAAAATGCGGAGACCCTCTCTGAAAATTTTTCACTACATTCGGGCGGCAATGTAGCGGGACTAACTTCTTTACCCACACCCGTCCATGATGTGGGAACCCTCTCTGCAATTGATTCACTACATTCGGGCGAAAATGTAGTGGCCCTTGCTTACTTCTTACTGCATTCGGGCTCTGCAGCACGTCGCTAGGCGGGAACGCCCCAAAGCAATGCTCATAATTTTTGTAATCCATGTTGTAGAAATCCGACGAAGTTTTACGCTGGCTGTCGGAAGCCTAACACAACCCTCCTCCTTTATCCGGGCTTGGGACCGGCAATGCAAGGGTGATCCCTTACATGGGCGGAGTTAAAAGTGGGTCTGATTAATGATGCTCAAAAAATGTTTGATGAAATGTATCACAGAAACTTCAACTCTGCAGGACAAGTGTTCGATGAAATGTCCAAGAGAAATATTCACCTGCACATCAAGTGTTCGATGAAATGCCTAAGAGAGATGTTTACCTACATATGCTCAAATGCTCAAGAGGACTAAAAATTCAGAGAAAAAAAAAATTGAAGAAGGTATGAAGTAATAGTGATGATTTCTTCATTGAAAAAACAACTAAATGAAAATAGAAGCAAAGATGGAATGCAGAAAATCAATCTTTTTCAATGCACATGCATGACAAATCAAATCATAGAAGAGGCTAGAGGAATTTGATGATATGGAATGTGGCGGTATCACCAAGAAGCATGAAAGTTAAAACCTTGAGTTGCTGAAGTAAACAGCCAGGAGGGCTGGAAAAGCGGTTGCAGTCACCATGTGAAGGGGTGCAGACCGACTAGTATAAGCAGATGTCTTTATTCCCAACCAACACACCGGCTACAGCCACCATGTGAAGGGGCGCAGAAAAAGTCACGTGAAGTATGTATGGTGGAGTAGTACCTCTTATCACAAAAGATCAGCTTTCTCAAGAATAGAAGAAGCATGACTTTTAAGTGTAGCTGCCGAATCACTTTATGAAAAAGAAGAAAAAGAGAGGCAGCAACCGATAATTGTTCAAGTCATTTTACAGAAGCCTCGAAGAGATCGCTCGTGCACGTGTGGTGAAGAAAGAACCAGTTTTTTGGCAAGTTTGGAGTTCGAAGTATCTCACTCTCAACTTGAGGGGGGTGTTGAAGAATATGAGTTTTAGGGTCATTTTTAGTAAGGTTGATGTCTTAGGACAGTAAATTTGATGTTTTAGGTATTATTGTAATTGTCCGAAGTCATAAGGGCATTTTGGTAATTTTTTGTACTAGGGGTATTTTGGTCATTTTATGTTTTATAGCTCCTTATATAAGGACTAATAGGTTGTATTAGGGTTTAAGTTATTGTGATTAAGAAATAGAGAAAAAGAGGGGGACGGCCTCCGTTAGAGATCCGCCCCCTCCTCCGATCTTCGTGCTTTTCCTCTTGATCTTATGTTCATATTTTCTATTATTGATTATCTGCTGCGCAACCAGTTTTCCAATAGTACTGGCACAAAAAAAGCTTGGTAGTAAAGTAAAGTGGTGAAAGATAAAATCACGATAAAGAAGGCATGTTATAAATTGCATTATGTCAAAAAGGCTATTTAAACTTAGAGACTTCTAAGAAAGTAAAGAAAAAAGTGAAAAAAGTTGTTAGTGAAGCAAAAGCTAAAATTTGGGAGGATTTATATATAACGCTTAACTCAAAAGAAGGTGAAAGAGATATTTTTAGGATAGCTAAGGCTATAGATAAGAAAACTAAGAATCTTACTTTTGTTAGATGCATCAAATATGAGGATGAAAAGATTCTAGTGGTGAATGATGATATCAAAAATATATTAAAATGTTTACATAAGCTTTTTAATGAAAATACAAATGATAATATTAGCTTAGGAGAGTTAACTAAATCAGAAAAGTATATAAAATAAAAAATTTATCCACGTATTCAAAAGAATAAAGTCGAAGAGGCTCTTAATGTACGAAGGTTAGAAAATCTCTAGGACGAGACAATATTCTTATAAAAGTACGAAAAATCCTAAGAGACATGAGGCTCACTTGGCAAACAAGACTATTTAATGAAATATTGAGAATCAAAAAGATGCTCGAGAAATGGAGAGCGAGTACACTTATACCCATATATAAGAACAAGGGAGATATTCAGAATTGTTCGAATTATTGAGATATCAAGTTAATGAGTCATACTATGAAATTATGGGAAAGAATTATCGAACATAGGTTAAGACAAGTATCGAGTACAACAGAGAACCAATTTGAATTCATGCTCAACAGATCTACTATTGAAGCGATTCACCCGTTGAGACGTATTATGGAATATTTTAGAGCAAAAAAGAAGAATGATATTTATTGATCTAGAAAGGCTTACGATAGGGTGTCAATAGATGTTCTTCAGAGAATCTTGGAAAAGAGGTATCCCATTGACATATATGAATCTTATAAGAGACATGTACAATGGTGTGTGAGGTCACGAAGGAATGACAGACGACCAAAGGAAGATGTACAAAACATCACATAGACCTGCTATGTTTTATAGTTTTGAGTGTTGGGCATTTAATCATCAACATGTACAAAATATGTTCGTAGCAGAAATGAAGATGTTGAGATGGATGAGTGGTCACACAAGGAAAGGCCGTATACCTAATGAGGTTATTAGAAACAAATTGGGATAGGATAAAATGGGGGGAAATCGTTTAAGATAGTTTGAAAGGCGACCAAAGGATGCTCCTGTAAGAAGATATGAAAAACTAGATTGTGAAAATGTTAAAAGAGGAAGACGGCGACCACAAAAGTATTGGAAAGAAACAATAAAGAATGATCTAGTTTATATTGAGTTAACTACCAGCATGGCACATGATAGGGCTCCATGAAAACAAAGAATCCATATAGCCAATCCAGAAAAGGCTTAGTTGTTATATATCATAAAGTAACCTAATTTTATGGAGATTTATAAGTCAAGCACATAAACAAAAAGGTTTGAGTAGGTGAGAAATCTCAAACTTCACAAAAGTCCTATACGTTCTAGTGAATTTATCGTAGAATGTCAAAAAAAAAGTTCGAGCTCAAAGGATGCATGGATTTCAGTACCCAATCTTTTGGGATAATTTTATGAGGAAAACACTAAAAATCTCTATTTGAGAAGAGTTAGGTTGAGAAAGAATATGCGAAGATGAACATTGCTCTATTTTGGCCATTTAAACCACATGTCACTTTGTTTTCAGAAAAACATAAAAGATGTGGTGATTGTAAAATCCAGGTTATATCCCATATTACAGAGTAATATGCACTGATATCTCATACTATAATAGATTATATGATGTTGTATGATACTTAAATATTGGTTTCACTTTCACATGTGTTCAAGAGATGTTTTTGTTGATTGAGAATCAAGATTCACAAAAATGCATAGGAGTATGAATGGTGACTCATAAGACTTTGAATTTTTTATTTGAAATGAGAATTGAATTTTAAATTTTAGAATTTAATTTTAATGAAATTGTATTTATGGGGTATTTGTCTACTTACTCGTAATATCTTAATTAAATGAAAAATCAAACTAATAATGAGGATATTTATTTAAATAAGTAATGATACTATAAATAAGAGAAATTTGCATTAATGTAGGGTGCTATGAACACTTGTGTGGGTGATTAAGCTTACTGTTAACAAACTGGATGGGAGATGGTTAGCAAATGCCAGACAATCATAAATCGAGGATTTCCATCATTTGGAAGTACCTGCCAAAACCAGGACTTCCACACATGACTGATGCACTTGGATATGTCACTTCACTGTTCAAAGAGTTAGTATTCTTAATAGTATGATCTTCTAAGCATGGTTATATATGATAGAAGAACCACTTCCATGTTTCCCTGATCCTCTAGAGCCTATAAGATATGACAGATTGGTCTTTGTCAACGGTTGACACTTCAAGGAATCTGCGACAATACAATGATCACCAAAAGTTCATATTGATCGGCCCTGAATGTTGACACCAACAAATGGTATTTTGTGGTAACAAAAGATTATATCAACAAACATAAAAGTAATAATTTACTGATAATCAAAATTTTCCGGCCATTTATGAAATCAACTACCTGTTTGATGTAATATGGTTTACATTGAATAGATCTAGTATCAGCAAGTAGAATGTATAATTCAATTACATCAAAATGACCAGAATCAAAAAGAATGTCATGCTATAAATTTGCGCCTTCCAAATACTTATCTGAATGATGCAAACTAAACAAGCCAGACAAATTGATCACGGAAATCAAATCAAACTGTTCCAACAAATGTAAGCAAATTCAACAGTTCAATCTTGTACAGTTATGTGTTCCCCTCAAAAGGGAAATCAGTAGATACCTGTGGTAGAATGTTTGGAAATGAACCCGAAAGCTTTGCCTTGTTAAAAATAAGGAAATCAAGTGTTGCTTCAGCAACAATAGGATCTGCAAATTGCCTGAGAAATTTTAGAAGACGTTACACTCAGTTTCCTTGGAGTCTGATTAAATTATTGAAGAGATCATAGATCAAAGAAAATTCATTTTTTTCGATGGACAGAAATTGAAAACCTATAAGCCGTAAAAACATTTAACAAGGCAGAAAACCAATATAGAAGTAGCAAGAACACTCCCCAAAATCTTTACCACCACAAGTTCAAATTCTTGTAATTGATCAGACTTGCACACTTGGTGATGGAATAACTGGACAACTATGTGTGAATTATGTTTGTACTTGTATGCTTCTCCCAATGAGAACAAGTAAACCTGTCTGAATGTATGCAACATGATTATGCAATGGATAAAGTGTATAATAATCTTACATTAAAAAAGTGTAATGAGTTGTTTCTTAGTCATATTCTAGCTTACAACCAGCACCTTCCTCCACTAACTTGTGTAAAAAGGAAGTAACCCTGCACCTTAAAAGTGTCTCCAAGGACAGGATACGTAGACATACTTGTAAAGTTCATCAAATAACTTTGACCACCGTGCCATGATAATAACCAACATATAGCTTGGCTGAGATTGTGAAAACAAAAGAGTAATGCACCTACGGGCACTACTGCCATTTTTTATTGTCATGTACTTTAATGTATGCATATTACTTGTATCTTAGTCCTTTCAGGAACTTTCCCCTCAATTTATGCAATGTCTATAACATGTAACTATAATTTTTTGTCAACTCTATCTGTTCATGCTTGTCCAGTTTCTATCAGTCTAACCAAAAAGTTAATTACTTAAGTGCAGTAGCATATCTAGATAATTTGCGGTGAGGGAGACTTTTTTGTACGCATATCATTGCTCAACCTTGTCTTGTGGCAGACCAGCCCTAAATGTATATCTCCATAGATGGGGTGACCATATAGGGATCTTTGAAAGATTTTGGGAGGCCAGGCCCTGCTCAACAACCCCTCCCACCCACCCACCACCACCACCTGTCCTAGGCAATTCCCCTGCCTAATAGGGCTACGTATTACAGTGTTAGCTCAAATGAATAAAGATATCATTGCCTTCTTCTTGTATATGCCCTCATTCCACGAAAATAGCATCCAATATTGTTTGGAGGAAGGTACATTTGACTTTAAAGAGGATCTACATGTATGTAGGTGGCTCGATTTTGTCCCCTATTAGCATTTAACTCCAAAAAAGCAAGATCGTGTTTCATGTATCTCCCACAAAAACTCTTTGGTGCCTTCTACAGCCTCATTTTGAGGTGTTGACTATCTAATTTATCACACCAGCCACCCTCCCAATGTCCATACAAACTTAAGCATGCCTCTTTCACTTTATCATTAACCGATACCATTTCTCTCTAATAGCCTGTTTATGTGTGATTTTCCGTATCTGACTATATATCCACCTTAACATTTTTGTTTCTACCATTGACATCTTTTACCAAGACTTGGCTTGCTGTTGCTTATTCCATTTACCTTTCAATTCTGGTGCTGTCTCCTTATTACAGATAACATTTGGTGCACCTCTCTATTCTAGTGAATCTGCTACAATTCTAGGTATCACTCATAACATTGGAGGTTATCATTGCACTGAAAAACCAAGACTATTAAAGGTTCAAACTGTCTTAAAATGAGTGAGCGCATATGCTCACAACATAATTGGTGAACAACTGAACATTGAATAGGGGGTGATACTTGTGCCTTAGTGAATAGCATTAGTAAGTACCATTAGATTTTTTCAGAGCAGCAATTAGGCCTGCCATGTTTTATGGTTATGAGTGTTGGGCAGTTAACCATCAACATGTACAAAAGATGTCTGTGACAGAAATGAAGATGTTGAGATGGATAAGTGTCATACAAGAAAAGACCGTATACATAATGAGGTTATTAGAAACAAATTAGGAGTGGTACCAATAGAGGATAAAATGAGAGAATATCGTTTAAGATGGTTTGGACATATAGAAAGAAGATCAAAAGAAGAACCTGTAAGAAGGTTAGAAAAACTAAATTTGGAAAGTATTAAAAGAGGTAGAGGACGACCACAAAAGTGTTGGAAAGAAACAATAAAGAATGATCTAGCTTATTGTGAGTTAGCTGCTAACATGGCACACGATAGGAATCTGTGGAAACAAAGAATCCATGTAGCCGACCCCGTTTAGTATGGGAAAAGGCTTAGTTGTTGTTGTTGTAACAGAGAACATGAAAAATGTCTTCTGCAAACATGAACACGATGCTCATTGTGAAATGAAATTAATGATTTAAAAATTATCAAAAACTTGCTTGTCAGAAATGTCTGTTGCAAAGTTTACATGTATTTTGTTGCATCTTTATTATAAATGCCACTGTCCTTTGGATAAATTGGGTTTCCTAATTAGTGGAGGTTTGTAGGACCTCAAAGACCAAGGGCATCGAGTCAGTGAATAAAAGTATGTAGCCTAACATCTCAATTCCAATATGGTGCAGAGTCAAGGAGTATGTCCCTCTCCCCCTCCCTCCCTCCCTCCCGAAGCTTGTGACTTCCCCATCAACTATCTCTTAACCCTCAAGTTACATTGTTAGAATCTAAGCAGCAAGTTGAAACAGACATGAGATGACACGCCACTGATCATACTATTCATCATCCATCTTTGGGGATCTTAAATAGGAGATTATTTCTAGTCTGAATATTTCTTATGAGATCCTTTCTCCATTTTGAAACAATCATCAAGCAAGAGCTCAGGAAAAAAAATCAGAGAGGTCATTATTTAAAAGAACAAAAACACATGGATACTGGTGTAAAGAGATTAAGACGATGCAAAATCCAGGATAAACATCCTAAAATGTCTCACCTGCTCAAACATACACGGAAGAATGACCTGAGGCTAGGATCAGGATCATGCAGAACTACGTCTCCAAAATCAAGGAAAAATTGAAGAATGGCCTTTTACACAACAAAAGTCGAAAAGTTAAACACTATTGATGAAGGAGATAGAAAGAACAAAGATAACAGAAATGATATTGCAGTTCTCGTGTAGATGATATTACACCCATAATTCATTCCCGAACAGATGTCTATAAGATTTACTCTGTGTTATTGCATGCGGAGTTATGAGTTATGAGTTTGTTTCACACCACATTGCTTGCCATCCTCTCCGATCTAACCACAACCCTCCACTTTCCTCCATCCCATCCCATCCATGACAGGATGGGCGGTTTCCTGCTGTAAGTATGGATACATGTCCCATATTGGATGACCCAAAATTGTCGACATCACCAATCCATATAGACAGGGTTGCATTTTTCGAGAAAACTAATTTTGAATTTCGGGACCATAGACCTTTTTATTGGCTGGATTTCACAAATTTTGGGAAGATACTATTCTAGCTGCAAAACAGTAAGTGTATTGCATAGCTACAGATAAGACTTACATCATGTTTGAAAGAGGAGGTGATAGTGGTGGTGATGATGGTGGCCACCATTTTGACTGTTACTGATATCAGGATGGGTGAGGAGTTGGAGGAAGGTGGCTGAGGGTGGTGGGAGGCAGTTCTATGAGCCAAGGATTGCACAATGGGGTGGTGCACTCCCAGTGCACATGAAACTCTGTGTGCAGGAACTATCACTATATATACAAATACATACATATATATACATATATGTTGTATGTACATGTGCATATATATATATATATATGGAGAGCTCCATGCACACGCTCATCCGTGATCTAATCTCTTAAAGACTTCAACTGTCCGATCAGCAAGATCAGTTAAGTCAAAAAGCAAATAGCATCGGATGCATTTATCTGAAAAAATGCTTTTGAAATTTGAATTTTAAAAACCGCACTTACCACGTTCTCTATATATTTGTATACACATAGATATAAATATATAAATACACACACACAGATATATATATATATATATATATATATATATATATATATATATATATATATCTGTGTGTGTGTGTGTATATACATGTATGCATATACAGATATAGATATAGATGTATGTATACAGACACAACCACCACATATACAAAGAGAAATAAGGAAACACATGGTACTAAATGTGAACCAAGGAATGGCAACACTACCAATAAAAGAAGTCCATTTGGAGAAGACGGAGCCTGTGCCGGAGACGACAACGAACGGTGGAACATTTTGTTGATTTGGGGATAAACCCTAGCAACCAAATCCCCTGAATTCTCATCCTTGCACATCTTATGCAAGATTTTAACCTTCAACCCAACCAAAGAAGGAAAAAAAAAAAGCAAAAGCGACAAATGAATTCCATTAGAATCGCCAAATGAAAAGGAAAAGGAGAACAAATAACAGCAAAAAATATATGGAAGTGAAATGAAGTAATTGGGGCCAAGGATGTACGGATTGAAGAAGCGAGGCATCAAGAGAAGGATCAGAAGAGGATGACGAATCCCTAGAACTTAGAGAGAGAGATCTGAGATGCTGGTCCCAATCTCTTTCTCCACCTCCCGGCTTCGCCATTTCTGACCCGCGATGGTTTTCGCGGGAGCGGAGCCGTTGCCTTCAGATCAACCGCCCGTATAGGAATCAGATTCGGATCGTGAGGCAGGACCGAACCACGACCCTAATCACATTAGGCTACATCACCCTGGCACCCAAACGGTAGAGCGGAGCGTTTGTGCGCGCGTTCCCGGCAGTAGGCATGAGTAGACATTGCCGGTTCCCATTACTTCGGAACCTCGAACCTTAACTGCACTGGCCAGCTCTCCAACTACGGTTTCACAACCGTTAGTTTTAGAACGGTTTAGATTTGAGTATTAAATCGTTTAGAAACCAACTAAACATTTTAATTTTAATTTTAATAAATACTTAATCTGACAATTTTAAATCACTGGTTATTATTTTGGCTCTGTTTCGATTTTATGAAAAGTGAAATAAGAACTGAACCTGGTTGTCCTGGTTTTCGGTTCGGTTCTGATTGAAGCTGCCGGACTGATTCCAAACCTACCGTGTCTAGTAGACACAAGCATGATACACTATTTATTTCTTAAAACATAATAATTATGTGATAAAATATAAATCTTTATAAGTGTTATTGTACAAACCTTTTCCACTCCGCCACGGCCAACATAGTTCGAGTCTGCACAGTCAATCTCGAGATTTGACACGGAACTCTGACTCCTATTGAAGATGCACATCTTCCCAAATCCGGAACCAAATTGGTTCCTGTGTTGAAGTTCTATATGAGAGCTGCTTTGGTTTCGAGTCGACCGTATTCCTGTTCTTTTGTACTACAAATGCACGATGCCTATGCTCAAAGACCATCGTCGGCATCACTTATGCGTAGTATATTGGATTTAAATTTGAAGGGAGAAACTTGGCGCCGTCTCTGCTAATCTGGTTGCTTTGACATGCAATTGGTTTGGATCATCATGTTGGTTTAGATTTTATTTGGGTTTGTGTAGAGAAAATGATTTGGTTGGTGAAAAGAAATTCTTTTCAACATTCAACTCATTTACTCCCATCTCAACGGGTCCTTCCTATTGTTTGTTATCTAGCTCGTATTCAGATCTATCGTATATATCAGACTTATATCAAGCCCTAATCAGATTTTGTCGCATTCTTCTTCCTTCGTATAAACGAAAACCAAGTCAAACTTTTTTCGGCCCTACACAGATTATCTATTGCCATTGAGTTTGATCTTGAGCATACATCATGTCTATGGTCTCCTTCTAGCACTCTAGAAGCTTTCTTTCCATGTCATTTCACCTTAAACATTTCTCTCTTATTTTATCTTCTATTGACACTTTACTAACTCTTTTTCTAATAATTTCATTACTTATCGTATCTTTTGTTCTTTACTTTTATCACTGATTTCTTTTACACGTGTTGATGGTTGATTGCCCACAGACCATTTTTCGGCTCATACTTATTGTATAATATTCAGCTTTCAATTCTAATGGCACTTCTTATGGCATAAAATAGTAAGGTGTCTCACGGTTTGATCCAACCTACATTAATTATATATATGGCATCTTTACCTGTTCTTCCTAGTTTAAAAGGCATATCCTAAGTACTTAAAATGATTTGGCTATGGGGCGTAGAGTTACAACTTTAACTTCTGTAACTTTTAATTTAGTTATGATAAGAAATGTATAGTCCATGTTCTTAGTCGAAAACTCTTTACTTCTCAATTTTATCTCTATAGTTCAAGTTTATTGTTAGTTCTTTTTCTTGTTTTATCTTTTAGACAATGGATTTGCAAATATTGTGCACCAAGGTGATTGGTCTTGAATATGCTTTGTTACTTTTTCCATAGCTAAAGTAAAGAGATGGAAACAGTGTCAACCCTAATGCAATCATGTTTATCTAAAATTTGGTACTCCTTTGTCCTTTCTTCTCCAAAGTTCGGAATATCAATGTCGTAAGGAGGTTACTATTTACAAACACTCCTTTTACTATTGGCATGCCCTATTTTCAAAAAATATTAAAATTATCTCAAGCATTTTCTCTTTCCTTGCCACATCCAATGCTAGTATTTCCTCCTCTTTACTTCCGTGATGGGCAATTCATTTGTTTTGGGCGATTATTGATTTCTCATGATCAGATAATACATGAATATAATCTAACGAATCTTGTTGGAGAAAAATGAAAAAGAAAACATGAAAGTGAAAGAAGAAGAGGAAGAATCAAGAAGAAGACGTTGTATGAGGTTGATTCTTCTAAATATTTTTTGATTTTTTTGTTTTAGTAAATGTTTCATAATTTTGAGTCGAAGGATTGACTCATCAGGTTTTCAGGTGGAGACATAACCGAGATGCGTCTCTCCAAGGAGAGTTGCCGTTGAGTCGCATCTCTCAATTGTGAGATGCGCCTTGGTTGCGTCTCTTTCAAACGAGAGATGACCCGCAATTGAGCCACATTTTATACCTAGAGATAGACACACTTGTGTCAGGCGTCTCTTAGATCATCAGTCCCAATCTCTTTATGATCGGGATTTTGATTAAATCAAAACTAATAATTAAGAAAACATAAAAAAAATAAATCAAATGAATGACATACTTGTAAAAATCAACGAAGCACTCTTTGAATCAAGGAAATGTTGTTTGAATCAACTTCTTTGTTCTCTTCTTTTTGTTCTTTCCTTCTTTTGTTCTTCTTCTCTTTTTTCTTTTTCATCTTTACTTTTGGCAAATATGACTACTTGGTTGTAGGTTAGTCACTGGAGTATTGTCATGTGTGACCATGAATGGATGATGGAAGGTTGTGGAGGGAATAGCTAGTGGTTCGTAGAGAGGGAGAGAGAGTGCATTCATATAGTGAAGGGTAGCATGGTAAATTTTTATTTTATTAAGGGTAATTTTGGAAAGTCAAGAAAAAAGAGTTTTGTATATCTCATATTTGTGTTTGTGCATATGATATCATAAGTTTTCTCTAGACCTTTTAATATCATTTTAATATCATGAAGAGGTTCTCCTTCTTAGTTGTCAAATATTTTATTTGACATTGCAACACATGAATAGCTTTAATAGTATATTTTCTAACATCAATCTCAATTTATTTTTTGTTGTACTAGATATTTGTCTCAATTTATGATGTGCATTAATTTATGTGAAAAATATTATTGAGTTATACATTATGATATAATCTAGGGACTGGTTTGTAAATATTGTCATTGTTTTGTTTGATTTTGCATAAGTACACATTGGATGAGAAAAAGTTAATTAAAGTTAATGCATATCTTAATGTCAACACCCAAGAAAGGATACTTAGATGGATCCAAAATTTGGATACTTTATAAGTATTTTCCTGGTAAGAAAGTCCTATTTAAATCATTATCTTATTGCAAACCTTAAAACTGTTTTGACTATATTACAAGAAAACGTGCATGCATATTCCAATGATGCCAGTATTGTTGATGAAGCTCTTGGGTAATCCATCATTCTTGTCAAATCATACTTTGGTGGGGCAAGAAATTGTCATTATGGAAGACGTACTTTGGTGGGGCAAGAAATTGTCAAGGGGGCAGGAGTAGGTATCATCCTCATACCCCTTGAAAAAGCATAGATCCCAATGTCATTTCAATTACATTTTCCTTGTTCCAATAATGTGGTTGAATATGAGGCACTCATACAAGGCCTAAAAATTTTACAAAATCTAGGAGCATCTTTATAAACCAAGTTTCAAAAATTTGGCAAGTCAAAAATGAAAAACTCATTTTATACCACAAATTGGCCACCAAGTTGGTTGATTCATTCAAGTCATTCACACACACTCACAATGATAGAGAGGATAATACAGTGGTTGATGTTCTCTCTCCTCTCTAGGATCATCTCTAAGGATCGAACCCATCCTAGGTGCTCGATCCCTATAAATCCTACACATACCCTCTTCATTAATCCAAGATTTGGAGATTTGCTAAAATGACCAAAATAAAAAAGAAATCCCTTGGTTTCAAAACAATAAAAACCATTTAGAAAAAGGAGGATTGCCCAAATTTGTTTCTTTTAAAGATAAAGCTTCCATTCAGAAAATCTCAACACAATGTGTTGTCCTAGGGGCTTCTATACAAACAGAGCTTTTGAGGCATCTCATTGAGGTGTGTCGACCATGATGAGGCTAAGACTATTCTACATGAGTTCCACAATGGAGAATAAGGGGGTCATGTCAATTCAAATATGATGGCCATGAAAATACTTAGAGCATGTTATTTTTAGTTCACCCAGAAACAAGATTGTCATAACCATGTTAGAGAATGTCACCAATATCAAGTGCATGGACATGCTCTTCACACTCCATCATCTTCATTGCATTCCATTGTTAGCCCATGGCCCTTCACCATGTGGGTGTTTGACATCATTGGGCCAATCTCACCCACAACATCCAATAGACACAAGTTCATTTTAGGAGCTAATGAATATTTTTCTAAATGGATTGAAGCTACCTCGTTGGCAAATGTTCAAGGACAACATGTAGTGGCATTCATTAAGAAAAATATCTTGGCTCGATTTTAAGTCCCAAGAGACCTAGTGTCAGATAATGGTACCCTATTCAAAAATGAGAAGGTGGAAATGTTGTGTAACACCTATGACATCACTCAACACTTCTCATCTTCCTACTACCCTGAAGGCAACGGCTAAGCCGAAGCTACAAACAAAACTCTCATAAGCATAATTGAGAAAACCTTAGAAAAGGGTAGGACATAGCATGAGAAATTAGATGAAGCCTTATGGGCTTATAGAACCTCCATCCACACTCCCACAAATGTCACACCTTTCGAGTTGGTCTATGGTACAAATATTGTACTTCCCATTCATATCAAGTTGCATTCATTTCATACATTCATGACATTCGACATGCCCTTAGAGACCTACAACAAGCTAGGCTTGCTAAGCTTGATTTGCTTGATGAGAAGAGGCTCCTTGCCATGGATCATGCACATGCATACCGACAAAGGATAGCCTGACATTATGAGAAGCACATTAAGGCTCGCCACTTTAAAGTAGGTGACCGTATTTTGAAAACTTTACACCACCGAGGCCCACATCCCCTTGCAAAGTGGTGGCTCAAGTGAGAAGGTCCCTATGTTGTAAGAGGAGCAACCACAAATAATGCATATTGGTTGATTGATGCTGAGGGAAGAAACTTGGTAGACCATATAAATGCCCAATACTTGAACAAATATCATGTTTAGGGCCTCCCACAAATTCTTTCGAAATGAATTTTGAAAATGGGTCTCCTTTGAGTTTCTTGAAAGAAGGACAAAAATTGATTATATGACTCTAAATTAGTGAATTGATACAAGATGAGGCTTAGTCCAAAATAGCAAAATATTTTCAAATAGTATGTGCTATTATGAAATAGGATACACTTGATTAGATCGAGTATCTAGAGGGATAAGCTATTTTTCCATTTCATTCTCTCAAAAGAAAAATTGGCAAAAAGTCAAAAGAAAAAGGAAAAGAAAATAAACCTCCAATATAGGGGTCTTCCTAAAAAGAAAAAGAAAAAGGAAAGATAAAACCTTCAATATAGAGGTTCCCTTTAAAAGAAAAGAGAAGCCAAAGCTCAAATGAACAATTTTCCATCAAAAATTTTTGTTTCCTTGTACCACGGGATGCTTTAGAAGAGACCGTGGGAAACTCATTCCCCATCCCCCTACAACTTATCACAAAGGAGAAAAAGTTTGTCATTACATTCTTAGAGTAGGAATAGAAACTATCAATTTAGATTTTATTTTGTTTAGGGTTAGACCTTGTCATGTGGGAAATGGAGTTTTGAAATACCAATCAAGTTTTTTTTAGCAAAAACCTCTGCTAAGTAATGGATATTAAAACCCAAGTGAAGAGAAAAGGTAAGAAATGGAAGTCCCTTATGATAGAAACAAAAAGGAGTTTTCTTTTGAAATGAATTTTTACAAAACCCAAAGCATCAAACAAAACAATATGGAAACCATCCTATTTGGGGCAGCTGACCTTCATGGGTACTCTCTCAAGCTCCCAAACTGGTCTGTAGGAGTCTCTAAAACCTTTTCATCCATTTCACACTTCATGCACACATGCATCCATAAAAGGATCATTCATGCATGGTCATTATAGGCGCCAAGTCTCATTCATGTAAAGTCCCCTTTGGCTAAAAAACCCCTCATTTTCAAATAAGATAAACCCAAGAAAGGAGATTTTATCGAAAAAGGAAGGGATCCATACTCTTGAGAAATGTTTGGGAAGAAAAATCAAAGGGTGTTTATTCTTTACCATTAACCAAATAAATTTGGGTTAATGCCAAAGAGGGGCATCTCTAAACACCCGAAAAAAATTTGTAAATAATTTTTTTCCAAATACATACTTTTTCAAATTCAAACTTATGTGAAAACTCTCATAACCCTTGAAATTGTTTTAAAACCTGATGATTTTTAAAGCACACTTTTTTCCAAAAGTAAATGTTTTGGAAATTTTGGAGGCTGAAGTTGGATCAAGTGAAATGAAAAAGTAATGTTTTTTTCAGGAAAGATAAGTAAGTGCCTAGGATAAGCAAAGATCCACAAAAGGCAAGCCAATTTAGGGTCAAGTTGCAAGGCAAGTCCAACCGAGGACCAAAAAGGTAAGGGGATCAAGCTATGAAGTAGGCAAGCCCAACTCGGTCTAGGATCAAGTCATGAAGCCCGATCTAATTTGATTCAGGTACAAATTGTAAAGCAAGTCCAACTCGAGACCAAATCAAGGCAAAGTGGATTCAATTCAAGTCAAGGGGCTGCACCAACCTAGCCCAGGTCAGTGTAAAAGGGACTCTTGGTTACATGCAATCAAGATAAAGTAGGCACCAAAGACCCAATCAAGGGTGCATCCAATTAAAGACGCACCAATAATCAAGGTGTGTGTTTGGTCAAAGTGAATAAAAAATAAGGCTAATACAATGGCCGAGTGGCTAAGACAAAAGCCACACTCATGCACCACATAAGGACCAAGGTTGCACCACAGAATGACCAAGACCTAGCCATAAGGCGGGCTGCACTTGGGAGAACACTAGGAGCCACATGTAGACCGCACCTATGCCATGACCAAACCATGTGGGTTGCATCAAGGCTACATCTTGATGAAGAGGGGGACCACCATGAGCCCCATGTGCTCCCATGTGAGGCCATGTGACCAGCATCCCCACATTGGATAGAATCAAACTTGGGCCAAGCACATGACCATGCTCAATTCGTGGAAGACCCTAGAGACTTCCTTTGAAAACTATAAATACAACCCTTGTGGGTTGGTTCAAGGAAAAAAAATTCAAGAGAAGTCCCAACAAATTGAGATAGAGAGAGAGGAGAGAAAGAAGGAGGAGGAGTCACCCCAAGCCAAGGTGTTGCCCCCAAGTTGCCGGCCAAATCCCATCGCCCAAGATCTGATCAAGGTCGATCTTCTTTCCTTCTCTTTTCCCTTCTTCAATTTCATTCAATTCAAGTTGTAATTAAGGAGCAAATGTCTCCAAAGTAATGTAATATTTTAGGAGAAGTACTATAAAAATTTGTCTATGGAAAACAATAAGATCGTCCATCACTTATTTGTTTATTAGTTGCATCTACATCAATATACATTGTACCTTATACTCTCTCATCCCTTCTATGCACAATAGATATATTAGTTTCTCTTGATTATTATACTTCCTCCCTAATAAAATATGAAGCCATAAGAGGGGCATTAATACCAAAGTTTTACACACAATGATAAGAGTATGTAAATCACTCTTATAGTGGATTAAAGGTCCATAAGATTATGTAAGGGCAGGCATGGACTATGATCACATATGTTTTCCAAGAGAGCTTTCATCCTCGAGAGAGATCGCCCTTGAATTCATATGTAGATGAGTTCCTCTCCAAACGAATACAAGTCCTCAACCAAAATTTCTTTGGATGATCACTAACCTATTAAAGATCAATCAGATTCATCCATTAGCCTCTTAAACAGAAAACTCTGTTTCTAGTATTTTGTATATGTCTGTTCATTGAATTTTCCAACACTGACGTGTTAACAAAAAATTCTAAAAATTAGTCTACACCTCACTCACACACTAACCAACATCGCATAAAATGTTTAAGAATTTTAGGTGTTGGTAAGGTCATAAATAAATTTATGAAAAACTGAACTTAAACTGAGACAGAACCTGCCTGCACTTCATATCGTGTAATAGAGCCTAGGTAAAACTCCCTTAACTTTGTCTGTATTAATCCAACAATTCTGAAAATGATTTAATTGGAAAGTTAATTGTCATAGTTTTTTAACTTCCAATTTCATAAAATTATAAGATCTACGTGTAGAGATACAAACATTTTTCTAAACCTTTGTATTTCTGTGATAAAGTCTTTTCTGAGTTCTAAAGTTAGGAATTTCAGGAATTTAATTCTGTTCATCCTCATAACTAAAAACCAAAACAAAAATATTCCAATAAACTTCACATCTGGGCCTAGCCTAGGTGAATTTTTCAGGATTTGTGGAATCCCACAAAATTCTAAAACAATTCGAAACAATTATTGCTGGAAATAGGACTGGTTATGTTTTTCAGAACTTAAGTTGTTTTTTGTCAAGAGAATGATCACATGATTTTGAAGTCTTTTTCAATTGAAAATTTGTTTCAAAAACTTACTGGATCACAAGACATTTTTTCAAGTGTCTAGCTTGACCCTTGAGCATCAGTTCAAGAACGCTTATGTCAAAAAGAATCCACTTGTCCACAATCATCAAAAAGGTTAGAAAATCTAATTTTGCAAGTTTTAGAAAACTTGTTGGCACACTCACATTTTGTTTTGTAAATCATATTTCAAGTCTATCCATAGACTAGGAGTTTTATTTTAACTCACTGTCGAAGAGGTGGTATGGGAGGCCAAATAATGTGGGAGGCCAAACAGTGTAGGAAGCCACCGAAGAACATGGAAGGCCGCCAAAGAGGAAGGGTAGTTGGCCATTGTGAGAGGTCGAACAATGTGGGAGGCCACCGAAGAGGTGGCATGGGAGGCCGCCGAAGAGGAAGGATGGATGGCTAGCATGAGGGGCCAAATAATGTGGGAGGCCGCCAAAGGTCGCATGAGAGACCACCGAAGAGCATAGGATGCAACCGAAGAGTGTGGGAGGCGAAGAGGAAGGCTGGGACGCGAAGAGGAGCGACTGCTAAACTGTTGGACTTGCACAATGACTTAAATAAGGCCACAATGACTTGTTCGACTGGTTGAGCATTGCTAGATGGTTCTCTAAGCTCCACTAGAGGTCTGGATATTGACAAATTTATAGTTAGGAGATAAAGGGAAGAGTACATTGTAAATCGATAATATGCATCTAATATTTTGATGATACTGTTTGAACTCACCAACATGTCAACAACCTTTAGTACAATATTGAAAAGGTCTTCTAAGGTTATCTTAACAACTTCATGATGGTGTACCTTGGTGACATCATAATCTATAATAGGCCATTAGAGGGGCATGTGAAACACCTACAGTTAGTGTTTAGAGATCACACCCTCTACCTAAAGTGGGGGTAGCATGAATTAACATGAGATACATTTCCTAGGTCATGTTGTACCAAGGTTCCATCTAGATGGATTGGTTAGAAGGTAAAGGTATTGTTGGTTGGGTGCGGTCTTAGAAGAATGTCCAAAAAAAAGAGCAGCTTCTTCAACCTTGCAAACTACTAGAGATTTATCGAGGATTACGCATACAATGAAGCATTGTAGATAGACCTCTTAAAGAATTTGTATAAGTTAAGTATTAGGACGCTTTTAAGGTCTAGGGGTCATATTTAAATAGCTCTATTTTTTGTCAAAGCATTGAGTATCTTCTTACAAATTAGTCTTGAAATTGAGTCTATAGGGAATTCTGAAAAGGTTCAAGATTTGTTTAAATTTTTGAATATTTGAAAATAGAAAGAATCATGTGTTTTAAAACTTGCCTTTTGTTAACATAAGGTGATTGTTCTTAAATGTGGAGAAGTTGGATTTTTATAGGTGGTGTCCATTATAAGCTAGATTTCATGAGTATTTTGAGTTTTCTTCTTCTTATTTTTTTAGTGAGATACAATGAAAAACAAAATTTTAGATTTTATGAGATTTCTAGTAATGAGAAATATCAAATGTATTGGAATTCTCTCTAAGTTGTAGAAAATCAACATATTAAAGATATAACTTAGCTAATTTGGAGAATACCCTAATCATTGTTTGTATTTATCCCTTAAGATAAGTAAGTCCTTATAAGAAGTGGGTTAATGCAGTCTTTAAAAGATAAGGAGGGAGACATCTCTTCTTTCTTAAATTTCTCAAGGACATAAGGTGTCCAAGATGAGTTGTGTTTATAAAGGCCTACATCTACAGTAGATTGCATTTGTTTTTCTTACACCCCTAGGAGCTGAACGATTCCCTTTGGAGCACATGCACACTTTGGAGTTTGCTCGTTGAGGAGGAATCAACAATTCTTGGTTGTAGCTGCTAACTTATCAGCAAGGATAAGGACACCTTGGGGGTAGAGTATAAGGAGTTGACCCCTATTCAGCAGGACAAGAAGATGTTCCTTTGAAGCCTAGATGGACCTATACCTTTCAAATATTTTTTTCTTTGTTATTATTAGCTTAAAATTGTAGTAAAACGAGCAAGCACTTTAAGAATAAGATATGCACTAAATATTGTTTTTCGTAGGCACATTCCTTTGAATGCAATTCTTTTTGGCACACCTAGTGGTACCTTGAATGTCTACTAGGCTGTTTCTAGGGTTCGTCATCCACTTTAGCTCTATAAATTTTTATTCTTGTTTGTTTTTTACACTTATTTGGGCAAGGTTATGACACTTTTTACTTTTATAATCTATTATATATGTCAGATAGACTTGTGCATGTCCTGTATTTCATTACTTGCTTTCTAGGACATACTTTATGTTAATTACTTTGAGCATCGAGAAGTTGTTTTCTATGATGAACTCTTGGTACTACATTGCTTATTATCTGCAAATAACAAGCTTGTAGTAGACCTAATTGATTATTTTGTGACTACTCTTCCGTGATTTATTCATGCTTATATCATACGCACGTTATTACACATACTTCTCACTACACACTTGTGAGACTTGTATGGAGCTCGTGAGTTTTTCATAAACTTTACTCAGCCAACCGATATGAGCCTCCTTAGCAAGGAGAACAAGGCTCCTTGATTTTTTCCATACCCACTTAATATCATAGATGTCCTTGACTCACATACTTAATATTGTACATTGGTTGAGCCTTGTGGGGCCTTGGTTGAGTCTATTTGCATTGATGGAGCCCATCTCTATTACACTAGATTCATGGGAAAACCAAAAAAGAACCATGATGGTTAGATTCATCTTTTTATTGCTAAGTCAAAACCATATCTAGAAGAAGACCGTCTATGAGCCTATCCATGACTCCTAGTTGTCGCCTTCTAAAAAAAGAAAGTCACTAAGCCTAAGACCTCCAAAATGTCAAAATTTAAGGATCATGAATAGTTTGAAGAGTATGATCCGGAGTTAGAGGCCTCTTATCAGCTAATAGGAAAAGTCCCTGAGCCTAGAATAAGAAGCCTCCCTTAGACAAAGATTCTTAGAAATTGAAAATATTAAAGATGAAACAGAGAAAGAGAAAAGAAAGAAAAATAAAAAAAGATTGTACTGGAAATACTAGAATATTAGACAGAGGATAAAAGAACCTAGAAAGGCTACCCATAGTCTTAGGAAAAGTAAAAATCTAGAGGTGAATGAATTTGTGAAGTAGAAGAGGCATGAGAATGCGTATACTTTCAACAACAGATTTCAAATTCCCATTACTATGATGCATAAACCCATACACAGAGATTTCCATTATGATGTTTTTTGAGAATTGAAAATTTGGTCAATGATAGCCAAACAAATAGTTGAGACCTTTAAAGAGCTTACTAAAATGCTTTATAGCATGAATCTAATTTGAAGAAAGGTCTTTGTGATTGTATTTTGAAAATTGGGCATTTTAAGGATAACAAAACTAAGTATGGGACCCATTTAATCACCATTGCCCAATCTACCAACCCCACCACTGAAGAATGATCAGAGAAAGGACCCTAGATCTAAGGTCTTTTCCCCTAAACCTAACCCCAACCTAAGCTTTCCAAGAGGATCTCATGGGACCCAAACAGTAAGTTCACCCCTTTGGATCATTTATGGAGATAATCTCTCTATTTGTCAAGCTGATGAGTCTACCATTGACCTTCTCATGATACTCCAACTTAGTGATTCTCTCTCCTTTTGACCCTAAAGTTCTACCTATGGGACATACTACTATAACTCAATTATTCCATCCAAAAGCCTTTCTTGATGGGGCAAGGTAGATGATTCACCTTTCATATGTTCAACCTTCTATCTGGACTACATTCGATTTTTAGTTGCATAGAATATGTTTTTATTGATAGGTTAGTGGCATTAGAATAACTCCGAGAGTTGGCTCAACCTACTTGGTCTTGGCTTGATCCTGCTTGTCACTTTTCATCTGGCCCAACTTAATTTTGGGATGTTTTGTAGGTCCCTTGGGTTGTTTTATGATTATGAGATTCTTACAACATCTAGGGGAATGTCGAGTATGAGGAGACATAAAAGAGCATTTGACAATTTAGGCATATCTCCCGATCCTTACTTAATGACTTCAGTATTTGCTTTTTTGTTGTCAACCAAAGTTGTTTGATTCATATCAAAGAGAGACATCTGTAAACACCCCAATTTTTTAAGTCAAGACTTTGAGTATCTTGTCACAAATTAATCTTCAAGTTAAATCTGTGAGGAATTCTGAAAAGGTGCTAGAGCGTTTTTGAATGTTTCAAGCTTGAAGAAGAATGATATGGGTCTAAATTCTGATTTTTATGAACACGAGGTGGTGTTCTAGAAGTTGTATTTGATTAGGGGTATATCATATAAGCTTGATCTCATGAGCATTTGAGTTTTTTTATAATTATTTTTAAGGAGATGTGAAAAACAAGGAAATCTTAGTAAGGAAGGATATAAATTGTGCTAGAGATATCTTAGGTAACTTCGAGAAAAGATAACTCCTAATCATTGTTAGGACATATCCCTTTGAGATAAGAGTTCCCATTGGATATCTCTTCTTTCTCAACTTCTTAAGACCATAAGGTGTACAAGGGGAGTCATGTGAAGATGGTTTGTATCTATAATGGATCACATGCCTTTTCTCACAACCCAAGGACAACAGGAGTTGCACGGTTCCCTTTGGAGTACATGGACACTTTGGAGTTGGTTCTTGCTGAGGAGGAGATCACCAACTCTTGGTTGTAGGTGCTAATTTATTAAAGCGAGGATGATGATACTCTAAATGCACCTGAGTAGCACAAGTTAATCCTTGTTTATCAAGATAAGTACATTTGCTTGAAGCCTGGACAAGCCAGCACCTCTTGAAGATCTTCCTTTATTATTATTGATTTGTAATTGTCATAAAATGAATAAGCACTTTTGGAATAAGATTTGCATTGCATGTTGTTTTTCATAGGCACATTCATTTTGCATACACCGTAGTGGGACATGTATTAAAGTTGTTTGACTTTTGACAACCATTAGGAGACAATACTAATGCTAATGGTCGGACGAGGGTCAGGTTTTGGTGCAAGGTAGTGATCATATGGCTTTTGAGACCTGAAAACTTAGAGATGCTGAGACATGCTACCATATACATGAGAAGAAACTATTGACACAGGTGCATTATCTACAATTGTGTGTCTTCTTGCTTGAGTGTCATTCAAAGTATCAAGGTAGCATGGTGAATACCTTCTTCAAGATGCAAAAGAAACCTACACCTTGTCAAGTTCAAGGGCTCAATCTACTTGAAGAGTATGACTCCGAATAATCAATTAGGGTGACACAATGAGGTGGTCGATATCTTGAGTTAGAAGAAAGTGGCGGAAGTGCCTGCAGGTGTGTTACATATGATATGACCTGGATTTTACTTCAATCTATATCATATTTGAAGAATTGAAGATCAAACTAGTATCCAAATTCACCTTTAATATTCAAGGCTCATTAAAGATCCAAAGTCTAGCTCAAATCAAGATTCTCAAATGCATATGAAGAACAAACAAGGTTCTAATCAGAAGAGGACTCTATCAAGGTAACCATCTCAAAGGCCACTCTTCATATTTGACAGAAAGACTTGGAAGACATTTAAGTTACAAAAGGACTCCTCATCAAAAGCCAAATGAAGTAGTACTCATTTAAAGCCTTATCAAATTCCCATATGAGTAGGACTAACAAAAACTCACACGGAAACTATGGATTCAATTCCTTCTAATCTCTTACTCTCCTTTCCTCTGAATTTTCTAGGGTAGCTACCATCTCTTCCTAGAGCTACTCTCTCTCTCTCTCTCTCTCTATATATATATATGTATATATAATACTAGATTGGTGTTTCTTATATCTTTCTCAATCACTTCTTGTTGCGACAATCACCATGAATGTTGGTAATCATGCTGCTTCTCAAACTGCCATACCAACAACCTTCCTGCCATGTCTTGTTGATTGCTTCATCTGATTGCCACCTCAGCCACCATCATGAGCCAAGAAAACCACCACTAGAGCCTTGTTGCTAATCACTGCCATCTAAAGCAATCACACCCCAACAAAAACAATCAATTCCCTTTGCCCCACACAGCTATGCTTAACAAAACTAACCTGACTAGCCAAAAACTGTTCCACCTCAACCCAAAACCAATCACCATCTTGTTTCCAGACTCCTTAATTAGCCAACTTGAACCACTACTCGCGTTCTTTTTGTTGACAAAATCCTGCTGAGCATCAAACGCAACCAATCTCCTACAAGTTGTTAAGATCTTGCACGAAAAGTTATCATGTTGCTTTCCTCCACATGAACCATTATTAACACCTTGCCCTGCATCACTCAGCTGCTTATCAGTCACTGAAGTCCCTCAGCATTGCTGACATTTGATCCAAACGACAACCCATTTTAATCATACACCTAAGAATCATCACCAGCATCTTGCTACCCAAATAGCCACCGATGAAGTTGAACACAACCTTCTTTAAATCTTACCACAAGAAGTCAAGAGCCTCGTCATCACACAGGCCGTTACTAGTGTCCTTTGGTGAACTATGGCAACCCACCAAGTTCCCTAGACCTTTAGTGTGAAAACCCCTTTTCCGATCAACCTCACCATAGGCTCCACCACTATCTGTCTAAGCGCTTGAATTGTTGTTGCCAACTGTGCGGACTGCCACCCAACCTTCACCTTGTTGGCATGTTCTGCCACTGACCATCATCTATCTCCTTGGCCTTGAACTCTAAAGCCTCACTGTACCTTCCCTTTCAACTCAATACTTAATCATGACCATGAATGAAGCCAGGCTCAATGGACCTCCACCAAGTCCCACTTGGTTGATGTTGACCAGAAGCATGTTACCTTTGACCAACTACGACTCAATTGTTCTTGATCGAAACCCATCAATATATATATATGCCAGGATGCATTATTTTGCTCGGATAGCCTAAAGTTTCTCAACTTACATGCAAAACTCTATATTGAATTGAACTGAATTGTTTTGGGGCTTATGCATGCCAGGATGCATTATCTGGTACGAGAGTATTTCACCCTTGAATTTTGTATTTGGTGATATCTTTAACCTATTTGTGCTTTCAAGATGGATTTTGAAAAGAATTACATGTTGGGTTTGATGAGATGTCACCAAAAAAGATACATAGAAACGTACTTCTTTCCAAATATCTTTCTTCCATTTGATTATATTAACTCATGCACAGTAGGAATAGAAATAGATTGGGATATTGAATTACCCAAGTAACTTTTTGCTCGACTTGAAATGCAACTTCTTTTCCTGGTTTATTTGTGTATCATTAGATGAATTGCAATGTTAGAAGATGACTATCCTACGTAAATCACATGAATATCTTCCCTTTAATTAACCAAATCCGGTACCTACACCGGACTAATTTAAAAAGTTCCATTAATACTCTGTGCTGCTTCAAAGATTCTATATTTAGAGTCTAAAAGATCAAGTTCTTTATCTTATAATGGTTTAAAAACTAAAAAAATATTTTTATATGACGAGTTATGCCACAAAGGGTGAGATCCTACAAGGAGCTAGGGAACCCAAAAAATTCAGTTGTTGGTGGAAGATGCCGAAAAATCCAAAATTTGCACAAATTTATGGTAAAGATCCAAGTCTGAATCTTATATTATCAAGGAGAAATGCAATTTCACTTATATTGTGTTAAAAGTTACTGTAGAACTTAGGAATTTTTAGAGTTCAAATTGCCAAATGTTTCTTGCCTGAATTAGGATTTTAGTGGATCTAGAAATTCTACCCATAAAATTTCATCTAGTCAGGAGACTATGACCTGGAATCATGAATTTTGGAGTCATTATTGAGGAGAAACAATTAAACAATCTTGACATGGATGGTTCCAATCCTAACGGACAGTTAGAACCGGAACCAAACTAGGCCCCAAACCGGCAGGAACCAGGCCGAACTAGAACCGAAACTGTGTCCGTAACCAAGATCATCTTGGTTCGGTTACAGGTTCAACTTTCACAAAACTGGAACCAGTGGTTCAGAACCGCTGGTTCTAATATATTATTTAAAAATATACTTTTAAAGTGAATTTACAAAGAATCAAAATAATTTTACTTAAAATACAATAACATGATTGTTGCCATTATCATAGCTTCATAGGTAATGATACGCTTAGGCCTATGAATCATAATGATGGACACGGCAAAAGTCAGTCAGTATGAAGCATAATGACTGAGTCGATCATTAATGTCAAATGTATGTAAAGATCTAATAATTTTTTTTATTTTATGTATGGTTCTAGCTTTGACCCGGAGCCGGTGAGTATGGACCTGTAACCGAGATTGGCCTACAATCGATTCTGTTACGGTTCATAGGTTTGGACAAACTGGAACTGGCTATGTCTAAGACGATCTAATACAATTCTGTAATCCTTGCAGAGAAGGGTTGAAACAAGAGTTGTATTACCAAAAATGTTATCCTTTAACTCGGGATGATTTTTTAATGAAATGTCACATGGGGCATCTTTTCAGAATATTAGTTTTCATGACTTTATATCTTCATTATCCAGCTAGTAATTTTATAATTTATTTTATATATTTTAAGTTTTAGACTACAGGGAATGATAATTGCGAGATGTGTCTGGTATTGTATAGTGATTCTCAGGAAACGGTATGATACGGGGATGCAAGTAACACTGGATAAGACGAGATAGCCAAGACTTTTTTACCAAGAAAATTATAATTGTTTTTAGATTCCTTTCTTTCATTATTCTTTTATTTTTGGAGAAAAAACTACCTCTTGTTAGGCTTCACATCACCCGTGACATTTTGGATACTATTCTCCAGTCTTTTCTTTTGGAGCTTCCTCAAGATAATAGACCGTATATAATCACGTGGACCATGTGGGCAATGTCGTGAGGGTTGCTAGGAAAGTTTCCCCCATACTTGATATGGGGAATGGAGTGAGGACATTCTTTTAATTGCCAAATCTGTCCTACCCAATTTTTTTTCAACAGTTCCTCCTGTTATTCATACATTAAGAAGTATTAGGGGTACTGTTGTCAACGTATACATTTAACAGGTTAATGCCGTAGGACATGCTCAGCATTTGGGAACAAGATTCCATTGTCCTTTTTGCATAAATTTAAGATATAATCAA
This sequence comes from Brasenia schreberi, assembly GCA_036023115.1. NCBI lineage: Eukaryota > Viridiplantae > Streptophyta > Magnoliopsida > Nymphaeales > Cabombaceae > Brasenia > Brasenia schreberi. Next base: position 7,025,921 of record JAYKKT010000076.1, on the reverse strand, counting down.
GTTGTCATAAATGAGCTCATTCATTGCATGTTTCAAATTGGTACTCAGTAAAGCCAATTTACATTCATTTACTTTACTTTGTTTTAGATCTTCGATAAAGGTGACCTGTTTCACAGGCAACTTACTATAATTGCTTCTGTCTGATGCCTTCGTTTTCACTGTCGTCAACAGTAAGCATCAAGCTCTTTGTAGAGTAAACCTTCAACTGAAGACACCAAACCTCCTCCCTCTATTGAAGACTGATTTATATTCATAAAATTGCGTAAGTAGTGCACGTTATTCATCTATTTTGTCATTATGCGACTACTATATGCCTTGATATTTTAGTCTGCAATGTCTTGGTTACGTGGTGTGGTTTGTTACCTGGTTATCCATTGGCTATTCGCAATATTTTCAGTTGCTCTTGTATTCCTATCCTGAACTTTAGATCCATTTGTAGGTGCTCATTTATTGAGTTAATAATATCCATCCACCCCGGATTTTTCATGTTCCTGGATGATTTATGCTGCTTCCCGTACCAAAAACCATTGCCGCTTTAAGAGCAATCTAAGAACTTTCTTTTGGTCAGTCTACGTTCAGTGTATAGAGTAGACTGTTTCTCTTACTGCGGGGGTTTTCCGTTGTGGGTGGTCACCATTTCTGGTGCCTGAATTGCGGTGGCGTGTATTCGAGTGATTCCTCAATTGTTGATCTGAATTTGGTGTTGGAGAATCTATTGGATTCACCTGTTTTTCGCGATGAGATTTCTTTTGCTTGCTGCCATGATAGTCTTCTTGTCTTTATGTTTGCTGCGAGTTGTAGGGCAAAACAACTCCGGTGTTGCTTCGAGGCTGAGCGTTGTGAACGTTGGAGCCTTGTTCAACTTCAACTCCATAATTGGAAGAGCAGCGAAGCCAGCCCTACAAGCGGCAGTGGATGATGTGAATGCGAATTCTAGCATTTTATCGGGCATACGTTTCAACTTAATTATGCAAGATACTAGATGCAATGGTTTTCTTGGAACTGTAGAAGGTACCTTCTACCGATCTTCTTCCATCATTGTCTTTCTTTTGGAAGCTTTAATTGGTAGAGTTCCTCGTGATGATTGCGCGTTTTGAAGGTAAATCTTTACTGTTTGTTTCTTAAAGTTGATTGATAGTTATTAGCATGAGTATTCTTTCGCACCCTTGAGGTCTCCTATTCTTTATTACTGGGACTTTCATTTCTAGCCATCCCTGCCTACCATTCTTTTCTCAGTCCGCTTGTAGCATTCACATGATAAGTTAAGGTCGTATCTCTGCTTTTCTTTCGTAAAATAAATCAAGGAAGTCTTTTCTCAGCGTGAATCTACTAGCTTTGCCATATCTTTTAATCAATAGGGGCTTACCGGCAGCCTTTTCATCAAAGAACTTTTATATGTTTTGTCGGCTTAGTTTATGTCACGGAATACAAGGAGTTTGAGCATGAACAAATGGTGTCTTGAGCATGTTGGGTATGATGAAAATATGGTTATGCATTCTCAGACATAAATCAGATCTCTTTAGAACCTGTAACGAAAAAACTGACTGGCTTCTGGTTGTAGTCATATGTTTGTTGCCTTGGAACTGACTGTATAATCGGATTTGCAGCTCTGCAGCTCATACAGAAAGATGTGGTGGCAATTATCGGCCCTCAATCATCAGTAGTTGGTCATTTGCTCTCCCATGTTGTTAATGAGCTCCATGTGCCTCTTCTGTCATTTGCAGCCACTGACCCAACCTTGTCTTCACTACAATATCCTTTCTTCCTCCGAGCAACACAGAGCGACTACTTCCAGATGAAAGGAGTTGCTGATCTGATTGAGTATTATGGGTGGAGGGAGGTCATTGCCATATTTGTGGATGATGACTACGGGAGAAATGGTATATCCGCATTGGGTGATGCACTCGCTATGAAGCGATGTAAAATTTCATATAAAGCCGCACTGCCACCTGGTGCTGATGCAAATTCAGTCAAGGATTTGTTAGCCTCTGTAAATTTGATGGAGTCCAGAGTGTATGTTGTGCATGTAAATCCAGACTCAGGTCTCTCCATCTTCTCGATGGCAAAGGCTCTTCAAATGATGAGCAATGGTTATGTGTGGATCGCAACAGATTGGCTGGCTACAGTTGTAGATTCATCTGTGCCTCTGACTCGTAGTACAGTAGATCTTCAAGGAATTGTTGCTTTTCGCCATCATATACCAGATTCAAACCATAAAAAAGGATTTACTTCCAGATGGAGTACCCTTTTTCAACAAGGCAAAGCTAACTCTAGTCTGAACTCATATGGCCTTTATGCATATGATACTGTTTGGATGATTGCCCGTGCTATTGATGAACTTTTGAGTGGAGGAGGAAACCTTACATTCTCTAATGATCCCAAATTGCGTAATTTTAATGGGACCAAGCTTAACTTGTCATCACTCAAAGTGTTTGATGGAGGGCAGCAGTTACTTCAGAAATTGTTGCAGACAAACTTTATGGGTCTCACTGGTCAGGTTCAGTTTGATTCAGAAGAGAACTTGATCCATCCAGCATATGATATCATTAATCTTGGGGGAGTAGGGAGTAGCACGATTGGATACTGGTCTAACCATTCTGGTTTGTCGATTTCGTCACCTGAGGCATTGTATGAAAAGCCCCTTAATACTGCCAGCACCAGTCAACAACTTAATACTGTTACGTGGCCTGGTCAAACGCTGGCAAGACCCCGTGGTTGGGTATTCCCTAACAATGGGAAACCATTAAGAATTGGTATACCTTATAGAATAAGTTATAAGCAGATGGTAAGAAAAGGAAATGGCCCCAACAAAGCAGAAGGCTTTTGTATAGATGTGTTTGAGGCAGCAGTAAGACTTCTACCTTATCCTGTACCTCACGAATTTATATTTTATGGTGATGGCAAATCAAACCCGAGCTACGATGAACTCGTTGATGCAGTAGCGTCAAATGTTAGTGTTCGTTGATGCAATGCAAACTGTTTCTTTAATTTCTTGACAAGCCTGCAAGTTTTGTTATTTGTTAACCTGTTTGCCTTCGCTGCCATATGCAGAACTTTGATGCTACTGTTGGTGACATAACTATCGTAACAAACAGGACAAGAATTGTTGATTTCACTCAGCCTTATATTGAATCTGGTCTTGTTATAGTCGCTCCAGTCAAGGAGATCAGTTCTAGTCCTTGGTCCTTTCTGAAGCCATTCACATGGCAAATGTGGTTGGCAACAGGGTGCATTTTCCTTGCTGTTGGAGCTGTTGTCTGGATACTTGAGCATCGAGGAAATCCTGAATTCCGTGGAACACCCAGGCAACAGATTGTTACAATGTTTTGGTAATTCATCAACTCAATCTGTTTCGAGATATCTCATTTGAAGAAGGCTCTGGATTTCTTTTGTGTTATAAAAACTTCAGTTATTATCAGCATGAGTTATAAATGACTGAACATTGTGTTGCATTCTCGAAAGACTTTATTCTTCTAAGCGATGTTGGTTGATTCCCTTCTATCCGTGAGATTGTTTGTTATGATTATCTCATGCATTTGTGACTCACAGGTTTGACCAAAGATGATATTGAAAATGTTTACAGCCAAATGAAACAATGAGAATGCATACAGAAGAGGAGGGAGACCGTTGTATGTATGAGGTTAAATGACTTAAGAGAAGCAAATGAAAACCATATAAAATTCATTTAAATTGACATAAAAAGAATGTACAAAGAATACAGCGATCAATTGGTTCTTAAGGAGTTGAGCTAGGCCCTAGCTAGGAATTACTTAGATGACTCTTGTGGCCTCTTTTTGCCTTTGACAACAGAAATGTGAACTTTTCTTCTATTTGGTTAACCGTCTTCGTGAAATTTACGTATAACTAAACATGGAGGCTTTAGCCTTTTTATGAGGTGACCTAGAAAGTGCAGTCCAACTCTTATGTTGCTCCATCCAGGCGATTGTCCAAGAGGTGGGTGCACCTGTCCTTTCTGCCAGTCCTCTTTCCTGCAACAACGTAGAACTTTCTGTTGTTAAGACAAGCAACTGTCTTTGCACACAGTAAGTCCACCCTTTTTCACAGTCCATGTCATATTCATGAAACATATTTTACTGTATCTTTCTATCTAGAAACAAACCAGCTTCTTTATTATTTCAGGAGAAAACACAGTTAGTCCACTTGGTCGTATTGTGCTGATAATCTGGCTTTTTGTGGTTCTGATAATCAATTCCAGCTACACTGCAAGCTTGACATCAATTCTCACCGTGCAACAGCTGTCCTCTCCCATAACAGGAATTGATACCTTGATAGCCAGCAATGAACGTATAGGATTCCAAGTAGGGTCATTTGCTGAAAACTATCTGACCGAGGAACTCAACATCCCAAAACATAGACTTGTTCCTCTTGGCTCACCAGAAGAATATGCTATTGCCCTTGAGAAGGAACTGTTGCAGCTGTGGTAGATGAACGACCATATGTAGAACTCTTCCTGTCAGACCACTGCAAATTCTCAATTAGGGGCCAAGAGTTCACCAAAAGTGGATGGGGATTTGTGAGTATTAAATGATAATCTGGAATCGATTTCTTAAAAACAATAAAATAATATCTTCTTTGTTAATTGTATCTGAATGATTAATATTTTATCAATTCCTAACAAAATGGTGATTTTTTTGAGAAAATTCTGTTGCTTCTATAATGAGTAAGCAAGTCAATCAAAATACACAAGATTCACTCTGACTATTTATGCTATAGCTACTCAGAAATGCACATGAATTTGCTTGAGATTTCTTTCCATTAGTGTACTGCTCATTTTAACAACAGTGAGTGTTCCAAATTACCATCATCACTTGTGGCCCTGCAGGCTTTTCAGAGAGACTCACCCTTAGCGGTTGACATGTCAACTGCCATACTGGGACTTTCAGAACATGGTGATCTCCAAAGAATACATGATGAGTGGTTACCATTGACTGGGTGTGCCAAGCAAAGCAGTGATGCATCTACAAATCAACTTGGACTACAGAGTTTCTGGGGTCTCTTCCTTATTTGCGGTGTGACATCCTTCCTTGCACTTGCAATATTTTTTACCTCCATGGTTGGTCAGTTCAAAAAGTATCACCACAATAACGGTGAGCTTGGTTCATCTGATTCACGTGACCGGTCTGTAGGAAGAACACATAGTATCAGGGACTTTATCAAGTTCTTAAATGTAAGAGAAGAGAATGTCTCAAATAGGATGAGTAGACAAGACCGAGATAAGCAGCAAAAAGGTTCAAGTCATGGAAGCCATAGCGCTCATGACATGTCTACTTCTCCTGCTTGAGGATCACCCAAGCATTTCTGGAATTCATGTAACATAGGATTGGCAGTTGCACTAGTTGAACCTCTTCCTCCAAGGAACTCCTCCCATCAAGTAAACAACGAAGACTGAGAACTGGTGACACAATCTTGTAAGATGGTGACATTCCCTAATCCAAGACCAATATTTCTATTTGGGGGATATACTGAGGTAAGTAAGAGAATAAAGATCGATAAAGGTGACACGATCTTGTAAGATTCTGATAATCCTCCCATGGGAGACTAATATTTCGTTTTTTGCCTTGATTACCCAATTGATGTCAACTTCATACAGAAATTTAAGAGATTTTGATGTCCTATGTACACAGCTTTTGTGGATCTTGCAGCTTCTCTGATACTCCATTGTTCAATGAAATTCTTTCTACAAATGTAGATCGAGGATCTATGACTAAACTAGAAGTCATAGGTGTCTCATTCAAATTATTATGGTGCATATCAACTCATGTGGTCTGTTTTTTCATTTTTGTTTGTGACCTTATCAACTCCAGCATTCAAGAAACATCATACCTATAAGAACTTGAAGAGAATGGAAGTCCGCATGTATCTCTTTATCTAACTTGCATCTACTTCATGTGGTTTAGCACACAATGGCCTTCCTGAATGAGATCTGATTACAAAGCTTTGCAGAACTTGGTAGAGAGTATCTTGAAAATGGTACTGACAGCTTCACCATGAATGCTTTTCTAAGGACTCCACACACTTCCAGACTACTGGCATGAAATGCTGCAACCAATGGCAAGAAAAGACTGATGTTTATAACACTTATTTCTGCACATTGGCAAATCTTCGACCATGAACAACAAATTTCAAAATCATCTCTAATTTGAAAACTCCTACAACCAGAAAGAAAGATCCAGTTTTATTCTTGGAAACGAAATGAGTAGGCCATTTTCAGGAAGTCATACCTGGGTATGCAAATACTCAGTCAGCAACTTCCAAGAGTCCAGCCAGAAGATCAGAGGACACGTAATGTTCAATGGGTAAATTCAATTGTTTTTGAAATTTTTTATTTTCTTGTAGTTTCTCATTTAACTTTGCCCATGTAAGGGATCACCCTTGCATGGCCGGTCCTAAGTCCGGATAAAGAAAGAGGGTTGCGTTAGGCTTCCGATAGCCAATGTAAAACTTTGTCAGACTTATTTACCATGTATTCTACAAATTATGATAGGGCTATGTGAAAACAAAGAATCCATGTAGCCGACCCCATCTAGTATGAGAAAAGGCTTAGTTGTTGTTGCTTGTAGTTTCTCATATTTAGTCTAGGATTCCATTGATGACTTGTTTCCCAAACTTGTCTTGAATATAACTTGAAAGTTTCTGTATTGAAATCATTTCATATTCTAGTTATAAAAAATAGCTCTTTATTAACTTGATAAAATATTCATTTTGGTACAATAATTAATTTTAGAAGTCAAAGGTTAAACATGTTAAAATGCTCCTACGATAGAATTTATCAACTTATATGCATTTTGATATTTGTTTAAATGACTTTGTAAACACCCAATTTTTTTTTATGAAAATTTTGATCTTGTAAAAAATTGGTTATTTTGGCTTCTTTAGATTTTCAAATAAAAATATATCAAATGAACTCATTTTGGCATCAAAATTTTCTAGCAAACCTCAAAATGATGATATATTGTATCTCTTTCAAAAAAACTAAATTTCGACAAAATTTTATAAAAATGTCTATTTTGCCCTCCAGACCAAATTGACAGGATTCTACCCTTTTAATGATTGCCTATAAAGAAAATTGATTTCAAACAATTTTTCTTTAAAGAAACAAATGAAAAGAAAAGTATTGGGAATAAAGCCAGTGCTTTCTAAAAATAGTATTTGAAAATTTCGTCAAATTTGATGTTTTAAAATATAAAAATATTTTCTTTAAAAAGTGTTTGAAACCTATAATGTATGGGGCTTGGACTAGAAGGAGGCAAATTCCCCGAAAAGAGGAGATTGTAGGAACAAAAAGGGCAACAATCGAGCACCTTTCAATTTTGGTGTTGGGCAAGGTAAGCTGTCATTTTTCTTAGTTTCACGTATCAAAAAGAAACAACGATGTTTAAGAAAGGAAGGTCGGCATAAAAGACGGAAAGCCGATGCCTGAGAAGGAAAGTCAATATTGAAGGAATGAAAGTCGTTATCATCCAAGAGAAAGGAAAGGGATGCATGATTTGGTAAGCTGTGAAATGCAATTTGACACGTGTGGCTTCAACCACAAACGACAACTTACCATATTCATTGGCTGGCCATTCCCTACAAGATTAAGCAAAGATACTTACCTTCGTAGTCCTATTTCGGAAGCCTTTGGAAATGCTAAAACATAAAAAAAATGACAACTCTAACAGATTTGGAAAATTCATTTTAGTACAGGCGGGAGCAACTGTGGTGCTTAAAGAGAAGTTGAATCTTAAAGCAGCCTCTGAGTATAATTATCTGAACCAAAGTGGCCGCTTGATAATTGATGGTGTTGATGATGGTCAGCAATTTCATATGCTGCTTGATACTTTGAATATACTCCAAATTCCCAAAGATGACCAAGAGAAAGCATTTGCAATGCTAGCTGCAGTGTTGAGCAAGACCCATATTGCACTTTCATGGTCGTGATACTGAGCCTGATTACATATTCAATGGTTTTGGCCCGATATGGTTGATTAACGTGGTCAGCAATTAAAATTGCTAGCGGAATCAAGGTCACAAGAGGTCTCTGTGTCAAACCTGGAGAAGCAAAAGATGGAGAAGCGTTCAATCGTTTCCCTCCGTCTTGCTTTTCTCTGCTTATTTCTCAAGTCTGCAATTGCTGTTAGACAGTCATATGTTGTGTACCTTGGCCAACATGTCCACGAGTCACTGGACGCAATCGATCACGATCTTGTCAAAAGTTCACATTATGAATTTCTTGGCAAATCCCTAGGAAGTGTCGATAAGGCCAAAGTTGTCATCTTTTACTCTTACACAAAACATATCAATGAGTTCGCTGCTCTTCTGGAGGAGGAAGAAGCTGCTGAAATAGAAAAACGACCAGATGTGATATCTGTTGTTCGCGACAGTATCTATTCTCTTCATACTACCCGATCATGGGAATTCATGGGCATAGAGTACGGAGGCAAGACTTTACCGGGGTTTGGCACCGGTGTTTGGCCGGAATCTGAGAGCTTTAACGATGATGGGCTTGGTCCTATCCCCGCACGGTGGAAAGGCGTCTGCCAGAATAGCACTGACAAGGATGGTGTCAAATGCAACAAGAAGTTGATCGGTGCTCGCTGCTTCAACAAGGGGTGGCTTACCGGAGTCAATGAGGGAGCAGCGGCTCCCTTTACTATGGACGATCTGGGCTTCAACTCTCCCCGTGACTCGGAAGGCCATGGTTCGCACACGCTCTCAACCGCGGGAGGCAGCTTCGTGGGCAACGCGAGTATTTTCGGTTATGGTGCTGGCACAGCCAAGGGCTGCTCGCCCAAGGCTCGCGTTGCGGCCTACAAGGTGTGCTGGCCTGATGTTCCCCTCAAGAACATATCCGGCGGCCGCTCTGCCTCCGATATCTTGGCTGCCTTTGATGCCGCTATCGCAGATGGTGTGGACGTCATCTCAGGTTCTTTGGGGGGATCCCAGGCTTATTACTTCAATGACTTAACCGCTATCGGGGCGTTCCATGCTATTATGAAAGGGCATAACGGTCGTCATGTCTGCCGGAAACAACGGCCCATTTCCCATGACGGTCACTAATTTGGCTCCGTGGATCTTCACCGTTGCAGCTAGCACCCAGGATAGGCACTTCCTTTCTGCTGTCTCTCTTGGCAAAGACGGTGATGTCACTCTCAAGGGAGCAAGTCTTTCTGCGGATTCACTTCCAAAGAAGCTTTTTCCACTGGCTTCAGCGAATGACCTTGCTATCTCTAATGCAACTGCGACTGGTTTATGTGTTGACACCCTTGACCCTGCGAAAACAAAGGGGAAGATCGTCACCCGCTTACGTGGTGAGAATGCAAGAGTTGCCAAGGGGTATGCTGTGAAGATGGATGGGGGTGCGGGCATGATGCTGTGCAATGCGGAAGTACATGGAAACGAAATCCTTTATAATGCTTACATCCTACAACCTCGCGAAACCCACTTGAACGGACACGTTTTTGGCTGCACCTACTTGTGAAAAGACAGCCAAAAGGACTGATTTGGAAGGCCATGTACACCACTTCACTTCGTTAAAAACGAATGGGACAGATTTTGGCAAGCATTCACTTGCCAAAATATAACCATTTTCAATAAGACAACTTGCCTTAGAGAGAGAAAGGAAGAAGGTTGTTGTTCGCCGCCAACCACCAGTTGCTAGCCGTCCTCCACCTTCTACCACAGGTTCATTCTTTCTTCAATCATCTCCTTTTTCATTAAATCTTATGGAGTTGTAATTAAGGAACTTAAGTCTCCATGAAGATTTATTGATCAAGGTTCATATGTTGTCCCATCTTTCGTTCGTTCGTACGTTATTTATTATACACTTTAAAGGTTGATTTTTTCTACTCCATGACACAATGTGAGATTATAAACCTCTTAATCTACTCATGCTCAAGGGATAATTAAGATTTAGTTTGTTGTTTCATAGCTATAACTTCAATTTTAATTCAGATTAAAACACAAGCATAATTCTGAAAATCTAAAACCTATTTTTCTACACTCTGTATATGTTCAGTAAATGATTTATCTTTTATTATTCCTTGCTCCAAATATGTCAAAATTTTGCAAGTCTTATCTAGATATACAGATGCACTTATGATAAAAGTTTTGAGAATTTTGGGAGTGTTAAACATCATTAATAAAATCAGAAAGATTTTATAAAAATCAAAACAAATTCTGAAAAATCATAAGTTTCCGTGACACAGGTTGGGTTATTCCTCAATATCTTTATGCACAGTAAACCAATTTGATTGAAAGTTATCTCACTAGAAAGCTGAAATCCATAGCTTTCGAAAAGATCAATTTCATACAAATCGAAGGTTAGAGCACAAAACTACAGTAGTTTTCTTAAACCTCTGATTTTCTGTCCTGAATGTCTAAGTAAGGTTTGTTTCCGGATTTAATTACATGAATCTATAGCATAAAAAATAAAAATAAAAATATTTTCTCAATCTGTACATGAAATTATATCTTTTGTAAAATTTTCAGAATTTTTAAAAACTCAGAGCTATTTCAAAAAAAAATCAGAAACATGCCTTTGAAAATAGAACCAGTTTCTTTTTTTTCAAGACTTGAAATATTTCTAAGTCAAGAACCAAAATCATGATTTTATCAAGCTTTTGAAGTTGGAATCTTATTTTCGAAAACTTAATAGATCTCAAATAATTTTCAAAGCATCTAGGCTGACCTTGAACATCGGTTCAAGAAGGTCTATGTCGACAAAAGTTCACTTGTTCATAATCGCTACACGAAGTCAGAAAATTAATATTTGCTAGTTTGAGAAAACTAGCTAGCATGCTCGCACACACGATGTAGTTCAGGAATTTCATTTCAAATCTTTACGTAGGTTTCAAAATAAAAATTCATGTCTAAAGACTCCTAGATACTTATATGAGCATTAATAAGGAATGCAATCCACACATTTGAAAAGAAAGTTTCAAATGATTCATGCTTCAAACATATAAAGCTCGATTCATATGAGGGCCTTCTACCCATTTCACTTCTATTTCTGATAACTAAGGCATAGCCCATGGTTTTGAAATTTTGGCACGTATTATTTCTAATCATGCCAACATTTTCGATTCATATGAGCATTAAAAAGGTTTTAGGCACATATATATTTTTAAAGATAATATTGGCATGGCTTTGAAATTTTTTAACATGAATTTCTAATAAATGCTTTTGGGCAAAAATTTTGAAATGACAATAGGAAGGTTGAGAGAAGTATTTATTACACAAAAGAACAAATTTAGATTATTACTTGCAAGATCTTATGCCCTGTAGATTACTGTTGGGTTAAAAAGAAAAGTTCTACATATCATTTATTGATCTTCTAGAAGGCTTAATCACATAATCTCTTATGGAATGAATACTCTGATACTTGTGAACCACCATGTACTATCTTCTTCAGTGTTTGTCCAATTAACCTTTTACTTATGAATGCAATGTAAGCATTGTGTTAGGTAATAATGACCCAACATACCAAAACTAGTTGTTACTCTCTTAATGGTAGGGAATGTAAAGATTGATTCATAGAGTAACTTTTTATTTGATTGATAATTATATAAAGCAGAAGATACTTAAGCTATTTTAAGCTCAAACTTCCTTCTTGCGTGCATGCACCTCTAGAAGCACACACATGGTACCAAGAGATACTTTTAGAGAATTTTGGAGAAGATAGGACCTAAGCCTTGTAAAGGACCTAGATCTTGGAGTAGGCAATGTTGTAAAAATCATATCGTATATGATACGATTTTATCGAGTATCATATGATAAAACCTTTTTAGCCATTTTCAAGAAGTGATTTATCATATCGTATCGTATGATATGGAGTTGTATCATGTATTGTACGATACAACCCTTATCGTACGAGTCAATGTTGATTTTTGGTATAAAATCTAAGAATCTGAAGTTGTGAAAATGACTTATGCTTCTTTCCAACCCCTTTTTCACGTCATTCTTTTGCTCCTAAATTATTTTCCTATCCTTGAGTTCGTAGTTTATTCACAAGATTCTCAAGTTTTTCACCAAATCCAACTCTCCATCTGTAGGGCTTTTTCTTCTTTTTGATTATCTCTTCTTGTCTTAATGGCTTCCGATCGGCTAATCCGGCATGAAAATATTGCACCCATTGTACGAAGGCAATAAGCTTGTGAACAAGTGTATGTTTTGTAACATAGTAAAATGTTATGGTATTTCTCGTATGAAACACCACCTTATGGGAACCAAGAAGGATGCTAGTGCTTGTCCTCTAGTTTTCAAAGCAGTGAAGTATGAGATTGCATAGGTATTAGAGGCTTCAAAGGAGAGAAAGAGATAGAAGACATAAATAGGTCGTTAGGATATGTTTCAACCATTTGAAAATACTTCTTAAGAGATGCATCATGATGAATTTTATTATGCAATTGAGATAAAAGAAGAGATAGTTGAAGAGGGGAGGAAAAAGTGAAAAAAGAGAAAGAGTGTAGGTTTTGATGGTAGTAGCAGTGGAGTTGGCTCTTGTTCTACTGAAAGAGTTCCTACTCACCCGATGTCTATGAGAGGGTACTAGAGGAGGAGCTAGAGCCAAAGGTAATGGGACACCTTCATTTTCCTCCCATTTTCGACTCCTGTATTAGATCAACTAACTTTAAAGGAGGTAATTGAGAAAGTAGATTTGAAGTATGCAAAATATTTTTATGAAAATTGTCTCCCTTTTAATGTTCTAAACTCATTTTCTTTTCAAAGTATGACGAATGCTATTGCTACTATGGGATAGGGTTATAGAGTCCTTACTTATTATGCTTTGAGGGGTATTACAGAAATGGGTTGATATTGTTAATGCATGGAGTTTTGGTTGGACAAATGGTTGACGTAGGTTTTTGGTGAACTTCTTGGTCTATTGTTTTAAGGAGACATTGCTTTTGTAATCATATGATATCCAATATTGATAAAATGCATTTAATTTACTCTCCATTTTTGAAGAAGTTGATGATTTAGGTATTTCAAATGTTGTTTAATTTATTACTCAGAATGCTGCAAATTTTAGAGCAAATGATAAGATGCTTAAGGTGAACCATCCATCCTTAGTATGGACTCTATGTGTTGTACATTGCATAAACTTAATGCTTGAAGATTTGAATGCAATGGATGAAATAAGAGGGACTATAGATTCATGTAGAAATATCATAAAGTTTATTTATAATAATTTTCTTCTTTATTGCATTTGATGTGAATCCATACAGGTGGAAGAGAATTGATTAGGCTTTGATTGACAAAATTTACTACGAATTTAATTATTGTGCAAAGTCTTGTCATACAAAAAAATGTGTTGAAAAAAATATTTGCATTTGATGAATGGGACTCCATTAGTTGGTGAAGAAAGAGGGAGGAGATTTATGTGATAGATGTTGTTTTAATGCTATTTTTTAGAAAATTACATCAAATCTTTTAGGATGATTGTACATTTAGTTAAGGTAACGAGGATGGTGGACATTGAAGATAGGTATGTTATGCTTTATATAGATGATGCTATAGATAAGGCCAAATTAGAAATACAAGCAAACCTTGATCGTTAGTAATCAATTCTAAAAAAGATTCAGAAAATAACTAATCTACGTTGAAACCACTAAATGCATCATGATTTGCATGCTATTGCATATTTTCTTAACCTTTCTATTTGATTTTTTTTGAACTTTATAGAGGATAAATAAGTAAAAAATGGTATATTAAATGTAATTAACTTTGTACAAGATTCTCTACTCATTGCAATATCTATTTAGAGTAAAGCAAGTATATACATAGTATTGGAGATTTTGGAAGGCAAATTGCAATCTAATTCCGCTCTCAAAGCTATCAAGGTTTGCTCAACGTATATTGAGCCAAACTTATAGTTCGAGTGAGTGCGAGAGAAATTGAAGCTTTTTCGAATGCATTCAGACGAAAAAGAGAAACAAACCTAATCATGCTTGACTTCGTGATTTGGTATACATTGCAAATAACATTAAGTTAAGGCAAATATAACAATTTTAAAAATATGTATTTTTGCTCTCTAATTCTTTTTTATTAATAATGAATGATTGATGACTATATTGTATTTGATATTCGTGATAATGTGAATATTTTTTCTTTATAAACAAATGCAAAGAGATGCAAAAAGGGCAATGAAGGTGTCATATAACCTATTGAGTTAGGAAAATATTGATATTCTTGATGATTGGTTGAAGAGGAGGAGCCTCCATCAATTTAGAGGATGAAAACTAGAGGACAATATAAGCCAACGCAAAACTTGGAGTTGATAGTGATGAAGATGAAGGTATTGGATGAACTGATCCAATTATAGAGGGAGGAGATGATGATGTTGATGGCGATTCTTACTATGTTTATTACAATGCTTTTGTTGATTATGATTTACGTTGTGAATGATTGTTGTAAATATAATTATAACTTTATTATTAGAAAATATATTTTTTATTGTTATTATAAATTTTATTTTTTTTTGCATTTAAACTATATAAGGCATGACCCGAGGCACCAGGCAATTCAGGTCCTACCCTTAGAGCCTGACCCGTTGGGCCACTAGCGCTTGACTACCAAGGCAGCACCTGGCCCCCAACAGCTAGATGTTATAACTAGCCCCTTGGTTGGTTCCTCTCTTTTCTCTCTTTTATTCTCTCCTATAAATACATCTCTCATGTACATATTTTTAAGCCTTTTGTTCTTATTGAATAACATTGATTTCTATTATTTATTTCTTCATTGCATATATATAATTAGAGCCTTTTATAAGGCTTTGTGATTAATATTTTAAGGTGGTATTCACTGATCTTCTGCTACTACATTGAAGTATCAACTTTATTTTATGGTATCAGAGCCATTTGTGACTGTAAGAATGTTATTCGTTATTTTGAGAAGTGTGCCAATAGTGTTCTTGACTTTATTATAAGTTTACCTCATTATATTTTTTTTCTTGAAATATGGATAATAAAGGAGAGCTTAACTTTCATTTAATACCCTCAAATTACAAAACATGAGCCCAATCTATGGAAAATTATCTATACTTTAAAAAAATGATGAGACTATTTAAGTAATTTGAATATAGAACATTCCATGAATGTCATACTTGAGCAAAAAGAAAAATATGAAAGAAGTCATAGAACAATCCTATGGATACTCATGAACAATGTAAATGAGAAAATTAGGAAAAATTTAGCCGATTTTACTAATGCTAGAGAGGCATAAGAATATTTTAAAAAATCTCATGTTCAAAGTTATGTTGCTCATATAATGGCATTAAGAGATAAATTGATATCTCTTAGACAAGAAAATAAAAGGATAAACAATCTTTTTGGTAAATATTCGAATATATGGAATCAATTATATGAATATAAAAGGAAATATACACAATGTCTCAGTGGGGTAATGTAATGATAATAAGAATTATGTGTATCAATTTCTAAGAATTCTCTAGAAGAATTTGAAGAGGTAAAATCATCACTTATTCATAAAAAACCCTTTCTACCAAAGAAGAGGTTTTTACCTATCTTTAAATGACAAAAATAGGAATAAATAAAGTTAGACTTCAAAAAGATATCATCCTAGTTGCATCTAAACCTAGAGCAACCATGAAGGCTTGTCGTCCTCCTCATTTCAAAAATGAAGGATGAAGTAAAGCAAAAACAGATGTCATTTGTCACCATTGTAGAGAGGTGAGCTACATAAGGTCGAATTGCCCTAAATTGAAGAAAATGTGACTTTGGTAGAAGAACAAGCTTCATCTTCTATTCTTGTACTTAAGAGAAAATGAAGAAACTCGAAGCTCAAATGAAGTAAAAAGCAATGGTCGATGTAGTTTGTTCTTCTTCAACCAATGAAATTTAAGGTATGACCTCTTAGATTCTTGATTTGAGTGTTTCATTTCATATGACTTTGTAATGAAAAAATTTTAAACTCATGTGTTAGAAAGCCTTTATCATATGTTTATACTACGAATAATATAAAATTAATGTTGATAAAATTAGTGATTTACAAAACAAAAGCTTTAAAAATTTTAAAATTAGTGTTGTTCCAAAATTAAATTTAAACTTGCTTTCTCTATCTCAAATTTTGGATAAGAGTTGTGTTATAACTTTTCATCTATACGATATATTGTACAAAATCGTCTCTCGAAGAAGGTGATTGGTCGTGGCTATATAGAGAGCAGACTTTATATAATGGATTACTTGTATAGTATAGGACATGTTAATGTTTTGTCAAATGATGCTCTTCTATAACACAAAAGATTATGACATCTTAACGTTCAGAAGTTGTATCATTGTTCTCTTTAAATAAATACTATTGAAAAATTTTCTTTCAAAGATTGTGTACTTGAAAAAATACAACATCTATCATTTTCAAACAAAATATACATTACCACAAAACCCTTTGAAATTGTTCATTCGGATGTATCTGAACCATCACCTATTTTTTGTAAAGGGAGAATTTCTTACTATGTTATTTTCATAAATGATTTTACTAGATATACATGGGTATATCTTTTAAAAACCAAATTTGATGTCTTTCAAAATTTTGTTATATTTTATAATCTTATGAAAAATCAATTTTATTTCAAAATTAAGATTTTTAGATCTGACTCAAGAGGGGAGTTTATGTTTAAAGATTTTAAAAACCATTTTGACAAATTCGTAATTATGCATCAAACCTCTTTTACTAAAACTCTCTAACAAAATGATATTTCACAACGAAAACATAGGCGTATATTGAAAGTCACAAGAACCTTCCTTTTATCTAATAGTATTCTTAAGAATTATTAGTAGAAGTTATTATGATCATTGTCTACTTAATTAATCGAATGTCATATTCAGTTTTACAAAAGTTGTCTCTTGTTCAAAAGCTTTTTAAAATTTCTCTCAACTATTCTAAACTACGTACTTTTGTATGTAAATATTTTGTTTATACTGACAAAGATGATAAATTATCTTCTTGTATCATAGAATATGTATCTTTAGGGAATAGAATAAATAAAAAAGAATATAGGTGTAATGATTATAAAAATGACAAGCTCTATATATCGAGAGATGTCAAATTTTTCGAAAATGAACATGTATTTAAGGTGATAGATAATGTTAGTTATATTGATGATTCTTCCTATTCTTTTCTTAATGTCATTTTAAGAGAAGATGTGATATATATAGAAAATGATCTTAATGAACATATGATTTCATGACATTCTATTACTCTCTTTGATCAATATTACACTATGAGAACTCCGAATGTTACTCCATCTATACCTAGAAGGTCCAACCATAACTCTATACCTCCTAAACAATTCATTTCCTATGATAGCTTTTTACCAAGACATAGAGCCCTAGTAACTAATATTTCTGTTATAAAAGAACCAAGAACCTATAAGGGAGCCCAATATCACATGACTAAATACACGTTATGAATGAAGAATTAAATGCTTTATATAGAGACAAATTTGAGATGTTTCTAGACTATAAAACAAAAAGACGATAGGTTATAGGTGAGTCTATAAATTAAAACTAATGGTTACGATTCATTAGACCGTTATAAAACTATATTAGTTGTCAAAGGTTATTCACAAGAATATGGGATTGATTATAAGAAAATTTTTGCTCATGTAGCTAGAATGACAACTGTTAGAACACTTATAACAGTGTTTTCTGAATTTTTTTTTGTATTTGTTGTTTTTTATGTTATTTGTAATTTTTTTTATGAATGACAAAATATGAAGTTATTAAGTGTGTGGATATGATTTTTATTGCATTCATGAAGTGGGAGATACTTTATTTAAGTGTTATGTGAAGATTAGGGATCTATAAAGTGCTTTTATTTTCAAGTTTTTTATTGAATTAAAGTGCTCAATTGATATGGTAGGAAGGGGTGTTAGAGACTCATTCTCGGTCTGATGATCCGATATGATAGTGGGGTATACCAGTTGAGGATTCTAGATTAAAGATCAGATGTTTGTTTTGTAAGAAGATATATAGTGTTGGAATTTCATGATTGAAACACAACCTAGTAGGGATTAGGAAAGAAGTTGCCCTTTATGCAAGCAAAGTTAAAAGTTTGCTAAAAGGTATTGAATGACAATGTCTTCAGATGATTGAGACTATATAAGAGAGGATACAACAAAATGATGATTTAAGGATGTTTGTGGAAGTTGATGCTATTGGATTTACTGATATTATTTCTTTAGATGCTATAAAAAAAATTGGTAGTAGTAGTTCTTGACCACCAAACAAGGGAAAGAGGGTTGCTGAAGATTTTGCAAGTGAAAGTGGTAGAAGAGGAAGCTGAGGAAGAGTTGCTTGTAGCATACATTCATTTTCTCTTCTTAGCACACACCTGGTGCTCAACGTAGAATTCATGCTACTATAGCTTCAGAACAACGACATTATCAGGCAGACCTTGTAGTGGGCAGATGGTTTTATGATGTATGCATTCTATTTAATTCAGCAAATATTTTTTATTTTCAAGTAATGACAGATACAATTGTTAATATTGGTTTAGGATACAAGATGTCCTCTTATTAGAAGTTGAGAGGAAAGATCTTAAGACTATTGTTTGATAAGGTGAGGAATAAGATCGTCATTGAAGTGCAAGAATATTGTTTGACTTTGACATAGTCATGAAAGGAGAAAGTATGCATTATCATAGCAGATTGATGGACAGATAGGCGAGGAATAACTTTACTAAACTTTCTTTTCTACTGTTCTAAAGGACTTACGATTTTGAGATCTCAAGACATGTTAGATGAGATGCACACTACAGAGATCCTAAGACAAGAGTTTAATAAGGTGATATGCGAGGTTGGACTAGAGAATGTAGTCTAATTGATTACAAATAATACAATTAACTATAAAGCAGTTGGAAAGGAGTTAACAAATACTTATGAGACTTTTTATTGGACATCATGCACAACCCATTGTTTAGATCTCATTCTTGAAGATATATGTGAGATGAATGAGATAAAGGCAGCAACTGAGTGTTGCCAAGATATCACCAAATTTATCTACAATCATGCCTTTGTGTTGTGTATGATGAGGAGATATACAGATAGTATAAAGCTTCTTCGTATTTATAACTAATTTCTTATCTGTATAGAGTATTGTGAGATAGAAACAAGCCTTGAAGAGAATGTTCTCCTTAGATGAGTGGCAACAATTTGCAGAGTTACCTCAAAATAGAAGAAAAGGAAAGCTGAATGAGATTTCAAAGATAGTCTTCATGAGTACATTTTGGAATGCATGTGTTAGACTGTTGAGGATTATATGTCCTTTAGTAAAGGTTTTGAGATTGGCTGATAACGAGGAGAATCATCTATAGGATACCTTTATGAGGCCATGGATAGGGCAAAAGAAGCAATTAGAAATAATTTTAATGGAAAAAAAAGATATTATGTGCCCGTGTGAAAAATTATAGATAATAGATGGAATAAACAATTGCTTTAGCCTATTCATGAAGCAACATATTATCTACACCCAACATTCAGGTACTCAGCAAGCTTCAAAAGGGACGATGAGGTTAATCGAGGCATCATTGATTGTATAGATAGATTAGTTCCTGATGAAAGCAGAGCAAATGTTATACATCGAGAGATGGAGATCTATGATAATACTCTCTACTTAATAGGTTTGCGTGTAGCAATTCGCAACCGCACTAATATGCGTCTAGGTAAATTATTTATCTTTGTATTTAAGTTTCTTAAATCTTATATTATTGCAGACTAAGTCTCTAATGTTTGCCTTTTTCTATAAATGTTTGGTAGAATAAGTTTAGAAGTGATTGCCCAAACTTTAGAGATTTTGCAGTAAGAGTTCTAAGCTAAACCTATAGTGCAACGGGTTGTGAAAGGAATTGGAGTGTCTTTGAATATATCTATACAAAAAAGCGCAACAAGTTGGAACATAAGTGGCTGAATGACTTAGTTTTTATTCATTGTAACATGTAGCTTCGTCAAAGATAATCTTGTATTAGTTAGTACTTAAGGATTTAATTCAATATATTGGTTGACTTCAATTGTTAATGTTATTTAGTAATTACTTATCTTTCTTTCTTATAGGCAATTGAAAAAGGTAAATAGAGAATAAAGCCAATTTGATCCAATAAGTTTGGATAATTTTGATATATTAGAAGATTGGATTATAGAAGATAGCGAAGAAAATGCCCTCCTAACTGAAGAAGACATTGCATGGATTAATTTCGAAGGAGCACAACAACATTATCAAGGAGATAAAGATTTTGATTTTGAAGCAGAAGGTGGTGATGAGGATCTTCACCAAGGAGAAGATGAAGATTATTTAGTTGACGATTCTGATTACAATATGTAAATGTAAATGTATTTCATTTTTTGCTTCAAAATATGTAAATATTTTTCAATTGTTCAATGGTGAATGATCAAATTATCAATATGTACTAAACTTTGCATTATATGAATTCTTTGCAATTATCAAATTCTTCCTAAATTTTTTCTGATTTGTTTTGGATTTTTATTAATTTTTCCTAATTTTTTCTATTTTTTAAATATTAAAGTACGATACGATATGATATGATATATGATATGCCTATTTCGTGAAGCAAAACAATATGTGATATGATACACATGGAACAACACTGCTTATAACTGTTTGTCGAATTCAGGATTGACACATCTATCAATTAGATGTTTAGAATGCTTTTCTGAATGGTTGGTTGAAGGAAGAATTATATATGAAACTTTCTCTTGGTCTTAACATACCTAGATTTATTACCTATTATATTGATATAACCTTGTATAACCTCAGGCTTGGTTTGATATAATGATCGAATTCATGACATTGAATAGATTTATTACCTATTATATTGATATAACCTTGTTTATAAGAAAGTCTTTTGTAGGTATTATTATACTCTTGCTTTACGTTGATGATATGATTATTACAAGTAGTGATAATTTCGGGATTCAACAAATCAAGCAAGAATTTGGTAAGATATTTGAGATAAAGTATCTTAGACAACTCACTTATTTTTTGAGAAATAGAGGTTTTTTATCATAAACTAAATTTGCTAATGATATTATTCTTAGATGAAGAATTACAGATAACAAAGTTGTTGAAATACTTGAGGTAATCAATCAAAAGCTGCAACTTGTTGATGAAGAGTTATTAAGTGATCCTGCTCCTTACAAATATATGGTTGGGGCACTCACTTATCTCACCATAACACGTATATGTGTTGCTCATGCCGTACATATTGTAAGTCAGTTTCAACATTCTCCTACCTTAGTGCATATGAGTGTCGTCATGAAGATTGTTAGATATATTCAATAAACCTCAACTAAGAGAGTATTTCTAACATCTTCTTCCTTACTTTAGTTAACTACATATACTGATATTGATTTAGGTGGTAATGTACATGATAGACACTCCACTACAAGATACTGTATTTTTATTGATAACTCTCTTATATCATGAAAATGTAAGAAACAACAAAAGGTGTCTCTGTTCTCTATTAAAACTAAGTATCGTTCAATGGCCAACACAACCATTGAATTAATTTGGCTAAGACGACTACTTCAAGACTTGGGAGTAATATTGGAAGTTATTCCAACCATATACTGCGACAACAAAAGTGTTATGTACATAGCCAACAATCATACATTTCATGAACGTACGAAGCATATTGAGATGAACTGTCATTATATCTTTGAAGAGCATCTACAAGACAATTTCATACTATAGTTTGTAAGATCAGAATATCAGCTTGTAGATGTCTTCACCAAGTCGCTATCAGCTCCACGATTTCAATTTTTGGTTAGCAAACTTAAGGTCATGATCCTGTGAGTTTGAGGGAGGTGTTAGAAAATATATTTTTATAGTTTTTCTAAATTTTATTTTCTTTCTATTTAAACCATGTAAGGCAGTACTAGACATCAAGCCATTTGGTTCCTACCCTTAGAGTCTGTCCCATTGGGCCACTGATACTTGACTGCAAGGACTAGTTCCAGTCCCCAACAACTAGCTAGCCATTGGAGGTCCAACGATCACCAGGCCCCCAATGGTTAAAATATCTAGCCATTAGAGGTTGGCTATGACGAGTCCCCTTGGTTGATTCCTCTCTTTTCTCCCTCTTATTCTCTCCTATAAATATATCTCTCATGTACATGTATTTTTAAGCCTTTATGGCTATTTAATAACATTGATTTTCATTATTTGTGCCTTCGTTGCATATATGTGATTATAGGATTTTATAAGCCTTTGTGATTGATATTTTGAGGTGGTATTCATCGATCTCCCGCTGCTATATTAAAGCATCATTCTAGTCTGGACGATTGTAAGTTGTAACTTTGTAATTTTGTTATTTATTAATTAAACGTATTTAGTATTCGCATTATGGTACGAATGATTGTTCATTATGAGATGCTATTTAACTTTGTTATGCTTAAAGTGTTCTCTTCTCACACTCTCTTAATATTCTTATAGAGAGTCATAGTTATTTATAATTTTATTAGGAATTATCTATTTTGAATCAAGCTTTTGGATTCAATTTTGTTTAATGTTGATTGTGTTATATATGTTTTGTTCATTAATTTCAATTTTTTAATTTTTTTTAGATTTATTAATTTTTTTATTTTTTTATCAACAAATAAAAAATTGCACCGTATCTTACAATATCATATGATACAGTGTAGTTATCACGTATCAGTACCCAGTGCGATATGGGTACCGATACTCTTTTTACAACATTGCTATAAGGACTCGTGAAGAAATAATTGATCTTTTAATGTTAATAGCGGATTACATCAACGGTCAACACTAAATCATTTTACTTCTGTTATATATTAACTAACAAAGCACATTTTAACTTAACCGTCTTAGAGCATATTATTTGTTCAGATACTATTGTGGTACTTGATGAAATCAGAAAGGAGTTAACAATAGGCTTGAACTATCAAACAAAAACCTTTGAAATAAAGTGCTTTCGGCTTAGTAGAACAAAGAGAAGATACATGGAATGTTACTTCAATATCTCAACGAAAACAGATGACAGAAAAGTCAAAATTGGTATATATGCGTTCGCAAGAAAGACAATTTTAAATACTTAGCTAGTGGAGACCTTACATGTAAAATTAAAATATAACGAAAAGTGGAAGTTAAATATTATAATAGAACTATAAAACCATCAATGACCTATTGTGTCGAGTATAGATCAGCCAACTATTAACATAAAAAAATATCTATGTCAAAGATGAAAATATTGAGGTAATCATGTGATTATACAAGGAAAAATTGTATCCACGGTGAAATTATTAGACAAAGAGGTAAGTTGTATGGTTTGAAGTTTAAATAAAAGAGACACGCTTATGGTGGTCTAACCTTTAGAACAACGATCATGTCAAGCTCGAGTGAGAAGGTATGAGAATTAGATGGTTAATATTTTAAAGAAGGCTTCTGAAGTATCAGAAGGAAACAATAAGATGGAATGCTACCTTTTTAGAGTGAAATGCTAATATGCACAAGATCGAGTGTTGGTTACTAAGAGTACATGTAGGTAAGCCTACTTAATGTGAAGAAAGACTTGGTTTTGGTGGTTTCTAATGAAACTTGATACGTTTTTTGAAAGAGTTTGTGATCTTTTATGAGTTTCTAAATACGTAAACCTTAATACTATGTACACATCAAAATAACCTAGTATAAGTATTTAAGCACTCATTGGTATGTATTATGATATCTTTTTGCATGTCATGACATTTAAAATATCAATACCAGTAACGTTCTGTCAGAATAAAATTTTTACTTGTATGTAGAGATGTTGACTTAAACTTGTTTGAACCTGAACCTAAACAAACTGGAAACAAGCTTTTATTGGAAATGATGAGAACATTCTGAGTAATGAAATGCATTTCGTGAACAATTGGTATTTCAGTTCGTTGTTTCGGAGTTTCCTAACAGTCTACCAGAAATTCTTGGGGCACAGGATTTCACTGTAATTATGGCTTAACCAAATACATATTATTGGAGCTATATCATGTACCGGGAACAATATCATTGACGATAGTGGTAGTCCTTACCACAACTGGTAGTGAGCGTAACTGAGAACTAGCCTTGCTGGCAGGGAATCTGGAAATGTAACGATTAAAATTCGTTTAGACTTTGAGGACAAGAAGCCACTTCACATATAAGGAGGTGTGAATTGGACGGAACTGGAGAATAGACTCTACTTTTAAGGGAACCAAATGTATGGTGAAACTTCAATAAATGTATGGCTTACATGAAACTTATTATCTTAAAATTGTCAGGTATTCCTCTTACTGTAAATTACCAGGGGCCACTTATTTCAGTTCTTAAAGGGGGTTTGTTCTCATTTGGCATCTCTTTAAAAGATAAAAAACATGGCAAAGAAAAGGAATCAAATTATCTGAGGGGTAAATTGTAAAACATATTTCTAATGGTGGAAATGTAAACCTATGCCAGGCAGTTTTCTGTGCTTCGGATGGTTCAAATGGTGGGACAGACTGAAAAAAGAATACTTTGTTTTCTTTTATTTTGTCGTTGACATGGTAGATGTTAAACTTGATCTCATATTTAGGTCAAGTTGATAAGAAACTTATGCAGTCAGATTCGTGTTATATTGCTTATGCTTTTCACAACAGTTGCATCTGACCTTTTCTCTTCGAGAAAATTTCCCATTTTTGCTATTGGTACTGTTGATGTTGCAATCGAGACATTATACTACCTAGGAAAGATATGGAAAACCTGTAACTTTTGTTGCTTATAATGATGGTAGATCGAATACAGTAGGAATATTTTGAGTTTAACAAGGGCTAATGCCGTACGGTTTATAGGTGCAGGAGCTTGGTTTTCTTGGATGAGATGGTAACTAGCATTCTGCAACCTGATCACAGGAGAAATTGGCAGTCTGCATTGAGCTAAGAAGAGGGTCGAATTTAGCCTTATTCAGTTAGTGTGGGTACTGTTATAAATCTTTGTTTTAGATACACAATTGTTTATTACCTTGTTTCTACATTTAATTGTGCCATATTCTATTGCATATCGGTAACCCAGATTGGATTACCCGGGAGATGGACCAGAGAACTCTTGTTTGAATAAGCCCACCAATAGCTTTGGTCCCAACATACTGCTACTCATGGTTCAAATCACACCATCATTTATTCGGGGAGTTGGGCCTGGTCAAACGTTATGGATGACTGTCATCTGTGACTTTCAAAGTGGCTGTTCAGTAATTAGAAAAATTGTGTAAGAGTACTCTGTACGTTACAGTTGGATACAGTAATTAGAAAAGGTCTGTTAACTACTGTTCATAGATATGGCTTTTTTATCTAAAGTGAGAGCACTAATTTTGCTAGCTTATCTTACAGTGAGAACAAGAGGACTGGATACAGTAATTAGTAGGGAAGGAGCAGGACTTCCCTCTACTGCTTGTACTAACCCTCCAAGGGATGAGGACTGGATGTGTGAGGAAAGGATTCTACCCAAGTAAGGGGTACTCCAAGGAATTGTAGGGCATCGAGAGTAAAAGAATGGGAGATCCCTCCTAGCTTACCGGAATATTATCCGGTAAGCTAATGGAGGTGGTAGATACTATGATTCGGAGAAAGATTCATATTCTATCTTTACAAGAGACAAAATGGGTTGGAGAAAAAAGTAAAGGAGATAGAGGATACATGTTTTAAATTATGATTATCGACATATCCAGCTTTTTGGGATATCAAGGGATTAATAGAAACTTTGGTTTCTGGGATATAAATGAGGAAGGTAGTGAGATTTTAAATTTTGCTATGGCATTTAATCTCTTTATAGTCAATACAATCTTCAAAAAACGAGAACATTTAATTACTTATAAGAGTGCCTTATCACAAACACAAATTGATTACTTTATTTGTAGAAAAAAAGATAGAGCATGTTGTAAAGATTGCAAGGTAATTCTAGGAGAAAGCTTAACCACCCAACATCGACTTTTAGTTATGGATTTACAAATAAAAAAATAGACAAAGAAGAAAAGAGTGCATCGAGCTATTCAAACTAAATGGTGGAACTTCAAAAGCGAGAAAGAAGATATATTTAAACAGAAAGTCCTTCAAGGAGATGTTTGGAATTATGTTGGTATACCCTGTGATATGTGGAACAATATGGCTATACATATTAGGAAAGTGGCGAAAGATGTGTTAGGTGTATCTAAGGGAGGTGTACCGGGACAAAAAGAAGCTTGGTGGTGGAGTGAAGTAGTGCAAAATAAAATCAAGGCAAAGAGGGCATGTTACAAATTACATTATGCTAAGAAAACTAGTGAAACTTTAGAAGCTTATAAGAAAGCAAAGAAGGAAGTGAAAAAGGCCGTGAGTGAAGCAAAAGCTAAAATTTAGGAAGATTTATATAAAAAACTCAACTCAAAAGAAGGTGAAAGAGATATTTTTAGGATAGCTAGGGCTAGAGATAAGAAAAATAAAGATCTTAATTATGTTAGATGCATCAAAGACGAGGATGAAAAAATTCTAGTGGCAAATGATGATACAAGAAATAGATGGAAAAACTATTTTTATAATCTTTTTAATGAAAATAAAGATGTTAGTATTAGCTTAGGAGAGTTAGCCAAATCAGAAAAGTATATAAACCATAATTTCTACCGATGCATTTAAAAGAATAAAGTCAAAGAGGCTCTTAAACATATGAAAGGTGGTAAATCAGTAGGACCAAATAATATTCCTATAGAAGTTTGGAAAATACTAGGAGAAAAAGTAATCACTTGACTCACAAGACTATTTAATGAAATATGGAAAAACCAAAAGATGCCCGAGGAATGGAGAGCAAGTACACTTATACCCATATGTAAGAATGAGAGAGACATTCAAAATTGTGCGAATTATCGAGGTATCAAGTTAATGAGCCATACTATGAAATTATGGGAAAAAATTATCGAATGTAGGTTAAGATAAATATCAAGTAAAATAGAGAACCAATTTGGATTCATGCCAGGCAGATCTACTATTGAAGCGATTCACCTTTTGAGACGTCTTATGAAACATTTTAGAGCAAAAAAGAAAGACCTTCACATGATATTTATTGATGTAGAAAAAACTTATGATAGGGTACCGAGGGAGGTTCTTTGGAGAACTTTGGTAAAAAGAGGTATCCTATTGACATACATTAACCTTATTAGAGACATGTATGATGGTGCAAAAACATGTGTGAGAACTCATGAAGGAATGACAGACTTCTTTGAAGTTAATATTGGGTTACATCAAGGATTAACCTTAAGTCCATATTTATTTATAATGATGATTGATGAGTTAACAAAACATATTCAAGATGAAGTACCTTGGTGTATGTTGTTTGCAGATGACATTGTATTAGTAGAGGAGTCTAAGGAAAAAGTTAATAGAAAATTGGAACTATGGAGAGAAACATTAGAAAGCAAAGGCCTCCGACTTAGTAAAACAAAGACATAATATATGGAATGTAAGTTTGATCATTTGGTTACCTCAGAGGACATAGAAATTAAAATTGGCACACATTGCATCCCCCAAAAGAAAAGTTTTAAATACCTAAGGTCAATTTTTCAGAGTGATGGAAGAATTGATGGAGATGTTACGCATAGAATTAATGTTGGTTGGTTAAAATGGAGAGGAGCATCAAGTATTCTTTGTGATAAGAAGATACCATTAAAGTTAAAAGGTAAATATTATAGAGCAACAATTAGGCCTGTCATATTTTATGGTTCTGAGTGTTGGGCAGTTAATCATCAACATGTACAAAAGATGTGTGTGACAGAAATGAAGATGTTGAGATGAATGAGTGGTCATACAGGAAAAGACTGTATACATAATGAGGTTATTAAAAACAAATTAGGAGTGGCACCAATAGAGGATAAAATGAGAGAATATCGTTTAAGATGGTTTGAACATATAGAAAGAAGATTAAAAGAAGAACCTTTAAGAAGGTATGAAAACCTAAATTTGGAAAGTATTAAAAGAGCTAGAGGATGACCACAAAAGTGTTGGAAAGAAACAATAAAGAATGATCTAGCTTATTGTGAGTTAATTGCTAACATGACACATGATAGGGATCTATAAAAACAAAGAATCCATGTAGTTGACCCCGTCTAGTATGGGAAAAGGCTTAGTTGTTGTTGTTGTTGAAATGACGTTGGACTTGAGTGGGTAACGATATAGAATGAAGATTCGGCAAAGCCATCGATTGTAATTTCAGAAGTGGAGAATCAAAGATTGGTGGCTCAGTGGAAGCACTCCCTTATAGAACAAAAGGTGAGCTACTCATTTCAAGCCAGAAGAGTGAACAAACATGGGCTAGGATGGGGTGGATTCTGCTTATCGACATCGGCAATGGTTTCTTTATTACCTGTTTTCATGTTGAGGTGGACTACAAACTTCACCCTTTTGGGAAGTCCTTGAATGATTTTGGGACATTATATGAAAATCAGGGACTAGGGTGCTGACTTTCAGCTAAACATAAGAAAATCCTAGCGAAAGTCAAGAAATTGGTAAAATAGGTTATTTATGTATTGAGACAAACATTTTAGATCAAAAAAGAAAAACATTCAAATGATATTTATTGATCTAGAAAAAGCTTACATGTCAAGAGATATTCTTTAGAAAATTTTGAAAAAGAGAAGTATTCTTTTGACATACATCAATCTTATAAGAGACATGTATGATAGTGTACAAACATGTATTAGAACCCACGAAGAAATAACATATTTCTTTTAAGTTAATATTGGATTAGATCATTTACTTGTATTGGTTATTGACGAGCTAACAAAATGAAGTCTCTTGGTGTATGTTATTCGTAAATGATATTGTGTTAGTGGATGATGTAAGGAAAAAGTAAATAGAAAATTGGAATTATGGAGAGAAACATTAGAAAGCAAAAGCTTTCGACTTATTAGAACAAAGATAAAACATATGAAATACAAGTTTCATCATTTAATTGCTTTAAATGATATAAAAATTAAGATTGATATACATTGCATCTCTTATAAAGAAAGCTTTAAATACGTAGGTTCTTTTTTTTAGAGTGATGAAAGGTACATCAGGTATTGTATGTAACAAGAAGATATCATTAAAGTGGAAAGATAAATATTATAGAGAAGCAATTACACATGCTATGTTGTATGGTTCTGAGTGTTAAGTAGTTAATCATCAACATGCATAAAAGATATTCATGATAGATATGAAGATACTTAGATTGATGAGTGATTACATAAGGAAAGACTATATATGTAATAAGGTTATTAGAAAAAAACTGAGAGTGACATTGACAAAAATGAGGGGAAGTTGTTTACGATGATTTGAACACGTAGAAAGACAACCAAAAAACATATATGAAGTTTATTTGCATTTGATCATTATTGATTATTATTTTAATTAAATTACAGATAAAGGTGATAATTTCCAATTACATTTGAGTCATCATCAAAGATATTTCAAATGTTTGCAAGTTACGGTCAAATTCTGCACGCTAAAGAGAAATATTAGCTAGCTTGGAGTGCAAGATAAGTCCTAATTATCATTATGACCTTATCTTACGGAACTAGGACTCCTTATTTGATAAAACATCAACTTCTCTATAAAAGGATAAAGCCCTAGCCAAGTAAGTATTCCCCTCAGAATTTTCAAGAATTGTCAAGGATTTCACAGCAAGTCGTGTGAAAGAAAGTTTGCGTTTTCCAAGCTATCGTCCCATGCTCCCTTGCCGATTGAGTCCATGATTTATGAATTGTCCATGATTTTATGCTTTGCTACATTGGTTTCATGCATTATTGGATTATCATCTCTCTCATTAAAATTCATTCAATCTGAGTGTGTTTTGCTTGGCCTTATGTTGCTCTACACCTTCATGATGATTCAGTCGTATACTTAAATGTCAGAGAGTACTCGATGTTGTTTCCCGTCTTACAGATATGCATAGAAACATTTTTAAAACCTAAAAAACTGATCTAGCCTGTCCATTATAAAATCTGGGAAAACTATTCTCAAAATATAGGCTATACTTGAAAATCAAAATATGGATTGACCAAAACGGTTCTCTAACAAATGTGGAAAAAATTTGAGGTTTTATGTGTTCTCTAGTCCCTTCTCCTTGAGTTTTTCATATAGACGACTTTCACAACAAGCATAATTCAAATCCATAAAGGATAAAATTCTAAAATATATTTTCCTGAAAAGAAGACTCTGAAGTTTTCTCGAACATCTTTTCTTGCAATTTTCATGGACCAGTTATTCATAAACAAATTTAGAAAGTTGACACAATATATGCACTCTGTCCTGCAATTTTCATAGAATAGCTTAATGTATTTTTCAATTTTGAATAGATTTGTCATGAATCTAATTCTAAATTTTGGCGAATAAATCATATATGACTTAATCTTTTAAGATCTCAAAATCTTGGAATCTTTGGGTGCTTTAATGATTTTATATCATTTACAAGTTTAGGCTTGAAATGTAGTCTTCTGTCAACTATGTAAAATTTCTGCTAGGAGTCTGTCCTATTTCAAATCTTCTTTCCGTTCAACAAACTTGAATCTGAATATGATTTTTTGAAAGAAATTTTAGAGGTTTCAATTTGTTAAAATACTGATTTTTGAGAGTTTTTCACAATTTCAGATGGATTTTTATTGATTTTCAAAGTTCTAATTAAAATTTTCAAACCATACAAGTTCTTTGTGATAGACTCAACTTTTTTATTTAGTTGGTTGACATAGACTCGTCATCTTGAGCTAAAATGAGATAAGGGTCTGAATTCGAGCCATAAGGCTCGATCAAATTATTCCCCAATTGGGAAAATAAAAATCATGCCAATACTACTACATGTATCCATTGATGAGTTGTCAACATAAGGCTTCAATGGCTTTTCACTAGGTTCTAGAGGTAAAATAAAGATACATTTAGCTAGAAAATCTGCTAATGCTTACGCTTTGTATTGTCCCAAGGAAAAGATTCCCACCGAGGCCTGCAAACGGGTGTTCAATGTTGGAGTATCATGCCAAAAAATGCGATTGGTTGGCACTTTCAAAAACCTTCGGCTTGATCAGCCAACAATAGATATACATATACCACTCTTGCACTATCGAAACAAGAAGATTTTGCATGTAAGGTGACCGAAGTTCCCCAAACGGTAGTAACTTAGGTTTAGGAAGAAATGTCATATTTGATTCAGAAAGCAGATTGCAACAAATAAACAATTGAGGAACTATGATTCTAGAAAGTTGATTGTGTGTGAAAATGAATATGAAGTAAAAGGGATTAGATGTGATCCTAGAAAGTTGTTCATTGCTGAACAAAAAATATGACACACAAGGCATGACTAGAAGGGTATAATATCACTACATCATCTACAAAACGTAACACAATAAAAAGACGACGATGAAAACGGTACCAAGCAAAAAACAAAGAGATTTTCATAAATATACACGTCGATGATGGTGATCATCCTTGAAATATCATCATCATAATAAAGTGAGGCCTTTAGAGTTTCATGATAACTTAGATAATGGAGAGACTGAGATGGATAATGCGAAGAAAGATAGTTGATAGATCTTTGATATTCTAAGGCTACTATATAGTTTTGAAGGTCATGCCGGCTATAAAATCTGATAGGAGTAAGTAATTTTAAACTTTAGTAAAATTATATATTAAAGTATAATATTCACTATTTTAACTGACCATGTCAATGTAAATATGCAAACAATACTAAAAGTGATAACAACCCACATACGTTACAATATTTTGATAGCATGAACAATCAAATGAGGGGCATGAGATCTAATAATTAGATTGATATTGTATAGAGGAGTGGATTGGCTGGACAAGAAGAATTGTTGTATGAGGTTATTGAACATTGTTATTGAGAATCGCAACATAAACAACTTCTATATGTTATAGGGTGAGATGACTATTACTCTTCACGATATTTATGCGATACTTGATCTTCCTGTGAATGGTGAACTTGTTGCTTTAACGTCAACTATGATTACCCGAATTATAAAAAATATTATGAGTGATATACTAGAAATGAGTACTAGTGAAGTCATATTAGAGCTTAAATTCGGAGCAATCAAGTTTGAGGTGCTCACAACCCATATTAAGAATAAGATACTTGACAATACTGATCATGCAATTATTGGCTCACAATGTTTGGAGGATCGATAATCATTCTTGGGATGTAGTAACATTGACTTACTTATATAAGCATTCGAGAAAATCCTCCTGAATCGAGGCATAACAATTGAGTGGGCATACTACCTTGCCTCAAGTAACAATTTGTTATTTAATGAAGTGCTTCCATAAAACTTTTTTATATAATTCACTAACTAAATTTTGTTTTGTATTTATAGGCATGAATTTATAAATATTTCCTCGCCTTTATAGTTACGTGCAAATATAATGGGTTGATAGCTAACCACAAGCAAGTAGGTGGATGAAAAATGTTTGTTACAAGTATTTTCCTACTGATCAACTTGTTTTATATCATAAGCAATTGAATTTTGAATTTGAATATAATAGATCGAGTAAGTTATCAATCTGCAACTATTTGTTTCATTGTTATTAAACACAGATTGAGATGTTATACATATGTCATTTTTATCATTCTTTTTATGTAATGCAAATTGATTAACAACCACATGATTATACAAACTACTTCGACAACAATACATATAAGTTATCGTGATACCACATATGCATTCATTGTTGCTATGTTGTAAAACATTACATATATGATCGGGTCATTCGAAAGTTCGATCGTCATCAAGGCATTCAAGTTGCTCCAATAAGGCCGTCTCTTGCACATACAAGCCACAAGATGCCACTTAGGAGGTATAATGCTCACACTATTTTCAGCTTAAGCACTTTGGTGTCCCATTAATGTATCCAAATGAATGCTACGAGTTATACATAGAGTGGTGTATTGTTGGGATGCATTGGTTTATATTGAGAGACTCCATGGATCAGTTGTGCCCGATTCATCCTCCTCCAACTAGATAGTAAGATACATCATTTTTCATGAAGGTAAAATAATATTTGTTAATATTATTGTTTTCTATATTTGTTATCATTGGATAATAATATTAATGTTATTTATAATTGTTATTCTCCTCTAGTGTCTTATGGTTATACTTGACACACTAACACCAACTTTATAGCACTCGAAGCATGTGTTACAACCATTATTGATGGATCCTCCTTTGATAGAGAAATGTGCAGTTTGTCATCAAGAAGATCGCTTGACAATATTTGTTTAGTGAAAGTTGATGGTGTTGAGGATACATGTTGAGCTTTATGTATTGTATTTGGAGGGTTTTCAATGTTATTTTATACACTTCATTACATGTATATTTGTATGACATTTATAGTGAATGTCATTTTGGTTTGACCGGTCTTCATCCTCAATATCATCTAATTGTTGTTCTCAAATACTTGACGATATTTGTAATAAATGAATAAATTACAACTAAATTGAACTAATAAGTTCATTTACAAAATAAAATAGCATCTAATCATCGTTCTCAACGTCAATTAAAATATCATTGCATGGTCTACTCATTTGTATTTACATCTCCATATATGCATGGACTAGTCGATCCCAATTCGTGATACTTTCATGTCGGTATTATTGTCAAGATGGAAAGATTTGCAGCATTAGAAAACATTTAAAAATGTGTATTTATATAAATTTATAAGAAAAGATAAGTAATCTCAAATTTGATTTTATAAATATTTAAATAACAACTATCTAATAAAGAGCTAATATCATTACCACTAAAAAATATCATATTGCATCATGATAGTACATATACTACGTATCCCTCGTAAGTGGCTACTCACTGTTCGACACTAATGGCATTTTGTTCATCCCATCCTAAAGAATAGTACCAATGTTACATTGGATCGAGTAGCGATGAAAAAACTCATATTTGGCATGAACACCTAATAATAAGAACTCTAGTCATCTTTCATATATGAAATACAATGAATATCATCATTGGCATCACTCTCTTCCATGAAACTCGTGAGTATAGGTCATGCCATTGTGTCACTTACTATAAGCACTCTCTATGAGCTTCATGCTACCAATTCTCCTCATATTACAAAAGTTTGATAATGATTTGATACCTACAATTTTTATCTCTAATAATATTCACACAATAATTTATAAATATACTCATAAAGTAAGATATCATAATCCCATGTGATAGTTCAAAGTCCAACCATCTTGAATTGTTTTTCTCAAAAAGAGATCCAATATAAGAATCATGAAAATTGATATTACAAAGAAGATTACAACTACCTAATAAGGAATTTTAACTCCTTTTTGAATCTTTTAGATGATCTCTCTTTGAGATGGTGAATGGGTGGCTCCTATAAGGTGGCGTACTGAAGACTTCAAATTGCTCATCCAACATCTTAACCCAATTTATTATGATTATGAGATCACTTTAATTTTTGAATAATTGTCTCTATCAAAGTTGTTATTCTTGCATCTTATCATTGTGATGGGTGGTGTAGGGCATTTTAACCTCCATTTTCTTACAAAATGGATTAACTGTTGAAAGTTATATTAATTCACCACATTTAAAGAGAACATTGTTTTTATGAGCACACAACAACCTATGCAAATATCACAATATACTGACATGTGATTTACTATGAACCTATTATATCAACATGATTGAACTCCCTTAAAATTAAGTTTAGCATATGTTGTGATACTCTTCTTTGCAGATTTGCAATGATGTCTTATGTCATGTCAATGTAATGCTTAGTGATGATTTGAGATTCCTCATAACTTTTATGATTTATAATTTGTAACTATATGAGCAAATATATTTGTTTCCAAATTATATTGAATCTCCTAGTTGAGATACCAAGAAACCCTTTCAGCCTTATGTATACACTCTCCATCCTATCCACAATTGCATAATAATCATTACAATATTCAGAATATATGAATAATATATATGCCTTAACAAGTAACTTTACGTACTTATTAGTTATATATATGAGTAACATAATGAACCATCCTATCTGTTGATGTTGAGACTATTTTTTCCTTATTTGGGTCTAACTACTTCTCTTTAATATAAAAGAGTATGATAAAAAAAAATTCACTTCACTTACATTACCTTCTTATAGTTGCTATTATTTGACAATTCAATGACATTCCTCCAACTTGCACCAAATATTGGTCATATCTTTATTTCTTGTCAATTTGACAATAAATCATTCAATATTTTTTGTAATGTGCCATCTATATAAGAAATGTGTTGCATTCAGAAATACGATTTAAATATCATTCACTAAGACTAGATCATGATCACTGCAAATTACACATAGAAAGCTTTTGAAGTGCATAACTCCCTAACACACCTAAACACCCATACATTTTCTCTTCCTTCTTTACACTCATGAAAATAAAGGCTATAGAAATTTTTTTGTTAGTTGACGTGAACCCTACAACCTTAAAGAAAAACATGTTATACCTGTGTACAAGAGTTACCTAATGTAAAAACAACATTAAACACATAAAAAAAAGAACTCGTACATGTTTGTCTTATATGTGCTATCAAACTAATACCTTTGAAAATATATATAATAGTTGCACTAAACGAGGATGTGCAAACATATATGTTGTTGACAATATCTATATGTGGTATTTGGTATTTTACGATACCATGTATGATTAATGGTGAAAGTCTAAATCATTTAATAATTGTTGCAAAACAGTTCAAAATTCTCTCTCTTTCTCCCTAATTTTCATGCTTAACTTGTAAATAAACCTTGTGATACACTTCACCTCTCAACATGTTTCAAATGCGTCAAAATATGTTTTGGTTAGTAATGGCTTTCTATCATATCGTTTATCACAGTATACTCAAATTCACTCAATCTCCGTACAAAAACATGGGTGATTATTTGTGTCATTGACTATATCCAACTTTCAAAAACCATCGACTACAACCTCTCTTATTTCTAAAAGGGGCACCCTACCTTCTTAGTGTCCATCCACCTACAATTTTCAACATCAACATTTTTACTCATATATTTATCACTTCTTTCATTCCCAAGTCCTACCTTATTTGCTATGTTTTTACTCTTTTAATGAAAAATAATAATAGTTATATATATATATATATATATATATATATATATATATATATATATATATATATATATATATATATATATATATATATATGCTTAAGCTTTTACATTGAAGGACGTGTCTGGCTCATCTGATTCCCCAAGTCATATCTTGGCGCAAATGAGACGAACGCTCATTCATGTTAGTGCCATGTCTTAGCAGTCCCAGCCCCAGCTGACAGAGCTGGAGGGTTGGTAGCTTGAAAAGTTGGTAGGCGTTCGTTCAACATGCAAAGTCAAATTCGAGCTGCTTTGCCACCCACCGAACTTTGAGATATAAGCATGAGATGCAGCGTGGGTTGAGGAGGTCAAGATTAGATGGCTGGCTATTCTTCCTTTGCTTCCCATCCGGACGGGTGACACGGTAGGTAAGCTATATTAAATCTGTTTTCGTCTTTTACTGTGTTCACACTCCAAATAAATGTGTATTAAACCCACCGGCCCCCCGATCCAAACAAAGACGAATGTACATCTATGTGCTTCAAGTTCCAATATCCAAAGTGCCTTCGATTGGATCTGTTGCTTGGTTTGATTAAACTAAGATAAATATGTGAACCTACATGAAGAAATACAATTTTTTTATGTGAAACCACTTGACGCCCTGCTACAGTTGAAAGTGAATATATATATAATGGTTCGGTTCCAACACTGGA
Organism: Brasenia schreberi; assembly: GCA_036023115.1. NCBI lineage: Eukaryota > Viridiplantae > Streptophyta > Magnoliopsida > Nymphaeales > Cabombaceae > Brasenia > Brasenia schreberi. The sequence continues at coordinate 6,989,108 of JAYKKT010000076.1, read as the reverse complement.
CCATGAACTGAATCGAACCAAGCCGCTGGTTTGGTTCGGTTTTGGTGGTTCCATGAACACTTTTACGTACATGCACGTCTCTCTCGAAGGAGAGATGTGGTTGTATTGTGTCTCTTATGTTATATATCTATCTATCTATCTATATATATATATATACAAAACACTATTATAGGGTAACAGGGATATAAGGTGTCAAGAGTGTGTGTATATATATACACACTTGACACCTCGTATCCCTGTTACCCAATAATAATATAGTGTAGAATGACAAAAAAATTGAATGAAAGTATTTATTAACATGGAGTAAGATTATAAAAATATGACGAATGATGAAAATATTTGTCTATTATAGAAAAGGAGATTAGATTTTATTGTTTGATTGGTTGGATGATGTTTAAAATATAAAAGTACTGTTTTTATTTTTTGTATTTCGTATGGTGCATTAAAGGTTTTTAAATTCAAATATCTATTATTGATTATGTCGATTGAATGTTGAAGATGTTTAAGCAAATTTAAGAATGGATGAATGTATGTATATATATATATATATATATATATATATATATATATATATATATATATATATATATATAATAAATTGGATGTAGTAAATATTCAAACAATATATGTGCTCAAATATATTTTATCATCTCAATTGTTCAATCTTTGAGGTGAACTATTGCGGTCATAAAGAAAAAAATATTTAATGCACCTTGTGTATTCAATGCAAAGTAACAAAGAATAACAATACTTTTAACTTAAATATCTCTTGATCATGCTAATAAAAATAGAGTTCTTTTGTAGATTTAAGCATGAATAAGATTTTATCATTTACTACTACCTCTCTCTCTCTATATATATATATATATTATAGAGAGAGAAATTGGTATATGTGCAAATCTATTAATCGTTGATCATGTCGATCAAACGATACATATCTTCAAATAGATCTAAGCATTGATGAGTGTGTGCATAAACTATGCTATCTCTCTCTGTGTGTATAAAGAGAAAAAGGTGATACAAAGATGCAAACCACTCTTGTAAAATCATCTAAACCAATTTCAACCATCCTATTAAGAAGCATTGATAGTTGAGATTGAAAATAAGTAGAAAGTGTGTACAACGATAATAAATTATCTTGTAAAAGTACACCTACTTTTTTATATTTTTATTTTGAATCTCAAGTTAAGGTTGATTTGAATAGAGTTTGTATGAGTAGTTTTCATCATCTACCTTTATATATATATATATATATATATATATATATATATATATATATATATATATATATATATACGAGCTTGATATATGTTAGCAACGTTGCATACTAATATATTCAAATAAATCTTACTCACGATGAATGATTGATATTTGAATTTAGAAAACAAAAAATTAACTTATACTTTTTACAAGTGTACTTGCTTTAAAAGCAATTTTCTTTTGAATTCATATCTAAATCTCTAAAATTAAATTGTTGAGATTTGTTTCATATGGAAGTATGTAATGTTTCTAGCAAATACGATGCACTATATATATGTACAAACCAAATTTAACAAGCCTGTACAAGCCACACGGACTCGAACTATCATTATGTTCATAATTTGTTTGTTTATCTTTAACATGCTTCTGACCTCAGAACGCTAGCTCACTTGCCAGTGCTGTCCATGTAAAGGCCATGAATTCGACTCTTGCGGCATGCGTACCTAGCTTCAACCTCCAATTGTAACTAAAGAAAGAAATTAACATATTGATGGTGTCCTGCTTGTCATTTTCATGAAGAGGCCGTCAACGAGCTTAAGAGCAGCCAAACCGAGCTCATATTTGGTTCTGTTGCCAGCCTACATCAACCCAACCCCCAAAATGAGCGGTCGCTTTCCATCAGGTTTAACGACCCATGACTTTTTTTATAGAGGTACCGGTACAGTCAGATTTTCCTTTTCTTTTAGGCAAGGGTGGATTAAGCAGACCTCTACGAGATGCGCATCAGAGTATTGAACACCTGACCACTACTTATCAGAGGATGCAAACCCCTAATCAGTGAGCTACGCCTACGGTATGGAAGAAAAACCTGTGGCGACAGATGGTCGCGTAGGAGAAGGTTTGGTCCACTATAACACGTGGAACGACCCTCTGCAATCACGTGAGAGAAGATCCCAAATTATTTGATTCTTCAGAGATAAATTTTATGAAAACGTCAAAATAATTCTACGTTCTGTTTAAACACTGAGCTAACTGTGAACTCTGAAAAGGAAAAAACACGGATAGGAGGAAGGAACTCGAATATGGCTAGAAACGGAGGGACTCGTTTAAAAAATATTTTTAGCATAGAGCGTGTGAAAAGGCTGTGATTGTTGTGAGCTAGGGTCCTCTCTTCACAGATCTTTCATGACAAAAAGCTAATGCCAGCACAGGCCACTTCCAGCACAGTCTACAAATATGGCACATAGTCCACAAACGTCTCACAGTCTACAAATATCCTCCTTTTTCAAGTAAGTGAATTGCAGCAGAGGAAGGCAAAATTTATTAGCAATCTCAATGAGAAGATTCTACATTTTAGGTTTTCATTATTCCAAATGTGCGGGTATTATCCAATGTAGCCCAGACGAGCAATCCTAATCCGCACCATACACTAATAACCTAAAACATGGAAAAACAATTAAGATGAATATATGATAGATACTTCATAACAACCAAAACCTGCCAAGTGAACCATACAAAATCGAGTACCCGCCTCAAAAGCTCTTGCAAGATTCAACGTTTCTCCGTGACGAACAATGCAGTACTGCAACTCTTACAGCTTTGCCTGTAAGGTCCCATAACACCAGTTATATAGATGACAGAGGTTAACAAGTGGTAAATGACACCAACAATCTATAAACAGTTTAAGGTAGTAAATCAAAGTTGGACAAATTTCATCATGGTGCATTCAAGCTAAGGGGATTGAAGGCCACATTCCAGTTCAGGCTCGTTATCAAGTTTGCCGTGTTGAGACCACCTATATGGGGCTCCGGATTTACTAGTAGTAGGTTCATTTGGTTCTTCAGTAATCTATCAGAGCAACATGATGAGATTGCTTATCAACCTAGTTAGGTTGATCGATCCTTCAGACCCTTTGTAGCAACAACCCCAATACAGAAGTATGTCTAAAAAGCTGGATATGTTTACCTGTGAATACAAGAAGGTTCCAAGAATGGCAATGGCAGCACCGAGAGCATTGACGGGTTGCACAGGCGTGTGGAAAATGATGATGGATGAGACTATGACCGAGATTCTCTTCATGGTGTTGCCAACACTGAAGGTCAAGGGTGATATCTCATCCAATGACATGTAGGAGACTTGGTTGTACAAGTGGTAGAACACACTCTGAGCTGCAACCCACCTGACCCACTCAACCAAACCAAGTGAAAATTTGTACTCAGAAAAGAGGAAGTCTGATACAAAGAAAGCCACCTTGAAAGTTTCCACAAATTCTCCATGGTCCAAAAGGGATGAAATACGAGGGATCGAAGATCAGGAATAATAATAAATGAACAGAAAGTCATGCGCAACTTTATCCACAAAGCTACAATAGACTGGGGAAACCAGATAAGTAATTTATATGGCTTACTACAATCATCACAAAAATTAGAAGCAAAACATCAGAGGTCCCATCTAAACACTTAAAATCAGCTCCTTTGAGATGGTAAAAATATCGTGCCAGACACCATACTGAAGAGGGCAGAGATACTGACTGGTACGGCATACCATATTAGTACAATAAGGTAATAGCTTCTATTTCTGCATTTAATGAGGAAAATTAATTTAAAAATAAGAAAGAAAACACAGAAATCAAATATATCACATGATATGATAATATGTGAATATGATATGGTATAATATGCACCCATAACAAAACAAAGCCTTTTCCTTCACATACTAGATGAGTCAGCTACATGGATTCATTGTTTTCACATAGCCCTATCATGTGCCATACTAGCAGTTAACTCAATATAAACTAGATCATTCTTTATTGTTTCTTTCCAATACTTTTGTCATCATCCTCTTCCTCTTAACATTTTCATATCTTCTTATAGGGGCGTCCTTAGGTCATCTTTCTACGTGTCCAAACCATCTTAAATGATTTTCCCTCATCCTCTATTGGTGCTACATGTCCAAACAATATGCACCGATAAATGGATAAAAATGATACAGGTACCCAAATCAGTGTCTATGCCCCATATCATACATGACGCTACAACATTGAATCTAGCTAACTCCAATTATCTAATTTCTTCAGCAAACAGTCAACTGACAAATATTTGCAGCCATGAACGATGGTCTAGGCTCCTTAAGTAAAGGATACAATTATGAGAGATAATTTCACTTCCTCGCTTGTCCTTTTTTGTTGTAAAAAAATCTTGAGATTGTGACATATGCTTGTCATCGATTCAAAAATCATTCATGCTCCTGTTTTTGTGAGCCACAAAAGACGTTTTTATTGCAAGCTACAGCATCAGGCATTCCAAAAGATCCCAACATCTTAAAAACATTCCAACTCGATCTTCACATAATTTCAATAGGAGGACAATATAAAAGTGAACCAGAGAATTACTCGGAGTATTGAGATCACACTCGGAAAAATAAAATGGTATGAATCATTTGGCAACAATATTCCCATGGGTAAAAGCATAATGTAGAAAAATAACGAAAACAGCAACAGCATAAGAGAAGGCGCCTTTCCTAGAGCTCAAAATAAGGATGAGTGTTAAGGCTAGCAGATTTCCATACTGATTTCTAAATAATCTCATCCTTCAATAATTACTGGGCACAGCTGTATTGGAGTCCTCTCTGTCCGTTTGCTGAAGCAACCAACAACAACAACAACAACAACTAAGCCTTTTCCCATACTAGACGGGGTCGGCTACATGGATTCTTTGTTTCCACAGATCCCTATCATGTGCCATGTTAGCAGTTAACTCACAATAAGCAACATCATTCTTTATTGTTTCTTTCCAACACTTTTGTGGTCGTCCTCTAGCTCTTTTAATACTTTCCAAATTTAGTTTTTCATACCTTATTCTAGGTTCTTCTTTTGATCTTCTTTCTATATGTCCAAACCATCTTAAACGATATTCTCTCATTTTATCCTCTATTAGTGCCACTCCTAATTTGTTTCTAATAACCTCATTATGTATTCGGTCTTTTCTTGTATGACCACTCATTCATCTCAACATCTTCATTTCTGTCACACACATCTTTTGTACATGCTGATGATTAACTGCCCAACACTCAGAACCATAAAACATGGCAGGCCTAATTGCTGCTCTATAATATTTACCTTTTAACTTTAATGGTATCTTCTTATCACAAAGAATACTTGATGCTCCTCTCCATTTTAACCAACCAGCATTAATTCTATGCGTAACATCTCCATCAATTCTTCCATCACTCTGAAAAATTGACCCTAGGTATTTAAAACTTTTCTTTTGGGGGATGCAATGTGTGCCAATTTTAATTTCTATGTCCTTTGAGGTAACCAAATGATCAAACTTACATTCCATATATTATGTCTTTGTTCTACTAAGTCGGAGGCCTTGGCTTTCTAATGTTTCTCTCCATAGTTCCAATTTTCTATTAACCATTTCCTTAGACTCCTCCACTAATGCAATGTCATTTGCAAACAACATACACCAAGATACTTCATCTTGAATATGTTTTGTTAACTCATCAATCACCATTATAAATAAATATGGACTTAAAGTTATTACTTGATGTAACCCAATATTAACTTCAAAGAAGTCTGTCATTCCTTCATAAATTCTCACACATGTTTTTGCACCATCATACATGTCTCTAATAAGATTAATGTATGTCAATGGGATACCTCTTTTTACCAAAGTTCTCCAAAGAAACTCCCTCGGTACCCTATCATAAGTTTTTTTTAGATCAATAAATATCATGTGAAGGCCTTTCTTTTTTGCTCTAAAATGTTTCATAAGACGTCTCAAAAGGTGAATCGCTTCAACAGTAGATCTGCCTGGCATGAATCCAAATTGGTTCTCTATTGTACTTGATACTTGTCTTAACCTACGTTCGATAATTCTTTCCCACAATTTCACAATATGGCTCATTAACTTGCTACCTCGATAATTCGCACAATTTTAAATGTCTCCCTTGTTCTTATATATGGGTATAAGTGTACTTGCTCTCCATTCCTCGAGCAATTTTTGGTTTTTTCATATTTCATTAAATAGTCTGAGCCAAGTGATTCCTTTTTCTCCTAGTATTTTCCAAACTTCTATAGGAATATTATCTGGTCCTACCGATTTACCACCCTTCATATGTTTAAGAGCCTCTTTGACTTCATTCTTTTGAATACGTCAGTAGAAATTGTGGTTTATATACTTTTCTGATTTGGCTAACTCTCCTAAGCTAATACTAACATCTATATTTTCATTAAAATGCTTATAAAAATAGTTTTTCCATCTATTTCTTATATCATCATTTGCCACTAGAATTTTTTCATCCTCGTCTTTCATGCATCTAACATAATTAAGATCTTTAGTTTTCTTATCTCTAGCCCTAGCTATCCTAAAAATATCTCTTTCACCCTCTTTTGAGTTGAGTTTTTTATATAAATCCTCCCAAATTTTAGGTTTTGCTTCACTCAAAGCCTTTTTCGCTTCCTTCTTTGCTTTCTTATAAGCCTCTAAAGTTTCACTAGTGTTCTTAGCATAATGTAATTTGTAACATGCCCTCTTTGCCTTGATTTTATTTTGCACTACTTCACTCCACCACCAAGCTTCTTTTTGTCCCGGTACACCTCCCTTAGATACACCTAACACATCTTTCGCCACTTTCCTAACATGTATAGCCATATTATTCCACATATCATAGGGTGTACCAACATAATTCCAAACATCTCCTTGAAGGACTTTCTGTTTAAATATATCTTCTTTCTCGCTTTTGAGGTTCCACCATTTAGTCCGAATAGCTCGATGCACTCTTTTCTTCTTTGTCCATTTTTTTATTTGTAAATCCATAACTAAAAGTCGATGTTGGGTGGTTAAGGTTTCTCCTGGAATTACCTTACAATCTTTACAACACGCTCTATCTTTTTTTCTACAAATAAAGTAATAAATTTGTGTTTGTGATAAGCCACTCTTATATGTAATTAAATGTTCATCTCGTTTTTTGAAGACTGTATTGACTATAAAGAGATCAAATGCTATAACAAAATTTAAAATCTCCCTATCTTCCTCATTTATATCTCCAAAACCAAAGTTTCCATGAATCCCCTGATATCCTAATGACTCTTTACCGACATGTCCATTTAAGTCTCCTCCTAAACAAATCATCTCCCTTTGTGGAATCTTTTGAATCACCTTATCTAACTCTTCCCAAAAAATTGTTTTTATACTATCTTCTAGTTCTACTTGGGGTACCTAAGCACAAACTATATTCAAAACCTCTGCTCCTAACACTAATTTCAACGTCATGATTCGGTCACCATATCGTTGGATGTCTACTACACTATCCTTTAAATCTTTATTTATGATAATACCAACTCCGTTTCGAGCCTTTTTTTTACTTGAGTACCATAATTTAAAACATGTATCCTCTATCTCCTTTGCTTTTTCTCCAACCCATTTTGTCTCTTGTAAACATAGAATATGAATCTTTCTCCGAATCATAGCATCTACCACCTCCATTAGCTTACCGGATAATGTTCCGATATTCCAAGAACCAATATGAATCTTATTATCTAGGACTAGCTTCCTTACCTCCGCATCCATCTATATTTAAAATGCGGAAACCCTCTCTGAAAATTATTCACTACATTCAAGCGGCAATGTAGCGGGACTAACTTCTTTACCCACACTCGTCCATGATGTGGGAACCCTCTCTGCAATTGATTCACTACATTCGGACAAAAATGTAGTGGCCCTTGCTTACTTATTACTGCATTCGGGCTCTACAGCACGTCGTTAGGCGGGAACGCCCCAAAGCAATGCTCATAATTTTTGTAATGCATGTTATAAAATTTGACAAAGTTTTACGCTAGCTGTCGGAAGCCTAACACAACCCTCCTCCTTTATCCAGGCTTGGGACCGGCAATGCAAGGGTGATCCCTTACATGGGCGGAGTTTGTTGAAGCAACCAACCGACAAAAATACGAACTAGTGCTTTTACCAATGGGGAAACAAAAATGTCGAAATTATGAATTTCAAATCATACAAAATGACCAGTAACTCAAGTTGCTCACAGTGACAGGATTTTCATAAGCATAAGAAAAGGTATGCCATTTAGAAGTCCATGGTAGAAGACGAATCACTCAATGAGCAGATCATGGACCTCAGGGGTCATGACAAACAGGCAATAGCCACAAATACAAAGACAAACGATGACAGTATATAATAGTATAGCATTCATATACACAATAGTAACAGCAGAAGAAAGTGACTAATCATTTCAGATATTTGTTGAGCAAAAGAATCAGATGCAAGCAGGAAAATGCTAACTAAAACTAAAGAAGGCTAAAGAGAACAAGTACTATGAGACTAAACTCAAAGAAAAGCCAATCAGGATTGCCCCCCTTTTTTCCAAACTTACCAAACAAAATGCGGACCAATTTGACGAAGAGCAGTTTCCCAACCAGCAGCCCACATCTTGGGCCCCTCCACAGCCAAAGCAAACGGTGTAAGAATCAGTAGGGAAAGCATAGACAGACAAGCATAGTAATTCATCCCGCTGACAGACTTCCCCTTCATTCCTCTTTTGGAGAATATGTTTCTGAACACGAAAGCCAGGTTCGAAATCATTGCACCCATAAATCCTATACACAAAACGGTTAGTTAGGTCATTAGAGATTTCCGGTGTCTTTCACAAACACAAAAGCAGAGGGAATCCAATATCACGTGGTGGCACACTCACAGGTCAGAGTCATTCGACCAGACCATGAAAAAGCAATAGAGGATTTGTTTTAGTTTGTACCAGGACAACAAAAGGTAAACAAAAGCAACTTTTTACCCGTCATATTGAAGTTAAGTTCCGTGACGGCCGCCAACGCGCAACCACCAATGATCGGGAGCAGAGAAAGGTAGACTGCCACGGGAAAGGTCTCACCCAACAGGAATCTGGAAACGAGCACACTGAAAGCTGGTTCACCGCTTTTGATGATGTGCGTAAAGGACACGGCGACCTTTGACATGCTAACTGTGGCAGCCACATGCCCGATAGTGTGCGCCACAGCTACCTGTATGTCAGAGAGCGTCTAAAACTTGCAAGCACGAAAATTCACTTTTTAAGGGTAAAAACAGACTCCCAAATCAAAACGGCTTTCAGAAAAGGAAAGCAGGATAATGCAAATATCACCATAATGGCGAGGAGCCCACGGTATTGATACAAACTACAGCCGGAAGGGCTCGGCTTAGGGAAGAGAAGAAAACCAAACGAAACTTCGGGTGGCAAGAAAAGAAAACTGAAGAAATCAGCTAAAAATTATATCGCCGTAATGTCGAGGAGCCCGCTGTACAGGTACAAAGTAGAATAGGAAAGTCTATGTTTAAAGAAGAGAAGAAAACCAACACAACATTCCGGTGATAAGAAAAATGGAAGACATCAACTAAACATCGATTGGTATTCCTTTTCGAGAAAAGATGTGGTGAGATCAATTCCAATACGTGTAGTTGGATAAAAAAATTCAATACATGTAGATTTTTCATCAGCAGCCAAATTGGAAAAGGATCGCTTCTAGAATAACGAGAGAGAGAGAGAGAGAGAGAGAGAGAGAGAGAGAGAGAGAGAGAGAGAGAGATCCCAAAATCTCAAGCCCTCAGTATATCGATGCTAAAAACCTTATTTTAGCAAAAGGCAAACCAGCACTTTCACTGAATTGATCAAACTTGAAATAAAACACTACGACATCGAAAATCAAGGAGAAAAAGAAAAAAACTTCAAAACAAGCTCCATTCTTTCACAATAAAACAGAAGTAGAAGCGGTTAGTGGAAGAAAATCCACCAAGAATAGCCTAAAAAAGAAATTCCCCAGAGTTCAACAGCTTACAGGAGCAAGGGCCTTCCAGAAATCCAGATCCGTCTTCGGTGCCTCCGCGATCCTCGTTGCCCATGACACTAGCATCATCAACGAACCCGTGGCAAGAGACAAAGTCGAGGTCAGCCATGGATAAGGAAACGCGTTAAGAACCTTCTTGTTGTAGATGTTGAACACGACGTTCAGAGCCCACCACGTCGCGAAATAGATGCCGATCTTCACCTTCTGAGCGGTGGCCGCCTTCGCTGCCTCACTCGAGATCCCAATATTTTCCGAGCGCGCGTCGTTCAGAGGCTCGGATCGATCAGCTTCGTATGCTTTGGAGATGATCTCAAGTCTGCGGCTTCTCAATGTTCCGATGGATTGAAGCGGGAAGAATGAAGAGATGTGTAGGGGCTTCGACACAAGAAAACCCAATTTGGATGGGCTTTTCTTTGATGAAGCGGAAGAGATTGGAGAAAAAATTAGCTTCCCATTCTGAGCTTTATGAGGAAGAAGATCGGGCGCCAAAGTGAAAGGCGAAGCGGTTTGCTTCAAAGCGGAAATCATGATCTCGTGTTTCCCTTCAAGACGGTAAGAAGATACAGGAGTTGGCGATTCTCAATCGATAGGATACTGCACAAACATAGAAAGGAAAGCAGAGTGAAATTTAGAGAACTTCTCTAGTTCTGATTTGAGCGTGAAAACGCATGCATGATTGTTCAGGAAAAACGGGATCAGATCTTCAAGCGTTATTAAATGAAACGCTATTAACACCATAATCGCCAAGAAAGACGAATAAAATGATAATCTCGGCAGAAATCCCTGAATCCATGATCTCTGAAGGGATAAGAAAGTGAAACGTGAAAGTAAAACAGATTCCATTGTGGGAAACAACTAAAGATACCATCTTGATGGAATCATTGAAAATGACGATGACCCTCACAACGCCTCCAAGCGCGAAGCCCGAAGGGCGCCAAAACTAGCATGAGTTACCTCAGAAACGGACGATTCCACAAGCTTTACCACGATAGAGTCCGTCTACCTGAGAGAGAGATCCGATTTATCCGTGGTTCGTCAGCAAGTTATGATCGGCCCCGGAGAGCTTCTCTCTGAAACGAATCCAAGACGCAGAAAGAAAAAGAAAGGACTTATTATAAAGGAAGAGAAGGAAAAGGAAACCGCAGATTTCTAAATGCAGGGGAGTCGGGATCTTTGGTAGCGGGAGGTGCCGGGAATAAGTCCTTTCTTTTGTATATGCAATTACACGAGTACCCTCAAAATTTCCCGTAATTAATCCGGTCGCGGGAGCAACGTCTGGAAGGCCGCCGCCGGAACTTCCCGTTCCCGTTCCGCGCGAGTAAAAGTCCTCTTTTCCTGAAGCGTGCAATGGCAACACTATTTTTGTCTTTTGACTGTCTTTTTATAATTTAAATCGTTTTAAACATGTACTTAAAGTTTAAATGAAGACCCGCCTGATCTGACGTGAATAAGGTCGGAATTACCGGGTTTGACCGGGCTTGAGTTTGGGTTTCGGGAACACCGTTTATCAGGGATATCGAATTTATTTTGATTTTGCTTATGATAAATTTTAAAAAATTTCATCATGAAAACTCTCTTTCACTTATTATATGAATTACTTTTTTTATTTGTTCTTTATTTTCCAGCTTACTCTAGCCCCATTACTCCGATCTACATTCATTAAAAAAAAAGAGAAAAAATAAAAAATAAGAAGCCAAGAATAATGATTCATTGATTTGTGAAGGTATGTCATTGATTTGGTTTAGATTTTATTTTTTATTATTTTCTTTAGTTTTTGACTGAATTCTTATAGAAAAACTATTGAATTTTTCCTTTGAGATGTACACCACACACATCTCCCCCTATGTAGGAGAATCTTACTAGGAATGGATCTTTATTGGTGGGAGACAGGCATGTTTCGCATCTCCCGCTTAAGGAGACGTATGTAACATGTGTATTTCTTGTTTTGAATACATATTATTTGACTAATTGTTTTTTTATTTAAAGAAATGGCTTGTAGTGAACGAGTAGAAGAGCATAACATCACTACTTCGTCTAAGACATAACATCATATCATAAAGAACACTCTAAAAACGACAAGGAGAAGAGAATATTTTGGCAAATAAAAATATTGATTGAGTTGACTTCTACATTATGAACAGAATAATAGATACCTTAGAAAATGAGATTGATATCGTAGAGAGTGAGGATGAGAGATTTTCAAATGTATCGGGATTACCCCATACATTAAAGTCACATTGCTTATAAGATTAGAAAGAACAAGTAATTCCTGACTTTAGTGAAATTGGACATTCAATATCAACTCACTATTCCAACTGATTATGTAAATATAAATATGGAGATAATACGAAAAGTAGTAACAACCGATACAAGGTATATTGTTAGCAAAGCATGGTTAATAAAGAGAACAGATGTGAAACTCGATAATTGGGTTAAGATTATAGATAGGAGTGGACTGATTAGGTAGGAGTGTTTGATGTATGAAGTTATAAACCATGCATTGTTGGCTGTTTTTATTAAGCATTGACAATTGGATAAAAACAACTTTCACATGTCATGGAGTGAGATGACTATCACACTTCATCATGTCTAAGAGATACTTGATCTTCCAATAGAGTGATAACTTATTGCCTTTATGTAAGAGATGATTGCTAGAAGTAAGGAAGATATTTTGAGTGATATGTTAGGATGAACATCAACGAAGTAGTGATAGAGATTAAGTCAGAAGCCACTAAGTTTGATGTTTCGAAGTAATTTTTCAAGAAGAGGAATCTGCAACAAAATTAAGGCTTTATTATATTTATTATATCAGTTAAGTTGTACATTATATCCATATCACGATAAGTATAGAGAAGAGTGTTAATAACAATTGGCATATGATGTTTGGAGGGTTGATAGTTATTATTGGGATACAACAACATTATCCTTCTTTTAGAGGCAACTATGAAAGACATCTCGGATAGAGACACAACTTAGTGGATATACTTTTTTGCTCTAGGTAAGCATTTGTACTATAGTTGTTTAGTATAATATCTTTCATATAGTCATTTTTCATAATTTAGCAACTATGGTATATGTTTTAATTGAATACATAGATTTATGAGTATTTTCAAGCCTTTAAAGTTAACATGCGACTAGAATGGTTGGATGGAGAACCACAAGTAGGTCAGTAGATGAGAAATGTCTATCACAAATAATCTCCTATAGATTGGCTTTCTAAGTACTATATGCAATTGAATTTGATTGCAATAGAGTAGATAATTTATAAAACTATAAATGTATTTTTTATATTTTTATATTAATCACAACCTATAATATTATACATTTTTATCTTTTATTTTATATAATATAGATTAACTGATTTGTTTTATGTTGATTGTATTGCATAATTGAATATTGGTGGGTTGGGACAATCACTAGTGATTGAAGGCTTGCTTCCTTACTGGTGGACTATCTTGGAGTGCATGTTAAGTGTTAAAGACACTTTTTTAAGGAGAACAAGATCTTACACACATTACTTTCATCCTCAAGTGATTCCAATCTATTTTGGGTTGACAATTAAGTGTTTTTGTAGTTCATAATGGAGGACAAAGGTTTTACTTTTCGTTTGACCAATATAAAGTACAAAATATGGGTACAAACTATGAACAATTATCTATATTTCAAGAAATTATAAGGTATGTCAGTGGCGCAAAGGTAACTAATGTTGTAAAAATTGACTACGAGTTTATTGTATTTCGTATGCTAGAACGACACGGTACAAGTAAGTGTATCGTTTTCTCTCATTTATCGGGTCGGTCGTATCGTACGAGTTAACATCAATTCTCTTAACATATAAACTTGAGACCCGCAGGTCTTTTAGGGTGGTTTGCCTTCTCTCAAACCGTAACTTACTGCTTGTGTTTTTTCTCAAATTTTTTTGCTTGATTTCATAAAGAAATCTCACACTTTTCTCTTATACATATGAAAATCTATGGGATTTTGTTAAATCCATAGCATACTTCCTTCTTTTCATTCATAATCTTTTTTCATACGACTTTTCACTTGAAAAATTTAGAGTTTTCATAGATTCTGAGATTTCTCTCTTCGTAAAGTCTTTTTCTTGTTGTGGTCTATCTTTGCTCGACTTGATCGTATTTTAACGGGCTGATCTAGTGTGGAAGTACTGCACACTGACAAGAAAGCAATAGGCTTATGAATAGATGCATATTGTATAACAAGGTTAAGCATAGAGGTATTTCTCATATAAAACACTATCTTTCGAGAACCAAAAAGGATGTAAGTGCTTGTCATTAGGTACCTAAAACTTTAATGTATGAAATTCAATAAGTTTTGGTGGCTATAAAAGAAAAGAAGAGATTATGATAAAGAGAAAGCAAAATAGATAGTTGGAATATGTCTAAAGATACTTTTTGAGATATATATGGTAAAGAAATTCATGGCATGGTTGAGTCATTGGAGGAGGAGACAAGGAGAAGGTGAGGTAAAGGAAATAATATAGGTTTTAGTGGCAGTAGTGGGTTGGTCCTCCTTCACTGAAGGAGCTCTTGTTCTCATGATGATTGGGAGGGGTGGTAGAGAAGGTCCTAACGACATTGAAATACTTTTATTTTTTCCCAATGTATGATTCTTGGAGTTCAACCAAACATTATATCAGTTGTGGCTTCAAATGAGGTAATTAAGAAAGCAGATATGAAGTGTGAAGAGTTTTTTTATGAAAATTGCTTTCTTTTTAATGTTATGGTCGATGCTATTGCTAGTTTACGATCAAGTTATAAGGTTCTTATAGGTTATAAGGTTCTTACTTATGATGTTTTGAGAGGTAAATTACTAAAAAGTTGGGTTGATATTATTCATGAATGAAATTCTGAATTTATGAAGTAACGAAAGGTTATTGGTTGTTCTATTATAGATGATATTTGGATATATAGTTAATGGAGATCATTAGTAAACTTATTGGTCTATTGTCCAAAAGGAACATTGTTTTTGAAATTCTATAACCTATCTCATATTTCTAGAACTATAGATAATTTACTCCTTATTTTTGAAGATGTTGGTATTGAAAATATTATTCAATTCAGTACTGATAATGCTCTAAACTTTAAAGTAAATGGTAAGATGCTTGAGTCGAGCCATCCATCCTTAGTGTAGACTCCATATTTTTATGTTGCATAGACTTAATGTTTGAGGATTTGAGTGCAATGGATGAAATCAAAGGACTATGATGCATCGAGAAATGTCACAAAGTTTATTTATAATCATTAATCTCTATTCCATTTGATGAGAATCGATAATAGTAGAGGGGAGTTAATTAGCCCTTCATTGATAAGATTTATTATGAATGTTAATACTATTCAAAGTTTTGTCATATATAAAAATGTATTAAAAAAGATATTTGCATTTGATAAATGGGACTCTATAAGTTGGTTGAGAAAGAGGGAGAGGATTGTTATAGTGGATATTATTTTTAATGCTAACTTTTTGGAGAAATGTAACACATTTTAGATAAGCATGTTGTGCCTCATATATGATACATAAGACCAAATTTGAAATGCAAGCAAACATTGAAAGTGTTTTGTCTCTACAGATAAGAATGTTAAATTCTCGCCTAGAGCTTTTGAATGACTATGGTATTGACAAGAAAGGATATAGGAGTTATGATCATAAAAATGATAATCTATAAATAATTGGAGGCATTGACCTACCTCACTATCTTCTATTCATAAATAACACATACCGTCTACATTGTTAGTCAATTCCAACATGCACCAATTATTGTGCATATGAGTGATAGTGAGATATTTCATAAATACTACAAATAAGAGATTTTTTATCCTTTTTGTCTTTACTTAATTTAAATGCTTAAATTAATATGGATTGGGGTGGTAGTGCTGATGACAGGCATTCCATCACTCGATATTGCATCCTTTTGGGTAACTCACTTATATCATAGAGATGTAAGAAGCAACAAAAAAGTCTTTCTCAAACAAAGTTGAGAGGTATGACCTATATTACTACTGAGCTTAGTTTGGATAAGAAGGTTGATAAAAAATTTAGACATCAACATTGATTGGACTCTTGAGATGCTTTGTGACAATACAAGTGCTATTATGTACATAGCAAATAACAACACATTTTATGAATAGACCGAACACAATTTGAGAGGAATATCTGCAAAAAAATTCTTAATCTTCAATATGTGCCATCAGAATATCAACTTGCTGATACATTTACGAAGTCTCTCGTTGTACCCATATTTCATTTCTTAATTGACAAATTTTCTTTTACTCTTATAAAGTTTGAGAGGGGTGTTAAATGTATTTTTGTTTTCCTTTGTAATTTTTTTTTATTTCTATAAATTTTTCCTTTAGTTTTTGTATTTTTGGTCATCCAGGGCTGAACCATTTATCATTTGGAACGGCTAGTGAACTAGCTGCCAATGGAATGGCCAGTGAACTAGCCGTTGGCAGTCCTGCTGCCATTCATCGCCTTGTAATACAACCCTATGAAAAGAACTGATCTCCACTTGTTTTAGCAAGACTTAGTGCTTGGAATTAAAGACTTTTTTCTTCTTGTTCTCACTCTCTCATGCACAGTGTTTAGTGATGTGCATTGCATTGCGCAATTGAATATTAGTGGACTGTAGCGGTCCGTGATTAAAGGCTTCCTTCCTTACAACATGGACGACCTCACATTTTGAGAAGACTGTTATCTGTTTATCTTTCAAGTTGCAATGGTTCTTGCAAATGTGCCTTTTAATCACTACATGTTATCCATAGTTTTTGCAATTGTTCATCTCTGCATCTTTCTTGGTATCCTCATGTGGGCACGTCAATATGTTTCGAAGCCACACCTCGTGCACTTCTATCGAGACGTGGACTGAAGCTCCTATCCCTCTTTTGGAAGCTTCCTACCGATGACCGTCCAACAGATGAGGCATGAAAACATGTAGCAATGACTGGAGATCCGACTGGCCCTCACATTCGCCCACTTATCCCCGAAAGCCACCTCCTCTAGAAACTCCACAGATCTAGTTACACAAGTCTTCTTCGAATGGTGTAATGTGCAGATGCAGGAGGATGCGAAGGATAAATAAAATTTTAACTTCTCTTCTTAATGATTCATATAGAGAACACTGTTCTCTCCTCGAATTGTCGCAGATCTTGTTGGGGAGGACAACGTCCAAGGAACGGTCATGCTGGATCGCCAACATAGAATTAATTTGCTCATATTACTTGAGCTAAGCATCCACCATGATCAAGTGAAGCATTTATTTCGCCAACTCGGATTTGATATTGGGATTGTGAGAGTGCCGGGTGATGGTTACATGGGTTTTTTCTCCAGCTAAGTAGGAATATATCCGTGCTGATAGTACGCGTGACCAAAATGAACGACCAAGTGTGCCTTATGGATATTGTGATCTTCTCTTGATGGGCCGGTTGGTCACATTCGACAGTATATGCTGGACCCAGTACTTCTAAAGAAGGAATTATGGGATCATTTGATGCATGTTGCTGTCTCCATGGTTCACCGAGAGGACTTCAATGTTATCCGTGTAACACCGGATTTGACTATTTTTGGTAGTAAATTCTTGGAAAACGAAAAACATGCCAATCTTCCTGGATTCAATGGACACGTTACCTAAAAGATAAATATATACATTAAAAACAAGACAAAAACTTGTAACAGAAATCCCAGAATAGGAAAGATAAGGAAGACAAAGCTAGTTTTTAGTGAGTTTTTCACTATAAATACCGTAGCGAATATAGTAGAATATAGAAGAAAACAAAAAATAAAGATCTTCCCTAGTAATCCGTCTTAGGATAACCGTGAATCCATTTCTTCTCTTTCTTGTCCCTCTGTTTTTTGATGTGCGTGTCTTCTTTAGCCCTTTTACTCTCTGTTGCGCTGCTGAGGACTCCAACAAGGATCTTTAAAGAACCCATCAGTCTGGGATCCCATGGAAAAGGTAAGTGATGTAGTTGTGAACCTCTAGCATCATGAGGAGTTTGATGAGCATACTGATCAATGTCATTTGTTGGAAGTGATACAACAACAACTAAGCTTTTTTCCATACTAGATGGGGTCGGCTATATGGATTCTTTGTTAACATAGGGCCATATCATAATTTGTAAAATTCATGATAAATAAGTCCAACAAAGTTTTATGCTGGATGTCAGAAGCCTAACACAACCCTCCTCTTTATCTGGTCTTGAAATCATTTGTTGAAAGGTCGAAAATTGATTTACATGGTATGGTCCACGCATGGCTCCTCATGTGCATCTCTTTGAATGTTTAGATCAAGGTTTATGCAATGATACCTAGAGTATTCAATTTCCAGAGGCACCAACATGCATATTAAATCTTTAAGTCTTGTTGGATTCATTGACAGTGAGAGGCAACCACCATTTTGGTTCAAAGTAGCTTGGCTCCTACGGATAAGATTAAATATTCTTTATTGAATAGAAATGAAAACTTACAGTATTAGAGCATAATACAAACATCCGCGTTTTCTAGAAAAGAAAATTGGACAACACCGCTCTGGCGGTTGCCTTACTTCTCTTAGCAGAACCCTAACTATTATTAATAGGTCTAATCTAACTTGAATAACAAAAACACCCTTACTAATAAAACAAAAATACAAAATTACAAATGGAGCAGATACGGATCAAGTATATAAAAAATATAAAGATGTAGTGGCCCAATTTATGTTGATGACACCCAACTTGATTAATGTATTTTGAAATTGGCTAATATTAACTACTTTAGTGAGGAAGTCAGCTCATTGATTTTTTTACTTAACGTACACTATTTTGAATTCCTTACTTGTTATTTTTCCCTTATAAAGTGATAGTTAATTTTTATATGCTTTGTTCTTTCATGATGTACTGGATTGGATGCCATCTGTATAGCTGCACTACTTTCACTGTACAAGGATATAGAATGTAGAGACTTGAATCTCAACTCATTGACCAAATAAGTTATCTACTTCCCTTCACACATTGCTTGGGTTATAGCTTTGTATTCAACTTTTGCAGTAGATCTAGCAACTACTGTTTGTTTTTTACTTTTTCATGATATAATGTTATCTCCAAGTATAGTGACATATCCAGTAGTTGACCTACGATCATCTAGGGAACTGAATTGACTTGATTTTGAATATAAAAGACCTCATACTGGAGTAGATTTTAGATATCTTAGGATTCTAGAGACTGCATCCATATGATTTTTTGTTGGGGAATACATAAATCTACTCATGATTCTAACATCATAGGTAATATCAGGATGTGTGATATTCAAATATATCAGCTTTCCTACCAATTTTTGGTTGGTATTTATTGATATGTCAGAATTCTTCATTATCTCCAAGACATAACTTGTGATTCATCTCCATAGGACTATCACTCTTTTTGTAATTAATCATATTTGTTTCCTTCAGAAGATCCATAGTCTATTTTCTTTGAGTTAGGAAAATACCTTTGTCAAAGTATAACACCTCAATTCCTAAGAAGTAATGCAATCTATCCAAAGTCTTTTAATTCGAATAACTGGTGAAGGCTTTTTTTTAGTTTTGATATTTCTTATGTCTCATCAACTGTCACAATAATATCATCCACATATACAAGTAGAAAGGATAATTTTGTACCTTTCTTAAAGAATAGTGTGTGGTCATTAGTACACCTTAGATATCCCAAGCTGCACACTCCTTCACTTAATTTCTCAAACAAAGCCCTAGGTGATTGTTTTAGCCCATATATAGCTTTACTTAGTTTACAAGACTTTTCTTTCATGAGTCTTACAATTTAATCCAAGTGATAGCTCCATGTATACTTCTTTGTAGAAATGCTTTTTTTTATGTCCAACTGCCATAAATCCCATCCCCATCTAGCCACCATACTAAGAATTACTCTTATGGAAGTTAATTTGGCTACTGGAGCAAATGTTTCATTGTAGTCAATTCTATAAGATTGACTATAATCTTTAGCAACGAGTTTGACCTTATATATTTCAAGTATCCCATCAACCTTATATTTAATAGTGTACACCCATTTGCAACCCACTGTATTTCTATTGGGAAGAAGATCCATAGTAATCTAGGTTTTGTTCTTCATAAGTGCTTCCAATTCAATTTCCATAGCAACTATTTAAGATGAACACATGTTGGCTTCTTCAAAACTTGAAGAGACATCATGTTTTTCAGCATTCATAACAAACTTTTGGTAGTTTTTAGAGGTTTTGTCATAAGAAACATAACTTTTGGTAGTTTTTAGAGGTTTGGTCATAAGAAACATGATTAGAGATAGATACTGAGTGCATGAATGTTTACTTTTGTGAATGACAATAGGAAGGCCCAGAGTGTATTCTTTAAGTTGTTGAGGATTTGAATCCAAAGAAGAATCTTTGGGTGGTATTTTTGCATTTTGATCTTAGTTGAAGATAATCTTCCTTGGTCCTCTCTTATACATCATGATATCCTTCGGTGCAACAGGTCCTTCTTCTATGTCATCTTGCTTGTCGCCTATCTCCCTAGAGGCTAGAGGGACAACATGTGGGAATACATCCTCCGAAGTTAACAACTCCCTATGAGAATCATAGTAGGGAGTAGATTATGAAAACATAATATCCATGAAAGTATATATTTTTCAATGAATAGGGTCATAGCATTTATAACCTTTTTGAGAGTTTGATTACCTAAGAAAGATACATTTAATGACTCTATGGATAAAGCAAGTGCAACTAAATATGTGAGGAGTTATATGAACGGTTTTAGATTCCTTACTAAGACACTTTAGAGGACTTTTACCTTTTAGTATAGAACTTGACATTCTATTGATGAGGTAGACAACAGTGAGAACAGCTTCTTCCCAATAGATTTTTGGTAAATTGTGTTTAATAAGAAGTGTATAGGCAACTTGTAAGATATGCCAATTTTTTCTCTCAGCAATGTCATTTTGCTGAGGTGTATGAGCACAAGAAGTCTGGTGAAGAATGTCATGTGTGTAGGTATTGCTTTAACTGCCCATTCACATATTTGACCCCATTATCTGAACGAAGAATTTTTACTGAGGCATTAAACTGAGTGAATATAAACTTGTGAACAATGGGAAAAAGAGTGAAACTTGAGCTTTTGATTTTATTAAGTAAACGATAGAAAGACGCATACAATCATGAATAAAAGAGACAAAATACTTTTGACCAAAGAGAGAGAGAATATGACTAGGCCCCCAAACATCTTAATGAAGAAGTTCAAATGGTTGTGAGCTTTGAGATTTACTTAAAGGATATGGTATGCGACAATGTTTAGTCAGCTGATAAACTTCACAATCTAGATGCACTTTATTGGACTGAATCTTGAGACTGAGATCATAATGAATCTTTGATAACAAAAGATGACCTAGACGGGAGTGCCATAATCGTATGTCTTCTCTGACAACCATTATGGTAGAGGTATCATAGGAAGCAATATACTGAAGATCATCTTCAAGGATATACAATCCCTTACACAGATTACTATGACTAAAGACTTTTCTCGTCTTCAAATCTTGAAAAATACACCCAATAGGATGAAAAAAGTATACAACAATTCATAGATTGAATAATAGAGCTAACTGAAAGGAGAATTATGGGAAAACTAGGAACATGGTAAACTAATTTTAGGAGAGCTAAGCTTAAGTGTACACTTCCCAGCCAATCATGTATGATTGAGATTTATCTGCTAACTTGATAGGTTCTTGTTTTGAGAGCTTTCTATAATCAAGAAAGTAGGATGTCTTGCCTACCATATGGTCTGTAACCCAGAATCAATAATACAAGCTTTAGGCTAAAAGGAAGAGTTGATATTACCCTTCAGTGAGTGTGTGGTTTGCACCACTGTAGCTTGAGATGAAGAGACTTGATTACTTGCACGTAGTTTGCTCTCAAGATCTACAATTCACTGCATTAAATCATGAAGACCTTCTGAGGGGGTCGTTGCACTTTCTGAGACATGAGCTGTTGTGAAGGAAGAATGCAATTGGAGACATGAGCTGGATTAGGAGGTATAGGATCTTACACTATATATCGGAGTAAAAATGATCGAAAATCAAACACAAAACAGATAATCTATGAATGTAAAGGGAATGGAAAAACATATAATCCTTAATTATTACATCAATATGTAGACATAAGCTCCTTAATTACAACCCCATTAATTTTAATAAAAGAGGAGAAGACAAAAGGTAAGGAAAGAAGGGACCTGTAGCGAAAGAACAGGATGGTGGCCAATGGTTGGTGGCAGCGAGCCTCCTTCTCCTTCTTCTTTCTCTCTCTCTCTCTTTCTCTCCCTCTTTTGTTGTTCATGAATTTCTCCTTGGATCGTGAATTGAAGGCTTGAGGCTTGATTAATCCTTGGATGTTGTTGGTTGATTATTCAATTTTGGTTGATTGTTGGATTGATGCTTTTTCAGCCCCCCTCAAGGATCCTTTTATAGGCATAGACCTGCCTCTTTGCTACTTCTCCTTTTAAGTCAACTTACCCAATATAATATGATAAGTGACCTTGTTCACGACCTGCTGAAATTAGCTGTGCTTGTATTGGCCTACCAAATTGGGTCAAGGTGCTGCCCAAAGCAAGTTTTCTAGAGGATGATCTTGGAATGAGATACCATCTATGCTATGATTATATACTCGAGTTTCTTGGGGTGTACCTAGGAGGTATAGGGTTTTAGAGGTGGAAGAGTTTGACTCCCCTAGGATGCACACGACCGTAGAAGTGGAAGGCTCGGGTGATTTGGGTGTTCCTAGGAGATGGACGACCTTGGAAGGGTGTGACTTGAGTTCCCTTAGGATACATGTGTCCCTAGACAGTTTGTGATGGATCCTAGGTGCAACCCAATGTGCCCTTAGGGATGGATGGTTTGAGTTTATATGGATGCTAAGGGAGTGCATGTTTGATCCCTTGCAAAAATAGAGAGAAATAGATTCCAAGGAAAACCATGCTAGGTCCCCTGGTGGGTTTGTGGATGTTGGGAGAAATCATGGCCGTAGGCTTGGGTTTATGATACAAACCTAGGCTCAAAGAGAATTGTTTATGGATGGTAGGGTTAGGTATACCTAGGATATCAATGCATACCTTAGGAGTAACCATGTTTACCAAGTTTTGAATTTTATTTTTAATTTGAAATTCTTTTTGTTAGTGTGAGACATTCAATGCACCTTGAAAATCCACATCTTTGAGCATATTTGGTGGGGTTGTGGGTGCATGAGTGTGATTTGATACATGGAATGCATATGAATAATTTACCGATCCTACACTAAAAAGGAGAGGATCAAGTAGAGAGTTTTGGGGAGAGTGAGTTTCAGGTATACCTTTTTCGAGTTTGACTACCTTTCATGGTGAGAGCAAACTTCCTTGTAGGCGTCCTAAGGTTGCTCTAGCTTATGCATTGCTTCGAGCTCCGGTTGCTTTGTGAGGTCTTGGATTTTATCCTCCAAGACTATGTATGCAATACTCATTCTTCTTTGTGTTTTCTAAAGTATTTGAAGTGGTGCTCATGGGAATGGAACCTATCAGAGCGTATGATTTTGAAAAATTTGGAGTGATTTGTATGAAGTGAGTCTCATGCCACACTTCATTTGTATGACTAGAAATATAGACTTCATTTTTACTTTCGATTTTCAGAATTTCATCCTTTGCAACATTTTCATTTTTAAATGTTTTTGATTTTTGAAGATTTTCCATATTTTTTTATTTTTCCAAGTAAAGAATTTTTTGGGGTTTTTTGTGGACAAAGGGTGTTTGGATGATTAGCAAGGTTAGATGATTCGATCTCAACACTTGCTACATTTGTAGCCTCGTATATTTCATCAGATTTTGGGCTCAATTTGATTTTTTAGGTATGGTTTTTCTCCCTATGTACCCGAGATGGTTTTTCATGGGAATGATGTGCCTTGGCTTCTTGGCTTAGGGCCTCAATTTCCCTTTCAGGTTGTGTCACCCTCAATTCCCTTTTCAAAAAGGCAATTCTTTCTTCTCGTATTTGAGAAGATTTTTTTGTGGCTTTTGAAGGCCGATTTATGAAGTTTGATGAGGCTTTACTTGACATATTTTTAAAAGAATAATACAAACTTGACATTACTGAGTTGCTGGAAATTGAACTAAAAACAAAGGATTTGAAAAATAGAGAAGTTTAAGAATCACGATTTGAATTTGTAATTGGTTTTAGAAAAACAAGAATGGATCAAATAATTTTTAAAAACTCAGGTCCCACGGGCGTGCCAAATCTGTGGATGTGAATTTTTTATTTGAAGTCTATATAGAGACTTGAAATTAAATTCGCAAACTACGAGTGCACGAGCGTGCTAGCTAGTTTGCTCAAACTAGCAAAGATGATTTCTGACTTTTGTAGCAATTGTAAGTGAATTCTTTTGATGTATGCCTTCTTTAACCGATGCTCAGGGTCAATATATACGCTTTGAAAATTATTTGAGATTCAATAAGTTTTCAAAACGTAATTTCAATTCCAAAAACATGACAAAAATCATGAACTTACTTCTTAATTCAAAACAATTTAAATTTTGAAAAACAGAAACTGATTTTGTTTTCAAAGACTTATTTCTTAATTTTTTTAGAAGGCTTCTATATCTCTAAAAATTCTCAAAATTTCACAGATGATAGAGTTTGATCTATAGATTAAGAAACTATTTTTATTTTTATTTTAAGTGTGTAGATTTATATAATTAAATCCTATAATATACCCCACTTAGGTTATCAGGATAGATTTATGCCAGAGAAATAGAGGCTTAGAAAAGTGATTGTATCTTGGTACCTAGATCACTAATTTCTATAAAATTAGTCTTGCTGAAAAGCTATGGAACTCAACTTTTTAATGGGATTATTTTAAATTAAAAGGGTTCATTGTATACAAACATATGAGATTATGACCCAACCTTTATTGCAAGAACTATGGGTTTTACAGATTCTGTTTTGATTTCATGAGATATTCTCTAATTTTATTTACTGTGGTGCACGATCTTAAAATTCTTGGAAATTTTAGAAACTGGTGTATCTATGTGTGTAAATTAGGTGTGCAAAGCTTTAGCACATTCGGAGTAGGAGGTAAGGAAATAAAAATTATTTATCAGACAGGTGTAGAGTGTAGAAAATAGATTTTCAGATTTTACAAGATACGTGCATGCATATCGTCTGAATTAAAAGACAATATACAATAATTTAAAATGAAAGAAATTATAATCATATCATAAGCATAGAGGAGATTAGGATGTATATGATCTTATAATATATTAGAGTAGAAAAGATCAAAAATCAAACACATAACAGATAATCTATAAATATAAAGGGAACGGGGCAACATATAATCCTTAATTATTACATTAATATAGACGTAAGCTTCTTAATTATAACTCCATTAATTTTAATGAAAGAGGAGAAGATAATAATTAAAAGGTAAGGAAAGAAGGGACCTATAGCAGAAGAACATGATGGTGGCCGACGGTTGGTGGCGGCGAGCCTCCTTCTCCTTCTTCTCTCTCTCTCTCTTTCTCTCTCTCTCTCTCTCTCTCTCTCTCTCTCTCTCTCTCTCTCTCTCTTGCTACTGACGAATTCCTCTTTGGATTGTGAATTGAAGGCTTGAGGCTTGATCGATCCTTGGATGATGTTTGTTGATTATTCGATTTTGGTTGATTGTTGGATTGATGCTTTTTCAACCCCCCTTAAGGGCCCTTTTATAGGCATAGACCTGCCTCTTTGTTGTTGCTCCTTTTAAGTCAACTTACCCAATGCAATATGGTAAGTTACCTTATTCAAGACCTATTGAAATTGGTTGGACATGTGTTGTTTAATGGCCTACCAAATCAGGTCAAGGTGCTGCCCAAGGTAAGTTTCCTAACCTTGCTGAAATCGGCTAGGCCTTTTCAATGTTATTGGATTCGGTTGGGCAAAATGGTAAGTGGCTTCTTCAATCTTGCTAAAATCGTCCAGCCCATGGTTGTCTTCTTGCTCGACCTAGGATGGTAAGTTGCCCACTTCTTGCAGAAATCGACTTGGACTTTGATGGCTTACCAAATCTAGTTGAAACCGGCCAGCCCATGGTTGTTTCATGGTTGGACTAGATGTGGTAAGTTGCCTTGTTCCATCTTGCTGAATTCGGCCAGACCATAGCTTGTCTCATGGCTGGACCTAGGCTAGTAAGTTAACTTGTTCCTTCCTTGTTGAAGTCGACAAGGCTTGGGATGGTAAGTTGCCTTCTCCAATCAATCATGCATGAAGTCGGCAATCCCATGGCTTGATAGCTTACCAAATTGAGCATCGTGGCTGTACAAGGTAAGTGATTTGATCCCATGATGTTGAAATCATCCGGCCCATGGCTGTCTCATATCTTGCCAAATTAGGCCACTTTCCTTTCTCTTGGATGACGACTTTCCATTTCTCTTGAATGCCGACTTTCCTTTCTTGAACGCCGGGTAAGTTGCCTTCTTCGATCATGTATGAAGTCGACAATCCCATGGCTTGATAGCTTACCAAATTAAGCACCTTGGTTGTATAAGGTAAGTGATTTTATCCCATGATGCTAAAATCGTTCAGCCCATGACTATCTCATATCTTGCCAAATTATGCTATTTTCCTTTCTCTTGGATGACGACTTTCCATTTATCTTGAATGCTGACTTTTCTTTCTTGAACGCTGACTTTCCTTTCTCTTGGATGCCGACTTTCCTTTCTCTTGGATGCCGACTTTCCTTTCTTAGGCTACTTGCCTAATACCTAGATCTAAAATGACAAGTTACCTTGTCCAACAATGCCGAAATTGGTAGGTGCTTGGTCGTTGCCTTTTTTGTTTTTACCATCTCATCTTTTCAAGAAATTTGCCTCTTTCTAATTCGAGTTTCAAGTATGAAAGGTATGGTTTCAAATGTTTTCTTTAAAATCATTTCTTTTATATTTGAAAACATCAAGTTTAATGCAATCTTCAAATATTATTTTTGAAAAATACTAAGTTTTATTCCCAGTTTTTGTTTGCAATGGCTGACCTACTTTCTCTCCATGAGTAAGTCTTTACCGTTTCAATCACTTTAATCCTTTGTTGGGTGTAGGGTGTCATACTACTTTAAACCTTTTGATGGGTGTAGGTTATTGAACCACTTTAACCATTTTGATGGGTCTAGGGTATCAAACCATTTTAACCCTTGGGTATAGGGTCTCGAAATGAGACTATTTTCGACCAGGCGAGTTTTTTAGGTCTGGTTTGGATTTGGCTTGTTTTGGAATTTCAAGGGTTTTGAAATTTTGTAAATTTATCAATTTGCAAACATTTTTAGGGTTTGATTCTCATTGTTCTCATTTTCATTTGTTTCATTGAGAAAAATTTATTTAAAATCATTCTTTCTTTGAAAGCAATCTTTTGAAATAGCAAAATACTACTAATTTGGCCATGAGGACAAAGTAGTCACTTTTTTGATATTTTGCCAAAATTGGATTTTTTTTAGAGAAATGCTATATACCTTTATTTTGAGGTTGCTACAAAATTTTGGTACGAAAATGAGTTTGTTTAAGGTATCATTATTTGAAAAACCCTTAAAAAACTCAAAACTGCCATTTTTGTTTGAAAAAGGTAAAATTTCTAAAAGATCATTCTTTAAAAAAAAAAAGATTGGGTGTTTACAGGCCTACCACGACCTCTTCCATGCAAATGTTGTCCACCACGACCACAATTAGGCTGAAAATTTGTCTTCCCCTGAAAGGCATGTTGGTAAGTAGAAATAGCATTATCTCTTTAGGTTCATGAGATATTTTCTCTTAGAAGTAAGGAATAAACAGTCCCAAGTGAGAGCAGTTCCTCATGGCCCAATGTATTTATTTTGACTGCTTGATACTAAGAATTTATATCTACAACAGATCAAAAACTTTCTTCTTTTATGATTTAACCAATCTTTCTTAATAATAGCGAGCAGTTTGTGCCATGTTTGCATTTTCTTATGTTTTCAAGTATCTCATATTCGTTGGTAATATTTTTTTCTAGAAATAGGCTTCAAATACTGCATGACATATTTCAGAGACTGATTCAAGATACATGAAGGTTTTGGCAATGGAGGTCTACATTGATTGTAGCCACCACGAAGAGATTAGGGCATCCTCTCTTCACCAAGTATGATATTGGGTATCATGCGTGGGTGGACAAGGAATCTGGCTGATGAGATGTGGCCATCTCCTCCTTGCCAACACTGCTAATTCCACTAATCTTGACCACTCTAAAAAATTCTTTCCATCCAACCGAATGTTGGTGATTTGAAATGATTCAATCTTGTTATGAAGAGGGATTTCGGGGACAAGCATTGGAATCCGAAAAGATTTACCTTTGTCATCCATAATTGTGAACTTTTGAGGGCAAAAACACTAGGATGCGAAAAAAACTAGAATTTATGGATTTGCACAACTTGCAGTAGTGTCTACACATGGATCGATGGTAGGTAGTGTTCATATTTTTGCCTTTCTAGGCTTTGATATCATAATAAGATTAAATATTCTTTATTGAATAGAAAGGAAAACTTACAGTATTAGAGCAGAATATAGACATTTGCGTCTTCTAGAGAAGAAATATGGACAACACCACTATGGTGGTTGCCTTACTTCTTATAATATAAACCTAATGATTATTAAGAGGTTTAGTCTAACTTGAATGACAAAAATACCCTTACTAATAAAACATAAATACACAATTACAAATGGAGCAAATGTGGATCAAGTATATCAGAAATATAAAGATGCAGTGACCCCATTTATGTTTGATGCTCTAACACTTGCTTCATGCTTTCTCTTCTTTTATCGACATGCATTGGAAGCAAGGCACTTCCCCAATTGAGAACCTTGCACAATTGACCTCCAAATTACAGTAAAGGAACCGTGATACTTTCTGAAATATACATAAATAGAAACCAAGAATAATAGCATGCATGAGGGCTATTCAAGAGTGCTTACCCACGTTTTGATGGCCCCCAAAGCGACTAATCAGGTTGGAATATAAAATACAAAACAAATTTGAAGAAATTCTTGAGGCGCTTGGTGTCAAAAGTCCCACTCACAATAAGTAAATGTTGGCAACTAGAATACCCGATTTTACCATGTTCAGACAGTCACTCACCGAAGCAGAAATAACATTGTTATGCTAAGGAATTGCGTTAGGTCTAATTCTTATGCTTTCACAAATTTAAGGTGCCATTCTAGGATTCCATTTCCTAGTAACATGATCAAAGTGAACCCTGACTGTGAGCTTCGATGTAGTGGGTGTATCCCTATTTATAGAAGCTTCGGTTTTCATGCTTATCCTAGTCAAATATGTACTAGACCCATATATATGTTTTTAAATTTCAAACTTATATATCAAACAAGAGTGTGTATATGTGTTCACACATATATTAGAAAGATCATACCCTTAAATACATCCCAAAATCCATAAACTTATATATGTGTGTAGAAAATCATCAAATTTATACATAACATATACATGTAAAGGTCAACCAATGTTTTATATTTTTCTACATGTATATGTAAAACTTTGTTGGATTTTTATACCATGGATTATACAAATTATGATTATTATGTTAAGGCGTTCCCTCTTAGCAACACACAACAAATCCTGAATACAGTGAAAAGTAAGCAAGGGCCTCTGCATTTTCACCTGAATATAGTGAATCAATTGCAGAGAGGGTTCCCACATCATGAATGGGTATGGGTAAAGAAGTTAATCCCACTATGTTGTCGCCCGAATATAATGAACAAATTGTAGAGAAGGTTTTCGTATTTTCGATGTGAGGGTAAGGAAGCTAGTCCTAGATAATAAAATTCATATTGGTTTTTGAAATATCGTAACATTATCTGGTAAGCTAATGGAGGTGGTAGATATTATGATTCGAAGAAAGATTCTCATCATATGTTTAAAAAAAACAAAGTGGGTTAGAGAAAAAGAAAAAAAGATTGAGAATATATGTTTTAAATTATGATACTCATGAAAGAAAAATGCTCGAAATGGAGTTAGTATTATTATAAATAAAGATTTAAAGGATAGTGTAGTAGACATACAATGATATGATGATCGAATTATGATGGTGAAATTAGTGCTAAAAGTAGAGGTTTTGAATATAGTTTGTGCCTAAACACCCGAAGTAGGACTAAAAGACACTATAAAGACAACTTTTGGGAAGGAGTTAGATTAGGTGATTCAAAGAATTCTACAAAGGGAGATGATTTGTTTAAGAGGAGACTTAAATGGATATGTCGGTAAAGAGGCATTAGGATATCAAGGTATTCATGGAAACTTTGGTTTTGGGGATACAAATGAGGAAGGTAGGGAGATTTTAAATTTTACTATGGCATTTGATCTCTTTATAGTAAATACAATCTTCAAAAAATGAGATGAACATTTAATTACTTATAAGAGTGGCTTATCACAAACACAAGTTGATTATTTTGTTTGTAGGAAAAAAGATGGATCGTGTTGTAAAGATTACAAGATAATTTTAGGAGAAAACTTAATCACCCAACATTGAATTTTAGTTATGGATTTAGAAGTAAAAAAGTAGACAAAGAAGAAAAGAGTGCATCGAGTTATTCAGACTAAATACTAAAACCTCAAAGGCGAGAATGAAGGTATATTTAAACAAAAAGTCCTTCAAGGATATGCTTAGAATTATGTTGGTACACCTTGTGATATGTGGAACAATATAGCTATACATATTAGGAAAGTGGCGAAAGATATATTAGGTGAATCTAAGGAAGGTGTACCAACAAAAAAAGAAGCTTGGTAGTGGAGTGAAGTTGTGTAAGATAAAATCAAGGAAAAGAGAGCATGTTACAAATTACATTATGCTAATATGACTAGTGAAATTTTAGAGACTTATATAAGAAAGTAAAGAAAGAAGCAAAAAAAAGTCGTCAATAAAGCAAAAGCTAAAATTTGAGAGGATTTACATAAAAAGTTCAACTTAAAAGAGGGTGAAAGAAATATTTTTAGGATAGCTAGGATTATAGATAAAAAAACTAAGGATCTTAATTTTGTTAGATGCATCAAAGACGAGGATGAGAAAATTCTAGTGGCAAATGATGATATAAAAATAGATGAAAAAACTATTTTTATAAGTTTTTTAATGAAAATAAAGATGTTAGTATTAACTTAGGAGAGTTAGCCAAATCAGAAAAGTATATAAACTATAATTTAATGAAATATATGAATGGTGGTAAATGTGTAGGACTAGATAACATTCCTATAGAAGTTTAAAATCCTAAGAGAGATAAGAATCACTTAGCTCACACGACTATTTAATGAAATATGGAGAAACCAAAAAATGCTTGAGGAATGGAGAGCGAGTACGCTTATACCCATATACAAGAACAAGGGAGACATTAAGAACTGTGTGAATTATTAGGGTATCAAGTTAATGAGTCATATTATTAAATTATGAGAAATAATTATCGAACATAGGTTAAGATAAGTATTGAGTACAACAAAGAACCAATTTGGATTCATGCTAGGGAGATCCACTATTGAAGTGATTCACCTTTTGAGACGTCTTATGAAACATTTTAGAGGAAAAAAGAAAAACCTTCATATATATTTATTGATCTAAAAAAGGCTTACAATAGGGTACAAAGGGATGTTCTTTAGAGAACCTTATAAAAAGAGGTATCCCATTAACATACATAAACCTTATTAGAGACATGTACGATGGGGCAAAAACATGTGTGAGGACTCATGAAGGAATGATAAACTTCTTTGAAGTTAATATTGGGTTACATCAATGATCAACTTTAAGTCCATACTTATTTATAATGGTGATTTATGAGTTAACAAAACATATTCAAGATGACATTGTGTTAGTGGAGTCTAAGGAAAAAGTTAATAGAAAATTGGAACTATATAGAGAAACATTAGAAAGTAAAGGCTTCTGACTTACTAGAACAAAAACATAATATATGGAATACAAGTTTGATCATTTGGTTACTTAAGAGGACATATAAATTAAAATTGACACACATTGCATCCCCCAAAAGAAACGTTTTAAATACCTAGAGTCAATTTTCATAGTGATAGAAGAATTGATAGAGATGTTACACATAAAATTAATGTAGGTTGGTTAAAATGGAGAGGAGCATAAGGTATTCTTTGTGACAAGAAGATATAATTAAAGTTAAAAGGTAAATATTACCTGTCATGTTTTATGGTTATGAGTGTTGGGCAGTTAATCATCAACATGTACAAAAGATGTTTGTGGCAGAAATAAAGATGTTGAGATGGATGAGTGGTCATGCAAGGAAAGACCGTATACATAATGAGGTTATTAGAAACAAATTGAGAGTAGCACCAATAAAGGGTAAAATGAGAGAATATCATTTAAGATGGTTTGAACATATAAAAAGAAGATCAAAATAAGTGTCCATAAGAAGGTATGAAAAACTATATTTTGAAAGTATTAAAAGAGATAGAGGATGACTACAAAAGTGTTGGAAAGAAACAATAAAAAATGATCTAGATTATGTTGAGTTAACTCCTAACATGGCACATGATAGGGCTATGTAGAAACAAAGAATCCATGTAGCCGATCCTGTCTAGTAATGAAAAAAGCTTAGTTGTTATTGTTTGTTGTATATGTATCCAACATATATAATTTACCTATGAAAAGCATGTGAAAACACATAATACATGTAATAAACTCCTCTAGGGCCAAACTCAATGGGCTTAAGGTTATATAAAAATAAATTCATGTTGTAATGATTGTGTTTTATATTAAGGTTAACTTGAGCACACATAGGGATGGGCTACCCATAGTATAATATGCCAAAATAAAAATCTACATAGGCCACGATAAGAAAGAAGACTGCACCTTGTAAGAGGGTGTGACACTTCCCTTTAATACCAAGATTGAACAAGTTATTTACGTCAAGTAAGACTATACGGTTCATGATTTGGCATGGTACCACTCCAAGAGATACTTCAGCCAAGATGAGTCATGCTAGAAATTTAGAAGTACGAAAACATTTTTATCACATCCAATGCAGCACGGAATGTGAGCCTTAAATTTTCAAGTGATAGATTTAGTATATCTAAAATTTCATCAAAAAGTATTCATAGTTGTTGGAGGAAGCAAAGAGCAATACTAGGTGAAGAACGGGCAAGACCATCCTATCCCAATGTTTACCTACAAACAGGGAAAGATGGACTGTGAGGGTTTATAATGCTCAAAGAGTGTACTTTGAGGCGCAGAAGTTGAAGCACTCCTTCGGCTGTTACGTTAAGATGGATGATTCCTTTCCTATCTATAAGATGTGGAGAGATGGTAATGGGGAGCAAGTTTTTAATAATATTTTGGGGAAAATGGAGGTACTGTTTGCTCGTATAACCTTGTAAATTTTCTATTTCTATTTGTATTTATAGTATATATCATCTAACTTACGTTTGGTTTATGTTGTAGCAGAAAATGAAGGTAATGTTTTCTTGTATAACCTTGTAAGTTTTCTATTTATATTTGTTCCTAACTTGCGTTTGGTTTCTGTGTAAGATCGTGTAATTGGTAATGAAGTTCCAGGTAGCACAGCAAAGGGAGCTTGCAAGAACCATGTACAGACTAGCTTGAAGGAGCACAGGACTTGCGTTAAGGAAAAGCATTGGCAGCCATATATCAAATATGGAGTACCACCCCTAGAAAAAAACCCAGTACATGATCTTCCCAACGAATCTTGGGGAAAACTGAAGGCTCTGTCTCCGGAAAAGTTCAGAGAATCAGACCTTACAAAAGCTGCTCGGGAAAGCTTCCTTCAAAGCATAATAGGAGATCTACAACAGTTATTGGCCATCCTTATAGTTTAGTTAGTTTAACAAAAGTTGGGTTACGAGTTTCCAGTACTATACCCTTCTAATGTTATATTTCATTCTTGATGTAGGAGCATTGCATTTTCCGCTTGTAAAGCACGCTTCCCTACATGCTCCATGCAGGGTTTAAGCAGTCCTTTACACGTTAAACATGATATTCTCCTTGCTCATGTCATCCTCCAAACAATGTATTCATAGCTGTTGCAAGTCAGCAATATAATATGCGACATTTTTGGTCGGCAGTGATTTAAATAATACAAGTTTGGCTCGACTCTCCATAACAAAATTGCGATAGCATCCTCAGAAGAGATCAATTTAGTGTGCTAATAGATATGGTGGGGATCTGGAAAGGATAACAATTGTGAGAAGAATCTTGGAAAGATTTAAGGATTGGGTTTTCAAATTTAAAAAATATGGGACCTCTTTCTTGGTCTACAATGCTAGACCTGTTACTAATAAAAAAGATTAGCATGATTGTGGAGAGAGGCATAAGGCTGGTAAACAAGCAGGTTGAACCTTGCAGATGCTCGGCTCCTTCTTCATACAACTGAGCTGAAGTTTCCTACTCCAATCAAATGACATGCTTATGGATTGCAGGCTAAGCTGAAGTGAGTTGAGTTGAGAGAGAGACTTCCTCAAGTACCATACATAAAAATGGACTTCCATTTGCACAAAGAGCAATAGCTTGCCAAAAGAGGAACAACTCACCTTCGCAAGGGATTCATTCGACTTACAAGCCGTGAGTTCGATGCATGGGGTGAATCTAGCTCACGTGGCTAGAGAATCGACCGACAAGTTGGAGGTCATGAGTTAGACACCCAGGACATGCATCTGGTTTTGTCCTCCTCCTTATACCCTAAAAGAAAAGGACCTTCAATTACCTTGAGTTTTGCTTTGTGAAAAAGTTGAAAGAAAATGGTCCTTCACTTATCTTATATACCTTAATGCAATTATCATGGGATGTTTAGTGATGGTTTTCAAAATGTGATACGAGCTCTTGTTAGCCAAAGACCAACATGAACATGTTCATTTCATATGGTTTAACAAACACAACACAAATGAGAATATGTCCACCCCAGTATGCTTCATGACAATTTATGATAGACTGATATCAGCATAGTTTCCAAACATTTTCTATACGGACTGAATTTCATTTAAATCGACTTTGCCTCACCCAAAGGTTATATCTATGTGCCAATAGATAGCGTGGCATCGTTGCTTCCTTGTACACACCATGCTTATTACTCTACTTTTCTTTTCTGCACTCTTATCTTTTATGGTCATTGTTTTGATATTATTCATACTCCGCATCTATTCTCACTTGCACCTACTCTCCAGAGGCCCGGAATCTGGCTTTAAAGGAGTCTTGGTTGCGAAATCATAGGAGTTCGATATCCAAACAGTTTCAGCTGTCTGAACCGTTTTCACTATATGCCTCCATCCTCGGGTATCATGACAGGAACCATTCTTGGTCAAAGTAATGAAATTCTTTCCACCACCAACTACGGAAACTTCCAAAGACGTCGGGCAAGGTGGGAACCGGAACTTCGCCGACTTTCGTGTTAACGAAGCGATATCTTTACCAAACATAGTTGCATTAGTTATCCTTCTTACCAGCAACTGTGGGGCCGAATATGGTTTTATGACAACTTATCCAAGCCAGAAGCCCACTTGATACTCCGGCGACTCGTATTTGGTCCGTTCGTACTTCGTACTCAAGGGATATATGATTATTATTTTATGAATTTTATCGAAAATTTATGAAACAAGAAAGAAAAAAATAGATGATTGATCCAATCAATTTTCAAAATTTTAAAGGCTTTGAGAGGTTCGTTTTCAGGAATATTTTTGTAGGTTTGTGTTTTATTTTTTGTTTTGATTGTAGTCTCATAGTTTTAGGTGAAAGAATTCACTCATCAAATTTTTTATTTGAAATACAGTATATGTACGTCTCTCTCTCTCTCTTTTTCCAGAAGAGATACATGGAACATCTCTCCTTAATTTTTGATTTGAAATGAAACACATGCACATCTCTTTCCGTATCCGTATCTTTGTGTGGTTGATGTGATTCTCTCTCCAAAGAAAGATGTGATTGGGACATATCTCTGTCTCGAGCGAAAGTATTTACAATGAAATAGATTTGAAAAAGAAGACAACTATCAAAGTACTTATTACATTAAGACTAAGTAGATTAGAAGTGATTGTAATGTCTTTGACTCATTGGTAGATGAAATAGAAGAAACATTTGTTGACGATAAGGGTGATTGACTTTACTATTTATTTTGACAAAAGATGTGAAATTAGTTAATCAAATCGAAACAACCTTCTACAAGGGTGATGCAGTCTAGGCGCATCTCTTCTGATGTTTTTTTCGATCAAAATATGATGAAAAATAATGAAAACAAAGAAATAAAAATAAAAAAATCAAATCAAATCAACAATATATCTCGACAAATTACTCTTCGAATTAGCTTTATATTTCTTTTTTTTCCTTTACTCCTTTTTTTTCCTATCATGAATTCATTTGTTGTAAATAGATGTAGATTGAACAACGGAATAGTTGAGATAGGTTGGTGATGGATTTGATGAGTTTGTTTGCATGGATAGTTGGAGTACTCCAGAAAATCAAGAACATACGGAAAAGTGCTCAAAGAGGATGGCGGATGGTGATTTACGTAATACGAGAAAGAGAGTTTGTTCAAATGAAAAGGTGTCTGAGTACCGAAAATTATTAAAAGTATTTTGAGAATTGCAGGAAATAATAAAAAGGATGTGTCGTATCAATCCTTTTGGAACGGTGATTCCAGCATCCTCAAGTGGGAACCTGCACTTATTTGGATCCGAACAAGGTCCGACCCGTTAGTACACCAGAGAATCATATGGTTCATCTCAACCGTTGCATTGTCATCGCCATTTCTTAGTCGCTAACTAAATCACGCAACGCATAAATAATCATCATTGCCAAACAATCAGAGAGAGAGAGAGAGAGAGAGAGAGAGATGGGGCAGGAGGATAGTGGTCTTGTTGGCATGGAATGGTGCATTGCGCAACCAAAAATCGAGCTCCACGCTCACCTGAACGGTTCCATCCGAGATTCTACCTTACTGTGAGAGCCTCTCACTCTCTCACTCTTTCTCTCTCATGTAAATTTCTTTTATCTTTGAAGTGTCAATTCATCAATTCCATCTTATGGTAGTTCTTCGTTCATGTTCTTTGTAATAACCACTGCCATCACCGTTAACCTTTCTCTCCTCCCGTCTGGATGCGTTTCTTCTCCACAATAAGAGAGAAAACCATTGTAGTTTGCTCTCTCACATAGTGCCATCATTTACGGAGTCCTTTGTTTGGTCGATCTTGACTTAAACCATGAGGGGGCACTGCTGTTTCGAACTCATGACGTTTCCTCACCTTACTAGTCGAGAATGACAATGTGGAGACTTCATAGTCCGCACAAATATTCGGAATTTTCTTTCTACTGGAAAGAGCACTAAGCCCCCTCCAGGAATTATAATTTCATTTTTGTTGCAACCGTTTCTTTAGGCTCCAACGGGACTCCAATTTCCCTCGTGTTGAGAAGCACTTTTTCTTTTTCTTTAATATGTCTGACCATTATCGGAACATACCCCTTAAGCTGTATTCTTCCAATTTGATAATACTATTTTTTAGCACTTATTCAGAAATAGTCGCCCAGAGGAAACCAAGAGTATTTCAGAATATCTTGCATGTAATGATCGTCCGTCATATTCAATTTCTAGTGGACATTTCCTTTCGAACTGTGAACCTTAGTCTGGATTTCTGGTAGACATTTCCTTGCAAACTGTGAACCTTAGTCTGGATTTCTGAAAGTTGGTGCACACCCATCTCCATCAAGTAAGATGCAGAGAGGTGTGGTAGAGATTGCATATAATGCACAATCTGTATGTAGGTTTACCTTTTCTGCAGCAGTAAATCAGTTAACAGAGTCTTGCTGACTCCGGCTTGATATGATTTTGCATATGACAAGCATGTATAGTTACTCTCAGTTATTGTGCCTGAGTTGTTTAATTAGGAAAGACATACTTGGTTGATGTGAATTCAAGAAAATCGCTCAATCAAATCTGCAACGTACTAGGAACACTAAAAGCCGATACAAAATGTAATCCCTTGCATCGTCGTATGTTGAAAGAAATGATTATAGTGGTACTTAATTGATAAGGATGCAAAGGGTATGCTTCAGTAATCACAAAATAATCTAGTAAACAAATATTTTGCGGATAATGAAACATATACAGTAAATATAACTATGGTTACATGGAGATAGAAATCAAGAAGCATCACAGTGATC
The DNA here is from genome assembly GCA_036023115.1 of Brasenia schreberi. Lineage (NCBI taxonomy): Eukaryota > Viridiplantae > Streptophyta > Magnoliopsida > Nymphaeales > Cabombaceae > Brasenia > Brasenia schreberi. The sequence continues at coordinate 6,950,873 of JAYKKT010000076.1, read as the reverse complement.
CTTGATTTGTACTGATTCATGCTTTTTTAGTTGACGTACAGGAGATGCATTATTTGTCACTAGGAAGGTTGAGATTAGGTTTTTGCAGTCACTATTTCACTGAGAATCTCAGACATCGTTTTATGAAAATTGGAATTGGTATTTTAGGGTGTGGTTTATATCAGCATATTATGTTTTCTTGCTATGAGAGACTGCAATTGCATAATTACATATACTTTCATGTCGAAATTTGAGTCCATCTGTATGCATGCTATTATCTTACAGATGCATGCTGGTGTCATTTAGTTTGATCATTCCATCGTATGCTATTATCATTATGATTTTTACACGTACTCTCATAGTATTATGTTCCATATACAATATGATCACTTCTACCACTTGCAGCACTGTTGACAGTTTTTTGTGCAATGATTCTTTCCTGCAACTGGCTGATGCCATAATATTACTGGTTGCATAATCTCCCAGATTTATTGGAAAACTGTTAACTTCTAATGGCACATTTTTCTTTCTAATTCATGTGCGGTTATTCCTACTCCAGAAAGTTGTTTATTTGTCCTAAAAATACATGTTATCATTTCCTTTTCCCATTCTCGTTTGAAATCTGTAACACAATGCACTTCTCTTACATCATGACTGACTGAAATTTTCTCTCAGCGAGCTTGCAAAAGAATCAGTGGAGAAAGGTGTCTTGGTTTTTTCTGATGTAGAGTACATCATCAATAAATGTATGTTTCTCATGTTCTTAACTGCGCTCTTTATCTGTAGATATTTCAGTTGTGTCACTTAAAAGAGACTTATTCAAAGCCTATTCCTCATTTATTACACATGAATCAAGACAAGACAAAATCTTCCAGTTATTGATAACTCATAATCAATAATTCTGTAAATTAAATAATCTTATTGAGAAGAGAAGACAATGAATTTCTTATGTTGCATTTTTATCAAGAACTTCAATCACCAAAGCTAGTGCCACTATGTGTTTTCTGAAATAGTTATGCATGATCATTATATTAAATAATGGTCATCTGATGCATGTGGATGAAATCAAATATCTGAACTGTATGCCACTAGAACATAGAACCATGTTCTTCTACTTCCCTTATAGATTGGTCTGGTTATGTTTTAGGTATGCATTTTGGAGAACAGCCTAAGAAGTTCTCTGTTTAGTCTTCAAAAATGAGGACAAAACTCTAAAAATCTGATAAAACCATCAAAGGTTGTGCTGCATAAGCAAATTGCATGTCTTCAATGTTTCAAATAAACTTTCTTTCTCATTAGACTAATAAACACAGGAAGACGTCAATAACAAGTAAAAGACTTGCTAATTGTCAAGGAATTGGAGTCTCCTTCAAAAGATTGACACATGGAAATGTGCATTGACATGTTCACATGCATGAGCTTGTAAGGCCAGAACATTGACGAAGATCTAGATGAAAACTTCATGTGGGGAAGCTTCCTTTGTTCCTTTCCTCTTTGTGCAGAAAAAATAATCATTATTCTGCTATGGCACCTCTCTTGTAGGCAATCGCTCTGTTGTTGAGTGCTTTAAATTGTTTGATTTGGTTCGCACTATCACAACCAATCATGCGATCATATCGAGAATCACCAAGGAGGTTATTGAAGATTTTTCTGCCGAGAATGTTGTCTACCTGGAATTACGAACAACTCCCAAGGTATTTGACATGCCCAGACAAATATGTCGGCACTCATTTTGTAGATGTCCAATAACCATTTAAAGTAATTGTTAAGTGAATAACTCATTTTAAATGTCTCCAGAACAATGAATTAGTAGGTATGAATAAAAGATCTTACATGGAAGCGGTGATGGATGGTATAAGGGCTGTTGAGACTGTAGAAGTTTTGCTTCCTTCTTACAAAAGCATAGGGAGTCCTAAACTGTCACCCAGCACGAATGATGCATCTAAAAGGAAAGAGAGAAGTAAGCTGTTTGTTCGCCTTCTTCTTAGCATCGACCGTCATGAAAGTACTCATTCAGCCTTGGAGACGGTATGTTTGAGAGGTTACTACTGGTCTTATTTTTTTCAAGCACTTCTGTGGTGAGCAGTTGAAAATTGATTTACCCATGCTAACATAGTAATTTGAAAACATTAAGCTTCACCAGTTTATTATAAAATAACTTTTGCAGTATGCTTTTCTCTTTTTCCTTAAAAGCATTTCATGTTTACTTTTGCAATTTTTCATTTCCCCACTGTTTATATAAAGTAACCAAGATGATCTTCTGTGTAGGTAACAAGTTAATGTCTTTTCTGGTAATACCGCTTTGGCCTGACATTTTCACTATCAACAGGTCCACCTAGCATTGGAAATGAGAAATGTTGGTGTAGTTGGTATTGATCTTGCTGGCAATCCTTTGGTTGGAAATTGGTATCTTGCTTGTTTTCTTATTTTTAATCAATCATTAGTTTTCTTTGTTGATGATTGTGTTTACTTCTATTACAGGTCAGCATTTCTCCCAGCATTGAAGTGTGCTAGGGAAGAAGGCCTTGCCATAACTCTCCATTGCGGAGAGGTGCGCCCTATTCTTCACAATGTCTTCTTTAGGTTTCAAAATCCTTCCTGTTAATACATCGTTTCTGTAACCTAGTAAATGTAGGTATTTAATCCGGACGAAATAAAAGCAATGTTGGACTTTGGTCCTCAGAGGATAGGCCACGCCTGCTGCTTGGGAGGTCAAGATTGGATGAAGTTGAAGTCACTAGACATTCCAGTGATGCCTTTAGCACCGTTTCTTTTAGAGAACCAGTCTAGATTTTGTGCCTTATTACTGTTAAATTTTTGGAAACTCGAGTTATTGATTTACCTGCTGCAGGTTGAAATCTGTTTGTCATCTAATGTCCAGACAGGACGAGTTTCTTCAATACAGGATCACCATTTTGGTTCGTCCTTCTCATCCTTTTTGTCTCAAAGAAGCTATTGTGGTGGGGGACAACCCTTTAGATTTCGTTTCATGGCATCATGATATCCTTGGCATGGCCATTCTTGTTTTAGATGGTATTATGAGATTCCTGGCAAGTTCCTCATAACTTTTGAAATTAAAACTTCATGATCTAAATACAGTACCCACGTATCTGATTAATCTTGTCATGGTGTATCATTGAAGTTTCACTATTATTATTGAAGTTAGCGGAATGTGGTGTACTTATATTATTTTATGTTTTGCAGATCCTTTGTATCGCACTAACCATCCAGTTGTTATTTGCACTGATGATACTGGGATTTTCTCAACCAGTCTCTCTCAGGAGTATTACCTTGCTGCTTCGGCATTTGGTTTGTAACCTTTTGTTACACTGTTTGCGGTTTCATAATGGTTCTTAGTGCACTCTTATGATGCGTTTTTATTTCTATAGATGCTACCAATAATCAATACAAGTGTTTTCAAGTATCAGTTACCAGCATTCACTTCCTTAATCTGTATGTTTCTAGCAGTTTCCATTAGAAATCCCTTCCCTTGTGAGTGATAAAAAATATTCAACCCTGAGATTCTGCAGCATATAAATCAACGGGAGAAGCTCAAGTCCAAGTTGAGATATTAGACTGCCTTTAGCACTCTTATGATGCGTTTTTATTTCTATAGATGCTACCAATAATCAATACAAGTGTTTTCAAGTATCAGTTACCAGCATTCACTTCCTTAATCTGTATGTTTCTAGCAGTTTCCATTAGAAATCCCTTCCCTTGTGAGTGATAAAAAATATTCAACCATGAGATTCTGCAGCATATAAATCAACCGGAGAAGCTCAAGTCCAAGTTGAGATATTAGACTGCCTTTAGCTCTTGATTCGAGTCTGATTTCTGAGGTTATGCATCTATAAAACTGATGAATTTTATTGAGTACATCGGTTGATAATCAGCAAAAAGAAGTCGATTCCTCTGCTTTGAAACGTGAAAACTTCTTGGGACCCTTGCGATACATGATTTTCACATCCTGGGACGTAGCAGAGGTGAAATATCCAATATAAGAACAATTCTGTTTCCAGACAATGGTGAAATATTACATTGTCATGGCTCTCTTGCATCCCTGAAGGTACCATTTAGTTGCGTGTCTTCATGTCCTCACGCTGGAGTCATGTCAAATTGTCATGACTCTCTTAGATCACTAAAGTGGTATCATTTAGTTGGTGCATTTTCTGAACCTACCACTCTGGCTTTCACCAAGTGGAATGCTTTTCCAGGTGAGCAAATATGCTTGTCAGTTCATACAGAATCTGCTTTGATTTCCTCATGCCTTCCGTGTTCACAGACAACCTCAGGACTCGTTTTAAATCAGCCAAAATTGGGATATTTCTAGGATTTGCTTGTGGTATCAGGTCAACTATCATTGAGTTTCCCGACATTGCTATCGTTCTATTCTTTATTGAGGAGATCAAACAGGAAAAGTTTTGTGAATGATTCATCAAACCCATTCCAAAAGTCTATGAAACCCCATGCTTTTTAGGGATATTTCCACATCATGAAACTCTTGATGATCTCTACTAATGATTGAATTACTTGGAACCTTATGATTTATTAATAAAAATTAAGAAGCTTATTTTCTGTTTGCAGGCCTCAGTAAAGCCCAGTTGTTTGAGCTATCGAAAAATGCAATCAAATATGTTTTTGCAGATGATAGTGTGAAATTGGTCTTGAGCAAGATCTTTGAGTCTTTTCAAAGAAGACTTCAAATTACATTGGGCGGCCCAAATGCATAGACAACTTTTTCATTCGAATAAATGACCAAGTTACATTTCTTTCTTCGTTGAACATTGAAAACATCCATTAGTTTGTAAAGAATCCGAGTTTGGCACGGCATAATTGTCATGCAGGCTCTCATTCACGAAATGCCTTGACCTGCATGGTAGAATGTCACTCTTGTGAGCTTTCCTCTTTATCTTGAGATGATTTAGGTTCTTGTTTTCAATATATGAAAGACGTAAGCGTTTTTGGGTGCTGTAGCAGAAGTTCTAGGCTTCATAGCACTTGTAGGCACGCCTGGTGAAAAACAGCTAGCGCAATGATAGGGATGGCAACAGGCGGACTGCGGACAGGTTTTCACTACACCCGCCCTGCCCTAGAACTTCCCTTCTACACCTCACCTCGCTCCGTGGGTATTGGGGAATCAAACCCACACCCACCCCGAAGGGTCTTGTTACGATCCGGTTCACCCCGCTGTGCCCAACGAGACTTGGGAAATCAAACCTGTACCTGCTCTAAAGTATCTTTCTACGACCTGGTTTCGCTCTACTTCAACTTATAAAATTATTTTTTAAGAAAAAAGTATATATTATATAATACAAAATCCTATTTATGATAATTTATATTATTAAAGAAAAAGTTATTATATATAGTTATATTTACATAAAAAGATGTATAAACATATATATATATATATATACACACTCTGAAGCAGGGTGGGGCGGCTCTACAATAAACTTGCACCCATCTAGTTTTCTCTGGCTGCAGCATGGGTCGGATCGGGTATCCACGGGGTGTCACCACTACTCTATCATATTCTTGAAAACGGTTTGTAGTTCTTGGTGATGATGACATCTGACACCTGGTTATCTTAGCATGTTCCTCCTCAACACCGAGTGAAATAAACTTGGATAAACCAGCTTTTCTTCCTTACAAAGCCTCACGACCAGTAGTGCATCCCACATGGAGTATAGATCCTCTCACTCAACTCGATGGAGTTTCTCAAGCATGTCGCATACATGCATGCATATAGAGATGGAAGAAGAAAATTTGATCTTTGTTATTAAAAAATGGAATCTCTATCTATGATTGTCTTCCATTGCAATATCTCAATGAGAGCTTAAATAAGAAAACCTTAATAATAGAAATAGATTTTAATGCACCACTATAGATTCAAACCAAATGACACTCTAAATGGTCTAAAGTAGTCTCAAATAACATCAAACTAAATCCAAATAAACAATATTCTTTAAATAACATAATGCTAGTCACATAGAACTACTTATTACATAATCAAAGTAAATACAAAAGATCCTAAACAAAACTACTCAATGGTGCATCAAGGGCTCAATCTTTACTTACGAGCCTCTTGCATGCCCCCCCGCATGGCATGCAACCTCCTGTGCTTCGTATGGTTATGCACATGAACTTGTTGAAAATAAACTTTTTGATAACTCTCTCTCGCTAAGAAAGTGAAGCCAACCATGGTTATTGTTCCCCAACTGAGTCATGCTCCCAATGCTGCATTAAATGTGTTTCATGTCACCATTGAAGTTTTGGTAGCCGGTGTTACCACCTAGCGTTAACAAACCTTTCAAAATACCAACGAATGAAAACTATACAAAGATAAGATTTTTTTAATAACAAGCGGAAGCATAAACTCACATATCTCTTCAAGACGATGAAATTGACGAACATATGAGATATCAAATACTACAATAAGGATGTTTCTTTATTGCTCAAGAGTTGGTCATACAAAGCAACAAGGAGAGGAGATCACACGATAACACCAAGTTACCGCCTAATGGTCTAATCCTTGTACTACCCGGCTCAATCCTCCAAGAAATTCAATGAAGATGGTAACTAACAATGAAATCCAAGACTCCCCTCTTGCTTATGCCCTTCCCCTCTCTATCCTTTCTCAAAGCTCCAATAATCCAACTCTAATCTTGGTTCTAGTCCCAAATGGATCATTACATAGGTTATGGAACCAATATATGAGTCCAAGTGTGGAGCAGATCCAATCCTCCTATAGTAAACTCCTATACTAACTAGCCTAGATCCAAGATACCCTAATAGATTTAACATGATCCAACTCCTCGTAAACAAGGACTCAACTCATTTGCATCCATGTGCCATGTCACTTGCAACCCAAACAAAGAACCCAAAATTCATAAGTTGAATTCAATATGCATCCAATTTAAACTCCTCAATGCTAGGGCCTTCTCTGGGAGCACCAATGGGATGTTGATGTCTATGTTGTAATATGTTGTGTGCCCTGCCTCTAGCACATGCGATCATTGTCCTACAACCACCCTATTGTTGTGCTTGTGCCATGTGTTGCCTCCCCCAGTTGGGCCAAACACCTCCAAGTGACTACTGCACCTGAAAGGGATTGACCACTTATAAACCATCATAACCTATCCTTTGTCGAAAACTGTCACCATGTGGTCTAGGTGAAGATCAGCTACCCATATCTCATGTCTCCTTTGACCACACTCTAGTGCTAAAGAAGGCAATTCTCCAAACCACACTATGGGAAAAAGTGTGCATGTTCCTCATACATACACATGAGTCCACTGAAATGCAATGACAATAATGTCTTTGCTGAAAGGAGTTGTACTCCACATAAACCTTTTCAACTATAACGTTGCTTCTCAAATCTAGCTCTTCTTGAATTGCATTAAGAGGGTGTTTGATTCACACTACTACGTGAGTCGAACCCTCAATTTTACAAACTATGTATCAAGTTCATTGTGATTCAAACATGAAACGCAAGAGGCTCATGGAACTACTGTTCCTAATTTTACTTCAAAGAAATGGCCCAAGTGAAGAGATGGGCCACACAAGTTGGTACTACTTATGTTTTCCCCTCTTGTCTACTATATGTTTCCCCTCCTCTCTCTACTTCGCCTAGGGTGAGGGCGTTAGCTGGTGCCGATGGATATGCTCGATTGAGGCAAGCGGTCACCTGAGCTCTCTCCCATGTTGATTCATTGTTGATTGGGAACAAGAGTTCTTCTGTCTTTCTTCTCTGATCCGGTCTCTCTTTCTCTGTATGTGTGTGTTAGGGTTTCTATTATTTTTGATGATCTTGGAGAAAAAGATATCGACAACCGTGAATGGCGGGCTTTTTCTATCGTTAGGGTTAGTAATGGGGTTTTCTTCTTTGATTTTCATGAGTGGTTACCTACTTGAAAAAGGAGGTGTTGAGGGTCACGAAAGGTGGCTCTTTCCATGGCTAAGATTTGTAGTCTCGGGTTTTCTCTTCTTTTTTGTTAACATATATTGATTGCTATATTGAGTGTTGGCAATGTATTATGATCAATTCAGTGGTTTATTAGGATAACTGTTGGGAAAGATTTTTGATTTTCTATATAGTTGTAATCCTTTATGATGTGTGTAGTTTTGATGATTTATTGATTATTTTTTTCTTTATTCAATTCGTTTAGGATTTTCTCCCTTAATATGACATTGATGAAATGTATTAAACTTTCCATTTTTCGTAATAAAAGGATGCACTTACAACCCTTGTTCAAATGTTTCGGTGGTATTGGAAAGAATTATTTGCTTGCAGAATTTTTAGAGTGACTGTTATGCATTGTTAAATTAGTTGTGTGTCTGTGTGCATGTATGTGTGTGTTTTGTACACATGTATGCATGTGTGTGTTTTGTACGTACACATCTTGAACATATCTATTTGGAATTTCTGCTAAGGACCACTAGAAGGTCTATGGGATTAGTGTAGTGTGACTTTCATTTGTATTTTAAGTATGATATTTCTCTTTGACATAACACTTTCATACCTTTTCTTCTTTATTACTAATTTTCATGTTGAACGATATGAAGGATAACAATAAGAGATAAAGGCTTGACATTTTTATAATAGTTGAATTTTTTTTGGAAGGACCATTTTAGACTTCAAGTTATAGAAATTGATCTTGTTATGGACATGATGTTGTAATTAGTATTATCATCGAAGTTATGAACTTCAAAGATGTTTAAATTTCTTTTTATTCATCCTCTAGATGATATCTATGTAATGTAACTCTTTTATGAGTCAAAATTATCTTCAGGCAAGGACAAATTATGGCAAAATTTTTCTAGAAAATATAAGTACAAATAGATTGTATTTGAGATAATTATGAATGTCATTTTGGAGTGTATTACTATTTATTCTTTTTTTAAGGTTGATTAATTTTTCATAGTTTTGATTCTACTTTTTTATTGAACTAGTTGATTGGTTGATATGTATATGAATAATATTTATCAAATGTGAAAGTAGTTGTAGGAAGTTGGAACTCAAGTACTAGGTGTAAGAGTAAAATCAAACACGGAACCATGGTTTCAAGTGTCAGTTTAAGTGTAAATCAAGCAAGGAAGCATTGATGGTCCTTACCATAGTTTTAAGTCTTATGTGGATCTGGAATTGTAGTTCTAGTACCAAAAGCTTTGTGTCGTGAATCAAACACCCCCGACCTCACAAGGTATTGCTTGAACCATATCATAGTCACCTGTATGACTATCATTGGCCTCCTCTACTAAGGCCTTCATCACCCTAACTCAAGAAAAAAAAAGAGGTGCATTACTCGAATTGACTGTAGAAACACCAATAGTCATTGCAATAGTAGCATCCCGTAGTGAGGTCTCCTTCAAAAGTCGATCAAGTTTATCCAATTACAGGAATATTTTAACAACAAAAACCATCATGTGAACCATGCAATTAGCCGACCCCTGCTCTTCCCTACTAGTGCTACAACTTGCAACCCCATGAGCTATGGCAATATAAGCCTTAATAATTGGCTCTCAATTGTCCTCCTAAGGAATGAATGTAAAAGATACTATGCTCTCTATGCAAATAAATCTATAATAAAGTCTTCTATCTCATAATGAATAAATCTATAATAACTTTATTTTTTATGACAACTTTGCAATAAACTAAATGTAATGAGGCTCCTTGTCCTAGAATGAATAAATCTTTAGTAAAGTTTTGTCTCAAAATAAATACATCTCTAATAAATTTTTTATTTTATAAGGTGTAAACACCCAAAATTTATCTTAAGAAAAATATGTTTTGACTAATAAAGTTGTTTTTTAATTTTAAAATTCTAAAATAGATGAAGTGATTCTATGAATCTTTGATCATAGGATATTTGTTAAGAGAGTTCATGTCTACTTTACAATGAATCAAATAAAAATGAGGTTATTGATGAAGAAAATTATAAAAAAGAAAGAAAAGGAAAGGAAAAGCTGCAACATCCACTTGGTTTATTTAGAAGATTATCATTGAAGAAAATTTTAGCAACACAGAAAGATCTAAAATGTTGTCACCTATTATGGAAAGTCATATACATATACATATATAGGAATATAATATATAAATATATCTATATGTAATTACTGAAAAATTACACTATATATATTCTAGGTATAAAACGATATATACATACATAACATAGGTTTTATATATATAGTTGTATCATAAAATATGTGTATGTTTACATAAAAGATGCATATGTATGTTTGTGATGAGAGGGTTTATAAATTGTTGGGAAATTGGATTGGTATTGTGTATGAATGAAGTTCTGAATTTAGAGAGTCATAGAAGCTTACAAGTTGTTCTATTATGGCTAATGGTTGGACAGATGGTCAGTATAAATCGTTAGTAAAATATGTTGCTACTGTGTTGAGGGACATTGTTTTTAAAATCATATGACTTGTATCATATTGAGAAAACTACAGATAATTTACTTCTTATTTTGGAAAAGCTATTGGTGAAGTTGGTCTTATAAATGTTATGCAATTTATTACTGACAATGCTACAAATTTTAGAGCAGCTGGTAAGATACATGAGTCAAACTATCCATCTTTAGTATAGATCCATGTGTTTCACATTGTATAGACCTAATGCTTGAGGATCTAAGTTCCTTGGATGAAATAAAGGGGATTATAGAAACGTGTAGAAATGTTATAAAGTGTATTAATAATTACTCTTCTATATTGCATTTAATGAAAATCAATGTTAGTGAAAGGGAGTTGATTAGCCCTTTATTGATAAGATTTACTACTAATATTAATACTGTTTAAAGTCTTGTCATACATAAAAAATTATTAAAAAATATGTTTGCATCTTATGAATGAGGCTTTATCAGTTGGTTAAAAAAAATGAAGGAGATTGTTGTAGTAGATGTTTTAATGCTTTTGAAAGAATTGTACTAAGTTTTGAAGGAAAACTGTAACTTTGGTTAAGGTAACAAGAATAGTAAACAGTAGTGAAGATAGGTTTGTTATATGATGCAATGGATAAGGCCAAAATGAAAATATATGCAAACCTTGACCATAAGCAATCACTATGGAACAAGGTTTGAAAGTGTATTAATGCATGCTGAAACTAACAAATGTATCATGATTTGCATGTAGATTTTTTTCTAATTTCATAGAAGACAAAGAAGTTAAAAAGAGAATATTAAATGCAATTGATATTATCTTGTACAAGATTCATTGGTTTGGTGTAATTTCTATTTAGAGTTAAGAAAGTATATACATTGTATTGGGGACTTTGGAAGGCTAATTGCAATACAATTCACTCACAAATGCGGCCAAGTATGAATTGTTTTTGTCGATATTTGATAAGTTATCAATTATTTCATTTGATTTGATTTTGAATTGATTGATTTTAAGTGTTTCTTATTATTGTATTTTATTTTAGATGAATGGTAGGCTCGCTTTGGTGTAGATGCATAAAGCTTGTTGAGGTTTGCTTAATGTATATTGAGCCAAACATTTAGTTCTCGTAGATGTAAAAGAAATTAGAGTTTTTTTGAATGCATTCACACGAAGAAGAGAAACAGACTGGATCATGCTCATCTTCGTGATTTGATCTATATAGTATCCAATATGAAGTTAAGATAAAGACAACTTGATTTAACTTAAAAATATATCTATTGCTCCTTAGTTCTTCTTCTTAAGTTCTTATTAATAAAAAATATAATGTTATCTTAGAGTTGTATTGTTTCTTTTGTTTTTTTAGACAAATGCAAAGAGATATAAGAAGGGTAAAAAAGGTGATATATGATGTGTTGAGCTACGAAAATATTGATATTCTTGATGATTAGTTCAAAGAAGAGGAACATCATCAATTTAGAGGATTAAAACTGGAGGGCAATAGAAGCAAAAGTAAAATTTAGAGATGATGATGTGAAAGTTGTTAGATTGGAGGATCTAATTGCAGAGGAGGAAGAGGGAGATGATGGTGATGACGATGATGCTAGCGACCATAACTATAATGATTATAATGTTTTTGTTGATTATGATCCATGTTTTGTATAACAAATCAATGACAATAATTTTTATATTTGGGTGGATAATGGTTCTATTAGAATTTATATTGCAACTTTCATTCAGTAATTTAATTTCATATAGTTCGTACTTCGTAACTTTGTATTTTATATCTAATAGATGATATGGAAGTTACTTACAAATTCATTCTCTTACTAATCATTTTTTATTTTCTTAAGATTGTTGATTCGAATCAACCTTTTGGATTTAATTTTGTTTAATATTGATTATGTTAGAATTAAATATCTTATATTCATTAACTTCAATTTTTCTAAACTAGATTTATTGATAGTTATTTTTTAAATCATCAAATAAAAATAAAAAATTACATCGTATCGTACGATACAATGCATTTATTGTGTATGGGGCCTAGTGCGATAAAGCTCTAATATGCTTTTTACAACATTGATTGTATGTATCAATTAAATAAATATCTTAAAGAAAATGTGCGTGGTCCTATAAAGCAAAAGAATAGGTAGAGTTTTTCTTTTAATAAACCTATAACATATATACGAAAGTGCTTATATGAAAGCACTTATTATAAAATCTACTTATGTGAGTGTAAAGTGGGATATGAGTCTTGGGCTTGATTCTTATTACACTCATGAGAAAGGATACTCGACAGAAGGCCCATAAAAATATGTTAATTGAAGTATGACACATCAATATTAAAATCTTATATGTAAAACATGCACACTTATTCAATTAGATTGGGTAGTAAAAAGCTTGTCTACTGTTTAATTTGGATAAGTGAAACCTATGTTATGCGAGGTAAATGTTCAAATTGTGAGATTCCTTTATCAAAACTATAAGAATTTTAAAGTGATTATTTTTCAAATATATTTTAAAATGATAGATATTGTTAGGTGATTTTTTAAAATACTCAAAAATGTTTGATAAAGGTTATGGTTGAAACTATGTTGCAACATTAAGAGTCACTTATTTGAGTGATAAATGTACTCATTAGTAGTAGTGGATGTAACTCATGAGTAATTAGCAGTCATATTGTCATATTAAGAGTAACTTGAGTAAAAATTATGCTTACTAGTAGCATTTAGTAGTGGTTGAAACTTTTATCCATTTAGCAATTATGTTATGGCATTAAGGGTTGTCTTCTTAGGTAATAATTATGTTTACTAGTGGCATATCATGATTTACATCTTCACCATGTTTATATATAGTGGTGTTGTAAGCAGGATTCATCTCACTTTTCTCTTATGGTAGGAGTCTTTTTCTACTTAGTTTTTGAAGAGTGTGTAAGTCTTATATAATCTTTCTTTTGTTGGTTTGTTTTGGACTCAATTCTGTTTATATAAGATGAACCGAGGGTCCTCATTGTATTCTGAAGGCATTTATTGGGATCCATTACATTCAGTTATTTAATACCAGTGGTGAGAAATAAACATAAAAGTTAGTTTTATTACTGCTGGAACAATAATGCTATCCTTAGAATGTTAAATTCAATCTCTTGAGTACCAACCACTTAAGAAACTATTTATCTGCAAGAGCTCTACAACAAAACTTACAATGAAGGAGAAAGCAAAAACATTGCAATTAATGGAGTGGGAGATTTTGGCTACATTGCGAGGAAGTTGTTCATAGAAAGAAATCTTTGAAAAATACTTCCAAAAGTGTACCTCAACAATCGGTTATAATGAAAAACATACTGACCGTATACTAAGACATCCATAAAGAGTGATGAAAATTTATGAAGATGCACCTAATCTTTATGGGTGTGTTATTTTACAACACTTAGGTGTGTTTTTGCACTTTCATCTTTTATATGTGTGCCTATAAAATTTTTCATTTTTTTGTATTGTATGCTATTTTCCAACTCTCTCTAGGGCAGAGAGAGAGAGAGAGGGCAAATTTTCATATGATACTAACTAGAAACCAATGGAGTGAGGCCTCAGGGAGAGTCCTGGCCAAATTTACGCTGAATTGTTTTTACTCCTAGGAAGATGATTTTCCGAGTTATCAATCAAAACGAAAATGAGTTAGATCATGAAAATTTAAGCCTAAAAATTATTTTACTTGGCAATGAGCTTACTGTTGATCCAAGTCTAAAACATAATGAGCCAGCCAAGTTGAAGACCGCCGGCTTGATTTCTAATTAAAGCAGAAAGAAAATTAATTTACCTCTGAATCTGTTCAGAATATCATAACATGATATTTCGAATTACAAATTCAAACTCTAGTAACCATAAAAAAAACTAGTGTAATTACCCTAGGCCCATAAGAACTGTAGGACCCAAGTGTACCCTAAATATATGCGGAAAGATGAATCGTCTCCTTTACAACCGAGGATCTCCCTTATTCCTCCTAATTTTTTTTTGAAACAGGTATAGCGAAAGCCAAGAACCAGTTGCAAAAGAGTCTATTTCATAGCCTTTTACTTTAAAACTTCACTCTCTCATGGATCCAGTGATGGTAAGGGAACTGGAATTCAACAAAATCAAGAAGGTATGCATATTCTTTATCAGTGCAGCAAAGCAAGGGACATGAAGATTGGTAAGAACATATTGCAAAAAAGTAGATGCTAAAGCACACAGTGACACCCATAAAGTACCAATATACTTGGCTGTGTGAGCTAAGATATCCTCATCCTGGGTCCAGTACGAGAATAATGCCTAGAAATGTATGTGAGGCTTCACCCCATAGAAAACAATATAAGGAGGCTCCCCTGCAAAGGCCATCTCAGCCCCCAACCTTCAGTGCATCCTAACTTTCCTCATCCTGAATTCTTTCTCCTTTTCTCCACTGTTGTCAGTTCGATTCTTCTGCCTTCAAATCATTTTATAAACACGAAATAATGGTTTGCAAATCTAAGGGAGCCGCCAATCATGTTCTTTTGCTTCATGGGGTATTATTGATTATTGCCTTGAATGAAGCTTCTGCTACAATTTTCCAGGTTGGGGGCTCCCAAGGATGGACCGTGCCAAATAATCCCACAACACAGCCCTACAATCAGTGGGCGGAGCATAACAGATTCCAAATAGGCGATTCTCTGCGTAAGTTCTTCTTGGCTTCCAAATTTCTCATGGATTCATCTGATTACTTTTAATCCCTTGTAAAGATAAATTGGTTTCTAACAGGGGAATATATATACACACACGTACGCAAACATGTATGTGTGTATGTGAATTTCTCTTAATTAATCCTGCGTAAAATGAATAAAAGCATATAAGAAACACTGGCAGAAATATGCATTAAATGAGGTAAAGGAGAATACATTGGTTGTCTACTCATTAACACATCCGACCTTAAATTTTTATACTAATGGAAAATTCTATTCGACTTGTTAACTTAATGCAAGAACTGCCTTCACACAACATTCTAAGAATATCCTCGAATGACCACAATTAGCTTTTGATTTTTTAATCTCTATTAACTATCTGTTCATCTGTATGAGTAATTAGAGAAATAATTGTTCTGGAAGAAATATTCATTCATTTTGCAAAGAGAAAGAATTGAATGTGCCATCTAATCAAGTTACGTGAATGGAGGAAACAGCTTCCGTGGCTGTCTGGACGCAATTACTGAAAGATTACGTTGCCATGGCTGTATTTGGATACATTATAAAGAGTATACACGAGGACTCTATTCTTTTGAGTTTTAAGAGGTCACTCTCATCTTATAGGCATTGGCACGCCTGTGTGCGTGCATATATATATATATATATATATATATATATATATATATATATATATATATATATAATGTGAGATGATACCCTGAATTTTCTTTCCATCATTTCTTCACTACAAGCTACACCTTAAGAAAATTTTGACAGGGGACAGTTGGACAGTTGGATAAATGCTAGCAGTAAATTATCCGGCCATACCAACAGTGTACATGCTTAAGTTTATATTGCATAAGAATTATTACATCTCTGTAGACGGATTTAGACGTTGAGAGACTGACAACTTTGGCCCATATATAGTGTTCGTTTACCAAGCAAACAGCGACTCGGTGCTTCAAGTTAGCAAGGAAGACTATGATAACTGCAACACAGCATCCCCAATTGCCACATTCAGTGACGGCCGAACCACATTAGCTCAGCCAGGCCCATACTATTTTATCAGCGGAGTTGAGCAAAACTGCAAAAACAATGAGAAGCTTGTGATCATTGTGCTCGCAGACAGGACCAAGAAAGCTTCTGCTCCTGCACCAGCAGCAGTTCCCCCACCCCCAGCTGGCTCACCTCCTCCTCCTCCTCCCTCTGAAACTGTCCCCACCACCCCTGCTGCCAGCAGCCCTCCGGCTTCCCCGCCCCCTCCCCAACAGTCTCCGAACACCAATGGTGCCTTATCTTCCACAGTCACCAGCAAATTCCTCACTGGTTTTGGAGTCATTTTGGGGTCAATCGTTCTTGCTATGTGAGTTTTTGAGTTGTCCATGTGATTGATTCTGGTTGAGAACTGTTTACTCTCCTGTGCCATTCTTTGGTCTGTTTGTTTAATATGTTGCGAGTGGTTTGTCACTCTTCTCCTTCGTATTGCTTTCTGAATGTATTTGAATTATTCAATAAAATAAATTAAATTCTTTTTTTTTTGTCTAAAGCGCAGCAGGATTAGGCAGACCCCTACTGCTACAAGCATTGGGAACAATTCAGGGACTAACCTTCCATACTCCCCACTTCCAACTTATCTAGTTTCAGCAGGTGTTTAATTACAAAAGTAGATTTGTATAGAGCTTTTTCAATTGTAAAACTACAAAAAGCCACCATGGAAAACTGGGCACTCTTTGGAGTCCTCTGGTACAATTTCGACCTACAAGAGTGGCCTTGATGGGGCTAACCAAATCACAATCGCAAGTTTCTGCCGTGAGTTGATTAATAGGCACAATTTCTTTGAAGAATCACAAGCCACATGAGCCAGTCCCCGTCTTGAATTTTCCTATCTTTAGGAAAGTAATCTGTGAACTGAAAGTTCCCATAGCTATCTTTAATAATATAGCTCATTCGCCAGAGACAATCAAAATAGTTGGCCACACTGACCTTCAACAATGTTGGCCTGGGAGGTATCCACCAATTAAAAGTTCTCCATCTTTTCAAGTAAAAACATTCTTTGTAGAAAGGATTTGAAGCACTTCTTTCCTTGCCTATCTATGCATCTGCCCGGCGATTGAGTGACCCTATTTTGACATCAAACTCGCTTATTACAATGATGATGTGATTCCTGCAAAATCACATTAAAAGAACAGGTCAATATGGAGAAAACTTCAGGAACCAAGCATTGACAAATAACAGAAACCTTGTGAAGACGGAATAAGAATAAATTTGCAGAACGCACATATCCTTTTCTTCTAGGAACGGCACAGCTATCCAACTTACAATACCAGCAGTGAATGCAATCCAAACAACCAGATACTACTTATGCGAAGTTAATAGAGGCCGAACACCTATCAAACTGATGTATGCATCGCAACCTGATCATACAACCCATACGAAATTCAGAGATAATCTCAATAGACAACTTACCCAATACAGCCTCATGAGGGACAAAAAATGGCTCATAATACTAATGTTGTAAAAACCATATTGGTGCCTTGGCATGGATGCTGGTATCATATTGTATCGTATAGTACGGTATGATACGGTGTAAATTTTTATTTGTTGATAAAAATTTTAAAAATATTTAAAAAATCAAGAAAATGCATATGATTGAAATTAATGAACAAAACATATATAACACAATGAATGTTAAACAAAATCGAATCCAAAAAAGCTTGATTTGAAGCATATTATGAGAAGAGAATAGCAAAGTTAAATAACATCTCATAATAAACAAGCATCCGTACCATAACATGAATACTGAACACCTTTAATTAATAAATAATAAAATTACAACTTACAATCATCAAGACTAGAATGTTATAAAGTTATAATTAAAAGTTAAAATAAATTACAATCATCCATAACGTGGATCATAATCAACAAATGTATTGTAATCGACATAGTCAGGATCATTATCAATATCATCATGATCATCTCCTTCCTCTTCCTCTTCTATAATTGGATCCGCCTATCCAACACCTTTATTTTCATTATCTAACTCCATGTTCTACTTTGGCTTAGAGTGTCATCTAATTTTCATCCTCTAAATTGACCGAAGTTCTTCCTCTTCGACCAAATCATCAAGAATATCAATATTTTCGTAGTTCAACAGGTTATATGGTACCTTTCTTATCCTTCTTGCGTCATTTTACATTTATCTATAAAGAAAGAATATTAAAATTATAAAGAATATCAAATAAAATATAATCACATCAATCATTTATTATTAATAAGAAAGAACTAGGCAACAAAAGTACATATTTTTAAAATTATTACCTTTGCCTTAATTTCATATGCAAACAAATTTTTTAATGCATTTCTATATGACAAGACTTTACATAATAATGACATTCGTAGCAAATCTTGTTAACGAAGGCCTAATTAATTCTCTTCCACCTATATAGATTCGCATCAAATGCAATACAAAAGAATGATTATAAATAAATTTGTGATATTTCTGTATGCATATATATTCCCTCTTATTTCATCCATTGCACTCAAATTGTCAAGCATTAAGTCTATTCAATGTGCAACACATAGAGTCCATACTAAGAATGAATGGTTTGTCTAAAGCATCTTATCAGTTACTCAAAAATTTGTAGCCTTATTAGTAGTGAATTGAACAACATTTGAAACACCTATATCCTCATTAAATTTCTCAAAAATAGGGAGTAAATGATGAATAATTTTATCAATATGGCCAAATCATATGATTTAAAAAATAGTATTCCTTTGGGATAATAGATTAGGAAGTTCATCAAAGACCTACACTAATCATTTGTCGAACCATTAGCCATAATAGAATATCCTGTATCCTTCCATAACTCCCTAAATTCAGAATTCTATGCATTAATAATATCAATCCGTTTCTACAGTAATGTGCCTATCAAAGCATGATAAGTAGGGACTCTATAACCCAATCTCACATTGGCAATAGCATTCGCCATACTTTGAAAAGAAAATGAGTTTGCAACATTGAAAGGGAGACAATTTTTTAAAAACATTTGGCACACTTCAAATCACCTTTCTCAACTACCTTCTTTGAGGTCATAGCTGATATAGTGCCTTACTGAGCTCTAGGAGTCGTACGTGGAGAAAGAATAAAGGCATCCCACTACCTCTTGATTTGGCTTGTCCTCTAATACCCCTTATAGGCATTAGGGGATAGGAGCTCTTGTAGTGGAATAAGAGTCAACTCCATTTCTACTACCACTAGAACCTATACTTTTTCTCTTTTCTCACCTTCTCTCCACTTCAGTTGTCTCTTCTTACATCTCAATTGAACCATAAAATTCATCACTATACATCTCTTGAGAAACATCTTCAAATGATTGAGACATATCCCACCACCTATTTCTACTTTCTCTCTCACTCTTAATCTCTTTTTCTCTTTCGAAGCCTCTAATACCAGTTTAATCTCCAATACCTGCTCAATCTTATACTTAATTGCTTTGAGAACCCGATGAATAAAACTAGTATCCTTCTTGGTTCCTATAAGGTGGTGTTTCATACGAGAAATATCATGATACTTTATTGGATTGCAAAGGTCACCTATTTTAAAAAGGTCATGATTAGGTAGACCCAGGCTGTTGTATGCCTTAGCAAGGTCAATCTTAAACATAACTGCAGCTTGTTTGCTGTGGGTCATCATATCCACCATTTCTTAAGCTCTTTGATTTTTTGATACCAGCTGATCCAAAATTGGGCTCATTTTGATACCAATCTTTGTGATTATCTTACTTATAAAATTACATAAACTAATTGGTCGTAAATCAACCAATTTGGGTGCCCGTCGTTTTGGAAAATGATGTTGGTCGTGTTGATTCCTCTTAGTAATTTCCTTTGAGGGTGATTACTTTAATTTTCAGATGATATCCCAATATTTTTGGAAGAAGATGTCTGATAATCCATCCGGTCCTTGAGCACTTTCTTCGCTAAGATCGAAGTCAACCTTTTTGATTGCATCTTCTGTACGAGGGGCTACTAAAGAAAGCCCCATTCTCCATTTGATCTACCTGTTAGTTACATATGCCCCATATTCTGCTTGCTGCCGGTTCTTGACCAAGAATGGACTTGAAGTATTCAGTCCCTTCATCCATTATTTCCTTTTTGGTTGAGCACGAAGACCCATTTTTTCTCTATAAGAACTGAATATTGTTCCTGCCCATGATACTTTTAAATGTGGCATGCAAATATGTCATATTCTTGGCTCCCTCACAAGCAAACAAGAATGACTTTTCTGTCTCCAAAAGCTCTCTTTGACTCTTCGAAGCTCTTTCAACTGGCTGCATAGTTGTTCAAATTCTTGCCGTTCAAGATCACCTGCATCGACTTTGTGTCTCAACCCCTAAAGCTGATCCAAAAACACTTATCTGCATAAGAGATCATTTTATCCCAAATTTTATTACCTTCGCATGAAAAGATGACAAGCCAATCATGGAGTATATCTTTTGGGCATAATGGGTATTATAAGCTGTAACTCTTTCAATCTTCTCTCGTTGGAGGCTTTTCACTGGCACTCATTGCTCCCTCTAAGAGTTGTCCAAAGATTGGAAGGAAATGGAGAAGCGCTTTCACAAGAAGTTCTTGCCAACCCTTGAAACTACTATAGCGGATCTGACTGACACAAACAACCATATGAGCCCGTGATGAAGTTCATGACTCACTTTAAATAGGTTATGGGAAAGATGTAATGTACAAATTCCCAAATCGTAATGTGTTGTAATAGCCATCGACAACATGTTACTCAAATTATGTGGGTTGTTAGTGACTAAAAGTTGCACGTCTCATTGATTATGGAAACACGTGCGTCATCCAACGTATTGGCTGTAGAGCTCATGGATGACCAGTCTTACTCCTGCCCTGCCTAATTGCCTATTAAGGGAAGGAAAAGCAGGCTGAGTTCAAGGAGGCTTACCTATTCAACGTGGCTAAGACTGAGGCAATTTTCAACTATCTCTTGAAGGACGGGCAAATCAAATTGCCCACAGATCACAAAATCTCGATGCTAGAGGATTTGTAGTTGAAGAAATACTATTGCAAGTGTTATAATATGACCACCCAGGTTATTGCCTCATGTTATGCAGCCAAACACAAAGGCACTCAAAGAAGGAGGGTTGCGGTTCGGGGAGACAGAAATGGCGACCATTGTGGATCCGTTCCTTGATAAATGTGGTTGTAGCAGAGTCGTCACCCAAATGAGGCGACAACAAACTGAGCAACTAGTTAGACATGTTTGGTCGCCCAAGGCCCACGACGAAGCCACACCCTACCAAAGAACCCATGATAATAGATCCCAAGTCGAAAACGCAAGCAGAATGAATTCACCACCAAATGTCACCTCGGGCCACAACACCACATAACATTGCATCTGTCAGTGTTTGACCTTTTGTCGCAAATGCTGAACCGTGAAGCCAGGAGGGTATAAAAGTGTGACGAAAGACACACCTTTCAAATATCCGTGCAAGCTCCAATATCATAATACTGAGCATAGCCTCTGAGGAAGATCAAACCGCGAGCCGATGTGTCTTTCTTCAAATGGATTGAGAACCAAGCCCACACACGGAAAACCAGGACAAAGACCTTACACACACCCAAAAGTGACAACTCCAGAGGCTGTGTGTAAGGCAGAGTCTTGGCAAGCACTTAAAGAATCAAGGGACATGGTGCCGATTCCCAAAGCCGGAGACTGCCTTTGCTCTAGATGATCTCGAGACATGTTACCATCAAAAAGTTACAAATCAAGGAAAACCCGAGCCCGAAATCGATAAACAGAGAAGAATACTTATGAGATGAGACCGAGGGTACTTCTCCTTGGGGCAGTGGCACCAACTATGAGTTTGATCCGCCTCTAGATCTCAATATGGTGAGGATATTGTCAATGGAATTCGTTGCAAAAGAATCGAAAGGCAAAGACAGCAGAATTTGCCATCCCTTTGGCTAACCCCGAGAGGAGCAGCATGAGGTCATGTTCTCCAAACCGACTGATCAGATGCTTCAACATCATCACCTCCTATGCATCGACGCCTTGATCAATGGAATCTCAGTCAGCAAGATACTAATAGATGGTGGAGCCATCACGTGTAATGCCTGACATTTTAGTTGAGAAGATCGGAAGGCCTGTGGACGATCTCATGAAAGTAGAAATGACCGTTGGAAGCAAGAAGTCCGCAGTGGCATTTTTCATTGTCAATGCTAGGCCATCATACCACTAGGGAGGGACTGGATCCATTCAAACCAGTGCATACCTTCCACTCTCCATCAAGAGTTAGTAATGTGGAATAGCAACGTGACCGTCCTAAGAGCATCTCCAAGATCTTCAGTTTGTTCGGTCAGAGTATCCGCTTGCGGACATCTTCTTTTCTATGCCGTTAAAAGTTGAAGCAGGGCATGAGCACCTACAATTTAAGGATCTGTACATTGGAAGTCATTGCAAAAACCATTGCCTTTTCCTTTTTGCCTACTATTGATTACTAAAGTTTTTAAGTGTTAATGGCCTTAAGATGCCGTGTGTTTTCTTTTCTTCATGAGTACTCACTAAAGCATTCACTCTACACAACTTGTAAGAGCTGCTGGATGAGGATGAAATAACTCAAGAATGCAAAGCCCTAAATAGCCAAATGATCAACTTATAAGTTTGTTTACATATTTGTCTTCCGAACTTTTTTTTTGCATCCTGAAGGATACTTGTCTGATGTGGAATGCCAAGCAAGTAAATTTGATCAATGTTTCTCAAGCGAGACTATGTCCTTTGCATTTGTTGTACTATGCTGAAAACGTACCATTGTCTAGTTTTCATCAAAGGAGTCAGGTGGAGTATCTTGTCTGCCATATAGTTGAAGAACCTCCTGCTAATGCTGAATAGGGACGCATTTTTAAGTGTTAATGGTCTTAATATTCCATAAATTTCCTTTCTTTGCTTCATGAGTACTTTCACTAAAGCATTTTCTCTACACAACGTGTACATCTAGATCTATTGTATAAGTCATGTATGCTTTTGAGTGTGCCATACATGCTTGTTAAACAATATGTTTTTCATACAATGAGATATTTAATGAGGTTTAATATGCAGATTAAATGCAAATTTCCTACTGTTTGCCATGTTGTAAATGCTCAGTCGTGTCAATAGCTGCTTTAGAATACAAATCCTTGACATGTTCACGGGGACGGGGCATGTTCCTAAAGGGGATGGGGATGGGTACCATGATTCTTGCCCCCACCCCTCCCCATGAACATCCCTATTTTGAACCAACTATATTAGGGGTCTGTACTAAGTGCAAAGTTGTGAAGCTTGATAGTAGCATGGGCCCATGTAGCACATGCTAGTGGAAGAATTTGTCCCCATAATCAAATCATGATCATTTAGGGGGTGGGCCATGAATTAACCAATAAAATATTTCTAATATTGGTAAAGTAGCATGCAAAATTATTATTACCCATCACTTAACCAAATAGGTGGAAGCTCTCCAGAAGAGATCGGTGACCCAAAATGATGTAATTAGGTTCATAAAGAACTGGATTATCTTTAAGTTCAATATACCCTAGACAATAGCGGCCGACCAAGGAACAATTTTCATAGGAGATAAAGTGGTAGCCTTTGCCAAATGGAATCAAAATTAACCACTCCACCCCATACTACACCCAGGCAAATAGACAGGCTGAAGCTACAAATAAGATTCGTTGACCTAATCAAGAAATAGACCGAAGATTAACCAAACCAATGACATGAAAAAATGCTAACCAAAATCCTCAAGCCTTAATCAAAATTCTAAGACAACAGCAACAAGATTCTCTCCTTTCTATCTTACATGTAGGCAAGACATCACGTTGCCTTTGGATCATGGTAAAGTCACTCAGTGTTGAGAGGTAGAGCGTGATCTCAAGCAATAGGAGTATATACAAGCATGTGCATGGGATTAGATGTGTTAAATGAAGATAGACTGATCAAAGGAGAGAATCTTAAACCAAATAAAGAGAAAGTTGTGTGAGCATGTAACAGACATTGTGGCCTAAACATAGGAAACCTTATTTGGAAAACAATCTTGACACCAGGCACGAACGATTGTGAACAAGGCATGTGGTCGGCCAACTAGGAAAGCCCCTTTATCATTACCGAGCAAAACTAGAGTGGGGAGTATTGACTTGCCAACATACACGTAAAGAATTGGAAAGAAGAACCAACACAAGGCATTTAATGAAATACTTGCCTACCCTTTGGTAGGGTAAGCATAAGGTTCCAACTAAAATATAAGGACATGGGTTCACAAAAAGTAACCAAGTTTATAAAACTCACAGAGCACTTTATGAAAATGTTGAAACACATCAATGTTTAGTTGTACACCAAAGCAAACGGTGCAGGCCACCCTAGGAGAGCTAACATCGGCAAGGGCATGGATAGCGATCTCCTTATCCTTCAATAGTTGTTCTTGCTAACCAAAAGGTGCGAACAGAGATTCACGTGAATCAAAACATCTTTGACAAGGAGACATTCTTCGGTGATCAAGTGAGTTTTCCATTCACCTCATGTCTATGGACCTTGGCTTGGGTTAACTGCTTGGCAAATTCATGGCAACAAGCCTGAGTGCAGTTTCCCGACTTCATTGTCCAACTCTATAATATAAAATCCCATTGCATCTCACCTACTGGCTAGAGAAGCATCTCGAGCATCCAAATCTATTAAAAAGTGATACCTACAAAGAAGCACAAAATCTGCACCTCACTAGAAAGCATATATATGTGAAATAGAGGAAGGCATCGATAGTTGCCCGATACAGGGGGATTCAAAGGTGGTGGAGCAGATGTCTGAGGCTGGCCAGTGGTGGAGCAGATTGCCAACAAAGCTGGAGGATGCTTGGTGGCAATCTCGGGTATGTCTTCGTTACTACTAATGGCAGGAGTGATCAAGCAATGCCGTTGGCATGGAGGCTCAATAGGCAGCGATGGAGGGTTTTTTTTTCTGAGCAGTACTTGGTTACTCCTTTGTGCCTTCTACTAGGGCTTCCCTTTTGAAGTATGTCTCAGTGTTTTGGTTCTTTTTCTTGTCCCGTTGAAATCATCGAGTTTGGGGGCATAAACGTCCCACTGAGCAAAGAATATAGAAGCACTTGCTTGCTCCCACCACTCGAAAAATCAGAACGTCTCCCTATGATGAGTTTAAAAGTACTCCATGAGTAATTCATCAATTCCACTTTGCGTAACACTGAAATACAATCGCAAAGGAATATCCTAGATAAGCTGACACTACCGAGCTATGCAAGAATGAAAATAGGAATATATACAATGCATGGGAGTTCATGAAAGGTTTGGGACCATATAAGAGATCCTGATGCAGAAGGACAAAGGACCAATCAAAACCTAGCTTGCGGAGCAATACATCACAAATCTCAGAAACACATCTCACTCCATTGTTATATCCTAAAGTAGACTGGAAAGAAGTCCTTAGGATCCTTGGACTTAAAAGCCGGTAATTGGTGAGAGCATTGGTAGTACAGTAAGATACAGGCGAGAAAGTTGGCGACTATTATTCTCAAGGAACCATGCACCGGTACATGGGTAGGAGAGCCATCAATTGGTGAGATCCTCAAGAGACCATGCACAATGATAGGAATCCAAGAGCATGCAAAGACAAGCTAGGCATGAAGAAGACATGAAGATAAATCCCACTCGAATGGTTACCACGTCGAGAGTCAAGAGTCGGTTGAAGGGCCCATGACCCGATCTAGGGATAGGGCTCAACAATTCTTGATTTAGTGGATTTGTTTTGATGCTTAAGTAGACCAACCAGAATTCCTGTTTTGATATTTAAAATAAACTTATTTTATCTTTTGTTCTATTGGTTAAGTGAGAGGTTGTTCAGTCATGATTATACCACAAAGAGCATCATTTATTGTTTTCTATTTGATTGGCCAAGTTGAGAGGCCTGATTCCATAATAAATACCCATGTTTCTGAATGAAAGTCACTTTAGCTAGATTGCATCAAAGGAAGTTGCGAATTTCTTCTTCTCTTCTTTGAGCCTTCAAGGTTTAGTGGTGAGTCCTTGCTTCCACTCTTTATCAACAACCCTTGTTTCGGCGAATTTAAAGATGCTTAGTGTTCTTTTTCAAATTTTTACTTCTCATCAAACCCATTTCCTAAGGTATCTCGTTTCAAGGTGAAGCAAGTGCAAATTTAGTGCTTTCATTGAGATATCAATCATCATTGTTCTTGCTGGTATATATTTTGATATCATGAGTGCCTTAAACAACAACAATAGCGGCAATATCGACTCATATGCCTTCCCTTCTTGCCCTCAAGGTGTATCTTTCAATCAAGCCAGATTGCTTGATGTAGAAAGAAGACTTAAAGAAAATACTACTCAAATGAGATAGCTATTGCAAATGATGATGCAATTGAGTACCAATGCACATGTTTAATTGGGTAAACAATTTCAACATACTTCTAGTTCCAACTCGCACATTGCAAATTTAGATGACGAAATAGAACGAGAAGAAGCCCTACCACCGATACAGATTGAGTTGAGAGGATGTGAACTTTTCCACACCTACTGTACTATCAAGAATAAGGTTTGTAATGCCACCATAGACAGTGAGAGTTGTATGAATATGGCATCAACTGAGTTTATGCAGAAACTTGGATTGATTGTGTGGATTATCCTCATCCCTATAAGATTCATTGGTTAAACAATAAAGAGGGGTTTGACATCACCAAGCATGTTAGCATTCATTTCTTGATTGGGAAGAACTATTGAGATGAAGTACTATGTGATATAGTTCCCATGGAAGTGGATCACTTACTACTCGGGTGGCTATGACAGTTAAACCAAAGGATCACTTATAATGGGTTTCACAATACCTATTACTTCATAAAAGACGGAAAGAAAATCACTCTCATATCACTTAGTATAGAGCAAAATGAAAAGAAATTTGAGAATACTAGTAAGAATTTTAAGCTAAATCTTGTTGTTCTTGAGCAAGAAAAGAAGGACAATCTTGTTTCCTCAGAAGAGACTCGATCTTCTTGCATCAATCTAAGTGACAAAATTACTGTATTGAATCAAGCAAATGAGAAACTAGAGACTGTCCCTAATCCTGAAACCAGTGATGCTCCCTTTAAGGAGTTGTATTCCAACCTAACCGACAAAAATAATGGTGAGCAAAGGAATGCAAAATTTGACATCTTGTTTCCATGTAAGACATCTCAGTTTGAGTTCAATGATGGTTCATCTAAGCAAAGACCCTATTGCCAAACAAGCAAGTTTTTCGGGTTTAAACCTCAATAATCAAGAATACCACGTCACACCAAACGATTGTGCGACAAGAGTAAGTGTTATTATAGAATTTTGCTTGTTGCATGTAGTAAATGATATATTTGAAGTATCTGTTGCAACTCTTTATCCACAAGTCAATATTAGCTTGTTTATTCGTGACCTACACCATTAAGGAAAGGCTATGTAAGAGTCGGCCACAATAGATATTATCATTGTTTTGCAAGATACGATATACTCAATCATAAGTATGATTTTATATTTCTCCACTTGATATTGTTTGAGGCCTAATGAATTCACTCAAGATGAGTATGTGGAAGTTTTATCATTACAATAGAGATTAAAGCTCTAAGAGTAGCACCACCATTTTCGGTACACAATACCTAGGGTAGAATAATTTTACCTTTTCAGTTATAATTTCCTCTAGTATAGACATAGTAGGTATTTGCTTATGTTGTTTCTTCTAGTAGTAAATTATATTAAGTCTCGAGTCATGTAAGTGTCTTGGTAGGAAAGCTTTGTAACGAACAGTGGTGAGAACTTTTAGCAAGCAGCTGATAAGAGATCACCTTGACATGAAAACTGAAGATCACCAACTATTAGATTTGAGGATAAATCCTTACCAACCCTGGGAGTATAATAGAAATCCAAGAGTATGTAGAAACAAGCTAGGAATGAAGAGAACATCGAAGATAAATCCCACTCGAACAATTGTTGTGTCTAGAGTCAAGAGTCGGTTAAGGACCTATGACCCGATCTAGGAATAGGGCTCAACAATTCTAGATTTAGTGGATTTATTTTGATGCCTAAGTAGACCAACTAAAATTCGTATTGGAATCTAGGGTTCCTATTTTGAGCTTTAAAATACACTTATTTCACCTTTTGTTCTATTGGTTAAGTGGGAGGTGGACTGCTCACGGGTTCATGCTCATTAAATGCCACAGCTTGACTCAACCACTAGTCAAGGTCATCATCTCACTCAACCATCACAGACCCTAGAATTCACACACATTGAACGCGGCCACGATCACTAGTCCCACCGTCGTCGTACGTTCAGGGTCGAAGCCTTACATTCATCAACCACCCAGACTTCCTGGGTTTCCTGCTTCAGCCACCATGAAAATGTCTCCTCATCTTTTCCATCCACAGCATGAGTATAGGCTCGTCTTCCCTACCCCATCATAAGACCTCGGCTTCCGACACAACCAGAGTTGTCCTCTATAGTCGCTACAGTAAGTGCTATAAAAACTTTCCCCATCACCATGTTCTATAGTGGGCCATTTTGCTCCCACTCAAATCCCTATAGTCTAAGGGAAGACTTCCTCTACTATAAGCCAACAAGTGAAAGGTAGTGGGGGGGGGGCACAAATCTTGTAGTCAGGTAGCCCTAGGAAGAAGAATAAACTGGTCGACCCCCCTACTCCCATGAGGTGTTAGGGTAGGGCTGAGTCCATATGAGAAATGAGTATGATTATACTGCAAAGAGCAGCATTTATTATTGTCTATTTGATTGGCTGAGCTGAGAGACCTATTTCCAGTATAAATACCCATGTTTCTCAATGAAAGTCACTTTGGCTGGATTGCATGAAAGGAAGTTGTGAATTTCTTCCCTTATCTGGCCTTCAAGGTTCAATGGTGAGTCCTGACTTCCTCTCCTTATTAACAACCCTTGTTGTGATGGATTTGAAGCTATTTAGTATTTTTTTCAATTTCTTACTTCTCATCAAACCCATTTCCTAAGGTATCTTGTTTTAAGGTGAAGCAAGCACAACATACAAGATTAGCAGATTCCCCAATAATAAGGTTGGAAAGGGCTTCATAAATCGAATAGTACTGAATACCATAGAATAAGGAAGTCAAGGAGATTGATCAACTCCACAATATTCCGACAACGTATGTGGAATAGGATTTCATGACTTCTAAGGCCGACGTCTACACTACGTATCAACATATCAAATATAAGAGAAAGGCGAAGTGGTCGGCATTGCTCACTTCGTTGTTCAGCTGCATGTTGTCCTCGATAAAGGAGTAAGAGGCGTACATGTTAAAAATGAAAGAATGAATCACATATTCCTCACATGGGCAAACATGTTCTCACTGACGATAGACAAGCCGTTAATGGTTGTGATATCCAGAATAGTAGGAGACATAATACCACATAGAAACACAAAGTGGTTAAAGTGAATGGACCAAAAGGAAAGAAATGCAAAGATCAACCTAGTGTCATACACTATGTCAATGGAAGACAGCATAATAGCATGGAAAAATACTCCGTTCCTTCTAATCTTCGGACTTCTAGGCCGGTACCCTCTTCAACCACCTTCAATGCAAAGGATGGGACCATGACCTACTCTGGATGGTTGATGGAGACTATGCCCGAATGAATCACTCGCAAAGCAATGAGATTGGAGACACCTTTGCACTCTTCAAGAATGCCACTACAATTGGCAGCAATCGACTTAAAAATCATACCATTACTGTCACTTCAAGGAAGGAGAATGCCGCACGTTAAACCAAAGGATGAACCCCAATGTTCGGAACCAAAAAAGTTCATCAAAAGCCATTAGAAATCTTGGATAAGGGGCCAGAAGGCGAGAGGAAGAGGGTGGTGAGTTGCAGAAGTATGAATCCATGGAGTGGGATAGAAGAAAAAGCATAAGGGTTTATGAGAAAGAGAAGGCAAAGCATAAGGGTTTATGAGAAAGAGAAGGCAGCAAAGCATACCCAGATGAGGCTACGTAGGAGACCGAGCCTAGCATATGCCCATCCTTCAAGAATTGGGTGCAAATTTTGAAAGGCTGATGTAACACTTCAACGGACCCCACTAAAGGTCTTAAGAGGGCGAATTGTTAACACCCAAAATTTTAGAATAGGATCGGTAAACTAAAAATATTGATTACCAGATGAAGGAACGGCAAAAGGAACGGCAAAAGCCGCTTATCAATTATATCATATAGACAAATGTCGATGGAGGTCGCGCTCTTTAAAAGATTAAGAGGCGCCAAGTAACTCATGGCACTTCTTTAATGGGCATTGGCTGGTCTAGGTGATAGCTAACATGGGACCCGGACAATTGGCACAAGCGGCAATACTTTCATCCAGCCTCCACCCCATACAATAGTAATTGTTTCACACGCACGATATCCTACACAAGTGCCGTTATGAACCCATGCGAGAGCTGCAACCACCCC
The DNA here is from genome assembly GCA_036023115.1 of Brasenia schreberi. Taxonomy (NCBI): domain Eukaryota; kingdom Viridiplantae; phylum Streptophyta; class Magnoliopsida; order Nymphaeales; family Cabombaceae; genus Brasenia; species Brasenia schreberi. Next base: position 6,920,330 of record JAYKKT010000076.1, on the reverse strand, counting down.
ATGATAGCACCGACACTTCGTACAGATACAACAGATCACTCCATATGGGCGACGTGGATGCAACGTGAAGGCGAAGATAGTAGAGAGAGTGTGGGAACTGTTCGGCTTGAAAAGAAGGAAGCATGAAAGAATAAGAATAAGAAAGAAGCGCTCTTACATACAAAAAGCCAAAAACCTTAAGATTTTCTCTTTTGTACTTTCTTTTGTAGATGTAAAGAAGTTATGTTTTCTTCTTGGTTCCTGGTGTTCTTTCTGCATTAGCTTCTCCATTATAGAAATCTTAGTCTCTTGACACATCTCCTTGTCATTCATCACCTCATTGCTCATCCTTGCTTCAGCAACAACTTTCTGAAAAGAGGAGGCAACTTCACCTTCCTCACACCAACGCTACTAGCCGGTTCTGCTGAAGGTTGTTGGAGGCCTCGACAGCTTCCTGGTACAGTACAGTTGTTATCTACTAAGGAAGTCGATTTTCAAGGCAACAATAGTCTAATTTACATTGCACCATCTTCCATGTTTAGGATTGAACTATTGTGAGATGTGGTTTTAATCCAGGTTTGAGGCAAAAGGTTGATCCATTCTGCAATCACCATTCACCATGCCACAGTCTAATATGCTTGCCGTATAGTTTCTAGATCGCTGTTTGGTTGATCACGTGAGAGAGACCAGCCAGTAGGAGCTTCTGCAAGGAGACAATCTGCTATTACCTCATCGAATTCGTCACAGGCTATGTGGCTTCTCATGCCTCCAATCTTTCCAAAGCTGATCTCTTCATGAAACCTGATCTCTTCTTGAAACAAATTTAGAGAGGTTGGCTGGAGTCTAGCCTGACCGATTTTACACTTAGTTATGGATAAGCAGACGTCTCGTGATACCTACCAAACTTGGTTTCGAGGTTGGTAATCTAATCCAGCAAACTCGACAGAGAAGCCACTTGAGGTTGTCTCGATCACTTCTCTCTCTCTCTCTCTCTCTCTATATATATATATATATATATGTGTGTGTGTGTGTGTATGTGTGTGTGTGTGAACCCTTGAGTAAATGGAGCAGGCTTGTATACTAAGCATCAATGCAAGGGGCTGACAGGGCAGAGCTTTGATATGATGAACGCGTGATCGAAATAAACACCCGTCGGACTATCTATACCATCTCCTAGGAAGCAAAGGACGCTAAAAACTAATGCCACTGTGGGACTGTGCGTTAGACAATAGAGCTGCGCGAAGCAGTAACGAAGAAAAAGTGGTCATGCATGCCAAAAAACCTAGATACGTGAAATAATCAATGGTTCATATTGTTCCAGAGCTTCGTTATTAAAAAGGTTAGGCTTTTTTCCGTCAAATTCATGTAAGGTAAAATATGGCTTCGAACAAATAACTCCCAACGATCTGTGGTTGAAATTTAAAGATGGTGTTCAAAAGAATATGAAACAAGGAGTTTAATGGGCCCAGTTGTGTGCATGTGTGTCAGTATGTGTATGTCTGCGTGAGTACGATTAATTGCGACTGTGTGCGTGCTGAATCTAAAAGCTTAATACTTGAGGCAGGAAGAGTAGAATTATGATTCATGATTTCCGAAATATTGCAGCACGGCGAGTCATATTTGGAAAGATCTTCAGTTCCTACTGGCGGAAATGAAAGAGAATATGTGCCATTGTCATTTGAACATATAATTTTTCTGTATTGTCATCTACATATATAGACAAACACACACATGCACAACTTCCACGGAAAAGAGAGGAGAATAAAAAGCAAGATGATGCTTTGGTGGATAATTTTTTTGTTTTTAACAGTTTTGGTAAACTTTAGGGATGAAGTTACGCATGGTGTCTACTTAGTGGGGGTGAAGTTACATATAGTGTCTACTTTTAAAGGAGTGTCATATGGTTATGTGTGAAAAAGTTGGGAGTATGGAAAAATTATAGGAAGCGGTGTTAACCTTGTTTTGCTTTTATTTTCTTTAAATTCCGTAAACTTTTGTTTTACGATAAGTTTGAGAGAAAACCTTATTTTGTTATTTGTTTTTTTCCTTTTTCTCCTCTATCTTTTCTAATTTTTACTTCATCAATTTTGGTATCAGAACGTTAGGTTTTATCCATATAATTGTTGAAGCAAGAGGAAATTGAGACGATTTAGCATGACAAATAACTAGAATATGCTTATTGCAGTCCTTTGTCCCTATTTTTAATAGGAAAATTATGATTTTTGGAGAATCAAGACGAAAATATTTTTTATTTCGTAGGATTTAGGAAAAGAAAAATAAAGTTGAAAATTTGAATCCAAAGAATATCGAAAGAAGGATGCAAAAGAATTGCTTGTGATACAATAAATTTTTTTCGAAATAATATTCTCATGTATTACAAATGCCAAGACTTCAAAGGTTGCATAGACTATTTTGAAGTCAGACTATCATGGAGATAATAAGCTAACCAAAGTAAAACTTCAAACCTTATGTAGAGTTTGAGATCTTTTCTATGAAAGGTAGAGAGTCGGTTTAGGATTTATTTTTCATCTTTATGTTATTATTAATCATATTAGGACTTTTTGTGAGAATATTGATGATCAAAAGGTCATAATTTTTTTTTTAAAAGTTTGCCTCATAAATTCGATCATGTTGTAATAACTATTGAAGAATCTAAAGATCTTTCTACATGTACTAATAATGAGTTAGTAGCTTCACTTTGAGCATATAAAGAAAGATTGAACAAGTCAACAAAAAACTTTATTAAGCAGGCATTTCAGTCCAAGATTGAAATTACAAATAAGAAAATGAATGGTGAACAGTTCAGTAGACCAATAGGCAGAGGTGAGGTAGCTATTGAAATCGCACTCATGGTCATGAAAGAGTCCAAGATAAGGTGGATTTTAGTGCAGACAGTAAAGTGGAGACAAAGATAACTTCAAACCAACTTTTGAGGAAAAATAATGTTACTTTTATAAATGTTTTGACGTATTGAAACAAATTATTTTCAAAAAGCAAAATCAAAATGCTAATTTTATTGAAGAGGAAGCTAACATTTTTATGACATGTGTAGATGCCAGTAATAATACAAATGATATTTGTTTTATAGACAGTGGTAGCAATAAGCATATGATAGGAGATAAAGAATTGTATGAAGCCACATGTTTGGCTTGGAGATAAGGATCGAGTGAAAGTGAACAATTGTTATAAAGTTAAAGTTAAGTATAGAAGTTTTGGTTCATGATGTTTATTATATTCCTTGTTTGACTCATAATTTGCTTAGTATGGGTCAAATAATTCAGAAAGAATATATAGCATGTAAAATTAAGAAAAAGCAAACTGAACAACTTGTGTCAAGTATGGTATATAATAGAATGTTGCTTCTTCAATTGTAATGGTTGAATGATTGTGCACTTAGTTACAAATGTTATGGAATAGTCAAAAGTTGGGCATAAACGCTACTGGCCATCTACATTTTAATGGGTTACAATTATTGAGGGAGAAAAATATAGTCTTTGATTTACAACTTTTTGATTTTTAACATGAAATTTGTGAACCATGTATTTATGGAAAGCAATAAATATAAATTATCATTTCTTGTTGGAAAAGCATGGAGAGTAAAAAGACCTCTTGAATTAGGTTATGCACATATTTTTAGCCCTGTTAGAACATTGTATTTAAATAAAAGTAAATACTTTTTGCTATTTGGTGACGACTTCACACATATGAGTTGGTTGTACTTTCTTGTGGTAAATATTTGTTTGATGGGTTTAATCTTTTCTCTAAGGAAAATGGCATGTGTAGGTAGTTGATAGTAAGAAAGGCACAAGAATAAAATGGGATTGGTGAAAAAAAACAAGATGATTGGAGAAATGGCTTGAAGTATGTTAAGTGAAAGTCATCCTTCAAATAATTTTTGGGCAGCAACCTCAATTTATCTTTGTGATATCTCATAAACCAAACCAATACATAACCAAACACCCTATGAAGCTTGCTGGAAATACAAGCTTAGCATGATTAACTTATGAGTATGCTTGATGTATATTGAGATATATTTATGATCATTTGGCTGGTTGATTGAGTTTTGTATAACCAAGCAATCCAATTTAAGACAATTGCCATTATGTGTATTTAAGTACTCAAATAAATACTTAATTATTGATTGATATATAATGATAACCCTTTAATTCTAGAAGGAAGATAATATGCTAATTGGAAAAGGTACTTAATGAACCATACTTATAAGAGTCATTGGATCTTGGCTTAGTTCCACCATGATTATCATTTAGTTTACAGTGACTCAGAGATTTGCTTCTTGATATCCGATTTGACGAAAGGTTTGATAAGACAATTGGAATGGCAAGCCTAGCTATGAATCATTAATGATAGAAACTCAACTCACACTTGAGAACCTCAAGTCTAGTTCAATGAGTAAAAGCATATCATTATAATGTTTGTAAGTACCTACTTATTAAACATCCCAAAATGATATCAAAAGGAAGGTTGAGCTTCACTCTTTATATTGGAGTGCTTATTATGGGGGTGCTTCTCAAAAAGTCTACTTGTATAAGCATTAGGTGAGGCCACCTCATGGAGTTTTGGGATTTGAACTCTTAAAGCATTCATAAATGAGCATGCAAAACACAAGGCCATCTTAAATATATCACATTAACAATGACGATCGATGGTGTTGAGATCTTATATGTAGGTCATGGACACTAATTCATATAGATCGAATGCTTCAAAGGTGGTCTCCATTTTTCTGGCATTATTGAAACTCATGACTTGTTAGGTAAATGTTGAAGTCACAAGACACCTTTACTAATAGTATAATTTTTTTCTAGAGCGATAAGGTTTTATAAATTCCTCATTGCTTTTCTTTGGTGCATTAAATTTGAATCATTATGTATGTGCATATATTTATATTTGTATATTAGAAGATGGCAGGGGATTGGGTGATTTTCCAAAATCTTGGCTCTTCGCGAATGAGTGCCTTAGAAATCCAGAGGATCATGCATTTGTAAAGAGAGTGAATGGGTTTATGGCATGAAAGCCACAGTGATTCATGAATTAACCGTGTCACATTGTCATGTGCATGACCACAAAGGTCATGACCATTCATAAAGACAAAGGCTGAATTAAAGATTGAGCTTTAATTTTGCTCCTAATACACCTATGGCGCATGTGTATTGGAGTGTTTATTATGGGACATTCTTGACAGAGTCTATCTATATGAGTGTGAGGTGAGGCTATCTCATAGAGTTTAGGGCTTGAGTTCTTAAAGCATATATTAATAAGAATACAAGATATAAGGCCATAGATGTCACATTTGAAAATGGCATTCGATGATGTTCAAATCTTACTATAAGTTATGCATCCTAGTTTATATGGACCAAATTGTTTAAACTTGATCTACTATTCTTTTTAGATTAGTAAAAAACATAACTTAGATAAAGGTTAAAGTCGCAAGACACCTGTACTAAAATATAAGTTATAATAATGACTTAGATTTATTTAAGAAATGATGGAGGATTATTGGATAATTTAAAATATAAAAAATCAGTATTTACCGAAGAGTTGTAATTCTTCAAGATGATACAAATCAAGGTATACATATAAAAGGGTGTGCATATATATCAAGAAGGTGGCCCATGTAATAACGAGATATCAACATTCTTAACAAAGTTTGGTGGCTCTTGAGAAGGGCCTTTTCACCATCTATAAATAAATGAATTCAACCAATAATTCGCTATGAGATAAGATACTATGTGATATTGAATCATGAAGATTATGAAATGAAGGATCAACTATGTTGCTCAAGTTCCATCATTTTCACATAAGTTTAAGTTTGTCTTTATTATTCTTTTATACAAAGACGGATTGGTAAAGAATCATTGTTCAATTAGCATTATAGATGTTTTGGGATTGGCTATGTTTGTGTAAGGCAAGCTAAGTTGTCTTCAATAATGTATCTTGCCGTAAATTCATCAAGAGTCGCTTGTATAGAGAAAGTTGAATCCAACAGTGATCAATTAAGCGTAAAAGAAAGCATAAAATATCACACGCTATAAATACACTGTACGATGTTTTCTGCTTGTTTGTTGTTGAATTTTTATATACATTGAATCAAGAACGATAGAATGACTTGACTCCATCAACACCGACGATTTCTCTCCCGTCAAACCAAGTGCAACCAAATTCTTCTAGAAAAGGGGAGGTTGTTGCTCATATTAGAAGGATTACATGACGTTGACGTTGTGCTGGAGTAGAATGTTATCACTATCTTCAAAGAGTTTCACATAGATTAACAATCATGTTGATCACTAAAGGTTGCTTGAGCTAGTTGTGACTTGCCGCTACTTGCTACTTCTACCTATGGGACCATCCGCTACTTGTGGAATTGTCCAAAAGGTTGCAGAACATGGCAACCAGGTTGGAAACGAACCACATATCATTGTTGTTGTGCTCTACTTTGTCACCTTTTCGAGAAAATGGCACACAATAACCTGCAGGTTTTGCTAGCGAACCTTCTAATAAGGGATCAACGTAGGTACGATATTGGGTTGCCAAAGCACTTGCATGTCACCGCCAATACCATGTTAATTTGATGAGTGAAGGGGATGAATAGACATAATAAAAAAGCTGCAACTCACATTCATGAGGGTAGACATGGCTGGTTTCGAACTGGCTCGACAGTTTCAATAGGAACCAAATCAGATCAGGAATCGGCTGGAACCAGAATTGTTGAAACCATGTACTAAACCAGACCCAGGCCACGGATCACTTGGTACGTTTCTGGTTTGACCTTCTATGGAACTAGAAACTTCGGTTCCTTAAATTTCTTTTTCTTGTTTAAGTTTCGAATATTTTTATTTTCCCCCTGTTCCGAATGGTTTGTGCCTCAAACCGAAACTAGAACCTGAACAAGAACTGGCTTCGTCTCCAGTTCAGTTCTGATTCATGGTTCTTCGTAAACCGCAACCAACCATGTCTACATTAGGGCATAAGGACAGAATATAATATGGACCAAAAGACAAAACATATCATTATCAGATATACAAAAGACAAATATTAAAATAAGTCAATTGGTGTGGATTTATAAGTAGATCCAATATCCATAGATCTAACCATTCATACAGATTCAACTTAATTCAAATTGTTGGCAAAGAGTTGCAACCTAGGTCCCCAATCCAAAAAGAAGATGACACTTGATCTGTGATAACTACTGAAAACTACTGAACTTTGTGCGCCAATGCATTAGGACCAGTAATAAATCTGGAAATGAAATTGGATCGAGCTAAACTCATGAAACTACTAACTTTTTACGTGTAAATAGTTACAAATGTTTGTTCCATCTTCTACTTATCATGTTCCATTAAGGTTAAATTTGTTTTGACTAAAGACCCAAATAAGAACCAATTCCTGCTGGACACTTGTTCTAAAATGAGTTCAGTATTCAATCGAACTGTTGGATTCGGATTTCCTTGAAACCCTCATACCCTCTATTAAAAAGGTGTTGGCTTTAAAAGGGACATTTGAAATGGTAAAAAGAGCAAAAGCATTATCCTTCTATCACAACTTTTCAATGAGAGAGCAGAAGTGTACAATTTTAGAGGGCTTACCGGCATACTCATGTCCATTATCATGATGTGACGGTCCTCAATGTTCCCTCCTCATCCAATGGTGGGGACGTTTCTGAAACCTTTCGCTCTTTTTCCTTAGTATCCAACCTATTACTCCTTGGTTGCATCTCTTTGTTCCTCTCTCAAGAAGAATTGACCACCATCCAACATAACTTGTCTCTCTCACTTCACCTTGTTCATATGCTTTTGCCATGTCTCTCACTTCACTCTATTCATCTATTCTAACTTTGTTGTGCATCATTTTTCTCTTACGCCGTCATCAATTGCTCCGAAAAAATCAACCACCATCACTGAGGAATTTCTCTCTCTTTAGGGTTCGTATGCCTATATAGAGACCCCATCAACCCCATTGTTCAGCCCTTTGTATTACTTGTTTCCCTATTTTTCTGATTTTTGTCATGTTATTGTCTTCTTCTTGATTCGGCACTATACATGCAACCAATGGTTTTGGTAAATACCCTCTCCCTTTCTTGTAGGTTATTTATGATTAGATAAAAAGTTTAATGTTCAAACTGAGGTTCGTTTTTTCATAAAACTATTACGTGCTTTGTTGTATATCCAACTACGTAGAAGCATATAAACTAAATGTTTATGGTCTTTTTATGATAGATCATGTGATTCCCTTCTTGTTACGGTCCTACTTTTTTCGAGTTTGATCTCTCTCTCTCTCTCTTTCTCTCTCCCAGTACATTCTAGTTTATCAGTAGGTTCCCCAAATGTTCCATAATATGTTTGGGAGAAATGCATGTTTGCTTTTTAACATTTCCTAGACTCACAGATCTGCATAGCACTTAGTTGTACGTTCTATAATAAAATGAATAGCATATATTTTCTTGTGGTTGGCTCAAACCAACTTTATTTTGTTAGCATTTCTTTATAGGCTCACTCATCTTCATATGCTGGTAGACATGGCCGGTTTGGACTCGGCCCGGTGGTTCGACCTGAAACCAAACCGGCCTACAAACCGTCTGGAATCAAAACTGCCGGATCCGATTTGTGAACCATAATTGGAACCGGGTATAGCCTAGTTCGGTTACAGTTTGTATATATACAAAACTGGCTATGTCTACCAGCCACATGAATAGTGTTTTTGGTACTGAAAAGGTGATTGTTTCAATGACAGTTTGTTATTCATGAATATTGTTTTTGTTCTATAAATAACATATTTAAAACCCGAAATCATAATACACACTTTTCCTCTTGCAGCCTTACTCTTGCTCTTGCAACCTTGCTCTATCTCTTGTGCTTGCTCTTACAGCCTTGCTCTATCTCTTGTGCTTGCTCTTACAGCCTTGCTCTACCCAATGCTCCTGCAGTCTTGTTCTTGCTTTCTTCTTACAATTTTGTTATATAAATAGCAATGTTCTTAATTTTAGGTGAGAGGTTTCTACCAAAAGATAAGAGAACTGCGTGGGCTTTGATTCCTCTCCACGTAAGGAGATACGTACGAGGTATTAATTTTTAGGTAAGTAAACTAAGGTCAAGCTCATTATTTCTTCTTTTCTATATATATTGTATCTTATATGAATTTTATAATATATTATATTATATTTTATAATATTATAGCTTTAGTTTAATGTCTTATTAGTTTATATATATAATGAAATACTTATATAACATAATACATTACATATATCATATATGTAATATGCTATGTACTTACATAGTTATGTCATTACATTACGTATATTATATATATTAACATATACTTATATATCTAGCTTACTACTGCATAGTCTACATACATTTTATAATGTAATATATGATGTATACATAATTTAATTAATGAATGTAATACTTATAAGCTATAACTTATAAGAACTTATATAATGTAATTGTACCCTTTTAATGTAATATATCATATATGTATGTATAATGTAATACATGATACACTAATGCTTATAGTTATAAACATATATAGTCCTATATAATGTAATTTAATTTTTTATATATTGTATCTTTTATGAATCTTATAATATATTGTATTATATTTTATAATATTATAACTTTAGTTTAATGTCTTATTAGTTTATATATATAATGCAATACTTATATAGTTATATAACATAATATATTGCATATATCATATATTACATATGCTGTGTACTTACATAGTTACATTATTACATTATATATATTATATATTAACATATACTTACATAGCTACCTTACTATTGCATAGTCTACATACATTTTGTAATATAATATATCATGTATACATAAATTAATTAATGAATCTAATACTTATAACTTATGAGAACTTATATAATGTAATTGTACCCTTTTTAATGTAATATATCATATATTTATTACATTATACACTAATACTTATAGTTATAAACGTATATAGTTTAAATTGTTTAATAGTTATATAACTGGACTGGATCTGGAACCATCTCAAAACCGGATTCAAAATCATCCAAAAATAGGATCTAGAACCAGATTCGAAACCATTTGAGAATCGAATGCAAAAACCAAATCCCGAACAGTCACGAAACCGAAACCAAAACAAGAACCGGATCCATCATGAAACCGAAACTAGGACCTCCTAACCCAGAACTGGAACCGTTCACCAGACATGTCCATATGATGGCATATCTGCATAGCATATGTTCTATGACAAGCAGGTTTATTTTGTTCAATGATATATGTTTGAGAGAAATATATGGATTGGTTCAGCATGACCCTTTGTCTTCGACAATACTCGCTTATCTATGTTGCACTTCTTGGCTTGCGATGAAGAAGATGGGATTTGCATCAATTATTTTGAATTTAGTGAGACTTGATAACTTGTTTGTTACTTTATCTTATATACTTTTTCCTTTTCTAACAAACATGAGGTTTAAAGGAGTTGAGATGCCTCCGCATAAAGATTATGTTGTTTTTGAAGGCATTCGACAATGCATATAAGCTTCGTAGAAAGAATATTATATGCAAGTTCATCTATATAGTGGGGCACAATATAAATCTTACAACACTCTTGAAGAAGCAACTGATAGATTCAACAAATATATGAAAAGTATACACAATTCCATAACTATCTTCAATAGAAGTCATTGAAGAAGGATTGTTTCATCACATGATGCAGTTGGGATGGGTTCAACTCGGAGATGGTACATGGGCATTAACTTGGTTTCACTTTACTTCTATTGTCTTACAACTTCCATTCTCCTGAGCATGTAAATTATTAGTACAATATATGTAAAATGGAAGAAAACATTTGTAAACTACTTTGTCTGATATATGGTGCATGCCACTTTTATATCTAGATTTATTTTCATTGGTGGTGTTATTGTTCTTGACCAACATCCACAATCTCAATGCAACTTTGATGATAAGTGGGAAGTTGATTGCTAATATTTGTTGTCCAGGGTCGACTCCAAGCGATTAGGAGATTCATCTCCAACTTAGCAACAAGATGCGAACCTTTTAATAGACTTTTGCAAAAAGTAGTTAAATTTGATTAGGATTCCGATTGCAAAGCTTTTAAAAGATTGAAAACTTATTTGGTAAATCCTCCAATTTTAAAACCTCTAAAACCCGAAAAACCTTTATTGCTTTATCTTTTCATTCATATGAATGCATTGAGTGTTTTACTTGCTTAATATGCGAATGATAGTCTTAAGGAGTATGCTATTTACAACATTTTGAAAACCCTATTGGCATATGAAAGAAATCATCAAGCCATGGAGAAAACGTGTTTAGCCTTGGTATCAACTTGCCAAAAGTTTGAACATTATTTCTTGGATCATGAGATTTGGATAGTGTCTAAACTTGACCCCATTAAGCACCTTTTTGAAAAACCTATATTAACAGGTAGGCTAGGTAAATGATAGCTCCTCTTAATAGAGTATGATTTGAAATTTCATCACCAAAACTCCATTAAGGGACATAACCGATCATGTGGTTGAATTACCCCTTAAAGATACATATCTCATACTTAATGAAATGTCAAATGAGGGCATCTTGACAAATGAATTGAAATATCATGTTTTATCAAATTGTTCTATGAAGATTAAGTATAGAAAATGTACTTTGATGGGGCAAAGAATCAACAAGAGGCAGGTATGGGAATCATCCTCACATCTCTGAAAAGGGAGAAATCTCAATGTCATTCCGACTAGATTTTCCTTGTTCAAATAATATGGCCGAATATGAGGCACTCATACAAGGCCTAAAATTTTTGAAAAATCGAGAAGCATCATGTATTGAAGTCTTTGGAGAATCTATGCTTGTTGTAAATAAGTTTCAAAAATTTGATAAGTAAAAAAAAAAACTCATTTCATACCACAAATTGACCACCAAGTTGGTCGATTCCTTCTAATCTTGCACATTCACTCACATAGGAGGAGAGGACAATACCATAGCCGATGCCCTCTCCTCTTTAGGGTCTTCTCTAAGGATTGACCCTAGCATGGGCACTCGATCCCTAGAGATCCTACATTTGCTCAGTCCATCCACTCACGATTTCAAGATTTACCAAAATGACTAAAATCCAAATGAAAAACCTTGGTTTTAGGACATTAAAAACTTTTTACAAAATGGAGTATTTCTCGAATTTGCTTTCTTTAAAGATAAGGCTTTTATTCGAAAAATCTCAACTCGATATGTGATTTTAGGAGGGGTCCTTTATAAAAAAAGTTTCACCAACATCGTCGGATGAAGATGAGTATAAAAAGAGTAGCAACAAAGCTTCAAAGGCATCTTTCCTAGACCAAAAATGGCATATCTCACTCGAGAGTTTTTGAAAACAAGTTTGCTGAACGCATTGAAAGCTTATTGATTTGAGTTTGTGAAAGTTTTTTAAAGTAAACTAAGAAAATCTTTTCATGAAAATGATTCTCCTCCTCACAAATACAACCTCAACCAAAGATCTCGTTTTGCCTTGCATTCCATTAAATATACAGTTCGTGGTTCATCCACAACAAAACACTCTTTGTCGTGATAAGGCTACAATTCCGTAGTTTCACACTACATTTTATAAAAGATTTCAAGTTATTAAAAGTTAATTTTCACCAAAATTAGTAAAATTTCAGGGTTTACTCTTTTGCCATCAAAAAAATTTCATCTTGATTGACGTCATAAAAAGGCATATGTAAATACCTCAAATTTTTCGTTCTCATAAATCAATCAAATTTGATAATAAATGAGATCAGTCTTAAACCTTTGAATCCTTGCACATCAAAAATCAAATCATGCTAATTAAGGATCAAGAAGCAAAGATACAATATTATTTACTTCAAAATACATCGAGGAATACATGGTGGATGAAATCAATACATAATAAGTGAAGACATACATGTAACAAGGTACAACTGATGAGCAAGCCACTACAACACAGGTCAAGAACCGCTTGGATTGACAAGATCAGAAATACAAAGGAAAACAACAAGAAACAAAACAGTAAAAAGGAAAAAAAACAGTAAAAAGGGAAAAAGGAAGACGTGAATGGTTAAAAGGACAGTTGCTAGAGCTCTCTAGCTCACACATTGCCCACATCCATCCACTTTCAAGAGAACAAATAGCTGCAACTTAGTCCACACATAGCCGCCTTTAAAGGGATAGAGAGACACCATGAGCAGCGTATTACAACATTTGTGGGCTTGAAATCCGAACACATTGAAATCAAGTCTGTTGTTTGCTGAAGATGAGTATAAAAGGAGTAGCCGCAAAGCTTCAAAGGCATCTCTGCCCAGCACAAAAACTACATATCTCACTTGAGAGATCTCTTCTCGTCGAGTGCTTGATGGGGGGGATTTCCAGTCTTATTGTAAGTACCGATCACCCATTAAAAGCGCTTGCTATCCATGTTCTCATTGAATGTTATACAATCTGCAAAAGAAAGCAGCAAAAAAAAAAAGAGTCGATAATCTCTGTCTCCCTGCTGACCGTTCAACTCATCTCTCTCTACCGTTCCTTTTTTTTTTGCAATCATAACCTGAGCCGCATTCAATCTGCCAACCCCAAAGACCGCAACAACATTCTGCCGCTCGCCATCTCCTTCCCACCTCACCTCCATCCATCATAGGCGCAGAACCCATCACAGCCCCATTCAAACCACGGTCTTCTTAAATCACCACCGCCGACCCCCCCTCTTTTCTTCAGCTGCTCCTTTACAGCCATCAAACTGCCTTCCATCCACCGTCCAACCACCAAGCATGCTGTCATTCGCCTCCCTAGGCCTCGCTGTCACCTACCATAGCCTCGATTCTAACCGCCAATCATTCCGCCCAAAATCATCGGTACCAGCTCTCCCATCTCCTTGCTTGACTTCTGCCAGCGACCCTCCTTTGTCGAGGCCACCTCCAGCGATCACCCTTCACCAAAGCCACTGCCGTCCAGCTCGGTGGTCTACTCGAACCGCCTGGCCGCCGCTTCACCCTCTCTCTTATCAATGTGTAAAAGCCCCTTGTCCCTGGTTGTAAATCCATTGATTGTGCCTCTTTTCCCCTTCCTTCATCACCCTTAATAAGATTAGATCCCGTTCGTTGGACTGAATCCACTCCATTTGACCTGAATAGAGCCTACTTGTTAATCTTGTTCTATCCAAGGTCTAATCCACCCCGTTAACCCAAAATATGGCATTTCCCTTTTCAGTTCCTGAACTGAAAACCCGTCTTAGTCCTAAAACACCTATTCAAACCAAGATCCAACCCACTTCAAGATCCATAACCCAAAACCCTTTGAATTGGATCCAATTCCATCTATTCTAAATTAGATCTAGTTGAGTCTAACCCAAAATTCAAACTCGATGCACCTAGTTGAACTAAAACCCATTCCCTAACCCAACACTTGACCCAATTGAAAACCTAATCCTACTTGTCTCTTCCAAAACCGAAGAACCTAAGTAGAAACTCTACTATCCAAGTCTCAACAAGCATATGGCTTATGAAATTGAGATTTCTTTAAAGAGAGCAATTTGATAGGACGGAATATTGACCATTGCTCAATGAAGCATGAACTTTGAACCTCTATGAGCCCATGTCGCACACAGAGCGTTCAGAGGTAATGGTCTTTTCGAGTTTTATTTCCTATTTTTCAATTTCTTTTAAGAAGATTGTGTGACAAGTGAAAATTACTCGGGACTAAAATTTCGCGTACAATTCTCTTTTTGCATGCTTAGTGTGACCTAGGTCTATCAAACTGTTGATTTGATCAAGTATGAATTCTTTTGCTTGATTTTATGAGTCTCTTCATTGGCGCTTTCATACATTTTACATGTAATGTAACATATATCTTGTCTCCTAATCACACTTATCTAGATATTCACTAGTGTACGTACAGACCGGCTCTTTGATTGCATTAACCATCCCTAAAACATCCGTACATATATAAGGTCAAATTTTGTAGGTCATGAGGAACCTAAGATTGAAGATCTACTTCACTTTCAAGAATAGAATGTAAAGCTTGTTTTAAGAGATAGGTCAAATTACCCTAATCATCTTCTTCCTCTTCATCGGATGAAAACCTAAGCCTAAATCTAGGTAATGTGCTATCCATAAGACTAAGACTAAGTTTAGATCCAAATCTTATGAGTCACTCTTCTATTGACTATGATAGTGATCTCATGACCCAATTTGTTGAAGAACTCGTGCGGGTTTTAAATAAGAAAGAGAAAAGGAAAAGCAAATATTAGAAAAGGAAAAGATTAGGAAGGAAAAAACTATTTTAAAAGTCATCTGAGGTAGACTTAAGAGGTAATACATTTGATGATCATATGAAGATAATCATGCCTTTAAATTAGATCGATGTGATAATCATTTGAGGTAGACTTGAGAGATTTGTATTGATGTTATTGATTATAATGATTTGGGCAATACTGTGTTTGATGAGTTTGAGTGTGACCGATGTGATTTTGAATTGGAACTTATGATATTTTGTACACGAAATCTTAAGTCTTCACATATCTCTTGCCCATATTCAGAATTGCCCTTAGATATCTTTGATGATATAAATTCAGATTGTTTATAGATCCATATATGACATATGAGGAAAATGGTTTTGCCTTGTATGATTATTTGATGATATGATACTCGATGATAGTGTGTTCCATTCATATGAAAAATTTGAATCAGGCCTTGAAAGTTATTGTGAACTAGAACGTGATCATGATTCTCTTGATTCTTTGAGTAAACATGAACTACATAGGGGCAACATGATTATATGGAAAAATGTTTTTTTTATGAGTTTCTTCAAAAGTCAAAATACATTCTTTTTATTTCACTCATTCACCAAATAATAAAATATACGCAAATTGTGTACTTGAAACAATGTATGAGTTCATGAGATTAGAGGAAGGATCCATATCTACTGAGGTCAAGGAGCGTTGTCCTGTTAGCTTGTTCAAGGGTTACTACATGATCTTTTCTCATATTTTAGAAATTAAGGTTTTGATCAATAAAATTAATAGTCTCATTCCTGATTGAGTACTTTGAGATAGAGAATCCAAGTGAAAATGCACCATATTCACTTACACTAGATAAATAGATTTATTGCTCTTGATCAGTCTCTTTTCTTTGTCTCTTTTGCTTATATGAAAATGTATAATTTCATCATAATATCATAACAAGGGGCACCGCATGTTTCACTAGCATTTGGAATCACATGTCATACTACACATCATGCTTGTCTTAAGTCCTGTGTATATAGATGTATTTCCTTACAAGCTGGGGCCTCAAGTTTCTTTCAAGTATATTGCAGCTGCTCGCCACTCGGGGCATGTTCCACCACATTCACTTCACCTTTCCATTCATACTCATATAACATTATATTTGTATTGCATGTCTGGTGTGTCTTATATTTTAGTATTTACTTATATTGCTTTCTTCTCCAAGACAAGTATGCACTCACTTATCTTGCCAAAGGTTTGGTACATTTTATCTCCAGGTTTATTGATATAGTAGTGCACCATGTTTCAATCTGATCAATCTAGGTATTCAAAGGTGAGAACCCTTGTTCTTTCATCCCACCTTATAGCTCCAATTTTGTCTCATCAAGTTACTATTTTGAAGTTACATCACATGTAGGTTACTTTTGTATGGCAGCATTGTATTCATCCCACTAAGTCTCAAAGAACTGTTACGAAATGCTCTTTCATTATAGAATTCTTTCCTACTATGAAAACTCATTTTTTATCATCTCATTAGACCTACTTACAAGTTGTATGCATGTTCACCTTTTTATTGGAGCTACTATATTTCTATCACCTATTTTCTTTTATCATCACTGGACTATCTTTCCATTGTATCACACAGTACACAACTTGGTATATACCAATTAATTTGCCATTCAATTGTATCATGTTTGTATTATTGAATCATTCCATTACAAAGAGAAATGAACGATGAGTCTATCGAAGAAAGAAACTCAAATGGTAGTTTGAGTGTAAGGACTTTAGAATGAGCATATATATAATATTATATAGACCCAAGTTCAAGATATGGAGAAAGAATAGAAAATGACATTAAAACCACCTCATTGTAGATTTCAAGAACAAAGATTTCGGACATCCCTCTCATGATATTTTCAAATTTGTTATTTTAAAAATGAGTTTTATAACTCATTCTTGTAAGGAACTCATAGTTATCTCTTTTGCAAGAGCCTCAAAAGAACTTTTGAAAAATGTTTGTTGTTCTTTTTAAAAGAAAATATCTTTTAAGCAAGCTTACTTATTTTAGTTTGTGAAAGTCTTCTAAAGTCAACTAAAAAAATCTCTTTATGAAAATGATTATCCTTCTCATAAATACAACCTCAATCAAAGATTTTCTTTTGTCTTGCACTCCATCAAATAAATGGTTCGTGGTACATCCCACTATTGGAGAGTAAGTCAAATTATGTGTTCTACGTTTTATATTTCCTTGTATATGATTTTATGTTCTTAAGTTAGGTTGGATCCCAATGGGTCAGAATCTGATTCATTGGGAGTCGGGTATGATTAGCATTACTAATCAACGGTTTTTTAGTCTTTTAAGTTAGAAGTCTTGTATATTAAACCCTAAGTGAATCATTAGGTCTGTAATCAAGAATAAGAAAGATTGAGAAAGGAGGCGGTAGCCTCATGGGTGCCGACCCATTCAGTTTCCTTGTACTTTGCTGAATTCAGTCTTTTGATTAATCAATTTCACAAAGTAAAGACATGGTATCAGAGCTTTAGCAGTGGAGATCTTGGCGTGCCAAATTGTGAGGAATTGTAATCTACATTAGGTGGTCTGGTATGTTAATATTGGGTTATTTCAATCTAATATGAAATAGAACATGTAGTCTAGTATGAAACAAAACTGCAGCTTGGTATGAAATAGAACAACAACCATCTTGTTTGATAGAAGAGGTCCTTCCTACAACAACCTGGTATGAAATAGGACAGCAACCAAAACAGAAATAACCCAACATAAGATGACAGGCAAGAAGTTCACCCATCAAATGATCAATCACCTAACATGATACCACTTCTCCTAGTTGAAACTCAACTAGAGCTCAAAAGAGAAGAAGTGGAGATGCAACTCCCTCTAGAAAAAACATGACAAGTTTATACTAGAGGAAAAAGAAAGACCTTTCTTCCATATCAGTCTATAACCCTTAATTAGGATCCTCACCCTGAGTCCGATTTAACTCCTTCTCAAGTAACTTCTTATAATTTTGGTAGTAAACTTAATGATTTACCTATTTCACTTCAGAAGAAAAAACGTGAAATTGCAAAATATTCTCTACAGAAGATAGTATCATATACTAATTATCTAAAAGAGTATCAGTTGTTTGTGATGAATGTAGATAACACTTATATTCCCATTATCTAATTATAAGTTCTTTGTGAATGAAGATAGTATCATATACTATTTCCATATCAGTTGTTTGTGATGAATGTAGATAATTTCTTTCATTATCTAATTATCATTATACTAATTATCTAAAAGATAATTTTGTTTGTTGGTAAAGCAATATACTGAATGAAAGGCAGCAATGAAAGAAGAAATTGATGAATTAGTAAGAAACAAAATGTAGGAACTTGCAGTTTTACCATCAGAGAGAAAGATAGTGGGATGCAAATGGGTGTATTCAGTGAAATATAATGCAGATGAGAATATTGAAAGGTATAAAGCCACATTAGTAGCTAAAGGTTACAGCCAATCATATGGTATTTACTACATAAAAACCTTCATACTAGTATAAAAAATTAATACAATTTGTATTATCTTAAGTGTGACAGTTAATAAAAACGAGATTTATGACAGTTAGATGTGAAAAATGTCTTTCTTCAAGGAAACCTTATGGAAGATATTTATATGGACTTACCTCATCGGTATGATCATGGACAACAACTAAATAAGGTATACAAATAGAAATCAATTTATGGTTTAAAGCAATCTCCAAGAGTATGGTTTGAAAAATTCAGTGATGGTGTTATAAATTTCGGTTTCAAACATTGTGTTAGTGACCATACACTATTTATCAACCAAGGTAAGAAAACCATTTTATTACTCGTGTATGTAGATGACATCATTATTACAGGTAATGATACAAAAGGCATAGTTATTCTTAAACAACAACTAAGTGCATTATTTGATTTAAAGGACTTGGGCAGATTACATTATTTCTTGGGGATTGAAATTGTACGAGCAAATACTCCCTTTTTTTAAGTCAAAGAAAATATATTTTAGACTTACTACCACCAGCCTTCTTAAATCACCACCGCTGAACCCTCATTTTCTTCACCCGCCCCTTCACAGCCATCAAACCACCTTCCATCCACCTCTCCAACCACGAAGCACGTTGTCATTCACCTCCCTAGGCCTCGTCGTCGCCTACCATAGCCTCGACTCTAGCCACCAATCGTTCTGCCCAAAACCATCGGCACCAGCTCCGCCATCTCCCAACTTTACTTCTACCAATGACCCTCCTTCGTCGAGGCCACCTCCAATGACCACCCTTCACCGAAGCCACCCCAACTCACTGCTATGCCCGAATCGGCTAGCCGCTGCCTCTTCCTCTCTCTTATTCTTGTGTAAAAGCCCCTTCTCCCTTGCGGTAAATCCATCGACTGTGCCTCTTTTCCCCTTCCTTGATAACCCTTAATCAGATTTGATCCCATTCATTGAACCCGATCCATTCCATTTGACCCGAATAGAGCACACTTGTTGAATCTTGTTCCATTTGAGATCTGATCCACCCCATTAACCCAAAAGACCTAATTTTTCTTTTTCAGATCCTGAACGGGAAACCCTCTCATCTGAACTTGATTTGTTCTCTTAGTCCCAAAACTCCAATTCAAATCAAAATGTAACCCACTTAGAGATCCATAACCCCAAACCCTTTGGATTGGATCCAATTCCATCCATTTATAAAGAGTCTAACCCAAAATTCAAACTCCATGGACTTGGTTGAACCAAAACTCATTCTCTGCCCCAAAATTTCACTTGACTCAACCCAAAATCTAATCCTACTTGTCTCATCCAAAACCAAAGAACCTAAGCAGAAACTCATACTATCCGAGGCTCACCAGTGAAATGACTTAGAAATTCTTACTTTTTTAAAGAGAGCAACTCAGTAATGTAGAAGATCGACCCTTACTTGGCAGAGTAAGAAAAGCTTTAGCGAAAAAAACCTTTACAGGCCAACAATACACAAGAAGCATTTTATTTTCTAATTCTCAATTATTTCTTTAAGAAGATTGTGTTACAAGTGAAGGTTCTTTGGGACCAAAATTTCACATACACGTCTCCTTTGGCATGCTCGGTAAGAATTAGTTCTACCAAATTGTTTTATTTTATCAAGGATGAATTGTCTTACCTGATTTGGTGAGCCTCTTTGTTGGTGCTTTCATATATTGTGCATGTAATGTAGCATACATTTAGTCTCCTAAACACACTCATCTCGATATGCACTAGTGTAAACACAAACTGACTCTTTGATTACATTAATCATCCCTAGAACTTGAAGTCAAATTTCATGAAGAAGTTAAATTTTCAAGGGTATGAGGAACCTACGATTGAAGATCTAGTTCACTTTCAAGAAGAGAACCTAAAGCTTGTTTTACGAGGCCGATCAAAACTACTCTCATCATCTTCTTCCTCTTCATCGGATGAAAGCCCTAAGCCTAAATCTAGGTCACATGCAATCCACAAGACTAAGGCCAAATTTGGATCCAAATCTCTTGACCCAATTCATTGAAAAACTCTTGCGACTTTTAAAGAAGAAAGAGAAAAAGGAGAAGAGAAGATTAGAAAGGAAAAAGCTATTTTAGAAGAGTCATCAGAGGTAGACTTAAGAGGTAATACATTTGAAGAACTTATGAAGACAATTGTGTGGTTTTTGTGAAGACTAGAGTTCTAAAAGCCATTGTTGTTGCATGTATGAGGGTTGCTTCAGATTGTGGACATTTGTTGTGATAACCAAGGATGACAACCATTGTAAAATAGAAGGTATTCTACTGCTATTATAGTCAAAAAAATAAAGGGTTTTTTCCTCTTTCTTGTGTTTCTTGGTTGATTAAAGTGTTGTAAGAAGGGGAAGTATAACATATCAAGGAAAATGCATGGAAGGCTTATACCCAAATTCAAAAGGCCGATTAGGAAAAGAATTAGAATCTTTTCTCATGAATATTAAACTATATGGCATAAATTATCTAAGATGGGTCATGTCTATTGAACTTGCAATCCTCATAACATGTTGATGGGATTATCTTATAGGCATTCTGCCATATCTTGAAGAAGGCAAGCCAACCTATTTTAAATGGAGAAGAGATGATGCCTCAGGCATGATTGCTACGTACTATAATTTCTTTATTTCGAAGAACCTTTATGTATTTAGATTCTGTTGTCGGTATTTTGAGGATTGTATTTGAAGCTTACTTTAGAAGGAAAAATATTGCAAAGGAATATAATTCTAGAGAAAATAAAAAAGTTTACATAAGGAAATAAGAAGCTTTATGAATTTTATGCGACATTATATGGTGTATGGGATGTGCAACAATTCTACATAACACTTCATGTTATGAAGAAATAAGTAAAGAATTTTGAAAACATAAATATATTATGGGAGTCTCTTCTGAGTATGAAGCTGTTAATATGTATTGGGAAGGAAAGAATTACTTTTTTTAAGTACAATTATCTCTTTATTCCTTAGACAGGAAGATAGAAGAGGACCAGAAAAAGAAGATGTCTCCAATCTTAATATAACAACTTCAACATCAAAGAACCATTGAGAATTGAATAAAAACTCAACAATTACCTTGGGTTATTACATAAAGAATGTATCATATATCACAAGCCCTTAGGACTTCCATTGTTGAACATATCAAGAGGGAGGAGAATAAAGTAACTCATGAAGTAGCAAAGCTGGGTCTTAACTATGTGGACTCCATATAGGTTGAAGAGCCACCATCTCAGCTCCATAACTTTCCTAGCTTTGGTCTTGCCACATCTTTGTAAATCCTTTTCAAGGTTACTATAAACAAGGTTTTTGAGCAGTCATATGAAGCAAAACTCTTTGCAGTTTTTTTTACTTTTACATTTGAATTTGAGAATAAAAAGATCTTTGAAGTAATAAGGAATCTAAAGGTAACAAGAATATACAACTTTGGCTTCTATAAAAAATAGCTTTTGCTTTACTTTTGTTGCTACAAGCACCATTATTATGGTGAGCTTTTGATTTAGTAAAAAATGGAATCAATAGGAAACCTACACTGTCTAAACCAAGTCATAAGAGTCATTCAAACCCTCCATTCAGACAACCTTAGTTACCCCATCCACGATGGTTAGAGTGCCTGGGAATATACTCTATATTTGCCCTAAGTCAAAATACCCAAGGGACCTACTAAGTCTTTAAAGACCCCACATATAAATCACACAAGTTTCGTTATGTTTTCACATATCATTATATTTCAAAACCAATTACAACTTATCACATTTACACGTTCATATTCGGATCTGCATATGCCTAAATTCATATCCTTATAATATTCAAATACCATTTGATACCAACACAAGCATATCAAAACATGCTCTTTGTGAAACAAGCCATAAATAATTTCACTTGAAAAGTATATCAAATAACTCATAATTTCTAACATCATTTAAGAATCATCAATAAAAGCATTTAATAATTATGTACATTAAATCTATTCAAAACAAGGAAAATAACCTATAGCATAGTTCTATTAAAGAATTCATAACCCCCTACCTAAAGGGTAAAATCCAAATGCCAAACTGTTGGGCCACTCTTATCACCCCCAAATCTTTCTATTTTAAACTCTAAATAATTATAAATAATAATAATATCAAAATTTATTTAACTACGAGTCTAATACAACAAACCAAATCCAAATCGAACACCAATGACCTTCAAATGAACCAAAACTCAACCTAGATCAGATGTGGATACTTCTCTCACATCTCATCCTCAAGTTTCTATGTGTCCTCACTTAGTAAATGATGACTCTAATATACTTTTACTATCCTCAAAACCCGTTGATGCAAAACTTGTTCTTTTCTATCTAAGATGACTATGGGTTGTTGTTCATAAGATAAATCATCTTATATGTGTAGTGGCTCGACCTTAATATCTGATGGGTTAGGAATATAGTTTCGTAACATAGATACATGAAACACATTATATACTCCAATCAACGATGATGGCAACTCCAACTAGTAAGCAACATCTCCAACTCGCTTCATAGTCTAGTACAGTCCAATATACCTATGTCTCAACTTACCTTTTTGCGCAAAGTGAATCACTCATCGAGCTAGGGATACTTTTAAGAACACATAATCACCAATAATAAACTCAAAATCATGATGTCTCTTATCTGTGTACTTCTTTTGTCGTTCCTGGGCTCTCTTAATGCATCGATGAACCAAAATCATTCTATTTGATGACTGTTGAATTATCTTTGGACTTGTTGCAGGTCATGATATCCCAATATAGCAGAGTCCTACACTTTTCTCTGTATATCATCTCGTAAGGTAGCATCTTAATGCTTACTTGATAATTATTATTATAGGCGAACTCAATTAAGTGCAAATAGTTATCCTACTAGTTCTTACTATCAAGTACGCATACACGAAGCATATATTCTAGTCTGAATAGTATGTTTAACCTGTCATCGGTATGTAGATAGAAGGCAGTGGTAAATTGCGAACAATATACTAAGGTTCTTCTATAGACCATCTTTTCTACCCACTTAAGTATCAATTTATAGGCAAAGGTCATTTGGATCATTATCTATAGATTCAAATGATGATTCGTCTAGATCTAAAAGATTATTAATATTCTTATCATTATTTATAAGGATATCATTCTTAGAATCTTTAAAGAACTCAACATTCTTACTTTTTAGTAAATAGGGTCTATATTATGAAAATTGATATCCTTTAAAACTGTTTGGATATTTTATAAATATGCATCATAAAGATCTATTATCTAGTTTATCTATAGATTGGTTTAAATCTTTACATGCACAATAGATCTCTACCTTCTTAGGTTGCTGAGATATGATTTTCTACCAAACTATAACTCATATGGTATAGTAAATATAACCTTACATGATACTCTATTTAGTATATACATGGTTGTAAAAATTGTTTCTCTGTATGCATGTCATATTCAATATTGTCTTGTTATATTGTTCAACTAAACCATTTAATATGAATGATCTTATAATGTTCTAAAAGGTCAATAGAGGTATATTGATGACCTCTGTCAAATCTCAAGTCTTTGATTGTATAGTCCAATTGATTTTTCAACTTCTTGCTTATATTATTTAAATATATCTAATACCTGAGGTTTAATAAATAAGATGTATATACCCATATCTCAAATAATCATCAATGAAAGTTATAAAATAAGTCTTCTTTTGATGAGGCCTTATTCTAAAAGGTCATAGGTATCCATGTGAATGATTTTGAATGGGCTTATAGTTGAATGGGCTTATAGTCCTAAGTGCTTTTCTCAAAGGAGCTTTCTTGTTAATTTACCTTGTATATAAGCTTCACACATGTTAAAAGAGGTTTCATCAAAATCGAGAAATAAGTTGAAGTTGGTTAATTTTTTCCAAACTCGCATGCCCTAATTGTCTATGTCACACATTCACATCAATAATAAGTGTACTATTAATATACCAGAAGTATTGGTTTCATCATCAGAAATATTTAATTTGAATAAACTATGTTCATAACCAAAAGAACCAAAAGAGAATATGTCAATGTTTTCTCATAGTCATTGTCTTAGGTACAAATCGATGTATAATTCATCTATTATTTTTTTATCCATAGAAAGAACAATAGGGATTATTATTCTGTGTTAACATCATTGTTGTCTAAGGCATGGTCCTTCAATGTATCTTTAAGAAAATCCATGAGGAGCCACTTACATTCAGAAAGTTGAGCCCGATAGTAGTGAATTAAGCGTAAAGGAAAGTGTAATTTATTGCATGCCTTGAAGATATAGCACAATATATTTTGCTTATTTACTATTTTTTTGTATGTACAAAATCTTATTATGTCAAGAATGACAAACATGGTTTGATTGCATTGGCATGGTCAATCTCTCTCTCTCTCTCATAAAACCAGATCCAATTGTTTGTTGACTCAAGGAAAAGAGCTAGAATTACCCCTGGGTTCCCCAATCCACAACAATTACATGTAATAATCTTCACCTCCATTGATTGACTATTTTCATCTTTATGGTTTGCTTCTCTCAACCTTTTGACCTTATTTTTCAAGTAAGGCCCAATTTGCATTAAGCATTATCCTATTTTTCAACCACAAGTATAACAAGCATTTTCTTTATTGATTCTTCATTTAAGCTCATTCATTTTCTTTCTTTTCTCTTGCTTGGCATTTCCACCTTTTCTCTACTATTGAGTTGCCCTGTACTTCAATGAGGGACAATGATGTTTCTTCTTGATCATTATCTTTTTCATTGGTTGCAATACTATAATCCCTCAAACTAAACAACAACCATAATTAAACTGATTTTATACTATGATCCATTTCGTTTTTATTATTATTTGCCTCACATTTGATCCTGTCTTAGTTTTTTTTACCCCCTCTCCCTCCACTATTCATTGTAGTCCTGCTCTACCTCTTGTGTTTCTCATTGTTGAGTTTGAGCTAAGCCAATCACCATATTAGATCTCATCTCTTTTGATCATGGTCCTTGATTGCTAGATTTAGATGTCATCCATAACATAATAATTTGCAGCCTTTCAAAATTTATATCAAACCATTTTGGTGGTTCATATCTCTTGGTTTTGAGAAATATACCTATTCTTAGAGGTTTTATAACCTTATTTCAACTCGGATTCATAAAAAATGCCTAATTGATTTACCTTCTTTATTTGTTTCACCTTCTATGTTATGTTATCTTTGAATTCATCATTTTGATTTGTATATCCAAGACCCTAATCCAAAATTTCCCATGAACAAATTTAGTTGCTGAGGGTCACTATATATATATTATATTCATGCAACATTAAGAGCTTTTATTTGAACTACCATGGATCACTCCTTAATACTCTTTGGTAATCTTTAACATTATAGATTTCAAAAATTATTAAATTAAGTATAATTTTGAGAAAATTCCTATTTTAATGGGTTTCCATAGTTGTTCCATCGTGGAGTGATACCATGTAGTATGTGCAATTGATTACCATACAACTCTGTAGCAAGAATTGATTTCCATTGGTCAAGCTCCCTTTTCCTTCTTTGATATGGAGGATTGTATCCACCTTCCACAAAGGTTAAGTTTCCCACATCTTTCCACCAAATATTGTGTCATTTTTCCTTGACAAACATGTTCACAAGATGACGCTTCTTCACCTAATAGCGAGAAGATTAGATCCACAAGTGTTGGATGACCACTCCCATAGACACCTGAAGCCCTAGTGCAGAGGCACTGTTGTGCTATAGGTAAATTTAATGCCAACACCTTGATTGATCTGCTTACAAATACTAAAAAGTCGAGGTGAAGGATGGTAAAAGTGCCCAAGAATGTAGACCTCCTTCCCCAGAAGGTTTGGATAAGGCTCGGATGGATATGGACCTTGGGGTCTAAATTGCATATTTCAATAAAGATTTTATGACATAATACGGATGAGATATCTCTAACAAGTCCCAAGTAATGTTATAAAATTGTATCGTACGATACGATACATATTAGTTATATTAATACCTAAACCAATATGATTTAGGTATCTTTATCATAAAATGCATTTATCACAATATATTGGAGCATATCATAAAATATACTGCAATATGGGCATTGTACCATATGATACACTCTATACTATACAATATGTTGTAAGTTTTAAAATTCATATTTAAAAAAAATCTTAGTTTATGTACGTTTAGACCTCCTCTAGGTCAACTTCTTAGCTCATGTTGCATGTCTATCCATTTTTCTCTTCAAGATTAATTCTTTTCTCTCTAAAAATTTCTTCTTTCCCTCTAAAAATCCTTATATGTATTAATAGTCATCAATCTTAAATTTGAAAATGAGGTCTGAGAGTGATGTATGCATGTGATTTAGTTTGTTTCAACATTGAATTTGGTATCTCTTTGCATGGTGCATATTGCAAATCTTTCATGTTTTTTAAATATTTTTAATGATTGTTTTAAAAATAATATAAAAATCACCTATATCGTACCATATCATACGATAAAGGTATATTGATACCCCATGCATAGGGTCCGATATGATATTGACAACATTGGCCTCAAGCCTACTACAGGTCTTCCATAGCTTTCTTGCATTTCTGTCAAGCTTCAAGCCAGAACCTCATAAATGTCTCAAGTTCATGTTATCATGAGACATAAATTAGGTCTTCAATAGCTTTCTTATATTTCTATCAAGCTACAAGTTAGAACCTCATAAATGTTTCAATTTCATGTTATCTTGAGACATAAATTAGGTATGGTTTTTAACATATAAGTTCTGGGTATTTTATTCGTATCTCTCTCGACATAACTTTATTATTGTGATTTTGGAAAGTAAACGTGTAGGACTATCCAACTCTAATAAGAAATATATTTTTTGATGAATTTTCTAATCTTATTTGCATCCAGTCGCGTAACTTAGTTACAAGCATCCTGACAAGGTATGCTTGTTTTGACTGTAACATTCTCGTCGAACTATGAGTCGTGTGGTTCTTGATTCCTGAGAAAGAGGGCAAAGTAACCGTTCTAGACGATAAAAAATCAACCAATTCTACCTATAATCGAATGAGTTATATAGCTTTTTCTCGAGAATATATTCTCAGCCGGCTAAGCCGTCGGATACATTTTACATAGACTGTTTCCTTCGAATTTAAGTCTTCTGGACTCGAACTTTAGTGATTTTTAACCTATGAGAAAGTTAATATAAGTTTTTTAGACATTCAAGAATCAATTAAATATACTCAAAATTAGATTGAGTTTGGGTAAATTTCGTAACTCATGAAGATTTTAAATAGCTTAACAATAGTGGATTTGATTAGACACGTCTGGTTCCAGCTAAACGGAACATGCACAAAACTGTTGGTTCTGTTTTCCTGGAAACCATGAACCATAACCAAGCCGACTTTATGCCGCTTCAAGTTACGGATCTAGAACCGCTGGTTCTGGGTAAAAGCCGGAACCGGAAATAAAATAAAAAATAATTAAATATCAAGTGATATTAGTGAATTGACATTATTATTATGAAATTATCAATAATCATGACTTAAATCCTAAGGACTGGCGGTTTGGCAGACAGCGGTGTTACCTATATTAAATGTGAGAACATCACTCGGTTATACCGGCCACTGCATTTACTGTACACGAAAATGGCTCCTTTCACACTTCGCAACGCAGTCAAGGCTCATGAGGCTCCCGTTTGACCGCCCTTCTGTTTTGTATGGCGTGAGATGATGCTTTTGGATTGGCTACCTTACACGAGCCTACCTGGTTCAAATACTGCATAAAAAGAGGGGCCACTTCTGTTTTCCGTAGAGATATCATATGAGAGGGTGTACATGTAGTTAGAAGGTGAAAAAGTGAGACACCAAATATAAAGTGCAACAAATGATCATATATATATATATATGTGTGTGTGTGTTACTTTTTCAATATGCAAACTATTGATAAGTAAATATAACACAAACTATTCCAAGCATTTCATATAAAAGACCAACACAAACTATTCCAATATGCAAGTAGCACTCACACGAAAACAAGGAAATTTGCAAATTAATGGAAAAGTAAGAGAAATAGAAGATACCAAAAGAAGGTCGATTGGCTGATTGATATCTAAGGTGTTTTGCTTCCTTGTGCCACCAAAAGCGCATGATCTCATTTTATGGGCATTGTAGTTTTCAGCATTTAGTTCTATTTGTTGTGTTGTAACTTGCACTTGAGCTCATAGGAACTACAATGTTCAAACTACAAACATGAAGAAAATAAGAGAAGAAGTCACGAGTCATATGAATGTCTTAAATATAAGCATGGTTCTATTTCTTACAAGATTTGAGTGGCTTATTATTTTGAAAGGAAATGTAGCTGGGGGATGAAAAATCCAAAATAGGTCGTAGATTCACGCAATGATAGAGAAACAAAGGAAATTTCAAATATAAGACTAATTATAATTTATAAATGATTGAAAAAGCCGAGACTATGTGCTACATGGTTTACTTTGTTTGGGATCAAGTATGTGTCATTGTTTGAAGAAGTAGTGCACTTTGTTTCCAAGCATTTTCTCCAATACCTAAAATATAGAAAATGAAATACACAAAAAAACACTCAATGTATAGGAAGGGAATAAGAAGTAGAAGAAAATGAAGAAGAAGAATGAGGGGAAAGGAGAAGGGAGAAGAACAACAACAACAAATAAAATTGAGAGTTGACGACAAAGAAGAAAATAGAAAAATGAATGAGAGTGAGAGACGAGAAAAGAGGATAGAAAAAGAGAAGGAAGAAGATGAAGGAAAGTCATTACCTATACCTTCTACTTAGCTATGGTGGATGAAAAGAGAGCAACACTAGTTGGAGAAAGCATCATGAGAGAAAAAGTCAATAGATAGAAAGAAAGAACAATTCCAAGTTCCAACTCTACAGGCCCACCGCTTGACATGGGCCAATTTTTTAAGTGAAATTTAGCCATGAAACTGTATTTTCATGACCCTCTTGCATTCCTTGTTTGATTAAGGATGCAGACTTAGTACAATAATTTGTAAAATTGAGGGTCTGACGCATGTGATATTGTGAATCAAACATCCCATAAGAAAGGATCCAAACTGCTTGCGTCTCTTCCTTAAGGGGGACACACCTGTCTTGCGTCTCTTCTTTAAGGGAGGATACCCTTGCCCCGTGTCTCCCCTCAAGGTGCCATCAACTTAAGTTAAGTGTTGTTATATGTTATGCTTCGAACCTTACATCTCTATATGTATTATAGAATGAAAAACAAGAAAGGTATGACTTGCGTGCGAAAGGAGTAAGAAATACAAAGTGAGTAAAAATTTTAATGTATAAAATAGCAGGTGGACAAGAAATAAGATGGTAAACTATCTATTTTTAATTAGAGGAGAGGGTACAATCCATAGTTATTGATAGTTGAATGTAGTGAATGAGACACATAACTACCTCTAGGTTTTTATTTTGAAGGGCATACTTTTACAGGGAGATTGAGTGGATCTAAGTACAGTATAATAAAAGGCCTCACAAAAAGTCATTGAAAACTGAAGCATATTTTGATACATTTAAAATGAGTTGATGATGCAAATATGAGCATGACAAAGTATATTTATAATGAACAAATAAAAATTAGGAAGGAAGATAGGGGTTCTCGAAGTGTTGTATGACAACTACTACACGATTTAGATATTCACCAATATCATACATGGTATCGTAAAATCCCCAATAGAGATACTATCAATGATATTATATTTACACATCCTCATTCAATGCAACTATTAATATTTACATATACATAGTGTGTAACGGTAACGGTTATATACTTCGTATTTTAGAGGTATAAGATGCATTTCCTTAAAGTTGTCGGATTCACATAAACTTCTAAGAACATCTCTATAGCCTTCGCTTTCATGAGTGTGAAAAAGGAAGATAATTATATTTGGGTGTTGAGGTATGTGAGAGTTATACTCTCCAAATAACTTTCATATATCATTTGTAGTAATCGTGATTTGGCCTTGGTGAGTTCCATTCAAATAATATTTCTGGATGCCACTGACTTTTTATGTAGGTAGTGTATATAACAAAAAATATTAAAGCATTTATTGTTAAGTTGATAGGGAATAAAGAGATGGTGAGTGTGTTTGGTGTAAGTTGGAGAAAGATCATCCACTCATCAGATACAAGCAATTATAAGGAGACAATAGAGGTAATGGAATTGGTGTTGAAAATTTGTTTTGCTCTACTCTCTTATATTAAAGAGCAGTGGTTGAACCCACATAAGAAGAAAATTGTCTTGACATAGACAAATATGGTGATTCATTATGATATTCATAAAACTAATAGGTATGTGAAATTGGTTACTAATGTATAATGATTGTGAAACTTATAATCATTATAATGATTGTTCGTAAAATTAATAGATATAGTGATCTGCTACTTTTGAAACTTATAATGATTATTTCTTAATGGTTGTCAGGGTAAGAAGTGTACATGCAATGTTAAAAGGGTTCATCAGTAGTTCAACTAGAAGATTTGACACAACTTAGAGACAACTATATTCGTTGATAGAGTTGTAGCTTACATAATTGAAAAAGTGATTTGAAGAATAATGTGATAAAAGATATTGACGTGACGTGACATGACAAAATATATTATAGCAAGCCTTTAGGGAAAAGTATCATGATACATTTTTAACTTGATTGTGTAAGTACAATCATGTGGAGATAATAAGTGCAAACTCAAAAACATGTCGTACCTTATGACATTTACATGGTTACCGTGTGCTCATGAGATTAGCCTTCTCCTTAAATATGATGAATTGATAAATTTGTTAGCAATTGATTCATTTTGAAATAAGTTAGATATGGAGGACATTTCATACATTATCGACCATGCAATAGAAGATACATGAACATGTATGATGAAGACAATTTGGAGAAAGTTAAGGAGCCAT
Source organism: Brasenia schreberi (assembly GCA_036023115.1). Taxonomy (NCBI): domain Eukaryota; kingdom Viridiplantae; phylum Streptophyta; class Magnoliopsida; order Nymphaeales; family Cabombaceae; genus Brasenia; species Brasenia schreberi. The sequence goes on along the minus strand of JAYKKT010000076.1, from coordinate 6,888,639 downwards.
CTATAGCAAGCCAAATTTGTTATGATGTTGGATGAGTAGTTAAGTTTTCTGTATACCACTCTATAGGAGCCACCCATTCATTATCCTAAAGAGAGACTATATAACATATCTATGAAGAGGGATTTATTAGCTTCAGATATGTGAGTATGATTACCTCTTTTAGAGGAAGGAATGGATGCACATGTGATAAAGGGCATGATGCCTCTCTTTGGGTGAGTCATTCTTTTTCAAGGAGGTGTGATCTTCTTTCAATTATTGAGAAGAACATTTTGAGATAGTTGGACTTTGAATCGACATACAAAATGATGATACCACACTTTATGAGCATTTTTGTATATGTTTGGATGAATATTATTGGAAATAGAAATTACCATATCGAGTCATTAGTGTACTTTTGCGACAAGTGAAGGAATGGTGGCAAAAATCTTGTAGAGTGTTTGAAGGAAGTGGAATATAAGCACAACATATATTCATGAGTTTTTATAGAAGATAGTGGTGTTGATGCTGCTCTTCATCGTATTGCATAAATAAAAGATGATGGTCTCTGTTCTACTGGTTATTGAATATTCATGCCATACACATATTTGGTCATCACAACTCGATAGAATATAATATTGATACTCCTCTCTATAAGAAGAATGATGATAATTCTGTCATTAGTATCAGACACTAAGCAATTAGTTGTGAGGGATATGTGATACATGTGCGATCATAATCAAATACAATATTTTCTAGCGGTAATCACAATATCTTAAAATTTGATTATGTTAAGTAGGCATTTAGTTTATTCAAGTTGAGATCAATCCTCTCTTGTACTAATACTTTCTCGTAGATGTACATAGCCGATGGCTTATTAATGCCTCTTATTTTTTCATTGTGAGAATGATATAGACATGAAAGCATTGAAAATTAATATACTTTATTTCATAAATGTATTAAGATGTATATATAAATGAGAGGACCAAGAGATGTAATTCACAGTTTGTACATGTAATTGTTTTTCAATTAAAGTATGATTTTATTACAATTATGTATGTTGAGGGTAAAGAGTGTCAAAACAATTTTTTTATTACAAATGCCATTTACATATACATGTAATAAATAATACAAACGAACATCCCAAATACAAGCCTCATCCCAAAATGTCATGCATCCTCACTATCATCCTAATATATGGTCAATCGGTGTACTCATTAGTAGTAGTGTTTGTATATCTCTAAGAACTCCACCAACGTAAGGTCACTAGACAATGGTTGTGGCATGCACTCTTAATGTACTAAATTTAGTACAAGTGTGTCATGTACTATGATAAAACATTGGTATAAGAAAGTAATTATGAGAAAATTTATTATTATTATAATCAAAGCAAAATAAAGTTAAAATTGCTACTAATACATATACAATTATTTATTTACCTTTATGAAGAATGATGTATTGTGTTACCTACCTAGAGATCAGTCAGACGAGTCAAAATACCATTGATTAATACATATACAATAAGTTATTCCTCCGTTAGAAGACCGAGTATCTCATGGACATCGTGAAATGTGATAGTTATTCACCCTATGACATGTGAGAGCAGTTTTTCTCTAGTTGCCAATGCTCGATCAAAGCAGTCAACAATGCATAGTTTGTACCCGCCTACTCAATCAACCCACTCCTATCTATAATCTCAACCTAATTACCAACACTCACATCCATCCTCTTTATGGGCCATGCTCTACCAATAGTATTGTGTGGGTTGTTACCACTTTTATGTTCTTTATATATTTAAATTTATATAGTCAGTTGAAACAGTGAGTATTGATGTTGAATATACAATTTCACTAAAGTTAGAAATTACCTACTCTTGCTAGATCTTATAAGCAATATGAGCATCAAAGTTAGAGAGAAATACCAACTTGACTAGCATGTTTTGAAGAGATGGGTGGTAAGTAGGTAATGAAAGATATCAACTTTTTTAATCACTACACTTCGATTATGAGAACATAATGTTCTAATTTCATATAGTAATGATACAAGGCTAAAGAAATCTTTTTAATTGGAGAATATTGAGAATTCTACATTGATGAGTAATTGACTCAAATAGAGTTAATCGGCTGGGTATTGTCTTTAGTGTCTCGCATCAAGAGGACACAAATGAAATTTCTTGTAGCAGCTATATATAGTTTCAATAGTTTTCCAAAAATCAAGGGAACCAACACATGCAATTTCGCTAAATATTTCTTGATCTTCTTGAACACCAACTATTGCTACCTTCTTCAAACAAATTCGTCCACATCATTTAACTTCAATAACATTGTGGCGAAGATTCATTAAATTTGTAGGTGTTGCTTGAGGTTAGATCTTGTTATAACACTTGAGAAATGCCTTTTGCATCTCAACCCAAGTTTGGATAGATGCAAGTTTCATAAAGGTGTACCAAGCATAAGCTTGGCTAGTGGGGGAAGAGACGAAAAGTTTAAGTTTGTACATTGTTACCTAGCTCTCCATACTTGATAGTGAAATGAGGCAATTGCGTCCCTGAGTATTTACCATCTTATCTAAAGAAGGAGGTAAACTTAAATTTGAAAGCCCTCGAGATTAATGCAAGTTTATCGACTCAATTGGGATATGGCTTACAATCCACTTTAGTATTGGGAGTCTTTAGCACTTTTTCAAAAGCCTTTTGAATCAGGTCGATAATTCATCATGATTCATTGAGACATTTTCTACCTCCAACAGTGGATTCGACATTTGATTGCCGAATGCAAATCGATGGTTTGCTAGTAGAAACTATGCTTGAGGCAGCTGGAATGACACTCCCTAAAATTGGTATACCGGATGGAGTGGGAGAACTGGAGGCCCAAAATTCAGTAGTTGTACACGTGTTTATATATGTATCCTTATTTGGGTAGCCATCAAGCTTAGAGATCCTGAAGAAGCCGAGGGATGAAGTCTAGGGTACATGTCCTTGACATTTAATAAGCACCCAACATATTGGAGGGGTCGAGGTAACATATAGTTGGGTGATCGCAACTATTTGAAATAACAAGATTGAGACTGAAAACTTTCACCAAGCAATGTTGATCATCAATATTGAAAGTCAAGTACTCAAGCTACGGACAATCCTAGAATGTAATGGCTCCCTATATAGGTGTTGAACATAAGTACTCACTGATAGTGTTTGAGTGACATCTTGCCTTCATTTCTCAACAAACAAATCCTAATCTCGGATGGTACCCAATTGATTAGTGATCATTGTAGGCATCGTTTCTACTATCTTGGGAAACAACATTATTTGAAGATCTTCAAACTGCCCCTACAACCCTTCATTAATTGGCGATCGAAAGTGTTCGAGAACATCTTTATTCAATGGACCAACAGGTTGTGGAAATAAATAAGCTTGTGTAACATCAAGCAATACTTGATAGTGCTTTTCTTAAATGCATGAATGTACCAATCTTCTCGACAACCAAACAAACAATAGAAAAGAAAGGCAACTTCCAGCATGTAAATTCAAGTGGGCGTCTTTGAAGGGCTTCACGACCTCGTGAAGATACTTGTTCGAACTAACGTATAGATCAAAACTGACGTAATTTTGTGTGTTGATAGGAGACAAACCTTAAAACTTCTCCTCAACTTGAGCAGAAGGTGCGGATGTAATGAATATGAGAGAGAGAGCGCCATATTGATTATTGCATGCAACATCCTTTTCAATATGGAGTAGGTATAAAGAAAGAAAGAAAAATGAAACTCGTGTCTGTTAGACCAAATTAAGAAACGAGATACGATGCACCTGAATTCATTACTTCTCACAGGAGCACTGCCATAAATGGTTTTGAGCTCAGCATGCACGGAGGCAGACTAATTTGGTTTCTATCAGGTTTGGTGTATTTTGATCAGGTCTTATTCTTCAGACTCGCTAAATTAAAACTCCACAGCTCACTATAGAATTAACAGAAGTGCTTTAATAATAGTCTTAATGTTCGTCAATTAACATTAAAAAAGATTGCCTTAATCATCATGTTGTAATCATTTCAGTACATAAAACAATGGATTAAAAAAATGTTAAGACCTCTTAGGTTTTCCATTAAGAAGAAAGGTATCGACATATGATGAATAGCAGGTTAACTCACAAGTTGAAAGTGATGAGTTTGATAACCGGTGGCATGCATCTGGCCTAGGCCTCCATGTTGCACAAAAAGCTTATAATCATTAGAGTAACTCCACCCATGATGTATTATTGTATTTGGTAACCGATCTTAAGCCTAAATAGAAGAGGCCGCTTCGGTTGTGCCAGGTAGGAGTGGGCATCCGCCGGTTCAGTTCAATGACCATAATGAACAGAATAAACCGAAACTGATTTCAAATAAATTGCCAGAACCGCAACCCGACCTATATATACCTAGATAACCTAACTAAACCCAACTGAAAGTTTTTGGTTCAGTTCAGTTCGATCGATTGGTTAACCAATTTATGGCTGAAAGCAATCTCAAAGAATGTCCAATGGTTTTCTTATTGTGTTAACTGATTAACTTAAATCTTCAACAATATTCTTCTACATCATATAGAGTTTTCTTCAAGAAACCTACCAACCCAACATGCAACAGACGGCATTATTCTTCTGTTATCATGTACAGTTTCATATTAAAAGAGCACATAAATGCAACTCCTTTTTTAAGACAAAGAAGACACTTAATATGCCAAACCCTTTAGTCTAGAACGGATTAAAGCCTCAATAGGTTCAAAGAGTCCCAACAACGACCAAGCAGTAAAATTGCTTTAGCGCACAAGAAAAATTGGCTCAGTTCCCTTATTTTTCCGTTTTGGATCGTAGAAACAGAAGCCAACCAAATAACCAAAATTTCAAGGATCGATTAACCGAAACTGAATCGGATTTTTGAAAAAATTGAACTGCATCATGAAATTCGGTCGGTTCGGTTATTCAGTTTTAACCCAATAGTGATCACGGTTAGTGCTAGGTAACTCATGGCCATCAAGAAACTTTGTTTGGCTTGAATGGTAGAGTTTATGTTGATATCTTTAGAGCGTCACCAATTAGTAGCCATCAGGAAACGCTAGATAATTCCATTTTTGCGAGGTAGTTAATCTTACGTGTGAAACTCCAATTGGAGGAGTTGAACTTTTTTACGGTGGTTCCAAATCGGCATCCCGTTAGAAAGATCAACTGGTTAAGTTTAGTCAGTGAGACTTCGGAGCTGACCCGTTGATGATCTGGTACCTACACACACTCTCTCTCTCTCTCTCTCTCTCTCTCTCCAGCAGCTACTCTTTGTAGTACGGATGCCTAAAACTTGATACACAGTGCAGTCCAGAGATCCAAGAGCAACAAAAATTTCGAAGCTTGGGAACGATTTGTCCCTGTCCAAGAACAGTGAAAAAATTTGAAATTTGTAGAATTAACCTTGCTAAAATAATTATCGAGGACGGCCAGCTAACAACAAGGGAGGTGTAGGAAACAGACAAAGCAAGTGGCATGCCATGCCAATCATAAAAAGATGAGGGGACCGAGCGACCATGCCCAAATGCTGAGCATGGAGATTGGGCGCCATGATTTATATCGACAGGACCACATGGCTCTACTGTGTTTGTCCCCTCAATTCGGGAAGGAGATACCTACCTACCCAACAGGAAACTCATTGACAACCATCCGTTTCCTGGGACCATATATACACATCTTCATTTTCGCTAGGCGTGCACACACGCGCGCACACACACACACACATATAAGAACTCGGTTTCGTTGGAACCAAATATCGTTCTAAATTTCCGATCATAAACTACTTTCTGTAAATTATATGAAGTAGTTAATTCCAGCAATTTCTCAGCAAACTAACAAAACCGTTGTGGTCGGTGTGGGCTTATTGTCTAACCGAAATAGAATATCATTGTAATTTCAATCATAATAAGCACATTCATGTCATGTATGAAGTTTGCTGTTTCCAGCAAATTTTTAGAAAACCAACAAGAACGTTGTGCTCAAAACGTTGTCGAAGAAAGAAATGAAATCGACTCTAATTTGAATCATCGAGTGTTGTTGTTGTATGAGACTTGTATTATGTTAACCATATTCTAGGACACAATTTGCTGCCACTACTTCTAGTGAAACACGTAAGTTTAAGTTTGGTTACATCACAAATGTCTTCAAAAGAAATGATATTGGACAATCAAGTAATTTTTCGGTAAACCAAACTTCCGTCAATCATTAAATTTTGACACTACATGCCCATTAAAATTAAGCTAGTTTAATCGTGAAAACTCAAGAAATGTTGTGAATTGAAATAAGATATGAAACCTTGCATAATTCGTTACAACTAAATTGTATAGAGAGCGCCCTTGACTTGTAAAAGGGGCAATGTCTGCAAATGCGCAAGCCATGGAAAACAATATGGATGTAAATCATATTCCAGAAAAGCTTGTCCATTTGATTACAATTTTAAATCAATAATAATGAGGATGTGGGTCCATCCAGACTTCACGTGAACGTCTTCTTGTCCTGTCGAATAAGAGTTGACTCCTCTTGCCACTCAGGTGTCTCCAAGATAATCTCTTTTCTTGATTCATGAACTAATGATTGCAACTTGCTTAGTGATCTCCTCCTTAATAGGTGGTCTGCTCCAAGGTATATGCACGTGCTCCAAAGGGGAGCCCTTAGCTCTTTATGATCCTCCGGTGTAGAAGAAAAAAGGCGTGCAAATAAGAGGAAAGGTTTTAGTGTGTTGGTTTTTGTTGAATGACATTAATGAATTGAAATAAACTAATACATTTTTGAACTCTAGATTAAAATCAACTCTTATGATGCAGATCATGAAGGAATCAAGGTTGGAATATGAGTGTGTCTCATGAAGCATGTACGTCGACAAAGATTGTTTAAGCATGAACCAAATGCACACCAACATGAACTCTAATTAGCATGCAACCAATAAAGCATGGACTGAATCAATCAAATTATCAACATAACATGAACCAAATCGTTGAAATAGTGGAACTTATAAAGGAAGAGGATTGCGTTAAAACATTGGGGCGTCAACTCTTAGCAACGCATTGTAGAACTCGCATGCAGTGAAGAGTAAGCAAGGGCCTATATTTGATTGGATTTAGTCAACCAATTGCAGATGGTTCCTACATAATGGACATGTGTAGTTAAAAGTTAGTCTCGCTACATTGTCACTCGATTGTAGTGAACAAATTATAGAAAGGGTCTCCACATTTTCAACATAGATGGATCCAACATGCAAGGAGGTTAGTCCTACATAGTAAGATTCGTATTGGTATTTAGAATATTGAAATATTAACACGTAAGCTAATAGAAGTGTTAAATACTATAATTAAGAGAAAGTTTCACACTCTATGTTTACAAGAGACAAAATGATTTGGAGAAAAAACAAAGAAGATTAAGAACATTGGTTTTAAATTATGATACTCAAGAAAGAAAAAGGCTCGAAATAAAGTTAATATTATTATAAATAAATATTTAAAGGATAGTATAGCAGACATTCAACAACATGGCAACCGAATTATAATGGTAAGATTAGTATTAGATTTAGAGGATTTAAATATAGTTCGTGCTTATGCACCCTAAGTAGGACTAGAAGATAGCACAGAAAAGACATTTTGGGAGGACTTAGATAGGTAATTCAAAAGATTTTACAAAGAGAGATGATTTGTTTAAGAGGAGATCTAAATGGACATGTCACTAATGAGGCATTAGGATATCAAGGCATTCGTGACAACTATGGGTTTAAAGATTTAAATAAGAAAGGTAAGGAAATTTTAAATTTTGCTATAACATATAATCTCTTTTAATCAAATATAATCTTCAAATAATGAAATAAACATTTAATTATTTATGAGAGTCACTTGTCATAAACATAAATTGATTATTGATTTATAAGTAAAAAGGTGGACAAAGAGGCAAAGAGTAGGTAGATCTATTGAGACTAAATTGTAGAACCTCAAAATAAGAAAGAAGATATATTTAAACAAAAAGTTCTTCAATAAGATGCTTGAAATTATATAGGTATACCTTGTCATATGTGGAACAATATGACTAACCATATTAAAGAAGTAGCAAAAGATATGTTAGGTGAATCTAAGAGAGGCATGACGACACAAAAGAATACTTGGTGGTAGAATGAAGTGGTATAAGATAAAATCAAGGCGAAGCGAGCATTCTACAAATTACATTATGCTAATAAGACTAATGAAACTTGAGAGGCTTATGAAAAAGCAGAAAAAAGGCTATTATTGAAGCAAAACTAAAAGTTGAGAGGATTTATATAAAAGGCTCAACTCAAAAGAAGGTGAAAGTGATATTTTTATGATAAATAAGGTTAGAGATAAGCAAAAGAAGGTGATGATATAAAAAATATTGAAAAATAATTTTATAAGTTTTTTAACAAAAATATAGGTATTAATATTAACTTAAGAGAGCTAATCAAATAAGAAGAATATATAAACCATAACTTCTACCAATGTATTTAAAAGAATTAAGTCAAAGAGGCCCTTAAACTTTGAAGTTTGATAAATCTATAAGACCAAACAATATTCTTATAAAAGTATGAAAAATCCTAAGAGAGGGATGTTACTTAGCTTATAAGATTATTTAATGAAATATAGAAAAACAAAAAGATTCTTGAGGAAGAGTATAATTATACCTAAAATCAAGGGAGACATTCAAAATGATGCAAATTATTAAGATATCAAGTTGATGAGCCATATTTTGAAATTATGAGAACGAACTATTGAACGTAGATTGAGAGAAATATCGAGTATAACAGAGAACCAATTTAAATTCAAGCGAAGAAGATCTATTATTGAGGTTATTCGTCTATTAAGATGTCTTATATTATATTTTAGAGCAAAAAAAATCCTTTATATGGTATTTATTGATTGAGAAAAGCTTGCAATAGGGTACCAAGAGATATTCTTTAGAGTACTTTGAAAAAGAGAAGTAACCCATTGACATATATCAACCCTATAAGAGACATGTATGATAGTGCAAAAACATGTGTTAGAACTCATAAAGGAATGATACATTTCTTTAAGGTTAATATTGAATTATATCAAGGATCAACTTTAAGTCCATATTTATTTGTACCGGTCATTGACAAGCTAACAAAATATATTGAAAATGAAGTTACTTGGTGTACGTTATTCACGAATGATATTATATTAATGATCGAGTATAAGAAAAAAGTTAATAGGAAACTGAAACTATGGAGATAACCATTAGAAAGTAAAGGTTTTTGACTTGGTATAATAAAGATAAGATATATGAAATGCAAGTTTTATCATTTGGTTACTTCAAATAATATACAAATTAAGATTGACACACATTACATCCCTCATAAGGAAAGTTTTAAGTACCTAGGGTTAGCTTTTCAGAGTGATGAAAAAATTGATAAAGATATTACATATAGAATTAATGTGGATTGGTTAAAATTGAGAGGTACATTAGATATTTTATATGACAAGAATATATCATTAAAGTTGAAAGGTAAATATTATAGAGTAGTAATTTGACCTGCTATACTTGATGGTTCTGAGTGTTGGGCAGTCAATTATCAACATATGCAAAAGATGTTTGTGGTTGAAATGAAGATGATGAACGGTCACATAAGGAAAGACCATATACATAATGAGGTTATTAGAAACAAATTAAGAATGACACCAATATATGACAGAATAAGAAAAAATTGTTTAAGATAGTTTGAACATATGAAAATAAGACCAAGGAAAGCTTTGATAAGAAGGTATGAGAAAATAAGTTGTGCAAATGTTAAAAGAGGAAGAGAAAGACAACAAAAGTGTTGAAAAAAAACAATAAAGAATGATTTAGCTTATGTTGACTAAAATATTAGCATAACACATGATTGAGCTCTATGAAAACAAATAATCCATAGAGTCGATTCTATCTAGTATGAGAAAAGGCTTAGTTGTTGTTGTTGTTATTATAACCAAAACTATTTGACATTATTTGCAATCTATTATAGATGCCAAAATTTCTCATGCAATCGCCCTCAAAACACCTTGAACTCTTTAGAATTTAGGAAAAATAGAGATGCATACTTAGTCATCCCCCTCTTCTTTTAAAGACAGTATTAATCATGTTCAGATGAGGACTTCTCTCATTATGAGATAAGTCTCCAAATCATGGTCGAGACTTAATCTTTTTCTGCAAGTAAGTTAGGACACCCTCCAAAATATTGATTATACCATAATTTTGGTGATGATTTCAGTACATTAGGTGTTTTTTCTCACTAGGACTCTCATGCGATTCAATATCTCATTATAAAAATTCAGGTTCTATTATATTTTATTTAGAATAATTATGAAAAATTCAAATTCATATTAAAGAAAATTTTCTGTCGACAACTCCTACTCAAATTCAGCTTGTTATATTTCAAAACTCTACCATGTATATTTTCAAATTCAGGTTTCATGTCATATGATACTCTTTTTTCTGTCTTATGCTTGAGACTTTCAAAAATTTTGGATGTGACTATGAACTCTTTTCAATAGGACAAGATGATTTGGATGGCTCAACCATGTATGACTGCATGCTGTGGAACTTTATGATGACTTACATGACCATGGTCTTCTCTAGGATGATGCTAGGCATATCTAGAACTTTCATCTTTCATCGTTGGGACAATTATTCGTTCATTAGGTCCCTCTTTCGAAACACATAAAATTCTTCTGAAAAAAATCTCTTTTTTATTTATGCATCCTTTGAATAGAATTAATCTATAATTAATAATCACACTAAATTATCCTTTTCCAAGAACAAGAGAGACACAAGAACAACCAACACAAATATTTAAATCTTTGTGTAGATAAGTTTAGTGTTTTTTTAATTTCAAGTATAGTAGTAAAGATGGGCACACGTCTCTTGTTTGTTTAGATCCACTCGTAGGACTATCAACTCAACTTCAGCTTCTTAGTAACCACACAATCTAAATTTGATCAACCTAAGAGAAAGATAAGGGTTAGAATTTGTGCCTTTGGCAAGTTTCCTTCAGGTCCCATGGAAAGCATGTCAAAAGGTTTAAACTCAAACTTTTGTTCGTGGAGCTAGATTTTGATTTTTGACTTATGATTTTCCTCTTTATTAGAGGTGATCCTTTTGGATCGTGTTCTTTAACTTTGGGAGATACTCTCTTTCAAGCACTTATGAAGGGGCTTGACTTTGGCTCAATTGTCGTTGGAAGATATCCATGACTTTTGATGGAGAATGAGAACTTGGGCTTGGCTTTGGACTTGAGTGTTCTTGCAACTTGTCATGTCATATTCTTCCTTCACGTATAGCTTTTTAATGATGCTTATGAAGGTCTTGTTGGTTGTCTCTACTTGACCATTACCCTATGGATAGTATGGTAATTAGAAGTAATGGATTAATGCCTAGGCACTAACATAGCCTATCAACTCTTTCATTCTTGGAAAGGTTCTCATTATCACAAATAATTTCTCTAAGTGCTCCAAATTGACATACAATATTCCTCTTAATGTATAAGTCTAAATGTTGTCCTACAAGTGTAAGCAAGGATATAGCCTCAACCTCCTTAGTAAAGTACTCTATAATAGCTAGAATATACTTTTGACCATTGGATGCATCAGGAAATATAGGACCGATCACTTAAAAGTTTCACATGAAAGGGGCCACGATTGCATTCTTCAACCCACTCTTCAAACGTGCAGAATGCAACAAGTTAATGACAGATTTGCATCCGACAAGGGTTTACCTCAATTGCACACTATTTGTTTCTTGGAAGAAGTTCACTACTCTACGCACACACACGTAGACAGGAGTGACACTCACTCACTAGGATCACATGGAAGAAGGAACACTCTCAAGCTTTATTCAATCAAGACACGAAACAATGTTTACAAGACTAGACATAGCTGTGTTCAGCTGACTGCTCACTCACTCAGTTCACACTCTAGATAGGCACTCACACTCACAAGATAGTGTGACTCTCACTCCTTGAGCAGGCTCCTACTCCCTAGCTTCACTCACTAAAGCTGGACACAAAGGAATGTTAAGGAATGAAATGGAATGAGATACAAGTATTGGCCCATGGGTATTTATAGGCCCCGACTCAATGTGTTTCACAGCCCTTGGCTCGAAGAATATTCTAAGGAATATTTCTTTCTTACTAACCTCACTTAGTTAGGCTTAACCACACTTAGTTCAGCTACTAACCCAGCCTAGTCTAGTCCCAACCGACTAATGACTTGGATGGTCTAGTTCCATTCGGTTACACTTATGTACACGACCCACATATACAATGCGTGTACAAAGGAATATCATGTCCAGCCATGGTGCATCTATATGCAAGGTGCATGCCTCTCTATGAAGCCACTAGAGGAAGGATGTACAAGGGTACTCATGGGTGCACGCATCACAGAAATCATGCTCATGACAACTCTCCCTCGGCAAAGCAGGACCTCGCTCTCGAGGTCTCATGAGCGTGTGCCTCGCCCAAGGCAGTCCACTGGCTGAGCACTTCCTATGATCCTGACCATCTGCTCCACCGCCACCTTTAGCTTCTATTGCTAGCATGTTAACACTTTTCTTGGATGTTGTTCGGTTTGCGATCTTCAATTCGGCTTGTCTGGCATGAATTGATGGTTTCTTATACTCCTAACAAGTCGATCTAACATTACTAAAGTGTAATTGAGTTAGATCTGGAAAGGAATCATATAGATCTAGTCAGATTTGTTCACGAAAATATGAAAAAAAATTATGGCAGAATGAAAATTTTAGATCTTGAAATTTTTTATTCAATTTCCACGGTAAAATATTTTGTTCTTACTTGTTTGGACTAAGATCTGTATTAAAGTGGTTAAGTAATAGTAAAAACAAGTTAAGTGTAACACGAGATAGCAATTCCTCACCAGAATTTTGTGAAACTTTGGCCGGAATCAAGCAAAGTTTAGCGTGACGCAGTAACAGACAGAAACACCGTGGTTGGATTCTATGATTTTTGTATAATTAGTTTTGGGGGCTAAATTTGAGTATTTTGCACCATAATTTGGCGTGTGTATTGTCTCTTTACTGGAGTTGATCTGAGTGTTTGAAATTTTCAAATTCGTGTTCTATATTGGGTCACAATTGTATCGCAAAATAGTTGGAAATTGAGTAGTGCAAAAAAGACAGTGTTTGCTATAACAGTCGAGCATCTATAACAGTGAATCGTGGGATGTCCAGTTTGAGTCTCGTTCTGTAACAGAGTCTGTAAGAGTGTTAGCACTTGAATTAGATGGGTAAAACACTAAAGGAGGTGACTGAAGAGGCTAGTTCTTTAGGTAGGCCATCCACTGAAGATGTTCTACTGCAAATATTTCAACAGTTGTTCACTTTGCAAGTGACACAGACTCAGCTACAACAAAGCCATTAAAGGTTGGCTATGCAGGTTGGGTCTTTGTGAGTACAACAAGCTCAAACAACACTAGATCTAGGGGCGATTCGACCAAATGGGTTGAGTCCAGTTTAGCCAGTAAACGTGCGTGAACTGGCACGACATTCTTTAGCCTCTATTTTAGCTTTGTCCTTATCAAATGCATGTGCAATAGAAGCAATCCGTAGGTGTGAGTAGACTGCATATGTCGGTTGAGGAGAACCGAGTAGGTGATATCGAAAGTGGAGCGAGTGCAGGTCAAGGGTGTTGCACTATACCTCACGGGTGAGAGGCCGATGCTGCGCCTTGTATATGTGAATCATGTACATAGTGTAACTGGATGGAACTAGACCATCCAAGTCATGAGTCGGGTTGGGACTAGACTAGGCTGGGTTAGTAGCTTAAATAAGCGTGGTTAAGCCTAACTAAATGAGGTTTGTAAGAAAGAAATATTCCTTAGAATATTCTTCCAGTGAAAAACATTCAATCGGGCCTATATATACCCATGGGTAGGTAAGTGTAGCATTTCATTCCATTCCTTGAGTTCTAGCTTTAGTGAGTGAAGCTAGTAAGGAGTAGCCTATTTAGGGAGTGAGTCACAAGTGAGAGTCACACTCTCATGTGAGTGTGAGTGCCTAGCTAGAGTGTGGGATCTGAGTGAGAGAGTAGTTAGCTGAACACATCTATGTTGAGTCCCGTAAACGTTGTTTCCTACTTTGATTGAATAAAGCTTGAGAGTGTTCCTTCTTCCATGGGATCCTAGTGAGTGAATGTCACTCTTGTCTGCCTGTGTATGCGTAGAGCAGTGTGAGAGCGTGAAGGACTTCCACAAGGTAACGTATGGGGTGAAGTTGAGTTAAACCCCTGTTAGATGCAGATCTACCAAGAACTTGTTGTATTCGACGCATGAGGCTAAAGAAAGCAACCGTGCATTCTTACCATCATAGGTTCGTTAACCTCATTTAATGCGAAGTTAGAATTTAACCCATGTTAGTTTGGTATCAGAGCCTCCGTGATAGCAAATTGTCATGGGTTAGTTTTTTACTTCACCTTAAACGAGGTTAACTCACCTGTTATAGCAAGAATACACAGTTGCATTTTCAGCTCACTCTTAAGACGCGTAGAATAAAGCAAGCTCCTAGCCGATTTGCATCCAATCGGGGTTTTTTGCTCAACTACACTCCGTTTGTACTTTACAGAAATCCTCCACGCTCTCATACTACTTTACGCACCCACACGTAGACAGGAGTGACACTCACTTACTCACAAGGATCGCATGGAAGAAGGAGCACTCTCAAGCTTTATTACAATCAAGAAGCTTTATTACAATCAAGAAGATTACAAGGATCGCATGGAAGAAGGAGCACTCTCAAGCTTTATTACAATCAAGAAGATTACAGGACTAAACATGCTGGGTTCAGCTGACTACTCTCTCACACTTGGTCACACCTTCTAGTTGGGATAAGATTCACACAAGAGTGTGACTCTCACTCCCTAAGTAGGCTACTACTCCCTAACTTCACTCACTAAAGCTAGAACTCAAGGAATGTTAAGGAATATGCACGACACTCAATGCACGGGAAGGAAGGAATACTAACCTCACTTAGTTAGGCTTAACCACACTTAGTTAAGCTACTAATCCAATCTAGTCTAGTCCCAACCCGACTTATGACTTGGATGGCCTAGTTCCATCCAGTTACACTATATACATGACTCACCTATACAATGCGCATACAAAGGAACTTCATGTCCAACCATAGCGCGTCTGTATGTAAGGTGCACACCTCTCCACATTTGCGTCGTCTAGTGCGCACGTTCTCTAAAGCCACTAGAGGAAGGATGCACAAGAGTACGTACAGGTGCACACGCCACAAAAATCATGTCTGTGACAACTAGCTCAACTGGGTATGAACTCTATTGCCATGAATTTGATACTCATGGTAATGCTTGATATGCAATTCACAATTACCATTCAATGTGGATCAATAACATTTGACATAAGGAATCTTGTTTGAATCTGTGCACCAATATGACCACTATAATCTTCTTTCTCATGACACTCTTACGATGAGATCAGACTCAACTCAATCAATGCACTTAAGGGGAACACTAGAGAATCTCTTATATAGAATGCCCGTAGAAGAAGGTATTGGGTGGATCATTTTCTAATATCTTTCCTATCTCATTAGTGACATACTCTAGAAATTCACCTATTTCCAAGAAGATATTAATGTCATGAAACTATTATTTGGTATTATCTTAAAGTTCAATACTAAATAAGGAACTCCCTATAAATTGCAACTTATGGTATGGTGAATACAACCTACAAACCTCTATAGATCTAAGGAAAGCATCAGAGTCCCTTGTGAAAGATGAGGATAGATTGATAAGCTTCCATATATGTGAATATGTTCAATGATGAAAATGTAACACTAAATCTTGTACAACATGGTTGTATGAAGAGAGTTTCTCATATTTAACTTCTCATTTCTTGGTTACTAGGTTGATCACGAGTAGAGAATCTCTATAAGCATTGACTTCCCTAACTTTTGGACTCTAGAACTCTTAAACTTTGTTTGATCACAAGGTATTTATAGATTCTCATATTTCAAAACTCCACCTTATAATCTTTTCAAAACCAAATTTCATGTCATATGATCTGCTTTTTTCTCTCTCATGCCCAAAACTCAAAACTTTTGAAAGTTCCTATCAACTCTTTTCAACTTTCTCAAAGACTCCATATCAAAAGTAATTTGCACAAAACCCAAATGATCTTAATAAAAAAGATGCGGTGTTTACGGCTAGAAAGAAGTGTTTATAACCATATATCACCTCCATATAACATTTTCAAGCAAATTTACCATATCTAGTGTATAAAACATGACTTACATGTGACTCAAAGTGAAACAAATGACGAAGTATCTACTGGCTGGCGTTGAAAAATTATAATCTTTTAGAGCAAACCTGATTGAAGACTTGTAAAGTTTTTTAACTTTATATGATGTCATCATGATGTAAATAATGTTGAGTTTGATATGATATTCCAAGATATTTGAAAAATGTTCTAATAAATAAAACTATGATATCAAGTTTTAATTATATGTTCTTTCTTCTTTTTAATTGGAATAGGTTGCTTGAGTGACTATCTAAACAATATGAACTCTAAAGTGAATAAGCAACCAAAATATGAAAATTTTAGCTTGATTAAGTAAAAAAAGTTGGTGAAGGAATACTTTGATGAGGTGAAAACACATTTTCTTAATATTCATATTGGAAGCCTATATCATTGTCAAACAATCTTGAAGTTATGCATCTAAAGGACCAATTATGGTAGAAAAAGATGAAAAAGCATATGTCAGTATCAAGTTATACATACTCAAGGAGTGAAAGGTATATTCCACCACATGAAAAGAGAGATTTTTGATATTGTTGAAGAGTATCAAGTTGCTTGATGCTTAGGTTGCTTAAAAAAGAGTAGCATCTTGAGTTCATTATGGCTTTGAAGAACCATGATTGTCACATATCAGTATGAGATATTCTTCCACTAGCATTTTGTAAAAGTTTACCTCAAGTATGACCATTACCTTGAACAACTTCTACACTTCTCCAAAAAAATAAAATATTTCATAACACGATCAATATGTAGTGATCCACAACTATTCTTTTTTGTTAAATGAACAAAAACTTCCAAATGCAAGCACCCAACCTTGAAGTGAGTGGCAACTCCTCTACTCCCTTTCTTAGCCTTGCTAAATTAATTCCTAGGATAGAATAAGTTCTCAAACTTATTGCACATGAAACTTTCAAAATCTTTAAGGAAATTAGCCTCCTTGAGTAGCTCATTGGGGTTGACATTCTTCCTAATTATAAAGTGGGGTGTCTCCTCCACAAGTTTTCCATCATTATCTTGAATTACCAAAATTCCAATAGCAGCGAAACTTAATTCCTTAGTACTGGTTACCATAGTCTGACAAAAATGACTCCTCTTGAAGCTCTAAGAGTTTCTTGCTCTATCTCCTATTCTATATGAGCATGGTAGTATATGAGAAGTCAAATTTGTTTGCGTGAGTTCACACTATTTTAAAGAAATTAGAAGAGAACATAGCTCAAGCTGAAGAGTGCATAAAGTCCTAATTTGATAAGGAATGCCTAAGCATGAATAAAGTGGGAGATTAGGCCACTCTCATACCTCCCAAGACATTGACCTAATTGACTCACCACAATTGAAGTTGCTCCTTAAGTATTATGAACCCTTCAAAATCATCAACAAGGTTAGAAAGCCAGGTTATGAACAACCATTGCTTAGAAGTGTGAATATCCATTATCTCAACTCAAACCATACATTGAACCACAACTAAATGAAAGTGTTAGAGAACCAAAATGAGGAAAGTGTGGTGGTGTAAACTGATGAAGGTCACCTTGTGAGCAACCATAATGAGGAAAGTATGAACAACCATTGCTTAAAAGCATGCTTGTGAGCTCAAGATTTAACTAGTTGAGAGCCTAGGCATCACTCCCCAATCCATTGAAGATGTTGACTAGTTTGGAGCTACACTAAAGGATGATATCCAACCCATTAGAGGTTTGGCTAGAACATATGGGCCCCTTTGATGACATGGTGAAGCTGATTGAGCATACCCTTGAGGGCAATTGACCCTCCTACTAGTTGCACTGGATTTTTCTTTAAGTCTATTTAGGGTTTGCTTATGTGAATTTGATGATTAGAAGTTTCTTAATTAAATAGGATAGCTATCTTATTGGTTGCATAAAAAACAAACTATGAAATGTCGCAGACACCCTTACTCTATAAAAGAGATGTACTTGCACAAATTTTAGTATCTTCGATTATAGATAGATTCTTAATTTGATTTCTCTATGAAATATCTCTTCTTTCTTATTTAGTTTATGCCCCTTCCTTTTCTCTCCATCTCTTGAGTTTCAATTGAACTAGCTTTTCACTTCCAAATTACGAGCAAACAACCAACTAATTATGGTACCTCTGAATATGTCCCTAGTAATCATCATGCTTCATTTAGAGCCCAAGAGGGTCACCTTTTGAGGTGTGGTTCCATTAGTTGAATCCAACCACTCAATCTTAGCTAGTTTGATATGAGTTGGTTTTGCGAAATGAAATCGGAACCATCTGAATTTTTTTAGCCTGCTAAAGCATCAATCCTAAACTTCAAAGTACAAATTTTGAATGTGTGTCAATCTTGAACACATTAAACATAATTCATCTAGGTGAGATAAACTCAAACACGATTGACCAATTGATTTGGCTTCAATAAACTCAAATAACCTTGTTTATGTGAAACCATGTTAATACATGATTAAACGTTTTAATATTATGATTAAAATTTTGATTTGTCAAAAAATGTAATTTACCAATTTATGAGAACTTATATCTAAAAAGAGTCACCATGTTAGTCTCAAGATTAGTTCACAGTAAAGGTATTCGTGCTTGGGCTAGGCCCAAACCCGCTTGTAAACTAGACCAAATAAGAAAAAAGAAATAGAAGTGGAAGAAATAAAAAATTGGAACCTAATGACGAGGTAGAAACCCAAATCAAAAGGAGATGCTTCTGATCTCGGATGAGATGTACAACTATTAAAAGGGAAAATTAGATTCTTTTTAATAGAGTAATAGGCTTGGCTCGAAATAGAAGGAAATCGATGAATAATCTGGTAAAATTGATGATCTTTGGAGGTATGAGATTTGTTCAATTGTTTCCTTGAATCTTTGGTTGTTAGCCAACTATTGGCAAGAGTAGATATTGTGAATTGAAGGCCCGAGTCCAAACAAAATACTTGTGCATTGTCTAGGTGATGCACATAGAGTGAGCCTTTTGGATTTGATTCCTTCATCCAATCTAGCAAATAGTTACATGATCCATGTATGGTATTTTTAGCCATTATGAGGGAATCCCATAATTTTTCCTTTTGTTTATATTTGGAAAAACTAGTCATCTCCCTCCTTGGACTCCTAGTGACACACTGGACGGATCATCATGGGCTTGATGGAGGTGACGTCCTTAAACTTGGGTTGTGGCATAGTGATACTAGAGCAATTGGACAACAATTCCTAAGGTTAGGCTGACTATATAGTTCTTAATTTTTTGAGTTCAAGGAGTTCTAATAGATTTTAGGTATGTGTAGGGTGTGGTGATTATAACATTTGGAGCATTTTAGATTTACAATAACATTGATTGAACTATGTAAAATACTAACAGTTAAGATGCATAGAGTTTTATGAGAACAGAGTTGATAACAACCCTTATTGAAGCTTCAAAGGAATTGTGATACATATTGAGGTACTAGGAGTAATGTAATACCTAAGATTGAGGCAATGATTCTTTGAGAGTTAAAGTTGATCGATTGTTGTTCATAATTTCTTTAGGGTTTACGTTAACTGATCTTGGTTAACAACATATGATAGTTGTATAATTTTCAATATAGATAAAGTTCCCAGAATGAGAAGTATGGTGGAAGTTTATATGAGGTAAAAACATGCATGTGATAAGTGATAAGTGTTGATACAAGGATGGTATATATTATATCTTATGCATGGGGAATCAACTATAATGTTTTGAATATGATGAAAATATTGTTTTAAGAATGTGAATATTTCATCCTCATAAGTATTTTCAATACAATCAAGTCCTTGGGTTTGTGAAATCATATAAAAAGAAATGTGTCATATCATTGCTATTTGACTCAGCCCTATTCTCAAGAATGTCAAGATGTTTCAAATTCTTTTTTGACATGTACAAAGTCCAGAAAAACCTTTGAAATGATTTCAATATTGGACCTTGGACATATTAGTATAGTAGTTTTAAATATTTTTAGAAAAATCTTTTGTTTCATGGTAGCCTGCTCCAATCCCCTTACGAAACTTTTGTTATTAGGTTAGCCATATACTTCACATGTTTCTAGCGATTCACATGGCATCATCATCAGGTGACACAAGTATTGAATAATAATCTACAATGCACTAGAGTGCCCTTATTGATGATCTCTTACTCCGACAACATCTACGACTTGAAATAGTTATCGAATAGCTATGGAATGATTATAAGAAATTTGTGAGATTTTTTATATTTGGTTAATTATCTTCATGACGAACTTGAGTTTAAGTGTGAGAGATATGTTTATAAGAAATTTAGGTGAGATATTAATTTAAATCTTGTCATCCTTGGACATAAATATTATTACTTAAAATATAAGTTTCTTCACAAGGTTTTGTATCGGTAAGTGGTTTGAAGATTGTTCTGGGGAACTTGATCATCAAAAATCTATGATTTATCATTTTTGATGCATGTAACAAATTTCGTGAAGTTAATTCCATTTAACAACTATGTCTAGAATTTTTTTAATTGTTGGTTTTATTGGTAAAAAGTTAGTTAAGTCTTAATGCCATGTGTAACAAATTATTTCTCCTATTTTGAAGACTTCTCTTAGGAGAAGTTATTTATTGTTTTTAATGGATTTTGTAGAGTTTTCTTCAACATAAGTTATTTGACATTTAGTGTTTGAAATAATTAAATGTTTGTTATGATGTTGTATTGAGCACTAATAATTATCAATTTTGTGTGAGTTTGACAAGGTTTTGGTGAACTCTGCCCATGTAAGGTATCACCCTTGCATTGTCAGTCCCAAGCCCGAATAAAGGAGGAGGGTTGTGTTAGGCTTCCGATAGCCAGCATAAAACTTTGTCGGATTTTTATACCATAGATTACACAAATTATGAGCATTGATTTGGGGTATCCCCACCTAACGACGTGCTATAGAGCCATAATGCAGTGATAAGTAAGCAAGGGCCACTATATTTTCGCCCGAATATAGTGAATCAATTACAGAGAGGATTCTCACATCATGGACGGGTGTAGGTAAAGAAGTTAGTATCGCTACATTGTCACCCGAATGTAGTGAATAATTTACAGAGAGGGTCTCCGCATTTTCAATATGGATAGATGCGGGGGGTAAGGAAGCTAGTCCTAGATAATAAGATTCGTATTGATTCTTGAAATATCGGAACATTATCCGCTAAGCTAATGGAGTTGGTAGATACTATGATTCGGAGAAAGATTCATATTCTATGTTTACAAGAGACAAAGTGGGTTGGAGAAAAAGTAAAGGAGATAGAGGATACTGGTTTTAAATTATGGCACTCAGGTAAGGAAAAGGCTCGAAACGGAGTTGGTATTATCACAAAATAAACATTTAAAGGATAGTATAGTAGACATACAATGATATAGTGACTAAATCATGACGTTGACATTAGTGTTAGGAGCAAAGGTTTTGAATATAGTTTGTGCTTACACACCCCAAGTAGGACTAGAAGATAGTATAAAGATAGCTTTTTGGGAAGAGTTAGATAAGGTGATTCAAAAGATTCCACAAAGGGAGATGATTTGTTTAGGAGACTTAAATGAACATGTCGGTAAAGAGGCATTAGGATATCAAGGTATTCATGAAAACTTTGGTTTTGGGGATATAAATAAGGTAGGGAGATTTTAAATTTTGCTATGGCATTTGATCTCTTTATAGTCAATACAATATTCAAAAAACGAGGTGAACATTTAATTACTTATAAGAGTGGCTTATCACAAACACAAATTGATTACTTTATTTCTAGAAAAAAAGATAGAGCGTGTTGTAAAGATTGCAAGGTAATTCCAGGAGAAAGCTTAACCACCCAACATCGACTTTTAGTTATGGATTTACAAATAAATAAATGGACAAAGAGGAAAAGAGTGCAATGAGCTATTCAAACTAAATGGTGGAACCTCAAAAGTGAGAAAGTAGATATATTTAAACAGAAAGTCCTTCAAGGAGATGTTTGGAATTATGTTGGTACACCTTGTGATATGTGGAACAATATGGCTATACATATTAGGAAAGTGGCGAAAGATGTATTAGGTGTATCTAAGGAAGGTGTACCGGCATAAAAAGAAGCTTGGTAGTGGAGTGAAGTAGTGCAAAATAAAATCAAGGCAAAGAGGGCATGTTACAAATTACATTATGCTAAGAAAACTAGTGAAACTTTAGAGTCTTATAAGAAAGCAAAGAAGGAAGCGAAAAAGGTTGTGAGTGAAGCAAAAGCTAAAATTTGGGAGGATTTATATAAAAGACTCAACTTAAAAGAGGGTGAAAGAGATATTTTTAGTATAGCTAGGGCTAGAGATAATAAAACTAAAGATTTTAATTATGTTAGATGCTTCAAGGACGATGATGAAAAAATTCTAGTGGCAAATGATAATATAAGAAATAGATGAAAAAACTATTTTTATAAGCTTTTTAATGAAAATAAAGATGTTAGTATTAGATTAGGAGAGTTAGCCCAATCAGAAAAGTATATAAACCATAATTTCTACCAACGTATTCAAAAGAATAAAGTCAAAGAGGCTCTTAAACATACGAAGGGTGGTAAATCGGTAGCACGAGACAATATTCCTATAGAAGTTTGGAAAATACTCAGAGAAATAGGAATCACTTGGCTCACAAGTTTATTTAATGGAATATGGAGAAACCAAAAGATGCCCGAGGAATGGAGAGCAAGTACACTTATACCATCTATAAAAACAAGAGAGAGATTCAGAATTGTGCGAATTATCAAGGTATCAAGTTAATGAGCCATACTATGAAATTGTGGGAAAGAATTATCGATCGTAGGTTAAGACAAGTATCAAGTACAACAGAGAACAAATTTGGATTCATGCCAGGCATATCCACTGTTGAAGTGATTCACCTTTTGAGACGTCTTATGAAACATTTTAAAGAAAAAAAGAAAGACCTTCACATGATATTTATTGATCTAGAAAAAGCCTATGATAGGGTACCAAGGGAGGTTCTTTGGAGAACCTTGGAAAAAAGAGGTATCCCATTGTCATACATAAACCTTATAAGAGACATATACGATGGTACAAAAACATGTGTGAGGACTCATGAAGGAAAGACAGATTTCTTTGAATTTAATATTGTGTTACATCAAGGATCAACTTTAATTCTATATTTATTTATAATGGTGATTGATGAGTTAATAAAATATATTCAAGATGATGTACCTTGGTGTATGTTATTTACAGATGACATTGTGTTAGTGAAAGAGTCTAAGTAAAAAGTTAATAGAAAATTGGAACTATGCAGAGAAGCATTAGAAAGGAAAGGCCTCCAACTTTGTAAAACAAAGACAGAATACATGGAATGTAAGTTTGATCATTTGGTTACTTTAGAGGACATAAAAATTAAAATTGGCACACATTGTATCCCCAAAAGGAAAATTTTAAATACTTAGGGTCAATTTTTCAAAGTAATGGAAGAATTGATGGATATGTTATGCATAAAATTAATGCTGGTTGGTTAAAATGAAGAGGAGCATCAGGTATTCTTTGTAATAAGAAGATACCATTAAAGGTAAAAGGTAAATATTATAGAGTAGCAATTAGACCTGCCATGTTCTATGGTTCTGAGTGTTGGGCAGTTGTAAACACCCCAAAATAAGATTATTTTCAAAACAAACACCTAGTTTTCAAAAACCATTTTCAAACCAATTTTGAACTTTCAAAAGCTCGGAGTTGCAAAGTTTTAAAATTTTGTCTCAAAATCCTTTAAAATAAAGGTTCTTAACCCGGGCCAAAACCCAAATTTTGTTAAGCAGCTAAATCAAGCAGGTGAATCCTGATCGAAAAATAGCTCCAAAACAGGTCGAAAAGCAAAAATTCAGCCCGGTTGGATGAAAACAAGGCCAAAAAGCAAAATGAACATCTAGGCCAGAAGCAGACTTCAGCCCCGGAATGGAAAATACGAAGACAAAGCATCGATAAAGATCTCAGAAATCCAACCCCAAGCTTGAAAAATCAGAAATCAAACAAAACGAAGTTTGAAAAGTGAGAAGATGGTCGGATAAGAAAGCTGGGAAAAACCTAGCCCAAAATGGAGCACTGAGAAAGCCAGGGACCGTGCAAAACCGCCCGTCTCAAAACACCAAGAAGGATTAAAGAAAGAAGATTTTGGATTGAATCTGAACATAAATATCTAGATCCAAACCCAAATAGTATTTGGATCGAATTTGGATCTCAAAGACCAAATTCAAGATCCAAACCCAAGACCCACCCCTTGGCCTATAAATAAGACTAAGGGGGGGTGAAAAAGTTCACGTGAACTTGTCTCGGAGCCTTGGAAAGAGAGAGAGTGAGTGGGTGCAAAAGTCAACATTGGTGGGCTATAGCCATGTGGGCTCAACCAAGGGTGAGGTGGGTTCAAGCCTTGTTGATCAAGACCTAGATTGGGGCTGCAACAACACGGCTGCAAATGACATGGACATGGGCTACACAAGGTGGACTCGGCTCCAAGAGGTAGGTCCCTAAACCTAACCCTGACCTAGCTACTAAACCTAACCCAAACCTAGCCTAGACTTAGCCCACTTGTCCCAACCAACTCCATTAAATCCCAACTAGACCTAGCCCATTTGCCCCAACCGACTCCATTAAACTCCACCCTAACCTAGCCATTACCGCCTCACTTCACCCAACCGACTCCACCCATAACCCCTAAACCGACTCCACTCAGCCATCACCTAAAACCTAACCGACTCAACCCTAACTATCCCAAATCGACCCCAAACCAGAATCGAGTGCACTTGGCACTCAGTCTGCCCTCCTTCTTCCGCGCTTCACCTACGCACCCCACCCGACCTGCTACGCCCCAACCAGCCTCACCCCTGCCTCACCTGCGCCCCTGCCTGCGCCTCAACAGCGCCCCTAGACACCCAACATGCACCCCCTGCCGCACCTCATCATCGTCCCGCACCCTAGCCACGATCTAGTAGCACCTCACAACCTGCACCCCAGCAGCGCCTCACCCATGCCTCATCTACGCCCCGGCCTGCTGTGCCCTAGCCGCTCCTCAGCAGCGCCCCTGCCGTATCCTAGCTGCGCCCCGGCTTGACACCCCAGCAACGCCCTTACTACACCCCAGCGGCGCCCCTACCACACCCCCAGCTACGCCTAGGCCTGTCCCAAAGTACTCCATATCCCGCACCCTAAACCAGCTGAGTGCACCTACCACTCGGCCAAGACTTGTTCGCCGTGCACCAACCTTGACAACCCACCCAACCGGCCTACCTTTGGCTGGCCTAGCTCCTTCCCCCCTTCCTAAACCAAAGCCTAGACCTAGCTAGGACCATACCCACCATATCCTAAACCTAACCCCTTAGGCGAACCCAGCCAAGACTAGGCCCAAACCCATTTGGATGCGCCCAAGTGAACCCACACCCAAGTCTCACGTCGGAACCCACCTAAAGGGACTTACCTCGTGGTTGCCAAGAAGGACGGACCCAAGCGACTCGAGAGGCAAAACCGACCACTTGTAAGTGTTATTTACATTTGGTTTTACATTACTCGTTTAAAGTAAATTCAATTTGATACGGGGTTGTAATAATGGAGCGAAGTCTCTCCCGAAATGTAATATTTGTGTATGATACACAACCACACACGTGCACTTGAGCCTTCTCGCTCTTAACTGTACACAAAGGACACCCACATGCACTTGAGCCATTTCGCTCTTATATTGCACACGATTGCACACACATTGAGCCTTTCTGCTCTTAAGCTAAACATATATACTTCAATTTGGGTATTTACTTTAGTGAAAGCTGTGTGAGTTGCAATTTCAATTTCACACAAAGACACCCACGCCCACTCGAGCCTTTTCGCTCTTCACACTCACACACATTGAGCCTTTCCGCTCTTAAGCTAAACATATATACTTCAATTCGGGTATTTACTTTAGTGAAAGTTGTGTTTGCAATTTAATTTCGGGTGGATTTACTTCAAGTTGTGTGAGTTGTCATTTCAATTTCACACGAGAAACATACACAAAGCACTCGAGCCTTTCTGCTCTTTACACTCACACACATTGAGCCTTTTCGCTCTTAGGATACAACATATTTATATATTTTCAAGTCATGTGAGTTTACTTTAAGTCGAGTTGCATTTTCCTTTGTGTGGATTTACATTTAAGTCGCGTGAGTTGCTTTACATTTCGGGTATTTACATTGGTGAAAGTTGCATGAGTTACACTTCAATTTCGGGTATTTACATTAGTGAAAGTTGTGTGAGTTGTCCTTTCAATTCGAGCCTAGCTCACATCATCACTTTCAAAACTTGAAGAGATTTTGCATCCTTGCATTCGTTCACTTTCAAAGAAACCTTGAATCCTCACACAAACCACGTTGAAAATAGGTCACATATTTACACACATATCAGGCCTAAATAGCTAAAACTCCAAAGACTTAGGGACGTCCAAAAGTCGTAATAAAATTTGCAAACAAGGCATACATCGAATTCGTAAAACACAGATATTTCAAAGTTTTGTAAAAATCGAAGTTTCTAAGCATTTAAACTGACCCTTGAGCATCGGTTTAAGAAGGTTTAAGCGAAAAGATCCCGCTTTCTCACAATCGCCAAAAAGTCAGAATATTTCAAAAACCTTTGCTAGCTTGAGTAAGCTAGCTAGCACGCTCGTAGAAACGACTTAGGTGCAAAAAGGTTCATTTTCGGTCTCAAAAACCAGGAGTGAAAATTTTGACGTTACAGTTTTTGGCACGCTTGGTGGGTCACGGGGCTTAAGCAAACTTCGATAAAACAAACAAAACTCTGAAATTTTTTCCAAAAAGTGTTTAAACTTTTGCCTATTTACATTTGTAGGATTTCAAAATTTGTTGAGTTATGTCTAGTTTAGGCTCCAATGAAGTGACTAGCCGAGCCTCGCACTCGTCAAGTTCCCTTTCGAAGAAAATTTCAAAAACTTAACTCAAATACAAAAAAGAAGAGTTAGAAAACTTGCACAAGGAATTCGAAGCAAAAATTGATGCAAGAATCGATGCCCTTAGCCAGGAGGCTGAGGCAGCCGTCTCCTGCTCATCTCATGGCGAACCCGCCAAAGCCAAGAAAAGACCTGCCAAGTCAAAAAAATATAAGGAAACCTCCGCAATGGAGGGGGACCAATATCACGATTCCTTCACACTGAAGGATCGAAAAGCCCTTCAATAACTGTTTAAGGGACAAAACAAAGAAAAAAGATTGTACGCCCTGTCTGACTTCCTTCCTTTAGATTATGAAACAGATAGCGATGACGATATACTGAATTTCCATCGGTATGATGGCACGGGGGATCCTAGATCCCACCTATAACTCTTTTATCGTAGAGCCCACAAAAAAAAAAGGACTCTGCGAAATGGATATATTGGTTTCCTCTTTCTCTCAAGGGGACTGCTTCAAAATGGCTTGCTTCCTACAACTTAAGCTAGTTCGCTACTTTTGAAGAGTTAGCGAATAGCTTTATGCAAAGATTTTCGCACAACGTGAAAGTAACGCCCACTTTGAACACCTTGAGGGACACAAAACAAGCTTCGAACGAGGATGTACATGCATTCATCGTTCGATGGAGGTCCCTCCTTGGGCAAGTAAGAGAGTCCATCTCCGAAGGATGCGTAGTAATGCTCATCCTCAAAAATTTTAAAATGGAGATAAAAACTCTTCTATCATTGCATGAAATTTCCACCTTTCACAAGTTAATTAAAAAAACTTCCCTATTTGAAACCAATCTAAAAAAGGGAGTCTACGATGACTTGTGGAAGGAAAAAATTCTTTAAAAAATGAGATTTGAAAAACCGGGAACTTACGGGCTACCCTTGGCGGACAAAGGGGCAAAACCCCAAAAGATTGCAAATGTCCGAGTGGAGTCAAACCCGGTGGGCACTTCAAAGAAGCTCGAACCAAAAAACGAGAAAAATTTTCAAAAAATATTTGAAAAACAGGAGTATACCCCATTGGGACAACCTGTCTCAGAGGTCCTTGACCTCCTACTCGCCTAAGGGTTGGTAATACTCCCTGAAATTCCCGAGGGGACCCCTCCAAAAGGGAGATTTTCGAACAAATTTTATAAATATCATCGGCTCAAAGGCCATGATATGAACAAATGTTTCTCCCTTTTAAATAAAATTGAAAACTTGATAGAGCAGGGCCGGCTCCAGGTCACTGAGGAACCAGAGTCTGCCCAAGTTGTGCTTAAAGAACCCTTCCCCAATCACGCAAGTACCAGTGGGAAGGGAAAAGAGGTATGTGCTTTCTCAACTTCGAAAGGTTTAGTGCATGCATCATATACTGGCTTCACTACTTATCACACACCACCTTTTCTTATCATATACAAAAAAGCCACACAAGTAGTGATCCGAGGAGTGCTTAGAGTCCCGCCCCCAGCTAGAGCTATCTTGGAAATTTAGGGTGCTCCAAAGCACAAAAATAGAGCCAACATAGGAGCGAGCCTTAGAAAAGGTGTGGGAGAGGTGACTAGGTTCGGAAGGATCTATCAACCCCCATATCTAGAAAGAAATGCTAAAAAAGTGGCCAGTATTCCTTTCCCTTCAAAAGCATGCATTCTTAGGGCATCGCAAATCATGGATAAACGTAAAAACGTTTTAACCCATATGATATTGAAAATCATTTTTCCAAGATCCCGATAAACATGTCTATCCTAGAGTTAATCCAAACTTCTCCTAGGCATAGACAAGTTTTAGAAAAAATCTTAGAAAGAGCCAAGGTTAACGTGACCAAAACTCTTGAGTCCTTGTCCTTCTTAGTGGCACCCATCTGTGCAAAAACGCTAATTGTGTTCTCGAAAGATGAAATAGAAAGACTATATGAAACCCACAACCAAGCCCTACATATCGAGGTAGTATTGAATCATCATCCTCTAGATAGGTGTTTGGTTCATGGGGGAGGAGGTCTCAACATTCTTCTGCTACACGTGGCTTGTCAAATTGGAGTCACCTTGACTTCTATAAATCCAAGCCCCATAGTTATCACTCGATACGATGAGAATGCATCGAAATCTTTGGGAGCCAAAGAGTTACCCATGGAAATAGGGGGCATAACCCACGCAGGGGTGTTCCATGTCTTAGACATACACCCCCATTACAACCTACTGCTGGGAAGACCATGGATACATAGCCTTCGGGCTGTGTCATCCACCTTTCATAGGTATGTAAAAATCCCCCATGAGAACCAAATCGTGGTAATTCTGGGCGAAAGCCATCCACAACTGAGGAGAGTTCAAAACTTCCCCTGCTTGTCAAGTCAAAAGGCCTACAAGACCAACCCCGTGAAATCCTTGGACGAATCATACGAATTCGTCCTCCAAAAACCTAAGAGGGTCGTGTATGTCAAGGGGCAGCCCAAAGCTGCACCGCCAAAAGTCGTGACCATCCTAGGTAAATCCAAACTCCCCATATTTCCAAAATCCCTAAACAAAAAGCCATTTGAGCATGCCATGGATGACAACAAGTTCCAAGGTCATCCTCTGTATAAAGAATTCTCAAAAACCAAAAAACCTTGGAACATGCTGCTAAACATGGGTTACATACCCTACCAAAGTTTAGGAAACAAAAACCGAGGTTGTCTAGAGCCTATATTTCCACACCCAAATCCAAATAGGTATGGGATAGGCTACATTCCAAGCATACCCCCAGAACCACCACTTACGACCACTTGGGTCAAGGGTGCCCTGGAACCTACTAAAACCGAGATCTATGGCTTGGATCTCTTATTTAGAGACTGATTCATGGCATTTTCTTTGTAGGTATGATGGAAGACCCCTCCTTAAATAAAAATCCAAAAAACTTACAAATTTTTAAAATCCAAAAACAATTGGAAAAACCTCAAAACCCAAAAACATTGGAAAATTACGAAAAAACCAAAAAAAGTGTAATTTGCATTTCGCCTAATGTCTTGTCTTTACAAAAAACCAAAAATATGGAAAAACCAGAAATTACCAAAAACAAAATTGTGTACATACCAGCTCCTGGTAAAAATTTAGGAAAAGCCAAGAAATTTAAAGAAAAAGTTGTCTTTATAAAAGGCCCAAAATCCTCAAAACTTGCAAAGATTTCAAAACCAAAACCAGGTGTTTGTGAAAAGCATGCATCAACTCCAACTTTCCTAGGATTCAAAATTCTCGAGAATGATCAATGCATGGAGGAGGATCCCCTTTTCCCTGAGGAGGATCAAACCTCCGAGCTTCCCGAGTTTCACAAAATCCTTGACTTAGAAAAACCTTTAAATTCTGTAGGAGGAGATTTTATAGAAATCGACCTAGGGAGTGAGTCAAAATCAAAACGTGTTAAGATAGGCACATGTCTGCATGAGCATGAAAAAGCATCATTCATTACATTCCTGAAAGCCTACATAGATATGTTTGCATGGACCTACGAAGACATGCTGGGTCTAGACCCAAAAATTGTAGAGCATTGTCTTCTCCTAGACCAGATGCAAAACCTAAAAAGCAAAAACTTAGAAAGATCCATCCGAACATACACTCTCAAGTGAAAGAGGGTTTAGAAGATCTTCTAAAAGCTGGATTTATAAAACGCATTGCGTATTCTGATTGGCTTTTAAATATAGTTGTAGTTCGAAAATCTAATGGGAAAATTCAAATTTGCATCGATTTCAGAAATCTGAACAAATCCACTCCAAAAGATAACTTTCCTTTGCCAAACATTGATTTGATAGTGGACAACACTGCAAATCACGAGATGTTTTCTTTTATGGATGGCTACTTGGGTTATAATCAAATCAAGTTAGCCCCAAGAGATCAGGCTAAAACTGCTTTTACTACACCCTATGGCACATACTGCTACACAATTATGCCCTTTGGATTGAAAAATGTCGGTGCCACATACCAAAGAGCCATGACTACCATTTTTCACGACCAAATTCATGAGCTCTTAGAAGTATACGGGGATGATCTCTTGGTGAAATAAAAAACCTCATGCACACACATCGAATCTTTGCAAAAAGTTTTCGAAAGACTGAGGCTTTACAAAGTGAAACTAAACCCTCAAAAGTGTGTCTTCAGAGTGGAATCAGGTAAGCTTTTAGGTTTTATGGTAAGCCAAAGGGGCATTGAAGTTGACCCCTCTAAGTGTCGAGCCATCATAGACATGTCTCCACCCTTCAACTTAACTCAAATCCGAAGCCTCCAAGGTCGCCTCAAATCGATTAGAAGGTTTATTTCAAACCTCACAACAAGATTTAAACCTTTCAATAAGCTTTTGAGAAAAGGGGTGAAGTTTATATGGGACCATGATTGCCAAAAAACTTTCGAAAGATTAAAAGCGTATTTGGTTAATCCTTCAGTTTTAAAACCTCCAAAGCAAGGAAAACCACTTTTACTTTACATTTCTGTGCATATGAATGCATTGGGTGCTTTATTAGCTCAATATGAGAATGATACCCATAAAGAGTATGTTATTTACTACATTTCGAAAACTCTATTGGCTTATGAAAGAAATTATCAAGCCATGGAGAAAACGTGCTTGGCCTTGGTATGGGCTTGCCAGAAATTTAGACACTACTTCCTAGATCATGAGATCTCGATAGTATCTAGGCTTGATCCAATCAAGCACTTGTTTGAAAAACCTATCCTCACAGGTAGGTTGGGTAAATGGAGGGCATGTCAATGCAAACATGATGGCTATGAAAATACTTAGAGCCGGTTATTTTTGGTCCACTCTAAAGCAAGATTGTTATGATCATGTTAGGAAATGTCACCCATGTCAAGTGCATGGACACGCCATTCATATTCCATCATCAACCTTGCATTCCATTCCGTGGCCCTTCACCATGTGGGCGTTTGACATCATAGGACCAATCTCCCCGAATGCATCAAATGGACACAGGTTCATCCTAGCAGCCACCGAGTATTTTTCTAGATCGGTTGAAGCTACCTCCCTGACTAATGTCCAGGGACAACATGTAGTGGCGTTCATTAAGAAGAATATCTTGGCTTGATATGGAGTTCCAAGAGACCTAGTGTCTGATAATGGCACCCCCTTCAAGAATGAGAGGATGGAAAAATTATGTAACACCTATGGCACAACTCATCACTTCTCATCGCCCTACTACCCTCAAGGCAACGGCCAAGCCAAAGCCACCAACAAGACTCTCATAAGTATCATTGAGAAAACCTTAGAGAAGGGTAGGACATGGCATGAGAAGCTTGATGAAGCCTTATGGGCTTATAGGACTGTAAACACCTCAAAATCCCATGATTTTCTCAAATATGCCTTATTTCACAAAAGCAGCCCCAAAGGCCTATTTTGAGTCTGAAAACCCAAGAGCCTTCCAAACAACCTTGTACATACTTTGAACCTGTATATATGTTTTAAAACTTTATACATATAGTTTTAGACTTTAAAAAGTCTTTTAAACCCCGAAAGCCACCTAGCCTGACAAAAGTAGGACCGAAAAGGCAAAGGAGAGCCCGGGGCAAGCCCGGCACATCAACTCTCATGTCAAAAGCATCCCCAAATTCTCAGACATCCAAGCCCCAGATATCAGAAATTTGCTTAAAATGAACTCCTGAAGGTGAGAAGAAGAGTGGACGACAATGTTGGCGAAGACCCAATGCAAGACGGAGTATTGATGCAGTCAGGCCCCGCACAAACCGTCCGTTTCGAAACGCCATGAAGGAATAAAAAAATCAGATTTGGGCCGGATCTGAACCATATATATCCACATCCAAACCCAACATGTATTTGGATTTGGATCCCAAGATTCAAATCCAATATCTACATCCATGGCCCACATCACCTCATAAATGGAGGTGAGGGGCCCACAAAAATTTCACGTGAAAAGCCTTGGAAGGCTTGGGTAGAGAGAGAAAGGGGGGGATAAAGTATGAGTGAGAAAGTTGGTAGACTTGACTTTTGGTCAAGAGTGGGTTAGCCTTGTGGGTTTAACCTAGAGTGTGGGTTTAAGTTCATATGCACCTACACCTGACCTAGGGTTGCACCAACTTAGACACGACTGCAACTTGAACCAATGGACCGGCGCCAAGGGTGGTTCCTAAACCTAGCCCTAGGCTAGCTCACCTCACCTAGCCACTTTCCCTAAAACCTGACCTAAACCTAACCTAGACCTAACCCTTCTCACCCAAAACTGCCCCAACCTCACCTAGCCGACTTCACCTAGCTAGACCACCTAGACCCTCACCAACTAAGCCTAAACCCACCTTAGTGCACCTAATTAAACCCCTAACCACTATGTCCCAGCCCACCTAACCGGCCTACCCCAAACCACTAACCAGCCCCCTCTAACCGACCTATCCCAAACCATGTCCCATGCCCACCTTATTACAAATATCTGGCCCACAACCCCCTAACCGACCCAGCCTATAAAAACCCCTCTTCATTGCGGGTTTCTCTCTCTCTCTCCTCCACCCTCTCCATGATCCAAGGCCACCTTCCATCCACCTGCCATTCCACCGCCACTCCACCACCCGGCCAGCACCTCTCCACTCCAACCGACTCCATCACCTTTCACCTTCGACGAGGAGCACCTTCCCGGTTGCCACTCTTCTTTCGCTACCATTCGGCCACCACTTCCATCCACCATTACCGCCTCCATTCTTGGTTAGTACCCCACCTCAACCTCATCTAACCTTCATCCTCTCTTCACCCCTTCTTCCCCGCCAAGCACCACTCAGCCAGCACCTGCCACTCTATCACTCGGCCAGCACCTGCCCCTCCTTCCACTCAGCCAGCATCAAGCCACCTTCTTCCGGCCACCACACTTCAACATCACCTGCCGCCAACCTACACCCAAGGAGCTCTCCTTTGGCTGCCCAAGGCGACTCACGAAGCCAAGTCTGAGTAAGTTGAACATGGACCAACTACATGTAAGTGTCTTAATTTGGTCTATTATATGAACTTGCTCACATTTAATTAAATTTTGATACAGGGTTATAATAATGGAGCGTTGTCTCCCCCCAATTGTAATAACGTGGTTTGACACACCAACACACACGTGCACTTGAGCCTTTCTGCTCTTAGTTGCATACTTTTTGGCACACACACGGGGTTTGACAGCCCCTAAGATATAGTTATATTTATATATATTCGGTTGCATGGGTTTTCCATTACAAGTCGTGGGTGTTGTCTTTCAATTCTACACTCACACACATTGAGCTTTCGCTCTTACTCCCATGACCCTAATAAGGGCCATATTGCAATTTTATTTGGGTGTTTCATTCAAGTCATGTGCGTGGTCTTTCAATTCTACACTCACACACATTGAGCTTTCGCTCTTACTCCCAAGACCCTAATAAGGGCCATATTGCAATTCTATTTGGGTTTTACATTACAAGTCGTGTGAGTTGTCTTTACATATATACACAACACCCATGCACACGTTGGCTGCCTTCGGGCCCATATATATTATAAGTATTTCCCTTCCGCTATGTCTTTAAGATTCGGGTTTTAAGGTTCAGCTGTGTGAGTAGTCTTTCCATATACATGACACACACTTACACAATTGAGCCTTTCCGCTCTTAAGATATAGCTATATTTCCCTTTTGCAATTTACATTACGCAATTTTCCTTAAGCATTGTCTTTCAATTCGGGTTTTCCCTTGGAGTTGTGTGAGTTTGCATTGCATATTCGCCATACTACGAGTTAGGACGCATATTGCATCAAAGCAAACCCACACTCCCGTGCAAAAATCGCCCAACTTAGGTCACTTGCGCACACACCTAGTTGGCTCTAATAGCATAAAACATTGAAAGACATAGGCACGTGCAAATCTCATGTGAAATAAAACTTGCAATCATACAAACAAAACCCAAACACTTCGGGTATTTTCAAAGAGGTTATTTGTTTAAAACGACTTTTGCCAAGCGTACAGACTGACCCTTGCGCATCGGTGCAAGAAGGCCTGCGACGAAAAGAGCTCACTTGCTCACAGTCACCCCGAAAGAGTCAGATTTCAAAAAATTACTTCGCTAGCTTGAGTAAGCTAGCTGACACGCCCTTGTTATAAAAACGACTTAGACACACGAAAAGGTTCACTTAGGGCCTAAGAACCGGAAGTGAGAATTTTTCGTGTCTACAAGGACTTCCATCCAAACTCCCACAAATGCCACGCCATTTGAGTTGATTTATGGCACAAACGCTATTCTCCCCATTCATACCAAATTGCATTCATTCTATACATCACTTGCACTCAACCTTACCCTAGAGACTTTTCAGCATGCTAGAATGGCCGAGCTTGAATTGTTAGATGAAAGAAGGCTCCTTTCTATGGATCATGTACATGCATACCTACAAAGGATAGTCCGACATTATGAAAAGCATATGAAGCCTCGCCACTTCAAAGTGGGAGACCTTGTTTTGAAAATCATCCACCATCGTGGCCCACATCCACTTGGAAAGTGGCGGCTCAAGTGGGATGGTCCTTATGTTGTACGTGGAACCACCACGAACAATGCATATTGGTTAATCGATGTTGAGGGTAGAAATTTAGCAGACCCTATGAATTTCCAATATTTGAAAAAATACCATGTGTAGGGTCTAAGCTGAATACCCTTGTGAAAAGGTTTTGAGGGAATCTCCTTTGAAATTTCGTGAATGAGGATCAAAGTGGATCGTATGACCCTGAATGAGGGAATCGATGCTTGTGAAAAAGCGGAGTTTTCAAAAATAGATGGGTTACATTTCAAAAGTCTTCATCTTATAAAGGAAGGCCTTGTTCAATATAGCAAAATACTTGCAAGTAGTACATGCTATTTCAAAATAGGTTGATCTTGGATAAATCGAGTAAATCATTGGGATAAGTCTTTCCCCTCTTCTTTTCTCCTCCCCAAAAGGAAAATTTGGCAAAAAGCAAAAAAAGAGAATCCCTCCAAAAAGTCTCTTTCCAAAGGAAAGCAGAATTACAAAGAAAAATCGTTCTTCAATGGAAAAAAGGAAAACAAAAAGAAAATCCTCCCAAAGGGAGACCCTCTATGAAAGAAAAAGAAAAAAATTGCCAAAATGCTCAAAAGAGCAAAATTTTCCGCCTCTTTGCCTCTAACCACGGGACGCTTCAGAAGGGACCATGGTAACTCTTTTCCCCATCCCTATGATTTATCCCAAGTGAAGAAAGATTCATTTCAAGGAGTCCTAAAGTAAAAATAGGATATGCTTTCTTGAATCTCATTTTGTTTGGC
The DNA here is from genome assembly GCA_036023115.1 of Brasenia schreberi. Taxonomy (NCBI): domain Eukaryota; kingdom Viridiplantae; phylum Streptophyta; class Magnoliopsida; order Nymphaeales; family Cabombaceae; genus Brasenia; species Brasenia schreberi. The sequence continues at coordinate 6,852,189 of JAYKKT010000076.1, read as the reverse complement.
GTAGAAATTTTGAAATGCTTCCTGATTTCCTTATAAAAACCTCTGTTAGAATAGCGAGTGTTAAGACTCAAGTGAAGGGAATGTAAGAAGCTGAAAATCCTTGTGATTGCAGCTAAAAGGGTTTTCCCTCTTTCAAAAATCGAATTGAGAAAAACCCTGAACATCGAGCAACATAAGACTAGCTCACTTGGTGCAGTCGGTCTTCATAAGCCTCCCAAGCTTGATCGTTGCATAAAACAGGTCTCTAGAAAACCATCTTTTCTAGCATGTCATCCATGTCATCCACTCATACGTGCACACATGGTCGTCAAATGCATGATCCCAATTAGGACCAATCACATTAGAAAAGTCCCCTTTAGCGAAAATCCCCTCTTACCAAGCATAAGTAAAAAGTTTTTCTTTGAAAACTGGGACGATCCATATTCTCGAGGACGAATCCAAGGAGAAAGCAAAAAGGGGTGTTGTCTTCTTTGCCATTATCCAAGGAAAAAGCAAAAAGGATGAATCCAAGGAGAAAGCAAAGAGGGGCATCTATAAACACCCCAAAATAAGATTATTTTCAAAACAAACACCTAGTTTTCAAAAACCATTTTCAAACCAATTTTAAACTTTCAAAACCCCAGAGTTGCAAAGTTTTAAACTTTTGTCTCAAAATCCTTTAAAATAAAGGTTCTTAAAACCGGGCCAAAACCCAAATTTTGTTAAGCAGCTAAATCAAGCAGGTGAAGCCTGATCGAAAAGCAACTCCAAAACAAGTCGAAAAGCAAAAATTCAACCCGGCCGAATGAAAACAAGGCCAAAAAGCAAAAGGAACATCCAGGCCAGAAACAGACTTCAGCCCCGGAATGGGAAATACGAAGACAAAGCACCGATAAAGATGTCATAAATCCAACCCCAAGCTTGAAAAATCAGAAATCAAATAAAACGAAGTTCAAAAGGTGAGAAGATGGTCGCACAAGAAAGTTGGGAAAAAATCAGCCCAAAACGGAGCACTGAGGAAGCCAGGGCCCGTGCAAAACCGCCCGTCTCAAAATACTAAGAAGGACTGAAGAAAGAAGATTTTGGATTGGATCTGAACATAAATATCCAGATCCAGAACCAAATAGTGTTTGGATAGAATTTGGATCTCAAAAACCAAATCAAAGATCCAAACCCAAGACCCACCCCTTGGCCAATAAATAAGATCAACGGGGGGTGAAAAAGTTCACGTGAACTTGCTTGGGAGCCTTGGGAAGAGAGAGAGTGAGTGAGTGGGTGCAAAAGTCAACATTGGTGGGCTATAGCCATGTGGGTTCAACCAAGGGTGAGGTGGGTTCAAGCCTTGTTGATCAAGACCTAGCTTAGGGCTGCAACAACACGGCTGCAAATGGCGTGGACATGGGCTACACAAGGTGGACTCGGCTCCAAGAGGTAGGTCCATAAACCTATAAACCTAACCCAAACCTAGCCTAGACTTAGTCCACTTGCCCCAACCGACTCCATTAAATCCCACCTAGACCTAGCCCACTTGCTCCAACCGACTCCATTAAATCCCACCCTAACCTAGCCATTATTGCCTCACTTCACCCAACCGACTCCACCCATAACCCCTAAACCGACTCCACTTAGCCATCACCTAAAACCTAACCGACTCAACCCTAACTATCCCAAACCGACCCCAAACCAGAACTGAGTGCACTTGAGACTCGATCTGCCCTCCTTCTGTTGTGCTTCACCTATGCACCCCACCTGGCCTGCTGTGCCATAGCCGCGTGCCTGCTTTGCCCCAACCAGCCGCACCCCTACCTCACCTGCGCCTCAGCAGCGCCCTTGCACACCTAGCCTGCACCCCCTGCCGCACCTCATCACCATCCCGCACCCCAACCGCGCTCCAGCAGCACCTCACAACCTGCACTCCGGCCTGCACCCCAGCAGCGCCTCACTCGTGCCTCATCTACACCCCGGCCTGTTGTGCCCTAGCCACGCCTCAGCAGCGCCCCTGCCGCACCCCAGCTGCGCCTAGGCCTATCCCAAAGTACTCCATATCCTTCACCCTAAACCAGCCGAGTGCACCTAGCAGTCGGCCAAGACTTGTTGGCCATGCACCAACCTTGACAACCCACCCAACCGGCCTGCCTTTGGCTGGCCTAGCTCCTTCCCCCCTTCCTAAACCAAAGCCTAGACCTAGCTAGGACCATACCCACCATATCCTAAACCTAACCCCTTGGGCGAACCTAGCCAAGACTAGGCCCAAACCCACTTGGATGCGCCCAAGTGAACCCACACCCAAGTCTCACGTCGGAACCCACCTAAAGGGACTTACCTCGTGGTTGCCAAGAAGGACGGACCTGAGCGACTCAAGAGGCAAAACCAACCACTTGTAAGTGTTATTTACATTTGGTTTTACATTACTCGTTTAAAGTAAATTCAATTTGATACGGGGTTGTAATAATGGAGCGAAGTCTCCCCCCGAAATGTAATATTTGTATATGATACACAACCACACACGTTTACTTGAGCCTTCTTGCTCTTAACTGCACACAAAGGACACCCACATGCACTTAAGCTTTTCCGATTGCACACACATTGAGCCTTTCCGCTCTTAAGCTAAACGTATATACTTTAATTTGGGTATTTACTTTAGTGAAAGTTGTGTAAGTTGCAATTTAATTTCGGGTGGATTTACATTCAAGTCGTGTGAGTTTACTTTAAGTCGAGTTGCATTTCCCTTTGTGTGGATTTACATTTAAGTCATGTGAGTTGCTTTACATTTCGGGTATTTACATTGGTGAAAGTTGCGTGAGTTGCACTTCAATTTCGGGTATTTACATTAGTGAAAGTTGTGTGAGTTGCCCTTTCAATTCGAGCCTAGCTCACATAATCACTTTCAAAACCTGAAGAGATTTTGCATCCTTGCATTCGTTCGCTTTCAAAGAAACCCCAAATCCTCGCACAAACCACGTTGAAAATAGGCCACATATTCACACACATATCAGGCCTAAATAGCTAAAACTCTAAAGACTTAGGGTCATCCAAAAGTCGTAATAAAATTTGCAAACAAGGCATACATCGAATTCATAAAACATTGATATTTCAAAGTTTTGTAAAAATCGAAGTTTCTAAGTGTTTAAACTGACCCTTAAGCATCGGTTCAAGAAGGTTTAAGCGAAAAGATCCCGCTTTCCCACAATCGTCAGAAAGTCAGAATATTTCAAAAACCTTTGCTAGCTTGAGTAAGCTAGATGGCACGCTCGCAAAAATGACTTAGACGCGAAAATGTTCATTTCCGGTCTCAAAAACCAGGAGTGAAAATTTTCACGCTTACAGTAGTTAACCATTAGCATATACAAAAGATGTTTATGACAGAAATGAAGATGTTGAGATGGATGAGTGGTCATACAAGAAAAGACCGTATACATAATAAGGTTATTAGAAACAAATTAGGAGTGACACTAATAGAGGATAAAATAAGAGAATATCATTTAAGATGGTTTGGACATATAGAAAGAAGATGAGAAGAACCTGTAAGAAGGTATGAAAAACTAAATTTGGAAAATATTAAAAGAGGTAGAGGACGACCACAAAAGTGTTGGAAAGAAACAATAAAGAATGATCTAGCTTATTGTGAGTTTACTGCTAACATGGTACATGATAGAGCTCTGTGGAAACAAAGAATCCATGTAGCCGACCTTGTCTAGTATGGGAAAAGGCTTAGTTGTTGTTGTTGTTGTTGCTATTGTTTTTGACAAGGTTTTGATAAATTTATATTAGCTATTTTTGTTGTATTTGGGAACAAGTTGTATGTTCAGGATTCACATTATAAAATGTGATTTATGTTTTCAACGAGTTTGGCTAGATGGCCGCCAAGTCCATGTTGATTCATATTTATTGGGGAAGTTTATTTAAGCATTTGATATAGTGTTCTTGGAATTATGTTTGTGGATTTGGCAGTGATAAGATTTTAGTGATTTGTATTACTGGTTGTAATTGATTTCATCATTTATTATTGTGTTATTTGAGAGTCTATGTAATGAACTATATTGTGATTGATATCATTACTCATATAAATGTTTGAGAAGTTTTAGCAATGGGTTTGTCGGATTAAATCTAGGTTGTGGATTAAAATTTTCTTTTGGCAAATGTTAAGGTGAAATATGTGAGCTATTTGCATAAATTTTGTGGTCATTTAACTTGCTTTTGTGGCATTTGTGTTTGAACATGCACTTCATTTTAAAGAAAAATTCATCGCAATTTTTTTAAGAGTTGTGTAAACGTATGAAGGATTTAAAGCTTTTGTTGGTTGTATGAATGTTCATGCCTTATATGGTTTTTTTTCATAGGGTAGGTAGGCAACCCTAGTTACAATACAAAATATTTTGATACATATGTATGGGGTCTTTGGATATGATTATAAATATTATGATAGGTGCTTTTAGGGATGTTGCTTTGAAGTAACTTTAGCTTGTCGATACCTTGTGCATTGTGAATAGATGAATTCGTAACCACAAGGTTAAACTATTTTACAGTACAATAAGGATTTTGTGACTTAAGAAAAAAATGAATGAACCTGCACATGTACTTTTTTGTACATGTGGTTGATCAAGAATTTTGTTAGGAGACCATGCTTTGCTTTGATTTTAACATGCACGCATGAATTTAACTTTGTTGGGTCAAGGATATTGTTTGAGTATGTGTATTAAGATAAGTAGATATGTCCAAAGTTTTGAGTTAAATGTGTATTTGTTAAGTAGAAGCTGATTGAGAGCTTTGCATGTCGGATAACTTGTTAGCGAGTTTGATTCAAATTTCGGGGATGAAACTTTTCTAAGGGAGTAGATAGTAGTCCTCAGTTTTTGGTTAGACTGAGACCCGCATATGATTCAGGCCAATTGAGAAAAGGAAAAGAAGATGAAGAGAAAAAATGGGGAACCTGATGGATGAGGTAGATTCCCTATGATGTTTGTAATTGTGATGATTATTGTTGAAAGATATTTATGCATTTTATGAATATTGAGTATGAATCATGTGTGTGGCTAATATGAGCGAGATAAGAATTGAAATTAAATTCCACGAGATACTACCCCTGCCCACGGATTGTTCGACTCCCAAGCATTTCGGATAGAGGTAGTACAATGCGTATGCCTAGGGCATCCTACCATGAAAGTTGGTGGATTAACTATGGTTGACATGCCTTGGATGTTGAGGAGAGTTGGATGACTCCTGCACTCTTGACCAAGTGGATGAGCCTAACCATCTAAATTTAAAATTATGTGCATGTGTGGATAATTATGAATGTTATTGTTGGATTTAAATTGTTTTAAAATGGTGTTTATTTCTAAAGATTGATAAATCTTTTGCATTGTTATTTAAGATTTGTATGCTACTACTATGATACCACAGGAAGTGGTGACTCACTTACTGGTCACATGTTGGTGTGTTCATTCCTTTATTATATTATTTTATAGGTTAAGCTTACAGGTCAAAACTCTGGAACAGGTTATCTCAGGTTGATTGTAGTCTATCTGATGCTTAAGAAAATAAAGAGTATCATATAACAGTTTCAGAAAAGATTGCATTGGTTTGTAAAAAATATGCATTATGGACTTGGTTTATACCATATAGTTATTAAGTTGCAAATTCCATTGGACCATATTAATATTAAAAACTTTAGATGAGATTGTTCATATTTGGAATTTCTAGTCATCTCACTTCTGGGCTTGTGGTGCCAACATTGTATCGGTTAGCATGAGGTCCACCATGGTGGAGGCCACCACTCAAGGTGTGAGGTAACTAATTGGTTCTGAAGAACTTATAACAATAGGACCAAGCAAAACCAAACAGCACCATCAGCACGCAATAAGATATTGTCGAAGCCAGTGGGCAATCATTTTGTGACCATTGTAGAGTTACATTTAGATAGCTTACTACGTCTTTTCAGTCATCGATTATAATCAACAACATTTAATATAAAGACCTTGTTGAACTCTGGCCAGCCAATCTTATGCTTTGGTTTGGCTCGGACCTTCGAACTGTGAGCCGAACTACAAATTCTTTTCTCTCACTCGTTCGGTTCAGTTACATCTGTTCCTTGAGCACGTCCAATTCACCTTCGATTATAATTTTTCTCACTCGTTCGGTCCCGATACATAATGTCACCAATAAGATTGTGGAACTAAAATCATGAGTGCGAAGCCACATGCATGAGTCGATTTCCTTCAATGCCATGGGTAATTTTGTTGACACTCACTATTTTTTATACTATACAACTTGAACTTGTTATTTGGTACATAATTTTTTACATAAGTTTTAGATACGTTATAATATTATCCTTTTTATTTTTTTGAGATACCTTATAAATATTTTAAATCATACTAATGTCAATGAAAAGTAATGGGAATGCATGAGTAGACATATGAGAAGTAGGCAGGAAGTAATTTATATATAAAGTGATAAAAGTCTAAACAATCAACTGCCAAAGCTAGAACAGTGGGAGGCAATTGTGTCTTAAACACAATGTGCTGAAGTTTTTAGTTGCATCCTGGATGATGAGGACTAACACAGGACGATGGAATTATTCTCGATGATATTTGCATTATTGTAGCAAATTTTAATGATATTAATGATATAGTAATTAAGAGAGAGTGTCAAAGGGTGGCAGATGCTTTAGCAAATTAAGGATAAGGGAATGGTTTCGATCCCTGCCAATTTTGATTGTTAACATGTAATGTGCTGCTATGCTGTAACATGTTTGGTACTATTCTCAAAACATACACTTATATATAGAAAGAACGTGGTAAATATGTATAACCATAAATTATGCTTAAACATCCTTAAAGACCTCAACAGTAAATCAATGTGATAAATGGCTTTGACCAAAATTGAAAACTATTACTTTTCGTATAGTGCATTTAATGCAAGTAGTACTATTTTACTTTTTCTTAAATATATCATCTTGACTTTAATGATAAAACCGTTGAAATATTTAAGTAGATTTAAATTGATGAACATATGTATAGGTAATGCATTCTATATATAATATATATAGAGAGAGTGATATTTGAGTAGGGACAGTGAGAGAGACACCTAATTGTGCCTAAATATCCTTCAAAATTTCAGCCATTAAATATTTACACAAACGGTTGATATTTGAACTAAAAAAGCAAAAAAAACTATTGTACCTATTTGTAAGCGTATTAAATGCACTTGGTGCTATTTTACCTTTTGTTTATACATCTTAGCCATTGATGACAATGATTGAAAAGTTGAGAATAATTATACCCGTGGACTATACTCTCCGTATATTTTCACACGTATATATACATATGTAGCGAGAGACAAATTAGTACATGTACACATAGTTAGATGCTTAAAAATACTTAAGAATTTCAAATGTTTGAACGGTAAGATCAGTAATTGAGATTCAAATTTTGAAAGTAAAAAGTACTAAGTCCGAAAAATGTGTCTAAAAAAAACTAATGTATTTTTCACTTTGAAATTCCAATGCCGATCTTGTCGATCGGATGATTGAGATCCTTAAGTGTAGATTAGAGCATGGAGGAGTGTGCCCATGGATTAACCTCTCTCTCTCTCTCTATATATATATATATATGTATGTATATATATATATATATATATGTATATATATATATGTATATATATATATATATGTATATATATATATGTATATATATATATATATGTATATATATATATATATATATATATATATATATGTATATATATATATATATGTATATATATATATATGTATATATATATATATATATATGTATATATACATATACATAGTGGTGGATCTAAGAATTTATTTTGGGATGAGGTGAAAAATAAGGTACAAAAAAATAAAAATTAAGATAAAATAAAATAATATGTAATGAAATATGTAGTATTCAACAATGAGAAAAACAAATTCATCATAAAGTATATGAAAAACAATTCACTACATACTTAAACAATATTACATATACCCATTTCATTAGCATCATATTCCAAAATATTGTTTAAGCTACAAATCTCTATACATTAAATAAAGAAACATAATTGCACATACCTATTTTATTAGAAAAACAAGATGGTCTAGTTAGGACGGGATCTTCAATTAATCTTCTTTTAAAAAATCTTTTCATAACTACATATATGAAAAACCAAAATGCATGATTAAAGAAACATCACTTAAAGATTATAATTATCCAACTCCTACCTAGCCAACACACATACGACATAAAAGGAGACATAAAACTGAAAAGCCTTAATTAAAATATAGAATATACGCAAAAGGATACAAAAAATGATATATTTCAATATGCATTATGATTAACGATACATGAGACATAAAACTAAATCCCTAATTCTATATGGTCCATAGAGTACCAAATTACAATTAAAAAACCTAATTAGCAGGATCGTTCACTTATGTAATGTTTGCTTTCTGCACAAAGCGAGAGGTATGCTCAATTTATTGACAAAACTATCAAAGAAATGCAATAAAACAAATACAACCAGAAAGAACCACGTATTTTCAGCAACACATTATGGCATAGATGTTGAAAATAAATTGTCATCTTTGGGAATCCGAATCCTTCATCGGCTACTTAAACTCATAATCCCTTTTTGAATTAAACCTCCATAACTAAACAAAATAATCAAATGTGGCATTGATTTTCTCACCTTTGGTCATAGAAAACAATGCTAGCCTTGCTCGTGCAAGATTTGTGATGTATCTAACCGAAAATCTGTATCAAAAGAAAGGAGAAATACAACCAAACAAAAGGAAAAGAGAGTTAATAGTAGCCTTAAACACTTTCCAATCACCATTATGACCGTCATGTTTTCCTCTATGAAGGACAACATTTGGCTCATCCAAGAATGGAAAAGTTAGGAATGATGGTATTGGAAAATAAAGAGAGGTAGAAGAGAAAGTGAAAGCATCGGACACAATAATACAGGGCCTTATTCAATATGGATTTATGCAAAAAAAACTATCAAATCCTAATTATATACCATCCATATCCTTGCATTACCTAAAACTGGAAAGAAAAAATGATTATCATATGTTAGGAGGCTAAAGACGAAGGAAGAGCAAAGTTGGAGAGCCGGATGATTTGGGAGAGAAGACAATGCGAGGAGGAGCTTAATATAAACGCATGAGCAAAGGCAAAGCCGAATAATTTGGGCTGCTATTGAAAAACTAATTTTGGTTGTTTGATTACAATCTAATTTTGAATATGATTACTGGATATTTGATTCAAAATAACTAATATAAATTATATTTAGATGGTTAAAACATTTTTATTTATGAACAACTACCTTTCTTGTTTCGAAAGTCGGGTAGGGTGGTTTATACATTTGGGTGAGAATCCCTTATAATTTGCTCAAATTTCAGGCACCTGGTTCACATTTTTCTAAATTTGAGGTGGGGTGGTGAGTGAGTTGGTCTTTATCACCTATGGTGAGAAAAGCGAAGTTTCTAAAGCTTATGTGGCAAATTGTGTGTGCATGGGTGAGAGTTAATGAGTCGTATCAAACTCATGAGTGAGAGTGAGTGTATTGGTGAGTTACATCCAACAAGTATACGTGTGCACGTGAGCCCACTCAAAATATGTTCAGTTAGTTCTATGTGTGAGCATGTGATACATTGGTGAGCCAAATTCATGAGTGTGTGCATATTGGATCTTTAATTGATACTTTTTAATTAACTAGAATCCTCTCGACTTGCGAATCATATCATTTGGTGCTTTCATTGAGATTGAGAGATGGGAGGACAAGATTTTGATTTCCCCCAAATACCACGAGGCATGACTCTCAAGCAAGCTCAAATCATAGCACTGCAATGTGGACATGAGGTACTCGCAGCCCACATCACACAAGTAACACAAAGCCTTCAAGAACTATTGTGATAACTAACTCCTTCTCCTAATTGCCTCAACATCAGTTACCATGATATGAGTTGGATAAGATTTTGATTCCCCCTAGTTTCACGAGGAATATCTCTCGAGCAAGGTCAGATCATGATACTGCAAAATGAACAGGAAGTCCTTGCAGCTTAGATGGCACAACTGACCCAAAGCCTTAAGGAATGGTTATGACAATGAGCTCCTTCTCCTAACCACTTCAACACTAGTCACCATGATGTCGACCCAAACTCCTCTAAGTTAGGCTCAACTGTACAAATGCACCAAGAGGCAAGAACGGAGCAAAGAGACATAGAACACCAAGTTCGAATCAAAAGTCCCTCTTCCATCATATCAAACTCACTTGAAGAGAGCTTGGTGTCATCAAGAATCTTGAACAATGAGGTTGCAATGACTAGCCTTGAGTCATAATCTACCTAAGGATTGTGATTTTTAACTCGATGAGGTTGAAAGACAAGCATTTGTGTCAAGCCACCTTAAAGAAACTCACAAGTCCATGTCATTCCTTCTTATTGGCAGTCTATTAAACAAGAGATTCAAGATTTAGACCCTCTTGATCTTGATCCAATTAAACTTCTCGTGGAACCACTTGACTCCTTCTATGATCCTTTCCTGAATTGGGCTAATAGGTGCCAAGATAAAGTAGTGTCAAATTTGGTTACAACAGGCCTACTAAGTTCAATCAAGCATGAACTCAAACTTGTGTATATGAATATAGGAGAAGTTCCTTACTCCTACGTGTACGTGGCATATTCAACTATTTTTCTTGCAGGCTTCATGAATTCATCCAAAATGAACACGTGAAAGTTTTATCATTATAATGGAGATTGAAGTCCCAAGTGCAACCCCATCATTTTTTGTACAGAGTACCTAGGGTGGAATATTTTTACTTCTTGAGTCATAGTTTCCTCTAGTTTAGCTATAATAGGTATTGACTTATGTTGTTTTTTTTGGTAGTTAAGTGTACTAGGTGTCGAGTCATGTAAGTGTCTTGGTTGGAAAACTTTGTAACAAACAGTGGCGAGAACTCTTTGCAAGCAGCTGGTGAGAGATCACCTTGGCATAGAAACTAAGGATCACCAACTATTGGATTTGAAGACAAATTATTATCAACACCGGGAGTATGATAAGAATCCAGGAGCACACAGAGACAAGCTAAGCAAAGCGAATCAGAATGTATAGTCAATCCATAGGACATGGACTAATCGGGCACCAACAGGATCAACTTAGTATTTTGGATCAATCCGTTTACCCCAACTCGAAACTAACTCAAGCAACCAACAATAAGATTCAAGGAGATCTATGCATCAATTATTATTAACTAACCTATTGAATTAAAAAACAAGAGTTAATTTCCCACCTTTCAAAGAAGCATTAGATTCCCTAGGAGTTAAATGTTCTTTTCATTTTTCACGTAGTCATTAATTACTTCAAGCAACTCCCAGGGAGAAATAGTTAGTTAATAATTTTAAATTAATTAGGATATAACTTTTAACATTTTGAAAATTGCTAAGCTATATAAACCCATCCGTATGAATGAAAACAAAAAGTGGTGATTTCTTATAAAGTTTTTGTGGGAGACCGTGCATGGGTGAGAGTTGGTGAGTCATATCCAACTCATGTGTAAGAGTGTGTGTTGGTGAGTCACATCCAATGAGTATGTAATAAGTGTGTACATATGAGCCCACTCAAACATACAATTAGTTTCATGTGTGAGAGTATGATGAATTGGTGGAGCATCATTTGATGCTTCTTGTTTAACCATGATCCTCTCGACTCGCGATTCACATCACCCCACCTTGCCTCAATGTGCATTCGTTGCTGCATTCATTGCTACATATATATATACACACACACACACACACATATATATATATATATATATATATATATATATATATATATATATATATATATATATATATATATATATATATATATATATACACATATATATATATACATATATAAATATAGAGAGAGAAATTTAGAGTGGCTAGGCAGCCTCTTATGCTAGATTTTGTATTTGCATGGAAGGGGCACATCATCTCACCCGTCCACAACAATACAAACCTCAATCACCATGTACGATGTGGATGGTAAGATTCATCACCATCGTCCATGAGATCATAAAACCGTGGTGATCATAATGACAAGGTGCGTAATAGCTCCCATTCTCTCTATATATATAAAGTAGAGGTCATTGGAGAACACTGAGGGGGAGAGAGAGAGAACGCTGATTCTTCATTTTGACACGCATGAATGATGCAATGCAAGCTTGATATTAGTAAATATGAAAAACCATGTGATATGACGACAGGAATCTCATGCCAATTAAAACATTAATGAATGCTTAATAAGGATAGTTTAAAGTACATACAGTCGGATGCACTCAAAGCGTGATTAGCACTACCTTTTAGAGCTCTCAACTTCACATGACGCAGGGTGTGAGTTCTATCCCGCAGCCTGCGTACCTGGCTTCATCCTCCTTTTCGTAGCCAAAAGGAAAAGCTACATGTAGATGGAAACCACCGGTGCATGTTCACTCACTCAGGCTTCATAAATGTATTGACATCGCTTATTTGTTTGATAAATCTTTCAGAACACTACAGCATGTTACCACGACTCCTGAAATTCTCACTTAATTAAGTGGTTGATATAATTAATCATGTAAGGTTTTTCTAATTGATTACAAACAAACGAACTAAACTCTATTCACCAAAAAAGACGTCCTAAACTCTACTCGATCATCTACTCTAAGTAGGTCAAACTTCTAAAATATATATGCGAAGAACTAGCTTTTTAAGAATCCCGTGGTCAAGTGAATGTGACTGATTACGATCTAATAACGAGCTTTAAGGTTATTTTGTTAAGCATCAAATACCTTCACACTCGTATTTGTGCACACTAGCGCACGCAGGCAACGCATGAACCTAATAACCTAGCCGCGTCTGCGGGAGCGCAGAGAGCATTTATTCAGAGATTGCAGAAGGAAGGTGAGGCTGAAAGCTCGAAAATTTATTGCTGGAATCCCAGTCAATCAGTAAGAAAAAATTAAACGAAATTAAAAGAATAAACACTTTAATGCTACGGACGTAAATGCAGATTATCTCTCTCTCTCGCTGTGTAACAGGAAATTTGCAGGTATTGCTCCTACCCTTTGGCCATGGCATAAATATAGGGCATTTGTCCGTTAACCGCGACCCTTATCTACAATTCGATACGTAATTTCCAAATTAATTACAAACGTCAAATAATGCACTCAAGAATAATGCGTTGCATTGACGGGCAATAGCAGTAACTTTGCTCCCAACAATCCCATTCTTATTAGACGTTCTCTCTCTCTCTCACATATTAAATGGTGCAGGCACCTCTCGGTTTTACCCACCCCCCTCCATCCCTCCTCTTTCCTTCCTCCCCACTTCACTGTCAAGGGTTCTGTTCCTCCATGAACTCTCTTTGAGGGAAGAATAGACTGAGGGAGAGAGAGAGAGTGGGCGGGTATGCGGTGTAGTTAGACAGCAGCTGCTTTGCAGAAGCTCATACAAGAAAGGCCAACAATCTTGACCGTTGATCTTGGTTGTGTTCTCCATCTGGCCACTGCAGCCGGAAACTGCACCAGAAGGAGCCTGTTTTTCAGTCTAAGGTCCAACTTCAATGAGTGATGGCCTGCTTCATCGAAAAATGGATGTGGGTATGAACGAAAACCTAGATTCCTGTTCGGCCTTTGTTAACCACAAATGAGTCGGTCCGATTTTGAAGAAAACTCCATCATCAGTACGTACTACAGGAGAGAGAGAGAGAGACGCAAGTTCTCCTTATTCATATTCTACAGAGAGATGCAAGGCTGCTCTTTTATTTTTTGAGAGTGTTGAGCACTTTGAAGGCGACCATGGTGGTGTTTCATGCATACTTTTTTTTCCTTTGTTAGATGGAGGAAAGTCATCCACACGTTTTTATTCTTCATCAACATATGTGTGGTTTCTGAAAGATCCAGTTTACTTTCATGGGTGTTGTCAAAAAAGTTAGTGGCCATTCTCAACCCTAATTCAGGTTAGGTCACGTAAGAAAATAATAATAAAGCTAAAAAGTATAATCAATAGTTGAAATTGGAGGACAAATTTTTGTCTTCATCATCGCCTGTCCGTTTAGTACTTCTTAAACATATATTACACCTCCTCTGAACCATTGTTTCATTTGAATGCATGGTTAGAACATACGACACTCTTTAACATAATAAAAAACTACATACATCCCCTTAAGCCTCTTGTGCAGGAGAGGGAGAGAGAGGACTAGGTTTTCAAAACCCTAAAAACTCCTTATATTCTTTTCATTGATGCTCTCTGAGAAATAGATTAAGAAAAAACTATGCAAAGGGGAAAAAGGATAATAAAAGTTCATGCATTCAGAACCCATGTGGAATAATGTGATTATCTACTGCTCCTCGATAAACAAAACCACCCACAGAAAGCTTTTCTCCTGCACTATACCCCTAATTTAAGGAATCCATTTTGATACTTGAGAAAAACGCACCTTTCTCTCTCATATCTTTTCGCTTGTCTTTCTTGCTTTCTTCTGCTTTCCTTGTTTGATTTGATACATTGGATCTTTTCTTTTTATGGGTTAAGAAGTTGCATATATAGGTTTTTTTTTGAGGGAAAATGACCGTGAAATCTGAGCCGTTGCAAGTCTGTTTCAGGCGAACCTTATGGACGAACAGCATGACCACATAACGCAGCCCGCAGAGAGCGACATGGCCCTTGCAAAGGTGAGAGAAGACAATGAGTTCGAGAGCAAGTCAGGAAGTGATAATCTCGAGGGCGCATCTGGAGATGACAATGATCAGGACCGTCGGCCAAGGAAGAAGCGTTATCATCGTCACACACAGCACCAGATTCAAGAAATGGAATCGTACGAGATTGACACTCAAAACTTGGTTCAATTCCAGCATACACATTTTACTCGAACATGTTTGTCTTCCTGCTCCAATTCTCTCGTCATTTGTTTGTTTAACTTTGTCGATGAAGATTTGTCATCTTGTAACACTTCTCCTTTAAGGCTTCGTTTACTTCGTGAGGAAACAAGAAATTCATGTTTTCTGTTCTAATCTAAAGGGCTACTCTAAAACCAAGAACGCACGTCATGGAAATGGATGAAGTACGGACGACTGAATTATCGAAGGAGAAATTGTCGGCATGAGGTTTTACTGTTTTCATCTTAATTTGCAGTTTTTTCAAGGAGTGCCCACATCCGGACGATAAGCAACGGAAAGAGTTAAGTCGGGAGTTAGGGTTGGAGCCCTTACAAGTGAAGTTTTGGTTTCAAAACAAACGCACTCAAATGAAGGTAAGATGCAAACAAAAAGGCAAGAATTCGAAAAGTTTTTGAACGTTATTTTATTCGTATACTGGAAGCAGAGTGGTTTGGGGACATAATTCCGCTATTTTTCTTACCTTTTCGTTTTTCTGACGCTTGCTTTCTCTCTCTCCCCCTCTCTTTAGACGCAACACGAGCGGCAAGAGAATTCACAGATGAGAGCGGAAAACGAGAAGCTACGCGCGGAGAACATGAGGTATAAGGAAGCACTAAGTAACGCTTCCTGCCCTAATTGTGGAGGCCCTACTACTTTGGGTGAAATGTCATTCGACGAACAACACATGAGGATAGAGAATGCTCGTCTCAGAGAGGAGGTACCCCAAACAAAATGAAAATATTACACAAAGAAAGCGCAACTTCGATATGTGCATCATCGAGAACAGCAACCGTCTAAAGATAAGATTGATTAAAATCAAATTCACATTTTTCTATACATATATATATATATATATATATATATATATATACACGTATGTCTGTATGTGCGCGTAGGGATATGTATATTATAAATGTATGTACATGAATTTTTCTATAGAAAAAATAACATGACACGGTTCAATTGTACACTGAATTTCCATTGTTCATGCACAACCAAGTTGTTGATATTCTTCATGTAACCAAAGGAAGAAGATGCATATAATGTTATTGCAATTGTGATTTACAAGCATAAAGCTAGGAAAATCAGACTTTTTGTTTGGTCAAGTGCAGATTGATAGGATATCAGGAATTGCTGCGAAGTATGTGGGGAAGCCAGTGGTGTCATACCCTCCTCTGCTGCCACCATTGTCTCGCTCTTCTCTAGACCTAGCAGTTGTCAATTTTGGCGTTCAATCAGGCATAGGAGGAGAAGTGTTTGGAGGCAACGAGTTATTGAACAAGCCAAATATTGCAGCCCCTATTGAAATAGAGAAGCCAATGGTGATAGAGCTTGCTGTTGCTGCAATGGAGGAACTCATCAGAATGGCTCAGCTTGGCAACCCTTTATGGTTTCCTGATGGCCCTAGTGAACTGCTGAATGAAGAAGAATACTTGAGAACGTTTCCCCGGGGAATTGGGCCGAGACACTTTGGCATGAAATCTGAAGCTTCTCGTGAAACAGCGGTTGTGATCATGAATCCTACCAACCTGGTCGAGATCCTCATGGATGTGGTAAGAAAAGTGTGTTCCCTTAGGTGTTTTACTTTACGAATTATGAGCTAGCTATAACAATCCAAGTGCCAATGAATCTGAAGCCTCTCTTTCCGTGATTAGTTACCTAGTCGTGGCTTCCGTTGTTTGTGCTTCATGAAACCAAGAACGTAGGCTAATATCTAAATAGATTAGTGCCAACAAATTGTTCTCTTGAAGCAAAGATGTGACTTGGTACTTATGGGCATTGTGTGATCAGTGTGGCTCATGGTTTTTCTTGTCCTCAGAATCAATGGTCAAGCATGTTTTTCCACATCGTTTCAAGGGCATTCACATTGGAGATTTTATCTACTGGAGTGGCTGGAAACTGGAATGGAGCGTTACAAGTGGTACCTGCTCTCTCTGTCTCTCTTCCCCCAAGCTTTTGTCAACTTTGTCATCTATCTTATCTTTTACTTTATACTTTAAGCAAGATTTATAAGCGGTTTAACATTTTGTAACAGATGTCAGCCGAGTTCCAGATGCCAACTCCACTGGTACCTACCAGGGAGAGCTACTTTGTCAGGTACTGCAAGCACCATCCAGATGGAAGCTGGGCTGTTGTTGACGTCTCTCTGGACAGTATTCGCCCGAGTACCCAGCCGGTGTTGAGGTGTAGAAGACGACCATCCGGATGCCTTATTCAAGAAATGCCCAACGGATATTCTAAGGTTTAAAAACTTCAAAAGCTATGTTTAATTTCCTTTGTTTGGGAGCTAGGGTTAGCAGCGGAAACATGGTTTTTACGTATTTCAAATACGTGATTTTCATATTCATTTTGCTGTGAAGTCTCTGTTGGTTGTTTGGAAGCTGCCATGTTCTTACATCGTCTTGACGGGTCATGGAAATGTTTTTGCTCTCAAAAAAATGCTGACATGCATTACTGTAAGCAGTGCCGAAACACCATAGTAGAAGGTGACAACAACAATTTAGATTTAGGAAAAATCATCCAAACGAACGTTTCTCCGAAAGGCTACCCTTCAAGATGGCATTGCGATGTGGTGATGACAAGCCTCATCAAAAAAATAATGTTCTCCCAAAAATGCCATAGGCAAATGGTAGAAACTGCAGGCTAAGCACCATAGATTTCGTCAAAACGAAACTTGGTTTGTAAAAGGGCCCTTTGAGTTTTTGAAAATTCATTTAGATGATCTGATTTGCCTAAAATTGTGCATGCAAATGCACGTATATGTGTCTACACTATTGTCATTCTTATCTTACTCCTTGCAAAGGCTAAACTACATCAAGTTTCAGATGTCTACACTATTGTCATTTTGATATATGTGCGGGTGGCACAGTACATTTTTCCACAAGTTTCAGATGTCAACTAGTTCTTGTCGATATGCACCACCCGAGTGCTCGTATTTTATTCTTAATTGTTTTGGGAAGTCATTACCAAATGTTCATGATATTATTTCTCTTCTGTATTCATGTCCAGTGTCCACAAAATATTCCCGAGCTTGAGAGATATAGCAACTTATCAATAAAAAAAAGATAGGTTTAACTAAAAATATGTTGTGCTTAGCTACTTTATATTTTGTTTAAGAACATCGCATAAGAAAGGTGTTTTCCAGCGATAACCTGCTGCTGTTTGAGAGCAACAATTTAGTAAATGGTACGTAATATTGGTATTGATTATTTAAGGCAATGCAACACAATTTCTAGCAATTTAGTAAATGGTATGCAATATTGGTGTTGATTGTTTAAGGTAATGCAACACGATTTCCAACTCAACATTTCAGCTTCTTCGTATAGAGGAGCTTGTTTCCAAAACCAGCATTTTGGCACAAGGATATATCATGATTGTTCGTTTCCTTGCTCCTTTTCAAAATATCTCATGATATACAAGATCACATCCAGTCACCATTTGCAGTTCTCTGCGTATCAAACCTTGAAGAAAGAGCGGTTGCTCATGGAACGGAGTGCCAATGGGGAATATGCTCCATCTCTTGATCTCTCTCTATCTCAAAATAAATAAGTAGGTACATAAATAAAAGAGTGCTTGCTTATCTGTGACTGCAGGTTACGTGGGTGGAGCATGTTGAGGTTGATAGAACGGTCCACAGCATTTACAAATCGTTAGTCAATTCTGGCCTGGCTTTTGGTGCGAAGAGATGGGTCGCCACCCTCGACAGACAATGTGAAAGGCTCGCCAGTGCCATGGCTACTACCATTCCTCCAAGAGATGTTGGTGGTATGCAACACTCAGATAATATATAAATCACAATGTTCAGATTTTATGTTTCTAGGCAACAGTAATAATTTATACGTCGGCGGTTGTTGCAGTAGGATAGGTTCTGGTGGTTTCTGCTTGTGCTTATGTCAGCCCAGTTTAGGGGGCGTGGCAAAGGCTCCCGGCCTTGGCTGTTTCTCCAAGTTAGAAAGTCATATAGTCATTAAATAATTCCAGGGAAACTATAAGTGCATGAACCATTACATTCATAATTAATCGATTCTTATGAAACATATATTGGTTGGTCTTGCTTTTTGTCGTTTTCTTTCTTTTATCTTTTCATGTTATTATCAGTGATAGCGAGCCCGGAAGGGAGAAGAAGCATGCTGAAGTTGGCAGAGAGAATGGTGAAAAGTTTCTGCGCGGGAGTGAGCGCGTCCACGGCGCATACATGGACAACACTGTCAGGGAGTGGAGCTGAGGATGTGAGGGTGATGACTAGGAAGAGCATCGGCGACCCTGGCAGGCCACCAGGGATTGTTCTTAGCGCCGCTACTTCCTTTTGGCTTCCTCTTCCTCCCAAGAAAGTTTTTGATTTCCTTAGGAATGGGAATGCAAGAAATGAGGTTCTCTCTTTCTCTTTCTGTTTATTTTTCTCTTCGAAATGCATGTCCTGTTAGATAGTAAAATCACGTGCTTCTAAATTGTCATGATATATATATACATACGTATATATATATATATGTGTATATATTCTCATTTGTAGTTAATGCATGGTTGTAATCAAGATAAATGTTTCCTCAATGATCCTAATCATTTCCAATAAAAAAGATCAATAGTTGAAAATAAAAAGCATAAAGCAATCATTCGTCTCTTTAATGACATGGTTGAGATAATTATAGTGGTTTAGTACTGCTTATGCGTATAAATCAGAAACGCATTGAAATATCCACTGTCTTTTGGATTGCCAAAGTCTTATTTGTTTGTTTTGAGTATTCAATTTGTCTTGGGCATGCAAACAGTGTATGCAACTTGGTGCATTTCCTAAATGATTTGATGATTTGATGGTGTAATGTATACGGGTTTACTTTTCTTGAAAGCATGCATAAAGGACCTGCTGTACTCCCGTTTTAGTTGAATTACGCAAGCACCCATGCATCTGCAAAATGTACGCAGAGCTACATGGTCGAAAAATCTTAAGTTGAAAATTGATTATTCACTAGTAGAAATATAAATCGTTAGGGACAACACAGAAGGCTATTTTGGAAACCATTATCAGTAACATATGGAAACTTGAATCATTGTTTAGGTAATAATCATAACGAACGTATGCCGCCATATACAACAGCGTGGTGACACTTTGGCATGACTATAACCATCACAATAAGTCCCAAATACCATTTTCTTTCTCTTTTAATCATCGCGAATTCTTCTCAAAACCATTTGTAAGACTTTTCTTTTTACTAGATTAGTCTCTTTGTATTCAACATTTCATCCATTTCGTTTCTTTCTTTGAACTATATACCAGTGGGATATTCTTTCAAATGGTGGAGTAGTTCAAGAGATGGCACATATCGCCAATGGCCACCATCCAGGCAACTGTGTCTCACTTTTACGGGTAAATGTAAGTTACAGATCATCTTTTCTTCACAACATCGAGCATACATACGTCAGTGCATATTTTATGTTGGTAGACTACTTTTAAAATGTCATTTATTTTGCTTGTTGTGGAATAAGGGAGAATCATTTCCTGTGCCTTCGGATTCGGGTAAATTCAAAGAGAAAAGAATTGAGGTTACCTTTAAAACCAAATATTCATGGTTTAGATTCACTTCAACAACAATGGTTTCAATTCTTCATTCCTCTAATCCCGCTATTTGATACCCCACCTTCTCAGATGGGAACAACATAACATTCTCCCACAAACATTTATAGGCATCTAAGTTCTATAACTTCTCAAATTTTTAGGTAGGAAGAGTATTAGTAGATATGAGATGGTAATAAACTCTAGTGTGCCTTCATGATTTATCCAAGTACACCCTTGATTGATTTTCTTCTGTACTCATTCTCAGAGTTCAAATTCAAACCAAAGCAACATGCTCATACTGCAAGAGAGCTGCACTGATTCCTCTGGATCCTATATTATTTATGCACCAGTGGACATAGTGGCCATGAATTCAGTGCTTACTGGTGGAGATCCAGAATGTGTGGCTCTTCTGCCCTCAGGGTTTGCCATTCTGCCGGATGGGCCCACCATCCAAAATGGTGGAGACATGGGACCAGCAGGTGCTGGTGGAAACCATGGTGGTGCTACTGGAGGCAACAGTGGTGGTTCTCTCTTGACTGTAGCTTTTCAGATCTTGGTCGACTCGGCTCCCACAGCAAAACTATCTCTGGGTTCTGTGGCGACTGTTAACAGCCTCATCGCCTGCACTGTTGATAAGATTAAGGCCTCCCTTATGTGCGAAAGTGCATGAACTCGAATCGATTTGTGCTTCATTTTGTTTCGCATATACATAATGCAGGTAAGTTGACTTCTTGATTTACTTATTACCCTTTCGTTTTCCATTGTTCTGTGATTTGTGGATGTGAGTACATGCAGAAAGTACGGTAGTCAGATTATAACCCATGATAGTTATATGTTTCTTCCCCCTCTTTAAGATGCTTAGGTGTTCGATCCAAGTTAGAAATTTAGATATACTTGGATTTTGTTAGTAATGTTTTCTTGTTGGATCGATTACTAATCATTCCTTTTCTGGAGTCGTGTTATAGATTTCTGCATTCTAACAACTAATTCTGTTACTCTTCAACAAAAATAAATAAATTCTCTACTGTTCTTTCTTTAGAAAAGTAGAGAAACAATTTCTTATTTGGTGAGACTCCGGCACCATGAACTTGTGCTAATTCTTAGTCTGGAAAATGCATTTCTTTGGAAACAATAGAGAAACGATTTCTTTATTGTTTTCTCGCATGTAAAAGCTACAGTTTATGTTATGCTGCCTTTCCTTTAAAATAGGCAACTTGGTGTGAGCACACACCCGCACCCGATAGATATGAACAGTCCTTGCGTACCAACCTCGGGACCTTTAGCATGAAGTTTTTTTTTGTCGACCCCCAAGCCAGACACATGCGTGCATTCTAGGTTGTATTTTTTTTTTTATTCAGGCTCAAAATACAAACCTTTGATGTACTACAGGTGGTTATATCCTTAAAACAGCTCAAGAAAACCTCAAGCGCCAATTTCTGTAATGCCTTGGAAAGTCAAGTCCCTATGCACGGAGGAAGTTTTGCTTTTGATGCGACTAAAAGCAAATCCAACATAATTTAGTTGGGTAAAAACCAAATTTTCCTGTCTGGAAAGCTTCCAAGGGTGAACACAAAATCACTGTCTAGCGGCTGAACACAAAATCACTTTAATGTTGAAGGTCCAAAGATCGGTACCCGGGTCATGCCTTTTTTCGAAGGGTGCACGAACCCAGTTTGCCAATAAAATAAAGAAGTTTCGGAATCACAATTGGGGTTTTTCACCGAGTGACGGGTACAGTTAAGAATAGCTTAGATCGGCCGTGGCAACATTGACCACCTTCAAGCCTGGCGTCGTGTTAGAGTTAGATTGTAGGTTTTCAAAATGGTGAAATTTTGGTGTTATCTAGCTTTGGAACTTGTTCCTGCTTTCTTGCTGTTTGGTGCATTCACTCACTTGCTCATTGATTTGCATGGTTGCAGTAATGGTTGGTGAAAAGCGTACTTAGTCAAAACATAAAAAAGGGAAGTCAAGAACGCACCTGGGATCCACCTTGCCACGTGGTGTTGGTCAAGCACATACACCACCATGCAAGGGTTTTGGTTCGGGCATTGACTTTCCCTTCTCCTCTTCAGTGGCTAATGTATGGTTGTTGCTTCTTGTGAGTCTGACCAAGAGGGCTCAAAACCAAGCCTCGTTTCCTTCTTTTTTTTCCATCTGCAATTTCATGAAGAATTTAGGGCTTAGGTAAATACAAGTCGTTTCCGATGTTCTTCCTTTTGTTGTCCTTTTATTTGTTCTTGTCCAGTGACTGTTTGGTTCGACTTTGTTGAAAAGGAAGCATTGTTGTGAAATGTGACGGGGTTGGATCCCGTATGGTTCTTCTCTTTTTATCTTTGCTGAATTTCATGGACAGCAACTTACTGATTTGCCTAACAGGATTGATGGTTTTTTCTTGAATAAAAGGCTTCAGCTCTCCTGGCTAGCCGGTTTACTAGAAAACCTTGGAGAGAGAGAGAGAGAGAGAGAAGCTGTCATATGTTGTATCTTTTTGAACCTTTTATCCCAAAATTTGTTGTAGGGTCTGAAAATCATCATTAATAACCGAAACCCTACATCTTCCTTTATCATCTTTCCCATTTCCCCTACCAACCACCGGATCTTTTACATATCCACCATCATGCTCCTAATCCTAGCTTCCTTATCTAAAAAGGATTCATGGCTACTCGTTATCTGGTAATGACTAACAAATACGATTGTGAAATGCTCGTCACTTAGAACATTAGATCAAATGCTGAAGTTGGGAACAGTTGGCGGGACTTATTAATTGGGTGGATGGTTTGATTTCATTTGGCATTTGAATATCACAGTTCGTCTGCTACATAATCCTACCGTGGGATCTTAGATTTAAAGATATTTGGACTTCTGATCATGTCGAAGTCAGCAATTTTTTCAGGATTATCAAATTGGAGTGAACAAGATCAGTTGACTCTCGTGAACATCTCTTGTTTGACACTGTATGGCAACAAAGTTCGCGATTGATTTGGAGAAGGCTGATGCATCTTCCATGCAAACCTAAAATACTCAAACGGCAAAAGCAATAAAAATCACTCCAGAATCGATAAAAAATCTAAACCAAGTTTTATTATATATACAACATATTATAAGTTTTATATTATAAAACAAGACAAAATGTCGATAATCCAACAATTTCAACTCATAGCATACAGTTAAATTCATCAAAACGTTTAGAACACTTCAAAGGAGAAAAAGCAATAGTATCCACAACGTACTAATTCACTGGTAGGGAATCCAATTCATATAAGCGGACACTATAAATTGATTCTTAAAGCTCATTCTGTGAGCGTTGTAACGTGTTCCTAAATTCTGCAATTGTTGATGATTCACATGATAAAATTAGTGGGAGGGAGACAGGAGCGAAGCCGACTTTTTTTTCGGTGTGTGGTTCTGCCAAATAAGGTCCTGGTTTCTAGTGTGTATCTGTGTGTGTGTATATATATATATATATATATATATATATATATACCAGTTGGTTGGTTGGCTGGTGAGGTGCGAGAAGAGTGGAGCGAAAAGTGACAGCAACTGAGTTTGGCATCAAATATTGGAGGTCTCATGATCACTAACCAGACACTTGTTGCTAGTTGTGACTCGAGCAAGGCTAAAGAGATAGAGAGAGCTCTAGAAAAACGAACAGTTGCATATTTCAGTTTGAGGTCAGAATGATAGAAGACCATCCTACAATAGTGGTAGCCGAGAAAGAGAACATGCAGTTTGGCAGTGATCAGCTGGTACTAATCATAGTTGAGGAGCCGGTGACCCTTAGGAATACAGTTGATGCATTATGTGATGGGGGCATGTGATTGAGGTGGAGAAGGCAGCCTATAGTATCTCTCGACATGTTTTTGAGAACCTCCCAATGTTGATGCAATTGATGCGTTATGCAAGGGATGTGCTGAGCCAATATTTTCATTGAGGTAGTACCACTGACAAGTAAAAACAAGGAAGATATGAGCGTCATTCGAGAGAGATCATCGATAGAAGAGATCGCAAGGATGTGGATTTACAAATCTAGAGCATGAAGCACCTACATTTGTGATTGGAGAGGATTATCATAACATGCCAACCACATGCAGAGAGCCTCCCCACATGCACATGTGACATTGTATAAGACCAACCATGGTGATGCTTTGGTGACTCAGATCCGCCCGAAGAGACCTAAACTCCACTTTACGAATATAATAGCCTTTGTTTATGTCCCAAACGTATCTAGGACATCCTAGTGTTGGTCGGTTTTGTCCTAGATACTCTCATGGTGTTTTTAGGAGTGTGATTGAGTTATGGTTTCCATAAGTTCATGTCCTAGTCTTTAGGATGGATAACGTCAGTGGCTCCTAGTATATAAATCGAGCCTTCTAGAATTCACACCAGTTTAGGCATGCTTAACGTGAGTTAGAGTCATTGAAGTAGAGGTTGGCCGTTAGTGGGAGTCATATCCTTCCTCTCTTTTGTTGTCTCTAGCGGAAATGTGTTTGGGTTGACATCGAGTTAGCGGTAAGACTGTTGGTGGTGATCCTTCTTCATGTGCCCACAAAGGCGAGACTATTAGTTGCTGTTCCCCCCTCCATCATAGAGAATTACACGCTGACAAAGAGGAGTTTGCGTAGTGTGTGTGCGTGCATAATATTGAGATTGGGGTGGCCATTTGAAGGTGTGAGACAAGCCATTTCTACACAGATTATTTGTTGCTTTCGCGTAATTTCAAACATGCTCGACTGCCATAGAGTAACAAGACCAATTGCGTAGTAGACTACTTGATATGAAAGGTTATAGAGGGCCTTTCAAACTTGAGGCAAACCAATATCGTAAGAGACTGTTACCCGGTTTAGCATGTTTCTCTTGGACATGAAGAAATGATGGAATAAGACCAATTGTTCTATTTCCTCAAAGGCCTAAAACAATGGTCTCAACCGGATCTCTAGAGGCAATGAGTGGAGAATGTGTGGTTGGCCGTTATGGCAGCCAAAGTATTGGTAGATTTCTAATCCATGCAAATGACACCAAGGAGAATGACGACATAGATGAGAGTTTAATCTAGAGGGCAAGAAGCTCATGGATATTACCAAACCGAACAAGCCAAGGGGCTCCCGAGGCCACTCACGACCCGATGTTTTTGTCTGGAGGTTTATATATAGTGCATAAATGCCCAAGTAAGGAGCCATGAATTCTCTTGTTTGTATACTTTGAAGATGTTGGTGGACTCTACAACATTTTAGTGAATTTGGTGTAGAGGACCCATATAAAAAACTTCTTCATGTACCAGTGCAAAGTGGATAGTGGAGTCACCTACAAATTCATTTTGGAGGACCCGTATTTGGAGGTTTTCTGTGATTAGCATAGGTGACTCGCAATCGTGTAGTATAATAACATTGCAAGAGTGCTTAATGAAAAAGACAAGTTAGAGATCTGGTTCCCTTGGTCGGGACCATTAGAAGAGGCTAGAGAGAGACTGCTTTTGTAGCATACCATAATTTTGTTTGAGCGTCGTTGGAGAGGGCAACAAGTTTTGAGAGACCAGATACCAAGCTGCTTAGATAGGAGTTTCATTGGCCGGTTAAGGAAGGTCCTTGGGGACATGTTGGGACCAACGACAAGTACTATCAGGAGTGTGCAGCTAGCTAGTTGGCTTTGGAGATGAAGGAAAAATTGGAAATTCAACCTATAAGTTGCGGATTTGACCAAATTTTGGGGACATTGATTCAGCCAGAGAGCTAAGGAGAGTGATGAGAGCTAATTCTGAGAGTGTGGGGGGATAAGGGAATTTGACAATAAGGTTAGAGTTTAGGGTTGCGAGGGAAGTGCAAATTGAGACGAGTAGGTTGCCTTAGTCGGTGTGTAGCCGAATGGGTATGTGTTTGCAAGTCTTGTATTCAACAACTTGGTGAATAAAATCTCTTCCCTCTAGCTGACCCACATAGTATTTTTATGTGTGTTTGAGTGCTCAAAAGTGAGTGATCATGGGACCCAAATTGAGTTCCGTCAGTATAATCATGGATGGAATCTCACTCATCGCTAGTCTAAGGGTTGTGTCTAGTGTGATCCAACACCGACACGAGTGCCTCCAAACAAAAACTTTGATGAATTCCTGCTATGCAGTCAGAGTTGATTTTGTGTGTTGCATTAATAATCTAAGGCTAACAAGGAGGAGCCTGTGACAGATTGGATAACCCTACATTTCCACAATTTAAGTTTCCGCCACATCCTTTTTGAAACCTTAGTTATATTTTTTCTTGGGTTATAACGGAAAGCCGAAGCCTAACACTCCACACCCCCCCTAAATTGAACTTGCAAGCCGGAGGTGGCACCAAAGAGCCCTATTGGTTGGCTAATTCTTTGGCTAATCATGGTCATACTTTGGTTGCAAGAAAAAATGATGTTGGAAGGGGGAGTAAGATAATCTTTTTTAAAATCTTATGACCTAGAAAACAACCTATACTAAAATGTTAACTATGTCACAACAATCATATTACCACCTGCTGTTCTGATGGGATTCATGACAAAATTTTGCGAAAACTCATTGTAATTAATCATTACACCCTTTCCATCCATTGTTATTGTCATTTGGTTTCAGAAAGGAATAAAAAGTTAAGGGAATAAGTCTTAATGATCCCCACGATATATATGTATATATACCCACAAAAAAGAACTATTAAAACATGAGCGTCAGCTCATGCAGTTGGTGTTTTTTCTAAGGCCCAAAACCGATTCATAAGTTGTTAGTAATGGAAGTGCAGTGACTAAAAGTTACGAGTAGGCTGCAGTTTATGGGAAATTGTTCCCCATTGAAAGTCGCAATTAAAACAAAAAATCCATATCTGTACTTTGAATGTGCATGTCCACGAATGTGCATGTCCACTAATGTGCATGTCCACGAATGTGCATCGTATTCCTATCTATATATAAAAAACATTGAATGTGCATGTCCACGAAAAATGGATGCAGTTCCAGATTTGGTTCGGTTATCCATTTCTTACATGATCCCCGAGTACGACGCATTGAAATTCATTTGGGTATTACTGTTTCTAGTGTACAGGAAGTGCCCCAACCCAATTCAGCTTGCAGATCGAAGCTGTAAATAATACACAATACTACAGTTTGTAGCTGAGACCAAGAAATTAAACTGTACAATTTGTATCCCCATGGTTTGAGGTAAGACCAACAAGAGACGATCCTCCTGATTCATGATGATGGGAAAAGAAGCCACGAACAACTTCTTCGGATCGATTGCATCGGTCGAGATGAATGTTTTGTAGTCTCTCTTGACACCAACGCAATTGTTGAGTAGAAACAACCCCCATATACAAAACTCTGGAAACAAGCTTCATGTCTATTGAGCAAAACAAATACTGTGTTCTGCTAAAGTCTTGTATTCGGCTCTCTTTCCTCTTTAAGAACCAAGGTCTCTTCTTTGCTTGCAAGTTTCTCAACATTGCTTCCTTCTGCAGGGGAAAAGTTTGAGAACACATTAAAAGATTTTCCCATTCATGTCTTCCTGAATCATAACAAACAATAGAAACCAATGTTGCAAGTATTGATGCACTTATCCATAAGGCTCATTGAAATGATATATATATATATATATATATATATATATATATATATATATATATATATATATATATATATATGGTGTGTATTGATACGTATAGTGAACATCTATTAAGAAAAATAGAAAAATGATACGCATAGTGACCTTTAAAGAAAAATAGAAAATTTTGCTATGATGCAGATAAAATTCCATATGACACGCTTATGACATGGAGATGACACCATCTTATCGTATGCTATCATACGATCCAATATGTAGGCCATATGCGATATGGGATCGTTTTGTATTGAAAACCTTATCAATGTATGGGCACATTCTTTGACATGAACAATACCATCACAATACTGATAGAAGCAACTAAATTACTGAAAATAAAGGAGGGTCCATATACAATACTTGTCGAAGTGTCTTCTGCATGTTTGATAGCATCTCCAAGTCATTTGCATCCTCCACCTGTGATACAGTCCGAAGAAGCCACTTGCTTGGAGGGGCAGAAGCTCTTTTATTGTCATTTGCAAGGAAGTTGAGAAATATCATTATGGTTTCCTCCAAAATCTTCAGCAATGTGATTGGCATGGCCCCAACTTCAGTTCCCACAGGCCCAACTTGAATCATCATTTGTTAACACGTAAACCACCATTCAGTTGAAGTACCAAGCAATAACAACACTAAATCAGGATGGAATAACTTATAATTTGGTCTTAACTAACATGAAAATCAAATTTAAACCAACGTACCTGATATTGGAGGAACTAATAACAAGTCCCTAGAGATCAGCCTAGATTGGGAATAATTCCAAAACCTTTCACCTCGGGAGTGCTCGTCTTCCATGAATCTCAAAAGTAGAACTTTAAAATGTTGAAATTTAGCAGACAACTTATCATACTGAAATCTAACTGTAAGACTGGAAGATGCCATCTCTCTAATCTTCATGTACTGATACTGTAGGGCATCCCAACACAAACAACACTGACCTACATAGAACGTTTCAAGCTGTGCTTCTATGTCCTTGACAAATCTCTTTGTGACACTTTTGCTCCATGACGTATTATCAAGCAGTATAGGATCTATGCAGGCAAATTTCCTTGGTAAATTTAAATCTCTAACTAGCTTTGCCATGACTTTTCCTACAAGGGAAGAGCAACATTTTAGATGACATAATCGGCAGGAGCGGCTAGTAGAATTTGATGATACTGATCAGACACTCAGACGGTTTATGGATAATTTAGTTCCGCTGTCGATTCAGAATTTTATGAAATCTCTCTTCCGAAAGAAGATGAAGCAAGTGTAAGGTTTACGAATTTTATATTCAGCTGCGAGATAATTTAGGATCTCATATACTAGCTGGTGATTCACTATCTTTTGCTCAATTTTCTCATGCCTGAGACTCGTCCGCTAGAATGCAGATTAGATTCTTTGCTGTGTCACTGTGGTTCGTTACCTGTCTCATGCAAACAATAGGGTGTGCCTCGAATAATTGAAGAGAGGAAAACTTTGCGTCCTTGTTATGTCTATCTTTGGTTGAATCTATCTAAGTTACCTGTCTCACCTCTTTATGCAACTCTCCTTAAATTATTAGTACAGAACGGGGAATCTCATCCCTAATTGTCATGCTATTTGAGAACAGAGAAGACAATAACCTGCAAAACTCAAATTGAACTATTACGTGAAGAATTGCATAAACAAATTTTGTCATTAAGACTGACGTTTTCTCTTTTATAGGCAAGCTAGTGTTAGGCAGACCAGCAACCAAATACGCAAACCCCGGGTATCGATTCCTGGAACTCCCTAAAGGTTATTTTTGGTTGACCCCTAGCCAGAAGAGCAGATTCTCCTGGTGCCGTTCGGAGTAAATTTGGTAACTGTAACACGATAAAAATAACACGCTAGACTGAAAATACAATTCATGACAAATGCAAACAATTACGAAGTACCCACTCAAGTCATTAATCTAAGCAAGGTTGACGCAATCGAATTGTACCATCCTTTCACTGTAGGCTTGGTAAAATTGGTCAGCTTCTGTTTCATCCTCTACCTTCAGCGCTCTCAACAGAGCCAATAAGTCCGCTCTGCCGATTCCAAATGATGCATCGCCATCGGTGTTGAACCTCACAGACTCCAACAGTGGGTCAGTAATCGACTAAACCATCATCACATCCTCAATTCTATTGTGATACACTTCATCCTGAATCATCTCGGTTGCAGATTGATTCCCTTCTAGTACTGCAAACCCTTTCAGCAATATTTGAACTTCTCTGCCTGCAAGATCATTAGTTTCTAGATCCTCTTCATGTCTTGTGATCTCCTCGATTAATTTTTCAACTTCTTGTGTCCTTGCAGGTTCAACGATAGGTTGATCCCCTTTCGTGATTATAAACTCTTCCTTAATTGTTTCATCTTCCTCTATCCTTATTGCCTCATTAGTTGCTCGATCGTCTCCAGTGCTTTGAAATTCTTCCATGGCTGTGTGAGCTGCTGCCCTTCTCGTAGATTCATCAGTTTTAGTTGATGGTTCAAAATCACTACACCAATCAAAAAGGGAATTCATTTCTTGATCTTCAGAAGAAACAAACTCAATCAACTCTTGAGGTCGACCCGTGGAAGTCATGGACTCCAGATTGAGAACAAAGAGAGCAACTACAAATCTATATGTCGGCCCAATCAAGTACAATATGACAGTTTTGAAAGGCAAGAACAGAATTAGTATCACCCATGTAACCAACACCTTGGACCAAAGAAAAACTTGGCAGGGAATAAACCACAAAGGGTTGAAGTAGAAGCTCAAGAGGCGCCATCTGAAGGAGTCGGGCGGTATCAAGACGATGCTAAGCACTAACCAAGAACCGGCAAGAAGTCCCATCTCAGAGGCCAACAATCACTGAATGGCCATCTGATCCTTATTATTCCTGCACTTCAAATCCATGGCTACGAGTTGCAATGGTCAATATCAATTCTTATGAAGTTGGGGTTGGTGCGATTCTGATATTGTCTTGGTTGAATTTTTCCTTTTTCTTTTCAGCACTTAATTCACTAAATGTTCAATCATTGACTGTAGACTGACCGCTTACCTGCCAATATTACAATATTGATAAAAACTTCCTTTATGTATATCCCTTTACGGCTCAATACGTTGGATGATGTTTCCGTGTCAATAATTGAAACGGTGGTATACTTTATTAATAAATGGGTGTTAGTGCACATGTAAATACATTACCAAAAAGTAGTGCAGACCTGGCTTTTGCCTCATATATATATATATAAGAGAGAGAGAAAGAGAGAGAGCTCCTGAACTGCTAAACAGCTTCGCATGTCAAACATTGCTTAATCGATTTGTATCCTTTAGGTGATCACATATAGGAGGATGTCTACCAAACTATTATATATATATATATATACATTCTCATGCTCAACATTTAAACATGCGCGTATCTTCTATCTTTTGTTCAATACACATAATTTTGCAAGTAATATTCATCCCCTCAAAAGTAAGATCGACATGTAAATTCATTACCAAAAAAATTAGACAAGATCCAGTTTTCTTTATATATATATATATATATACGGTAACGCTCTCTGCTAAGAGATCACCACCATCCAGTGGATTTAATATGATGAAATCGCGGTCGTCCATTCCTTGGAATAAAATGCTACCTCTCATGCGCGTGCTGCCTCCCGTCCCTCCTCCATTACGTTCTCTGTAGCTTATCTTCATCAAGAAGGCTTACTTTTTCACCAGCGTCCTGTGCAACCGTCTCTTGTCTCCCTCACGTCTCTCTCGACCGTTTTTCTCTCTAACTCGACATATGAAACCAACCCTAAACCCCAAAATCAATGTGAAGAAGGAAGAGCTTGCTGAATGATTTGATCGTGCTCTCTCGATCTCCTCACCCTTGCCATGTTTGGTTATTGTGATGCATATAACACGGAAAAATATAAGATATTTATCGTGTTGGCATTCCCATCTATGTAAGCAAATATATCCCCATTATCGGAACCCCAACACAGAAACCGATCGACTGACAATCCACCCGTTATATATGGAACGGTTATCAAAGACGAAACCGCTTGACGGTTTTCTCACTTCGTAACTGCCCGGATAAGGGTCCTCAAGAAAGGAAAGCCTAAAAAGAAATTCGAGAGGAAAGAGGAGTAGACACTGCTTTATAAATAGACAACAATGCACGAGATACAAATATATAGAGAGACATAAATATAGCACAGAAATTGAGCATTACTCTCAAGCAAAACCTATTGAGAGAAAACTTGAAAAATACCCCATAGACATACCTCTTTGAATATCCGTTGCTACTGCATACCTGAGCACGAAAAACAGAAGACACTAGAGGGTCGACTCAGAATCCCAACATCTAGTATTAGAGCAGGTTTTGGCTATGCAAACAGGTATGCATTACTGTAAATAACAAAAAAAGAGAAAGATGATCGGGAGAACTTCCTATAAGTAGCAAACCATTCTCTTTGAGTCGAAGACAGGGCAAGAGAGAAAACCCTACTTAAATCGAGACAAGATAGAGGGCAAATCCTACCTAAGTCCAGATAGGATAGAGGGCAAACCCTGCCTAAGTCAAGACAATGTCAAGGGAAAGCCAAAGTAAAACCTTGGTCAGTAGGCCAAAGGTCAGTCGCAAAGGCAAGAAGTCTACCGTCAAAACCCTCGGCCAGGAGGCTAGAGAAAAACCAAAGAAGAACCTCGACCAATAGGCTAGAGGTCGACCGCAAAGACAAAAAATTTGTTGGCAAAAACCCTCGGCCAAGAGGCCAAAGGAAGGCCAAAGTAGAACCAGCGGCAGGAAGCCGGGGGCGGCCATAGGCAAAGAGGCGGAGGAGCCTGCAGGAAAACCTTCTACCAAGAGAACAAATGACGGTCGTAGTAGAATCAGCGGTAGAAGGCCACGGGTGGCCATAGGCTAGGAGGCGGAGCAAGCAGCCTCTACCCTCCCTCTCTCTTTATCGCTCTCCCATAGTCTCTCTCCTCTATGTTTTTAACGCATCACAAAATCACCCGACGGTTTCAGAAAACCGCGCCTTGGGAAAATGATTGAAAAGTCCATTCCGCTCCAGTTGGTTTTTGAAAATTAGAAACTGCCACTAGACAAAATTACCAAAATATCCAGATATTTTCAGGTAAAAGGACTATTTTGCGCTTATCCAGGTAGAAAGTCAGTTTTACCTTTGGCAGTTTATGAAAATTACAAAAAATCGAGATATTGATTTACTTTCCTACCCTTCCTAGTTAAATTTATTACATTACTACCACTATGTCAAAAGATAGATTTATCCCTATCCTTTTGAGGAAATTACAAAATCACACTAAGGTGAAAAATTATGAATTTACTGCGATTAGTGATGAATTTTTAAAAATACCAAACACTGATTTTACTGTCTGTCCATGGTCTTTTTGGAAAATTATAAAACCGGACAAGTAGATACAATTACTGTTTTATCTTTAATGATTTGGAAAATTAACAAAGGTAGGAATTTTTGGGAAAAAATTATGGATTTATCCCAACTTGTTTTATATTAAAAATGAGTTATTTTTAGTTCAGTTTTGTGATATTATGCATCACAAAAATACTGTTTGTCCATGGTCTTTTTGGAAAATTATAAAACTGGACAAATACATAAAATTATTGTTTTATCCTTAGTGATTTGCAAAATTAACAAAGGTAGGAATTTTTGGGGAAAAATTATGGATTTATCCCAGCTTGTTTTTATATTAAAAATGAGTTATTTTCAGTTCATTTTTATGATATTCTATATCATGCTAATTAGATTTATGTTATTTGTGTTTTGTTACTTGATAAATGTATTTTTTTTAAACCGTCTAATTGTTATAATGGCCAAACACATAAAAATGAACTGTAGAATATGTGTGTCGAAACTAGAAAAGACAAAAAAGTTAAATGGTATAAACTTCCAAACATGAAAGAAAAGGATACTATAGATGTGGAAAATTTACTTCAAAGCTATGTAGAGACTTGAAATAAGTTTTCAATCTACATCGTGTGTGTGAGCATGCTAGCTAGTTTGCTTAAACTAGTAAAGATTGATTTTCTAACTTCGTCTAACGATTGTGGGGAAGTGAGATCTTTTTGTCTTGCAAGAACATATGAGTAAAAATAAAAAAGAGAAATTGATAGTAGTATAAGATGAGATAAGGTCTAGTTTCAAACTCAATCAAAGGAGAAATAAACCAAACAAAAAGTTTGGCGAAAATAACAAAAAAGACAGTCAATCTTTTAAGAAAATGTAAGAAACCTCTTCTCGGGTCAAGTGTTTCAGTTGTAAAAAGATGGGATACTAAAAGAGAGATTGCCGCAACAAGAAGAGTGAAAGAAGGAACCCACAACGTGAATAATTGGAGAAGTAAGACATAATTTATATGATATCAGAATGTCTCTATATGGAACGCACAAGACTGGTTGGTGGATTGACTCAAGAGCGACCTCACATATCTCGAAGACCAAGGAAAGGGCAATGGATCTAAAGGAGTACAAACTAGGAGAACATTGGGTGTACATGAGAAATAATACTTTCTCGGATGTTTTAGGTACTAGGTCATTTATAATTTTTATACAAGACATACTAGTTGAATTGATTGGTGTAGTAATTGTGTCATAAGGCATAATCTAGTTTTGGTCCTTGGCTTAATGAAGAAAGGTTTTGAGGTTAGGTTTGTTCCTAGGAAGATGGTTATGGGAAAATATAGAAGAGTATTTTTCTCTTGGGAATTTAATGTAGAACATGGACTATTCAAATTAAAAGGTAATGAGAATGAAAATCCTTATGCTTATATTGAATGTGTCTTTAATGTTAATGTGAATATATGTTATAAATGCCTTAGGTATATAAGTCTAAAAAAGTTGAGAAAATTATCTAACTTTGACCTATTGCCAAGATTTGAGAAAAATACTTTCAATAAGTACAAAGCTTGTATACAAGAAAAAATAACAAGAAAAGTTTTTCCCAAAGAGACAATAAGGACAACAACCCTTTTAGAGATCATTCACACAGATTTATGTGAACCCTTAAGAGTAAAGTCACATAGTGAAAAGGTTTATTTATAATCTTTATTGATGATTACTCGAGATATATGTATTTATATCTCCTAACACATAAATTTGAGGTACTTGAAGCTTTTAAAGAATATAAAGAGAAAGTTAAAAATCAACTGGGGTATTCAATTAAAGTCTTAAGATCAGATAGAGGTGGTGAATATACCTCTGTAGAATTTCTAAAATTCTGTAAAGACTTTGGTATTGGAAAGCAAAATACAATGCCTAAACACCTCAACAAAATGGTGTAGTTGAAAGATATAATAGGACTTTACTGAATATGACAAGGTCAATATTAATTGATGCCTCCCTACTAAAGATATTTTGGGGAGAAACCGTAAGTACAGCGATATGCATACTCAATAAAGTACCATGTAAGGTTGTATTCATTACACTATATGAGATGTAGTTTGGAAGAAAACCCAACCTAGGTCATCTCAAGAGGTGGGAGATCTATTGCACATGTAAAGATCCTTGATCAATCTAGAGATAAGTTAGGCAGTAAGTATTTGAAATGTATATTCATTAGATATCATAAAGCCTCAAAGGAATACCGATTTTATCATAAGGATTACATACAAAAAACAAGGGCGACGAGTGGCCCTCTGAGATGTTGAATTCTTAGAAGATAATAAGAATGACATCTTAAAAAATAATGATGAGTTTACTGACGATCTAGTGAACGTAGATCAATCATCGTTTGAACCCATAAAAGACCATGAAACAACCGAAACTTTAAGTGGACATAAAAGGCCAAGGGCTACAAAGTCCTACTTAAAGGATTATCATACTTATCTTGCAAAAGAAGTGTATAATTTGGTGGATTTAGATGAGTTGACTGATAACTTGACTTATCAGTAAGCTATGAACTCATTGAAATGAATAGGGAAAGCCATGGATAAGAAAATTGAATCCATTGAAAAAAATCAGGTCTGGAAATTGGTTGATTTGGACTTACATCAGTTAGATGTAAAGACAGCTTTTCTAAATAGAGATTTAGATGAAATCATTTATATGCAGCAGCCCAAAGGATATATAGTTGAAGGCCAAGAAGATAAAGTATATAGGTTGAGAAAATCCCTATATGGCATGAAACAGTCACCTTACCAATGGTATTTAACTTTTTAAAATGTCATTATAGAACTTGGGTTTGTAGCTAATGAGTTTGATCACTATGTATATGTTTGGAATAGTAGGAGTCACTTTGTCATCTTATCTTTATATGCTGATGACATATTGTTGATTGGGAATGACAATGAGATGATTGTCAAAACCAAATCATGGTTAAACTCAAGGTTCAAAATAAAAGATATGGGAGAAACATCCTATATCCTTGGTGTAAAGATCTCTCAAGATAGAGAATCTAAACTCTTAGGCTTAAGTCAAGAGAAATATATTGACCATATTCTCAAGAAGTTCAAAATGGTTGAATGCAAGTCTACTATTATACCCATTGCAAAAGGGGTCAAAGTAAGTAAGGTTGATTGTTCGGGTGACGGAAATGATAAGCCTAATGTTCCTTATGCACAAGCTGTAGGTAGTTTGATATATGCTATGTTGTATATAAGAACTGATATCAGTTTTGTTGTTGGTCTTATGAGTAGATATCAAAGTAATCTTGGATGACAGCATTGGATAACTGTAAAAAGGATTTTAAGATATCTAAAATGAACAAAAGACTTGAAACTATATTTTTAAGCAGATGAATTGAAAGTGGTAGGATATCGAGATGGTGATTTTGCTATGAGCAAAGATGACAACAAATCAATCTCGGGACAAATATTCTTATTTGGAGATGTTGTATTTTTTTGGGTATGTAAGAAACAGGATTGTGGCATTGCATATACAAGAAGTTAA
Organism: Brasenia schreberi; assembly: GCA_036023115.1. Lineage (NCBI taxonomy): Eukaryota > Viridiplantae > Streptophyta > Magnoliopsida > Nymphaeales > Cabombaceae > Brasenia > Brasenia schreberi. The sequence goes on along the minus strand of JAYKKT010000076.1, from coordinate 6,815,261 downwards.
GTATGTGGCTTGCTGTATGGCTGCAACGAGTGTTGTCTAGATAAGCTGCTTCATACGAGATTTGAAGATAGAGATAGCCGACGAGCCAGTTGTCATTTACTATGACAACAATACAGCAATTACTCTTATCAAGGGTGGAGCTGACAACTCCAAGAGCAAGCATATAATGGTTAAATACCAATATGTTCATGATATGGTCATGAGAGAAAATATCGATCTCATACATGCCAACTCATGATATGTTGGCAAACCCCTTGACTAAAGGCATAATAGAGGATCTTTTCTTAAAACATGTTGCGAACATGGATTTGAGATATGTTTGATTGTTGTGTAGGTAAAAAGTCACACAATGGGTGGTGATTGCAATCGCAACCATAAAATGACATTACTAGAAAAAAACCCGCAAAAATGGGAAGAAAACCAGTATGTCAGTTCACTTGGCTCGAATGACCAAGTAGAAGATGTAAGGAAATATATAGTCATTCTCGACAACTCTAACACAGAAACGGCAGATTAGTCATCCAACCGTTATCTATAGAAGGGATGTAGGGAAGGATGGTTGTAACGGCTATCAAAGGCCGAAACCATCGAATAGTTTTCTCAGTTTATCCGTAACCATCCGAATAAGGGGCTCTAGGAAAGAAAATCCTAGTAGAAAAAATGGGAAGAAAGAGGAACAGGTGATGCTCTATAAATAGAGAGCAGCGCATGAGATATAAATATACGGAGACAAAAATACAGTAAAATACATAGAGAAACGGAGCATTTCTCCTAGGCAAAACCTATTGAGAGGAAACCTTAAAAGTATCCGACACATGTACCTCTTTAAAGATCCATTGCTGCTGTGTACCTGAGTACGAAGAACAGAAGACACTGGAGGGTCGACTGCAAGCCACAAGCAGCAAGAGAGTCGAGAATTCCAACAATCTCACCATGGTTGTCATCTCCATTGTCTCTCAATATAAAAGACTCACATGCTAATCCCCCACCTTTTGTCATTTACTGAAATTCTGTGCTAGTATTTGTTTAGTTAGATTCATTGTTTTATCATATTAATTAGTCTAATGTACATTCTAGTTTATTAACTCTTTCATCTCGTTAAGGCAAGTGTTTAAAGGGACTTGCGCCTGCCTTTTCGTTGTGTTTAATATGATTTTCATATCTAATTCACCCTAAAATTCTGATTCGTAATTGTTATTTTCTCCTGCGGTGTGATATAATTTCGGTCTGGTATATGTTCTCAACTCGTTGTCCGTCTTCGGTTTCGCCCAATATTGTTTCGGTTAAGAATCTGATCTTTGGTTGTTTCTTTCGGTTTTTAACTTTCGGTGTGTGGGTATTTTATATGAAGTCACAATTTGACGTTGAATCCATTTTCTGTATTGCGATTTTCAAACAATAACTATCCTGCAATCTATAGGAACCAAGTTTTCTTTAGGAATTCAATTTGATTCATGTCGTTCTAGTCTGATACACCTACGACATAGTTTTCTACAGATATTTTGTTTGGATTCATGTTTCTCTGCTTGAAAGCAGTTACATAGCTGAATGACACACACACAGACAATTTCTTGAGGTAGTAATTTTGTATCATTATAGAGTTTGCAAGTTACCCCAATGTGTGTATATGCTGAATTTTGTTTTATGGATCTATCCCAGTTGATATTAGCATAACATTATCTATTTTGGTTAGATACATTGACTTGAGTTAATTGCACCAATATAATACTTTTGAACTTGTTTGTGAGAGCATTTTTTCATCATATACTTGCACAAATAATAGTTGCATCAAGGAAAAAATATTGGTGGACAGGCACAAAGCAGGTGGTGATTCTCTGCTTTTTTCAATTTGGGTTTCCATTTTACCTTTAATTTCAATATATTGTTACCTTATGCATGTTCTTTGATGTTGGTTAATGATTATGAGGCCTATTTGTAATTATATTTTTCTTTTCCTTTCTGTAAGAGATACAGAAAAATTAAGAAACCCCCTGTAGATATGGATAGAAGTCAAGGCTCGTCAAGTAGCAATGTTGCTAGAAGGTTAGTCATGTATGTTGATATAAATTCTCGAGGAGATGAATCTTCGTGATGGCGATGATAAACCCTATATCTAATGAAGAAGTGATGTTCGTCAAGTGGTGGATCTAGAAAATAGTTTTGGAAGGGGCGATGTACAGGATCATGTTAGGGGGGCAAAGCATGAATCTCAACTATATTAGGTTTTACCCTAAAATTTCAAAGTTTCAGGAGGGCGGCCACTCCCACCCCTCCATTTAGATCCGCCATTGGATGGAGTTGAATCTTCGTGATGTTCCTATAGAGTTCAATGCGAACAATAAATGATGAAGCTAGGGAATAGGTGACGAAAGTAGGAATGATATTGATAGCAATGATAAATATGAAGTGGAGCAATGTGATTACGATGAAAAAGGTGAACCAAAAGTGTTTCCCAAGCCGTGCCTTTAGAGTGTATGCCCTCCCTCTATTGGGATGAAGTTTGGTCGGAGTTTTTTAATTAGTACGCTAGATTAGAACGGTTTAGTTTACGAAAGCATGCTTCAAGAAAAGCTTCAGTGTAGATTTGTTGAGAAATATTTATATCCAGCAAGCAAACAAGGATGAAAAAGGCAACTTAAAGAAATAAAAGATGGCTACAAAATGTGGTTGCTTGGCAAGAATAATAGTCAGCTTTTATTTAAAGGAGAAGAAATAGGGTGTTAATGAATTTGATTCAATCCATAATTGCTTATTGTATTCACCTTCACCTTCAAAGTTTAATTTGCATAGATCAACAAGAGAACTGATCTCTCCAAGGAGATGGTGATAGACAAATTTTCTACAATTGGATTGACATGTGAGATGGTTAAGCTAATAGCAACTAATGATGGTGTCCAATTTGTTTCTTTCACTAAGTGGGATATATATAGCTATCTACAAAAAGCAAATAAGAGTCACTTGGAGATTGATTAGCAGAGTGCATCAGAATATTTTGAAAAAAAAATCTAGAAGATAAATTTCCATTGTCCTATTCAAATTGATGAAGATAAGTAAGTTTGCAATTATTTTGTTGGGTGGTACCGCTCGGGGGGGGGGGGGGGGGGCACTACTATTTTACGCATGTGATTCCATTTGATATAAAATACAAGACAAAATCAATATGAAATACCTTTTGCTCCTTTTACCAATGTCAATCACCATAACCAATTGATTCTACTTGGATGTGTGTTGATTGGGGATTAGAACAGTCTTTCATATGGTTATTTGAGGAATACCTAAAAGCTATAGGTGGTCATCCTCTAAATGCTATTCTTATGAACCAAGATCTTGCTATGAAGGTGACAATCGAAGAGGTTTTGTCACATACAATCCCCCGCTATTATATGTAGCATATCCAATTTCTCAAACATCTCAATGGCTTGCATATAAAGTATCCACAAGATGGTTGAGATCAAGTGGGGAAACGATCTTTGATCACATTGTAAGTCATGAGCTTCTATCACTCTAGGGATGGCAATGGGGCGGGTAGGGGCTTCACCCGACCCCGCCTCATACCAAAGTTTTGTTCATTCACCCCGCTCCGCCCCACCCCATGGGTGTCCAACTCCAAGCCCTGCAGCCTTCCCACAATCACCCCATTTGGCATGCCCCATGCAAACCTTTTTAATCATAGCAAAAATGATTAGAAAGTGCTAGCATATAGAGAAAGAATCCAAATAACAATACAAAATATAGAAAACATATCTGTGTCTAACAATACACAAATTCACTTAAGCAATCCCATTGACGAAATAAAGGTGTTGATCTCAGTTACTGTAATGAAAATTGCAAAGGTCAGAAGGTTTCAACACAAGAATCAAGAGAGCATTTCAATAATTCGGGGTGGGTTGACCTCAAACCCACCCTGGTCCTGCCAATGCTTTCGATCTTTGCCCTACCCCACCTCGCTGCAGGGCGGATCAGAGTGGGTTCCCATGGGTCAGCTCCTAATTGCTCCCTACATCATTCACATTCACAACAAGAATGAATACAACTAAATGCAGTGAAAGTATGAACAATGTGTTTTCTAGCTGGTTTAATTCTTTAATTCCATTGAGTCTTTTGATGAAGAAATTTGAAGATGTAGTTACATACCAAAAAGAGCTTTATGATTTTCAAATGAAGGATTGGGTTAAATCATGTGCCTTTGATAGTCCAGCCCTAGCCCATATGTGGGATATTCTTACTCTAACATAATTTAATAAGTTTTAAGAAGAATTTTTAAAAACTTCGATGTGTCATGCTAAGCTTGTACATGTTGATAATGGTATCGACAAATATAAAGTGTTCCATACCAAGAGAGATAAAACAAAATAAGTATCCCATTACATACAGGAAAAAGCACTCAAGAGTTAGCTACTTCTCGATATTGATTATGCAATAATCCAAGTATAGTATGTGCTCATATCTTGGCAGTGTGTAGACTTAAATGTTTTATTAATTGCCAAATCATTATATTCTAAAGAGGTGGACTAGGATTGAAAATGTTGATATAATAAATAAATATGGTTCTTTCAAACTACATGCTAAGTCAGGGACACCCATACTTTTAAAGGCACATGTATTTTCTCTTAAAATTCAAAAAATGTATGAAAGAAGTCTTGAGGTTTGAAGAGAGTTATAAAGAAGCATTAATTAATCTATTGACTACCCATCTCCAACATAAAAAATTAAAAATGTGTCCTAAGATTTTGGATGAAAATAAAGTTTGCACTATCTCAATCAAGATGTGCGTAGGAACGACTATCCCTATATATATATATGTGTGTGTGTGTGTGTGTGCGTGTGTTTATTCCATAGGAGTAGGTCTAGGATATGAATAAGCATCCCAAATTATAGCATATTACATTATGGTACACCATATCTAAAACAGATCGAACCAGCTTTAGAACTTTAAATCCTAGAAAATGTTGTGTTGGTGTTTTTGTCTTGAATCCTTTTTTTCCGGGTTTAAATTTGCCTAAGACCGACTACCTATATTTGAGGGAGCAAATATGAAAATGTTCAAATGTGAGAAATTGATCTACTGTTTATGTGAACTTTTGATTCTTATGGACCATGAAACCCGATTAAGGAAGACATTCAAAAGTAATTACATGAAAGTATAGTCATATATGTGTGGTTATACGTAGGTGTTTAGTCACTTAGTGTTGGAGTTGCACAAAATGAGCAACCGTGGAAGCAAGGCGGAGCCAAGATTTTTATCATAAGGGGGTTGGGATAGAAAGAGGCTTGTGGACCTAGTGAGAGCACGACTCGCTTGTGGACCAAGCCAGAGCACAACTAGTTGGTCATCAATTTATTCCGTCTTCTAAGCAAGAACTGAAAACCAACTCTATATTTCTAGGTACTTTGTCGTGAGGGTTAACCCACTTCATTACTACTTTTTCTTGAACGTCAACCGATTTAGTCAAAGATACAGTGGAATGTGACAGGCCAAGGCCCATGAGAAAGGGATGCAGTGGCAGATCTACATTGAGGCGAGGTGGGGTAGCGACTTCACCTGAAATTTTCAAAATCAATGAAAAACATTAGGGGAGAACCAAATCCATGGTCACGGTACTTAGTTTGCCTTATGTTGAATAGTCTAGTAGGCTATTTATCCCATCCTACAAAAATTTCCCTGATATAGGTGGTCTCTTTCTCTTAGAGTGAATAGACTTTATTGTGTTTATATTTTTTTATTTTGGAATGCCATACAACACATTGGGAGACTCTTTCTCTTTTTTTCTTTGAGCAACCGAACTAAAGCAAATTTTTTAGTTCTTTTGGTAATTCAGTGTTTTTTAGCAAGCAAACAACTATATTTGCAGAATTATTAAGAGAGGTTTGAGATTTGTTTAAGACTTTTTTTAAGTTTTTATTTTTTTTTCTCTAATTTATTTGGTTGTTTGATTGTGGATTGATTGTTTCTTGCTTTTCTCCATGTTTTCACTCTCATAGAGAGTAAGAATATTCATATTCTTGTATCCAGATATATCTTATTGTACTTATCTGTTTTATATAGTAAAATTTTGCTTATTATAAGCTCATTGGTTTTTACCTTTTGCATTACGAGGGGTTTTCATGTAAAACGTACGTAAATATTTAGGATCATTCGTATTTATTATTTGTGATTATTTATCAAATTCGGATTAGAGAAAAGAGTTTTTCAGACTTTCAAAAATTGTTTTCTAGCTTCTTTTTTTATCAACCGGTATTAGAGCTTTATTTACTTATCTTGGATATATTTTATTGATTATAATGGATCTCAATTATAGTCAGATGATTAATTTGAATGGTGAAGTTACCATTAGTGGAGAGAAAAAATGAAAGATCTACTTTTTGTGAAAACTACATTTACTATTATTTTCTACTAAAAAGCTAAAAAATAAAATTGATATAGAATGAATTTTTTAGAATGAGATGATATGTGGTTTTATTCAACAATGGGTTTATGACAATACCTTTAATTATATTGCTAATGATTCTCATATCATAATATTATTCGAAAAAGTTAGAGACCCTGTATGCCTCAAAATCTGTGAATAATAATTTTTTTTTACTTAAGTAAGCTATGAATCTAAGGACAAAGAGGGCACTTCTCTTTCTAATCATTTAAATGAATTTTATGGTTGTTTTGATGGATTATTTGGCATGGTTGATAAATTTGAGGATAAAATTTTAGTACTTTAATTACTTAATACCTTACTCAACTCTTGAAAAAAAAAATTGTGTTACTTTGATTAGTCATGCTCTTAGTGGTATTGTAATCATGAATTACGTAAAACTTACTATTCTTAATGAAAAACCTTCTTCTTCATGGTCAAAAGTGTGGGTTACAAAGAATAAGGAGAAAGCCAAAGAAAGAAGTAAGGACAAAGATGATAGAGTCAAAAGTAGGAGTAAATCAAAGTCTAAATACAAGAACGAGAGTACTTTTATTGTAGAAAGAAAGGGCATGTGTAGAAATTGTATTTTAAGTTGAAAAAGGAAACTATGAACAAGAAGAAAAAAGAGCGACAACAATGATCGACTTATTACCACTATTATAGAAGATCTTTTGGTTGTTTGTAATGAGAACTTCATCAATATTATTTCATATGCTATCGGACAAATTATTGATAGTGCTTTTCATGTAATATCTAGAAAAGATTTATTTGCTTCTTATATTTTATGTGATTATGGGTGTTTGAAAATGGGCGATGATGGCTTGTCTAAAGTATTTGACAATGACAATATTTATTTAGAGACTAGTATATGTATGCAGTTGATTCTTAAGGATGTTAGACATGCACCGGATATTCGGTCATACTTGATTTCTACTAGTGTCTTTCATGACGATAGTTATATTAGTATTTTTTGTGGTAAACAATGGAAACTTATAAAAGGCTTCTTTGGTTGTGACTTATAGAGAGAAGCATGCAGTCTATATTAGATAAGAGCTTCTATTTTTTTGTTTTTATAAATGCAATTACTCATGATTCTACATTTGAGTTATGACACAAGAAGCTTAACTACATTAATGATAAGGGGTTGTCTTAGCTAAGAAGTATTTACTTTCAAGCATGAAATCTGCAATACTAGAAAAGTGTGTTCATGGTTGAAAGGCATAACAAAGTCTCTTTCAAGAACCATCGGTATTACAAAAAGTGACAGTTACTTGAGTTAATTCATTATAATCTTTATGATCCTATCAACACAAAGACTTTTATTAGTGAACTTTACTTTGTTACGTCTATTGATAATCATTTAAAAAAGCTTTGAATTTTTTTCTTAAAGAGGAATGGTCGGTATGTTGTCTTTAAGAAGTTTCATCTTCAGTTGAGATAGAATCTGAAAAGAAGTTGAAGTGTACACTAGAAAATGCCTCCCAAGACTCCTTATCTAAATGGCATAAAAGAGAGTATAAACATGACATTAATGAAAAGAGTTTGTTGTTTGCTTTCAGAAGAAGTTACCATGTTTCTTTTGAGGTGAGGCTTTATATACCGATGTTCATGTTATAAATCTTTCTCCTCTTATTACTTTGCATGATATTTTAGAAAGAGTATAGTATAACAAAAATAATTTCTATGATCATTTGTGTATTTTTTGGTGCAAAAGATTGTACATATACCTAAAGATGAGAGGTCAAAGTTAAATTTAAAGACAAGAGGATAGATATTACTTTATGAGTTATGGCCATGATGACTTTGCTACATGTATTATGATTCACCTAAAAAGAAGCTTATTAGAAGCCATAATATCAGCTTTGTGGAAGGCCAAACATCGAAAACAATCATAAAGCAGAGAAGATAAAATCTTCAAGTACAAGTGGCTTGGTTGGTCTTGATCCAGTTGTAGAGACTCACAAACATAATGTTGTTGAGCCTAATAGTCATTATGATGCATCGAGTCTTACTCTAGATGATGCAGTTGAGGTTTATGCTTGTGATATTGATGATTATACTTATGTTCATACTCCTAATGAGCATGCTATTCTGATCAATGAGATAATGTATTTCATTCACTCGCTATTTATCAAAAAAATATGTTCTTCTAATTAATAGGAGAGAACCAGAGTGTCATGCAAAGGTTATGGAGCATGAACATACAACATAATGATGAGATGAAATCTTTACTTGACAATCATATTTATACTTTTATTTGCATAATGATAAGGTTTTTAAAATCAATAGGTTTACAAGTTGAAGACCAAAGAAAATGATTATACTCGATACAAAATTAGATTGATTGTTAAATACCATCATTAGAAAAAAGAAGTTGACTTTGTGGAGATCTTCTTCCTTGTGATAAAGATATCTCCTATTAGAGTTGTTCTTTGTTTGACAATTAGCTTGGATTTACATGTTAAGCATATGTATACCAAAATTTCTCTCCTTCATAGTGATTTGGAGGAAGAAATATATATAGAGTAACTAGAAGATTTTATGGTGAAAAGTAAAGAAAATTATGTCTATAGGTCAAAGAAGAGTTTACATGAGCTAAAGCAAGCTCATAGGTAGTGGTATAAAAGTTTTAAGTCAGTTATGGTGCAAGAAGGCTTTAAGAAGACTACCTATAACCGATCAACTTTTTTAATTACTTCCTTTGAGGCTATAGCCGATCTATTGCCTTGTTGATCTCAAAGGGTCATATATGGAGAAAAAAGAAATAGATTTTATGTGTACTATCTCTACCTCCTGTACTACCACTCTATATTTTCTCTATTCTCGTAATAGGTACAATAGCGGGACATTGATTTCTTAAGGTAAGTTTATAAGGATGACTTGCACATATAAGTTTTTCTTATTGTTTATTGTTTTGCTTTGTTTGTTTAATGTACAGTTTATATATAAATTGTTTTTGGATATGTGGCTGTTCTTGCTTTTGGCATGTTTGCTATTGTTGTATATTTATTTATGCATGTAATCCAATGGCATTTTTCCAACAACTGCACCAAACTTCAGAAAAATAGTTTGTTTTGGCCGCTTCACAGTACGCACTGGGTCCTCTCTACTGGATAGCGGCAACAACGATTGAACAGCACACTACGGGATCTCTTCTGCAACACACTTCAGCAGCAGCTGCAGAAAATCGGCAACCTGATTTCTGCTGCAACTGGGACTCCATAGCGCTTCTGGTTCGCTTCGTCCTTCGCAGCACACAACAGCGCCTTCACTACTAAACCGACTCTCTGCTGGACAGCGGCAACAACGGTTGAACAGCAAACTACGGGATCTCTTCTGCAACACACTTCAGCAGCAGCTCAGTTCAGCAGAAAACCGGCAACCTGATTTCTGCTGCAACTGAGTCTCCATAGCGCTTCTGGTTCGCTTCGTCCTCCGCAGCACACAACGGCGCCTTCACTACTAAACCTGCGGCACCACCTCCCTGCGAGACTCCCGCGTTCAGTCAGCCAATAGCACATACCCGCACATGAAAGCTGATAGAGGACATCCTAGATAATGTGGTAAGGGAAGCTGGGAGGAGCAAGGCTGGCCTAAGGTCGGGATCATATATTCGGTGTCGAAGCTCGCTCTAAACCTGTACTCAGCACTCCTAGCCAAGCGACTAAAAGCTCGTGACATCTGTGTAAACTGCTTTTGCCCCGGTTTCACCGTGACATCCATGACCAAGTTCGAGGGTGCATATACTGCAAATTTTGCTGCCAGATACGTGGTTCATATTGTTTTGTCTTCAAACAACCAGTTTCCTCGGAAGAAGTTCTTCATAAAGGATAAGCCCATTCCTCATTCTAAGGTCCAATTCAAGAGTCAGAGAAAATTATATTATTAATTATACTAGTAATCTTGCCTTCTATTGCCATGATTTAGTCATCTCTAAATGAACGCGTCGTACAATGGTCACAGTCATCTTTCAATTTGTTCATTTTATTTCCTTTGCTTTTCTTCTGTTTCATTTCTTAGTTGCAATTTTTAGTTAAAGTGTTTTCTTCTTAATTAATAAAAATCTCCTCCTCTTTTATTGGAAGTTTGTCTTTCTGCGTTGCACCATTCAAACGTATCACCATTGACCTATCAGGAATCTAACTCCATCTCTTGGAGGAATTTCTGAATTTCTTTGTAAGTTTGATTTTTTGTTTCTTTTTCGCAAAAAAACTCGTCTTATTTTCTACATACCAGGTATCACTCATATCCTAGTTTGGATGACAAAGGTACGAAATGGACCCAACATACCTTCTCAAGAATAGCTAAACTCAGCTAATTCATTCGGAATCGGCTGACTTTTGTTTTTTTGGAAAGTTCTTGTGTCCTCTTTAATATAAATCAAGAATTGCGTGAATTGAAGTTTAGACAAAAGAGTTATAAAAAAAAGTAAACACGATCGAGAGGCTTGATACCTTGAAAAGCTCATCCAACTTTTATTTCTTTTAAAAGTTGGTTCTTGATAAGATTGAAAATTTCACCAAATTCATGGATTCTATACATTTATTTTTCAACTCATCAAGAATCATGACAATTGGAGTTATATCGAGGGATTCTATTTCGTTGTTTGTAGTCAACCATATTTCCATCCCGACATAACCCAGAATCAAGAGGTTCTTGAACTTGTAAAATGCTTTCAACCCAAAACTCGAGAAGTGCCTCAAAAGCCTTCAATACCTCGACCATCACCTTTCTCTTTGGGATACTTGGGTAAAGATTTTGAAGAACCTGCCGCTTACCGGATCCTCAACGTACTCGACGTTAAAGATGTTGAAATATGTATCTCCCGGGAGGGCGGGCCAGAGAATAACAGCCCATATTTGAAGCAGTGCCAACTAGCCCGACCCATATGACCCTGGGAGCAGACGCGGGCCAAGCCAGGTTGGCCCGTAGAAGCACAGGCTCATTGGATATATGATTGGGTCTATAAGACCTCATTCAAATCTGGTTGAAATCTAAATCCAGCCACAACGTTTTAGGCTTCAATAAGACATATACACATACACATGTAATAAAAAATTCTATATACAAACATAACATATATGTATATGTATTACATATATACAAATACATGTAATATATATATATACATGTAATGGAAAAAATATACATATGTACATATAATTGAAAAAACTATACATATATAGTATATATAGTACATATATATTATGCGTATACATATATATGTAGTAAAAACTATATATACATGTAATATAATATATATTTAAATATGTAATTGAAAAACTATATATATATATATATATATATATATATATATATATATATATATATATATATATATGGGTCGGGCCTGCATTTTACAGGCCCATCCAAAATGTGGCCCAAACTAAATTTTCCTAGGCCCACGTGGGCGGGGCCAGGCCAGCCCGGCCCAGCTCATAGTGACATCTCTACTCGACGTCCCCTCCTAGAATGGTGGTTAACACTCTCTAGCAAGCCTGCACCCTAGGGACTCAAGGGATCATGATAAACATATAATTCAAAGTGTTTCATCCCAGCACACAACTCTCTTTACAATTCAAAGTGTTACAATTAATGTTAATTAATGATGGTTGGGTTAATTATACCATGTGTATTACTTACATTTAGTTCCTGCTAAGTATTCTTAAATATTTAAGTCACTCATCTTTGACAAATATGAAAGTCCTAAAGTTTAAAAGTCACATGTGAGTAAGAGACTTATGTATGTGAAAATTATGAGACAAAAGTTTAGTACCATATTGATAGGTGAAAGAATTTCATATGTCCTTTTACATAGACGGTAGCTCATCAACCTTAGTTCAAAGAATTTGAGTAGGACATGGATGACCGTATACATGCGTGTGTCAGATCGGGTCTGGGTTTGGGAGTTGTTTTCAGTTTATCTTTTACAAGAAATTTTTTTAATCTAACGATCAAATATAGTTCATACGCAGGAACGATTATGGGAAGAAGAAGTGCATCGATTGGACCATATCTGAGATCCGATATCTATTGTTTTATATATATAATGATATTAGGGCTTTCCTAATTTATAGTTACTGCATGCACTCTATCTCTTCCCCTCTCTTCTTTTGCTCCTCCTTCCATTCTCCAACTTGGGTGACAGAGACATGGTCAAGGCAGCTTGAGTGAGGTATGTGCTCCTATTCTCATGTTTGTTTTATTCTAAGAGAAAGGCACAACCACCCTACGTATCCAAGAGCAAGGCACTAATTTGTTTATGGCAAGTCCATACAAATAAGTTCTTTTGCTAATTACCGTTTTTACTTTGCTTGTATCCTACACTATTTGTAATGGATTTCTTTGGATCTGTTGTTATTCTTGATATAGGCATGTTTATGATTGTTGCATATTATTTATGCATGTAATCCTATGGTTTTTACGAACAATTTAGAGTAATGACTATTAGTAGCAAACATGTCTTGATCATTTTCTCTCCAACCTAAGGTCGACATGCAAAGTTAATTGGTTCTAACTTTAAGTGTTGGTAACAATGCATGAAAATTTGGTTGACTATATTAGTTGGATTGTCCCCAACCTTATGCTTCTAACATTAACAGCATCGAGTGGAAGGAGTAGGGCACCTTTTGCCATTGTATATTATTAGCACTATTGAATGTGTTATTCAACGTATTTAGTTCTACCCCTTCCATGATAGCGAGGATTTGTGGGTTGTCTTGGACTAGAAATATAACACTAAAAACCTCATTCTTGAAAAGTATTTTATGACCAAGTTTTTTGTATCATGGTATTAAGGAACCATATATGATGCTACAAAATAAGTTTATTATTATATTTATTATTGAGAAATTTCTTAAGTCTTGAAATAGTTTTGGATTAAATCTCAAGTATAAAAAGAGTAGTATAATCCTAGATAATCTCATGATAGACATAACAATAGATAAAGGCATAGAGTCCAAAACTTATTTATGCATGTTTACCCTAAAGTCAACCTTATGGTCAAAAAGAAATAGTCTAGTGATTGTAAGAAAAAATAGGCAAAATTCAAATCAAAGGCCAAGATTTTAAAAAAATAAAAAATAAGTTTGTCAAGTTCGACATTAGGTTTGGGATTGTCCCATAAAGAAAGCCAAGAAACCCACATTCATTGAGGGAGCTACGGTCAATATGGTGACCGCTAAACATATATCTAGTTATGGATATCTATCTCTTAAACCCCATATCCTTTATCTTTATGAGCTACATTAATAGATTGTAGGCACTAGGGCAAATATAAACCTATGTATTGACCAACCACTACGTAACAAAATCATGATCTTATGGGATCATTCAACTACTGAATTCAAGGGTGAAGGGTGTATAGATTTTAAGTTTCTTTTGGAAAATGTTTTAATTCTTGAAGGAGTTAGACATATTCCAATGATTCATTGGAATATCCTCGGTAGTCGAGTTTTAGTTAGGGATTGTTTTAGGTTAAATTACAAGTATAATAAGTCTTAATTACATGACTTGGTATTAGGTGCTTCTTTGAGAATGATTATGTGTGTGATGTAGTCAATTTGTTTAAAATTCATGTAGAATATGTTATTGATTCTTTTATGAGTTTTAATGTTAATAAAGTTTTTACTTCTTCTTCCTATTTTGTTGCTTATAATATTGAATCTTCTAATGTATTGTATGAGAGATTGGGTCATGTTAATTTTGATTGAATAAAATGAATGATATACTTTAAATTTATCATCAATATTGTGATAGAAAACACAAATATGGTATTTATGTGCAACCAAAGCAACTTAGGATACCATTCCATATGGTTGATCAAAAATCTAAAATTTTGGATTTGGTATATGTAGATGTTGAAATTTTTACTCCAAGCCTATGTAGAGACTTGAAATAAGAATTTCAATTCTACTTCATATGCGAGAGTGCCAGCTAGTTTTCAAAAACTAACAAAGTATATAAAAATCCGACTTAATTGACGATTGTGGCTAAGCGGGCTCTTTTCGCTTTAGGCCTTCTTGAACAGACACTCAAGTGTCAACCTAAGAACTTAGAGATTTCGAATTCATAGGTGATGTATTCCAATTCACATGAAAATAAAGTGTTTTGTTAAGAAACCATGGGTGCACTTGGTTTCAAGCTTGAAAATCACCAAGTTCTGAAAAACAGAAACCGGTCCTGTTTTCATAACTTATTTCAGAAATTTTCTTGGTGGCTTAGAGATTTCCAAAATTTATAAAAGTTTTATAGGATATAGCCTGAAGTGTTGGAATCCTAAACTAATCGTTACTTTGAATTTTGGGACAGTAGATTTGTAGAATTAAATCAGGAATTGGACTTAACAATTTCAAGACATTCTGTGATAGAAATATAGAGGCTCAAAGAATCCTCTATATCTTGGTGTATAGAACTCCAAATATAATGATTTTAGTTTTTTCAGAAATCTATGGATGTCAGCTTTCTTATGACACTAATTTTATCAAATTTGGATTTCTACAGACAGAGATATGGGACTTTTACCCAACCCCTATTACAGGAAAACTGATCGTGCAAAAAACAGAACTGAGTTTGTCCGATCTTTATCAATTTTATTCACGAGGTTGCACGGTCCTAAAATTCTTGCCAATTTTATTTCTAATGTGTTGGTGTGTAGGTATTGTGTCTAAAATTTTAGAGCATTTAGATCACAAATCAGAGAATTAAAATTACAACAATCAAAGTATGCAGATGTTGGAAAACCAAAATTTCATTTTTTAGAACATACATGAATGCAAACTCATCCGAATTTAAATTACAACAACCCAACAACACCAAGCAATTTACTGAAGGGAAATTAATAGAAATATGTATCTTAGCTTAATTATAGAGGGGATTAGAGAATATAGAGTGTTTTATAGAATATATTGGGGTAGAATTACAAAATCAAACACATAGAGTGCGTAAGTAAGAATAAAAAATTCTCAGCACATCTACTTCTTATTACAATATAGGGGGAGACAACGCTCCATTAATACAACCCCTTTCAAATTGAATAGGAAGAAGACATATGTAGGAATCAAGGATTAGAAATACTTACAAAAATTTTTGCAAGAATCGACTCCCCAAGATGCAATCCAGCCCACACTTCTTCTTGATTCACTCACCTAATCTCACCCACGGTTTTTCCTATGTGCAGCAGCACTTTGACCTAAAAACTACCCTATTTCCCCTCTCTCCACTCTTCCCTTAGCAGCTCACGACCTACCTAGGTGCAACCCTCCCTTGAAAACTCTCTCTCTTGCTGACCCTTTCTCCTTAGTGCAGCCCTTTCTTCCCAATCTCCCATATATGGAAATCACGCCCCTCCCTTGGCCCTATTTATAGGCCAAGGGGGGCCTTCTAGGATTTTCCTTGGGGCGGGTCCTCCTTGGCCCAAATCTAGCCCTAAGGGCTGGTTGTGTGGTCCCCCTTTAGGCAATATGGACCAGCCCCATGTGGGCTGGTCCTTGACTACATTAGGCATGCCTAGCCCTAGCCAATTGAGTCCAAACGTGCTTGGCTAGGCTTGAGGGAGGGTCTTGATCAATCTCCGGCTCGCCTTGACCTTGTTTTGCTTTTATCTTTGATATATGGGTTGAATAGGATCTTGATAAGTCTTGGGAATAACCCCAAAATGTCTACCTTCTTCAAATTTGAAATGGACTAGCTCATCATTTCTTATCCAAATGACTCCTTGATTTTCGTAACCAATTCGATATGCTTTGCTGATAACCCATGTAACTAGATTTGTTTGAGGAAGATATGCCTTTGACCTAGTCCATCCCTTTACTTTCAAACTTGAGCTTAATCCCGGATTGAATTGGGTCTTACATGTTCGTCTGATTTGCTTTGAATCATATGGGCTTTTTAACTTGAATTTAAAACCTTTACTTTGAAGTATTTCTAAAAGATTTGAACTTTTAAAAAGGTATTAAATTATTTGACTGTTTGGGAAAATTTTAATTTTGGGTGTTTACAGTATACACTGATATTTGTGAATTTAATGAAATGACAAATAAGAATAACAAAAGATATTTATCATGTTTATTGATAATTATAGTAGATATTGTTATATTTACTTTATAAAAGTAAAGATAGCTTTAGAAAAAATTCAAATTTTAGGAAGAATAAATATAAACTAGTAAAATACTTACACGATTAAGGTCTAATAATCGAGGAAAATACACCTCAAACCTTTTTCAAGAAACTATCAAAACAGCTATACATGGGGTTACTACTCCGTATTTACCTCAATCTAATGAGATAATTGAACAAACAAATAAAATCATGTGTAATATGGTGAATGTTTTACTATAAAGTTTTAGGTTATCTATCTACATATGGGGAGAAGCTTTGAATACAACTTTTCATATTCTTAATAGAGTTCTCTATAAATATAAGAAAAGTAGTTCCTTTGAACTTTGGAAGGTATAAATATCAATCTCATATGTTAAAGTATGGGTGTGTCTTACAAAAATACTCATCCCTTAACACAAGAAAAAGAAATTGACACTTAAAACTTTTGATGTTATATTTTTAGGCTACCTGGAGACTACGTATGTGTAAAGATTTTGGTTATATAATCTTACATATTTGACATAGATATCAACATGATTAATGGAGCTCTATGATACTACATTCTTTAAGAATGTGTTTATCGTGAAGGTGATGCTTCCTTCTAATCAATCCCTCACCTAGTTCCTATAGGAGTAATATTGAAAAACTAAGGTAACATATCAAATTGAAATGTACGATTACTAAAAGCATAATATCATGGTTGAGTTGGAAGAGCACTTTACACTTCAATACTTTGTGGGGTTGTTAGAATTAATGTCAATTAATGATGATTGGGTTAATTAAACCCAAGTGCATTACTTGTATTTATTTCATGTTAAGTTTCCTTAAATATTATGTGATGTATCTTTGATAAATGTAAAAGTTCTAAGTGTAAAGTCACATGTTAGTGAGGTACTTGTACATGTGAAGACCATGAGACAAAATTTTAGTCTCATATTGATGGCTGAAAAAATGCGACATGTCCTTTTATATATATGGTAGCTCATGATCATTAGTTCAAAGAGCTTAGGAAGGACATGGATGACCACACACACATGAGTCGTGCTAGGCCTAGGTTTAGGAATCATCTTCGATCTATCTTCTTACGGTTATGGGGCAAAGAGATGTGTCGATTGGTCCATATCTGGGATCCGACATCCAACATTTATCTATATAACAAGATTACGACAATTATAGCACACCCACTCTCTCTTTCTTCCCCTTTATACTTTATGTGTTTTTCCTCCAAAGTGATTGCTCCTCCTTCCATTCTCTGGCTTGGGTGACTGAGGCATGATCGAAGGTGTCTTGAGGTAGGTATGCGCCCCTATTTGTGTCTTTGTTTTATCTTGAGAGAAAGGAGCAACTCATGCGTACACAATAGCAGGGTGTTGATTTCTCTAAAGCAAGTTTGTACGAACAACTCAAACAGATAAATTCTTTTACTAATTACTATTTTTGCTTTGCTTGTTTCCTATACTATTTGTAATGGATTTCTCCAACATGAAGCCTAAGGATCGTTTCATGTGTTTCTAAGTTTTTGTTAATGAGTTATTTTCCTGAGCAACACGACGGTTTGGTGGGACATGCACATGATGTTCCCAACAACTAAGGACGGGTTCCTAAATTTGAGATGAGAGACTAGCGAAATTGCCTTCAGGCAAGGAGAGACTACCAAAATTTCAAAGGAATACGAAAGTATAAATTATTGACCGATTGAAAATATAGATATAATGTTTGTAATTATGATTGTTATTTATAGTTTTAATTGAAATAGTTGATCAATCGATATATATATATATATATATGTGTGTGTGTGTGTGTGAATAATATTTATCAAACGTAAAACTAGTTGTAGGAAGTTGGAACTTGAGTATTAGATCCAAAAGCAAATGAAACACGAATTCATGGTTCCGAGTCTCAGTTCCGAACATGGAGATTACGGGTGAAGCTTTACAAATTTGAGAGATTTCTTTAAGTACCACAAATAAATGCGCTGGTACAGCGGCAATGGGGATTATTGTGGTACTTGAAGAAATCTCTCAAATTTGTTAAGCTTCGCTCATAAAAGAATGGCAAGTCAATCATGAACATACTCGAACAGATGTTGGTTCAGCTGGCAGGCTTGTCTAGATAGAATATGTGCTGAGAAACGACCAAGCGATTTTTCGGTTCGGTGCCTTGTTTACCAGGCGTTCTCTGAGTTGATGTAGCATGTCTTCCATGTTGATAGATTTGGAAGTTCCAGTTTGCGTTGATCAGGTTTCTCAAAATTTCCAAACAGTTGTAGATGGGAAAATTGGTGACCGTAACCAAATCAGGCAAATCCAAATCATCAAGATTTTCTTTTTGTTACAAGAGGAGGCTGAAAGCCTGACACACGCACACTGAGAGCGTTAGTTTAACAGCAGGGCACTCTAGCACCGTTGCTGCTGATGGGGAGTTTAGTGAATTCTCAAAGCTATACAGTAAGCGGGAAATGGTAGAAGACTGATAACGTGGTCCATTTGGGTCAATTACAAAACAAGGCACGCAAAACATATTCCTGATTATAGATAAAGAACTTTTTGATACAAGGTCAGTACTCAGTGATCAGCCTGAAATTCATTAAACTGGCATTCCCCAAAGTCTGATTAGGACAGGTGGCACATGAGAATGTGCCAAAAGTTGAAACAAAGATAACTAGAAAGGAGGAAAGTCATTCACTAGCATAAGTTGCAGAAGGGTTGGAAAAGTTCTTAGCAACGGCTGAAACTGGTTTTGTAAATGAACTAATGGGGTACAGAATATCACCAAATTTAAGATGTATGTTGTTCAAACGACATTCTCAACCAGAATCACAAGAACACGAGAAGTCACATGATCCAAAATAAAGATAGTACAAGATAGATAGGAATGAGACAATGTAATGATAAGTTTTTAAGACAATGCATGTGTTTTAAAGAACGGACACCAGGAGCAGACAAATACACTCACAAGAAAAAATAACCGAAGCTTATCCATGATATCAATTGCCATTGTCCAAGAAAACTTAGAATGAAGATCTTTCAACCTTACATATTTATCCAAAATTTGAAAAGGAAACTATCATAGAAATTCGAAATTGGCTTTCATCATCAGTCAGTATTCACAATAAAAGGGGGGAAACAAATTCAAGTAACCATTGGAGAAGTACGAAATATCTTGGCATCTGGTAGCCTTTTCTTTATCACTCATCATCATCTACAGCAGCTGAATTGAGGGAATTCAACCTTTCTACCAGCTTAGATTTCCTCTCCTCGTATGTTACCTTCTTTAGATTGAACTTGTACATGAGACAGATAAGCGTATGAATAAATCAGTAAAGTACTAAGTTTCCTATTTAATTCACTCCACAAGATCCAATTTGTTTTGAAAAATAAAATGAAAAAACATAATTGAGCAAATGAAGTTACAGTATGAAGCAAGAAAGATAAGCAAAAACAAGCATGACTGTAGAGAATGCATATCCATTCACTCTTGAGATCATGAAACTTGAGAATCATGAACCATCAAGATGCAATAACAAAGAACATTGACTATGGACATGCAAACATGGTAGTGCCAAGCTCGGTATGCAGAGCCTGTGCACATAGAAAGCCAAAGCTGCAAAGCAGAAACATCTACTTTCAAAAGTTTAACCAAATAAGCTTTTGTGGCTTCTTTGTTTTTCAAGCCTTACAGTACATGACAAGTTCCAATCTTTTCCAGTCTATGACAGATCTATAAGAATATGTGTGTATTTAAAAGATGCCTCTGCTGAACGAAATGCAAAAATAACAGATAAACCATTTCAGAAAATGCATGGTTGCATGTTCAAAGAAAAAAGGTAAGCTGCTTCTTTTGTAGGGAAACAAAAACCCAAAGGTGCATGTCATATGAATCTAAAGCATATAGTGATAATGTTGCCTTTCACTATCCATTGGGAGAACTCGGTTATCCATGAAACATTAGTGTCATATTACTATTGCCTTTAACCATCCCAGAGGTTCATATGTGTACATGCATGCACAGACACGTAGTTGGTAAATGAGGATGAAGAGATAAAGAGAGCATTAACCATACAAGAGAAACATACTAGTAGAAAAGAGTAACCATGGTACCGCTTGTGCGTCTTTGGAGGCTGCTTCTCAGACTTCACAGAAGAGGGGATAGCACGGATAGTTGCATGCACCTTGTTATACAATCCTTCAATGCCATGAGGCTCAATTCCTCTCTTAATATACTCACTAAAATGAGCCTGATACTTTTCAGGTTCGTCTTCCATCAAAGTCTGCAAGCAACAATATTTCTTAGATTAGAAATTTGGAAAGTTATAGTAACGCACATACAGATAAAAATGAACAAGTACCCTCATATAAGCAGCCACATGGTCACCAAAGACCTACAGGAGCTCTTGATGGTGGACTTGACATTCCCCACAGTGACAAGAGGTTTGCTGGATTCAGCAAAGAGGAGAAGCGTCTTGATGCTGAAGTCCACCGGAAGATGACTCATAGTCTTGAAATATTCTTAGCATGAAAGTTGTAAAACAAATGTGAAGAAAATCTTGAGCCAGGACACAAATGTGCATGAACCGATAATATCAATCATTTATTTTACAACTTTCATGCTAAGAATATTTCAAGGAAGACTATGAGTCATAGACAACATAGAGTAAACCACTTCTAGACCATATTATGCTCGGCTTTCATGCTTCTTTTCTCTTTTCCCAGGAAATCAAGGCTGAAAACTTATTGCAGACAACCTGTCAAAATGATTCACTTCACACAGTAGTGGTGCAAGAAGAAAAGGACAAATACCAAGTGACATGGTGGCACAAATGCATCACAGAAACGTGCGGTAGCCACTCAACAACAACTATTCCATATTAGCAGTAAACTCACAATAAGCTAGATCATTCTTTATTGTTTCTTTCCAACACTTTTGTGGTCATCCTCTACCTCTTTTAATACTTTTCAAATTTAGTTTTTCATACCTTCTTATAGGTTCTTCTTTTAATCTTCTTTCTATATGTCCAAACCATCTTAAATGATATTCTTTCATTTTATCCTCTATTGGTCACTCCTAATTTGTTTCTAATAATATGTATCGAGTCTTTTCTTATATGACCACTCATCTATCTCAACATCCTAATTTCTGTAAGAGGCATCTTTTGTACATGTTGATGATTAACTGCCCAACACTCATAACCATAAAACATGGTAGGTCTAATTGTTGCTCTATAATATTTACCTTTTAACTTTAATGATTTTTTCTTATCACAAAGAATACCTTATGCTCCTCTCTATTTTAACCAACCAGCATTAACTCTATACATAACATCTCCACCGATTCTTCCATCAATCTAAAAAATTGACCCTAGGTATTTAAAACTTTCCTTTTGGGGGATGCAATGTGTGCCAATTTTAATTTCTATGTCCTCTTAAGTAACCCAATGATCAAACTTACATTCCATATATTTTGTCTTTGTTCTACTAAGTCAGAGGCCTTTGCTTTCTAATGTTTCTCTCCATAGTTCTAATTTTTTATTAACTTTTCCTTAGACTCCTCCACTAACACAATGTCATCTGCAAATAATGTACACCAAGGTACTTCATCTTGAATATGTTTTATTAACTCATCAATCACCATTATAAATAAGTATGGACTTAGAGTTGATCCTTGATGTAACCCAATATTTACTTCAAAGAAATTTGTCATTCCTTCATGAGTCCTCACACATGTTTTTGCATCATCGTACATGTCTCTTATAAGGTTAATGTATATCAATGGGATACCTCTTTTTTGCAAGGTTCTCCAAAGAACCTCTCTCGATACCCTATCATAAACTTTTTTTAGATCAATAAATATCATGTGAAGGTCTTTCTTTTTTGCTCTAAAATGTTTCATAAGATGTCTTAAAAGGTGAATCGCTTCAACGGTAGATCTGCCTGACATGAATTCAAATTGGTTCTATGTTGTATTTGATACTTGTCTTAACCTATATTTGATAATTCTTTCCCACTATTTCATAGTATGGCTCATTAACTTGATATCTCGATAATTCACACAATTCTAATTGTCTCCTTGTTTTTATATATGGTATAAGTGTACCTGTTTTCCATTCTCCGGGCATCTTTTGGTTTCTCCATATTTCATTAAATTGTCTTGTGAGACAAGTGATTCCTATTTCTCCTAGTATTTTCCAAACTTCTATAGGAATATTGTATGGTCCTAATGATTTACCACCCTTCATGTGTTTAAGAGCCTCTTTGACTTCATTCTTTTGAATACGTCGGTAGAAATTGTGGTTTATATACTTTTCTGATTTGGCTAACTCTCCTAAGCTAATACTAACATCTTTATTTTTTCCTAATACGTCGGTAAAAATAGTTTTTTTATCTATTTCTTATATCATCATTTGCCATTAGAATGTGTTCATCCTCGTCCTTTATGCATCTAACATAATTAAGATCTTTAGTTTTCTTATCTCTAGCCCTAGCTATCCTAAAAATATCTCTTTCACGCTCTTTTGAGTTGAGTTTTTTATATAAATCCTCCCAAATTTTAGCTTTTGATTCACTCATGGCCTTTTTCGCTTCCTTCTTTGCTTTCATATAAGCCTCTAAAGTTTCACGAGTTTTCTTAGCATAATATAATTTGTAACATGCCCTCTTTGCCTTGATTTTATTTTGCACTACTTCACTCCACCACCAAGCTTCTTTTTGTGCTGGTACACCTCTCTTAGATATAACTAACACATCTTTCGTCACTTTCCTAATATGTATAGTCATATTGTTCCACATATCACAGGGTGTACCAACATAATTTCAAACATCTCCTTAAAGGGCTTTCTGTTTAAATATGCCCACTTTATTGCTTTTGAGGTTCCACCATTTAGTCCGAATAGCTCGATGCACTCTTTTCTTCTTTGTCCACTTTTTTATTTGTAAATCCATAACTAAAAGTCGATGTTGGGTGGTTAAGCTTTCTCTTGGAATTACCTTGCAATCTTTACAATACACTCTATCTTTTTTTCTACAAATAAAGTAATCAATTTGTGTTTGTGATAAGCTACTCTTATAAGTAATTAAATGTTCATCTCATTTTTTGAAGATTGTATTGACTATAAAGAGATCAAATACCATAATAAAATTTAAAATCTCCCTACCTTTCTCATTTATATCCCCAAAATCAAAGTTTTCTTTCATGAATACCTTGATATCCTAATGCCTCTTTACTGACATGTCCATTTAGGTCTCCTCCTAAATAAATCATCTTCCTTTGTGGAATCCTTTGAATTACCTTATCTAACTCTTCTTAAAAAGTTATCATTATACTATCTTTTAGTCTTACTTGGGGTGCATAAGCACAAACTATATTCAAAACCTCTGCTCCTAACACTAATTTTAACGTCATGATTCGGTTACCATATCGTTGTATGTCTACTACACTCCTTTAAATCTTTATTTATGATAATACAACCTATGTTTCGAGCCTTTTCCTTACCTGAGTACCATAATTTAAAACTTGTATCCTCTATCTTCTTTGTTTTTTCTCCAACCCACTTTGTCTCTTGTAAACATAGAATATGAATCTTTCTTCGAATCATAGTATCTCCCACCTCCATTAGCTTACCAAATAATATTTTGATATTTCTAAAATCAATACAAATCTTATTATCTAGGACTAGCTCTTTACCCCTTACATCCATCCATATTGAAAATGCGGATACCCTCTTTGTAAATTATTCATTACATTTGGGTGGCAATGTAGTAGGACTAACTTCTTTACCCACACTCATCCATGATGTGGGAATCCTCTTTGCAATTGATTCACTATATTCTGGCAAAATTGTAGTGTTCCTTGCTTACTTATTACTACATTCAGACTTTACAGTGCGTCGCTAGGTGGGGATGCCCCAAAACAATGCTTATAATTTGTGTAATCCATAATATAAAAATCCGACAAAGTTTTACGTTGGCTGTCAAAAGCCTAACACAACCCTCCTCCTTTATCTGAGCTTGGGACCTGCAATGCAAGGGTGATCCCTTACATGGGCAAAGTTTGCGATAGCCACTAAAAAGCGAAAATATATCAAACTATAGAACATAAGAGTTCATGAGCAACAAGTTAATTGCATTCAGATTTAATACTTTAAGAACTATTTAAGTATGACGAACAAATCAAACAGAGGACAAAAGTGGTGACATGTGGTAGCATTTAAGTCTACGTTATTAGTAGTGCACTATAGCGTTTTAGGAGTCCATAGACCGGTATCACATGTGCATATTAATGGGCAATCATTTGGGGTGCTAATTGTGTCATTAACAATGTTATAGCGGTCTGCTGTGATCGTATTAAGGTACAAGATTATTTGGGTCGGGTTGTGCGGGTGGTGGTTGTCAATATCTATTGGATTGACACGACTCAAATAAAATAAAAATCGAGTTATGTTTATTCTTCCACATGCTCTCTTCCTCTCTTTTCCTCCTGCTCTCTAACGACCACCACCCATGCGCACACCTCTGCCATTGACGGCCACCACCTCCATCATCCACCATCGATAACGATAACCATGACTCTCTCTCTCTTTCATCCCCTTTTGCCTGCATCTTTCTCTCACTTGCTTGTTGCATCTCTATGGCCCCTTTTTTGTATGCGTCTCTCTCTCAACAAAAATGCTAGCCGTTGCTCTTTCTCGACAAGCAACGTTGTTGTTCCTTATTGTCTATCACTTCTCTCACACCAAGCAATGGCTAGGTCATTGCTTGCTTTCTCTCGCTTTCGGCAAGTTGTTTGGCACTCTCTCTCTAACATAACCAAGCAATGACTAGCATTGCTTGTTGTTACATTAATTTATAATTTTTAGCCTCTTTATTTATTTTTTTTTTTATAATTTATTTATTCTGCTTTTCATCATAGTGAGTATGGAATCATCAGCTAGAGCAACTGCAAGTTGTCCAAGTGATAGTGGCACTAGTACATTTAATATTCGGTTTTCTAATCTGGCATATCAGTATAGACCCTCAACTTCTAAAGACCTTGGATGGAATTCGGGTTTGATAAAATCTAGAACGGACAATATGTAAGTTTTTTGCATGTTATGTGGTCCCATTTCTAGTAGTGGAATAACAAAATATAAGGACCATTTAATGGAAAACAATGGAAATGTGGGAAGAACCTTCTAGTATTAAAGTTAATATAAGGGCAGGTGTCCAATATGTACCATTTTCATCGTTTGGTTGACGACTACCTCTTTCTAAGGGCCCCATGGATTCATTTGTCTTTCATTGGTAGACTCATTAAGGCAATCTACTTTAGAAAATCGATATAAGAAAGAAGAAAGAGAATGAGTAAGTATATCAATTAGTAGGAGAATGTATCAAAACGGTATCTCTTTCAATGTTGTCAAATCCCCCATCTTTCAAGTGATGATTAATGATATAGGTTAGTTTCATCCTAAAATGAAGGCTCCATCGTACCATAAAGTCAGGGAAACATTATCGGAGAAGGAGATGGGAAGAGTAAGAGAGTTTACAAATGGGTTCAGAAAGCATTATACTACGTATGGATAGACTGATAAAAGGCAGAGAACATTAATAAATTTTATACTGCATTATCCCTAAGGTACATTATTTTTTAAGTTTATTCATGCATCCAATAAAGTGAAGGATGCAAATAAATTATATATATTGTTAAAAGAAGTGATCTTAGAGGTTAGAGAGAAAAATATTGTGCAGGTAGTTAAAGGTAATAGAGCAAATTACATGATAGTTAGTAGAATATTGATGGCTGAATTTAATCATTTGTTTTGGACACCATAGGCATACACTATATAGATTAATGCATGAAGATATTTGATAGACAAATAAAGTAAACGGTATTTTCAGAAGGACAAATAAGCTAATGACATTTATGTATAGACATGAGAAAATATTGCACATGATGAGACATTTTGCTAGAGGAAATGGCATTAATAGACTAGTTGTGACTCATGTGGCTAATAGATTCTTAACATTGAAAACTTGTAGCAGTCAAAAGAAGCTCTAAAGTCTATGGTTATTTTTGAACAATAGAAAAAATGTCTTTTGTTAAATAGTACTGAAGAGAAACAATCTAAGGCAATAATTTTGCAACTTAGATTTTAAAAGGGCATTAGTTTTTCACTTATAGCAATGGGTTCCTTGGTAAATATTTTATATATAGCCGCTCAAGGGGATGATATTAGTAGTAGGCATAGTAATGAAAAAACAACCATGGACTATATTTACGAAAAGATGGACCATGTGAAGGAGTAAATAAAGGTATTATGTGTTGTTAATCTTTACTACTTTACTCTTTTACTTGGTTCAATTAGTTATATATTGTTATTCTTGATAATAACATTTATCTTATATAATGTCATGGTGAGATACTGATTTAACATCCGAAGCATGAAGAGGGAGAGTTATTATATATACAAGATCAAGGACACTAAAACAACAAAGAAGACGAAGGAAAGGAAATGATAAGATGCTTATGAAAGATGAGAAAGAATAATTTGATTTTAAAAAAACAAATGAGGAGCAAGAGGAACTAAAAGAACAAGGACCTTCATTTGAAAATGAACTTGATTAGTTTCTTATGGAATATAAAATATATAGCTTTTTTGGTTCATCTTAAACAATTAAGTTTATATTTGATGTTTTGGACTTGTTATTTGTTAAGTTATTAGTTATCATATATGATGTATGTTAAAGTTATTACTTCAAAAGTATTATGAATATTCTCATAATTTGGTAGATGTTATTTTGATTTTTAAACCTATGATTGTTTTTTTTGGTGTCATATGTTTTTGTGAATTTTGAAGATTTTTTCATGTTTGAAGAGCATTTATTTCTCTACCCTAATATTATTCTTTGCAAGTAAGTGTAATATGTTCTATTGCTCTTGGACCATAGTCACCATACTTGAAGAGATAAGTATAATATATATTTCAAATTTATGCATATGCCACATGAAATTTATTATTTGTCTTCTTAGAATTTGCTTATTTAGTTTGATTGATATTTATGTGTTTCTTGATATTTCTTAGAAACTAAAGAATTCATTATATATATATATATATATATATATATATTATTTTTAATCACAAATAAAAGTGTCCCGCTATATCCCCATGACTGCTATGTTAGGGTCAACCGCTAAGAGACTGCTAACTGCTATTGATAACATAGGTTTAAGTAGTGCATTATAGGCAAAAAACACAACCACAAATACAAACCTGTAACTGAATTCCCACGGGCAAGATAAACTTTAAAAGTGAAATAATAGAAACAGCAATTTTTCAATTGGAAGAAGGGGTCTAGAATGTTCTTCCCGTGAAAATCTTTTAGAATGTGATAGTGTTCCTAGGAATAGTTTATATTTGGTGACTCGTTTGGACAGGAAACCAAGTTACAAATGCATGCAATACATATATGAATCACAAACACTAAAATAGCTATAAATATGCATGATTACATGAGAAAGAGTGCTTAAGAGCACCTAAAACACGGTTGCCACTGGTGGTTTTTACAAGACCAACAACATCTAATAAAGCACGGAAAGGTCTCCTGCTCTCAGCGGGTTCAACAGAGAAGTCCTCCCCAGAGGCCTGAGACCATAATCATATCACAATCAGACTCTAGCCACAAAAGCTGCCAATATATTTGGCCATAACTAGATGTACATGTGTGCACCGAAACACAAAGCACAAACAAGTGGTTATGCATATGCAAGTATGTATCGCATAGCTATATATTTCATGAGATTTAGTGAGACAACAATGATGTTGAAGTTGAACTGCATTAATGCAATAAACACACCTCAACATGACCCTGGTATTCTTCATCCATCTCAAGCGTTTTCAAAACTCTGCGAGCAAAAAAAGCCCAGTGCAATAGACTAACATCAAAAGAAGAAATAAATTTTGTCAAAATAACAGGTACAGCACATGTACAAACACAACGAGAGAGAGAGAATGAGAGAGACAGAGTTAGCTCAAACCAGCAGCATAGTTGGTCAGGCCCACTTCCAATCCATATCGTGGCAGCTCATGGGAATATGCAGATGCAAGAACCAATTCACCAGCAATGCTGGCAGATGTAATTTGCGCTATAACATCTTTGTTGGTCTAATTAGGAAATAAAGAGTTAACAATTTCACAGCCTGACAAAAGATGGATGTCAAACGAGACGAATGTATCCTGGGAAAAATGATAAATAGACCAGATACCCCAGGAAGAACAGAAGAGCAGTATAAAAATGGTACATATTACACATCGAGAAAATGTAGAAATGTCATGTAGGATACAAGTCAAACAACAAACTGATATTTCGGTGTGTTGTACTTGTTCTTGTTTTGGCCGAATCCGTGCTCGATAGTCAGTTTTCCCTTCTGTTTGGCACAGTACGAAAAGCAAATGTGCACATAAATATCCTACCACCAAGTGGTAAACATATACAGGACAACAAGGAGGAATCACAATGCCTACGTTGCCTCCTCTTGGACTTTCACTTGAAATCGTTTGAAATAAGATCTTGATTTCTGAGCCTTAACAAATGCCTGAAATTAATAAAAAGCCAATTATGAAAATAAATGCAAAAAAAAGAGTAAATAAGATACAGAATTAAAAGACAAAGTAAGCTTCAAATTTTAAAACACTACAAAGAAAACCCGATAAAAGACATGCCATAAGGCAAATGAATGTGAGATGGCTGCCATATGCACCGCACCATGAAGGCAGCTCCAAAGAGAAGCGCGACCTATAACTCAAAAGTTACCACGAAGCACGCCCAGCAAAATAAATAACTTTAAAATCTAACAAAACACAAATGAACATAATCTCAGTCTAACAAAAACTAAAATCTGAGAACAATATTGGGAATTAAGAACAAAAGGTTGCCCATCCTACCTAATGGAGGTAAGGTCATTGTTTTAGATGATAACTAATAACTGATTGAAATACCGAATCATCGATATTCTCCTCCATATGGATGTCATTTAGCAAGGTAAGCACAGAATCCACACAATCACATCCTTGGATTGTCAAACACTCATAAAATAAATGTTGTACACCGAAACCAATGCCTGCTAAAGCGAAACAAGTGATTTCAAACCTATGTTGCACAGTACGCCTTTAAGGGTGACGTACCCATATCCGATACGTATCAGGTATGGGTACGTGTATCGGTACATTGGGTACATAATGGATCAGGCGACCTATATGGATATGGGTTGCCCGATCCGGATTTCATGTTTAAATCCTTAATTCATGCGTACCCTCTCTCTGCTCTGTTTGGTATGTACTCTCTCTATCTGCTCTGGTTGTCCCATCACAGTACGGACAGTGAGCGACGGCCGACGGACCAGGGTGCATGCTTCATGTCCCTTTACTATCACTACACAATATAGGATTCTAGTCTTGAGTTTCAATGAAAAATGTGTTGACAGGTTTAAGGACATTTTGAGATATGGAAGCCTAGCTGTTGCTTTGTCTTGCTTTCTATTTGCAGTGATACGTGGGAAGGTATGCTTGGGATATTGCTCACTTTTGCACTTCTTTTGGGGTACAAGGGTCAATATGAGCCTGTTTATGATCCAATGACTACTGCATCTCCAAGGAGTATTTTGAATTTACTACTAGGGACCAACAATCTCTTCCTTTCTCCAAGTGATTGTATGCTTTCTTTCTGAGATGATTTTCTACTTGTTGGCTGCCCTCTTTACTAATTGGGCCCAGTATGATAAGTTTTATGTTCAAATAGAATCAAAAGAAATTATTGTGCTTTGAAAAAGGGGAAGGTGAAGAAACCTGGCATTTCAATTTACTTTGCAAAGAGCAGAGTTCAAACGCTGCTTACTCAGAACATGGTAGACAAATCTAACTTTCAAAACAATCACCGACATAAAGTCAATAGTTTAATGTAGTTTAAAACATGTTGAGGACCACAGGAACTAACGGTTCAACTTTATTTGAAAATAACAATCCAATGCACTTGAAAACCTTCAGATTTCACTCAAACTAATGTGACAAATTTTTATGGAATCATTTCTACTAGAGAAGGATGAGCAAACCATTGGACAATTAATTCTCATTGCAACGTCAAAGGGTTCTGCCAGAACCAAGAGCAATCCTCTAATTCACTAGTATCATTATGACAGGCCTTGCTGGGCCAAGTATCCATATGCATTTCTCTACAAGGCAGAAAGGAGACACGGTTCAGTAGCTGTTCAACATCAAATAAGGTCAAAATATTTTGTGAGCTTTTCAGAAACTGATCGGCAACATATAATGGGAAGTCCACCTTTCCCACTGACTAGATTGAGATGGTCCATATGATTTCATGTAAGGACCAAAACTTTCAACAATAAGCAAAACAACATAGGTCCTTTGAGTTGTATGGGCCACAAACCTCAATATCATATTTATTTACTTAAATTTATTTTTTATTGTTTTTTAATAGTAACATACTCGTACCTTAGTTTTTTTTTAAATATACGTACCTTTATCCGTATCAGTATCCATGCAACATAGTTTGAAACTATGCCTATCATATAAAGGGACACCTCTACCACTACTAGACCGCTATAGTTGTAAGGTAGTTGTCGAACAACTACAGGCGAAGCTAATGTGATCAATCGTTTCTTCAGTTGACACGGAGGTAAACCCGTGGAAGAATTTGAGGATATTAGCAGATGGCTTCAATTCTGGCCTTGTATTTTGGCAAAAACTATGGCAGTAGTTAAATCCAAAGCCTCTTTCTATTACTACTGTAAAGGCGTAACGACTTGGGAACAGGATATTTTGGCTAGTTGAATTTGAGGAAGTACTTGAATTTCAAGTGTCACCAACCCCACTGCTTAACTAACTTGCACTGACCTTCCCCCCACAGATGTCAGAGGGTAAACCGGATGGAATAGAAAAAAAGAACGGAACCTTTCTTGATGTTGGAGCCGATATATCACAAGAGCGTAC
This sequence comes from Brasenia schreberi, assembly GCA_036023115.1. Classification (NCBI taxonomy): domain Eukaryota; kingdom Viridiplantae; phylum Streptophyta; class Magnoliopsida; order Nymphaeales; family Cabombaceae; genus Brasenia; species Brasenia schreberi. The sequence continues at coordinate 6,783,773 of JAYKKT010000076.1, read as the reverse complement.
ATTAAATGGAGATGTAAGTGGACTACCAATTTGCACTCCAAAACAGAAAAGAATCATGCTTTCGAGTATATTATCACACTGTAGAGATTGCACTTTGCTTTCGACTATATTATCACATTCTAGAGATTGCACTTTGTTTCCGTAGAGCTTGATCATGTATTGTGCTAAAAGTTGACTTGAAATTTGTCAGTTTCATATCAACGGTTTGGGCTTTGGTTCTAATTTCGTTTTTAGGTAGGTGGAACTAGAACTGAACCCCAAGGTCTACTTAAAGCAAAAGGCGTGAAAAAATCACGGAATGTCTCCTATACCACGTGCCTCCCTGCCTTTTTCCAGTTCCTCTAGGTGTCTTAGGTTCGTGGTACCAGGTCACTCACACTAGAACTACAAGCCTAGACCCACAAGTACTTGTAATTGTGGTTCCAAAGAGCCATGCTTTCCAGTTTGCAAGCGGTGTTGATGCTTGGACTTTCGTGCATGGTAAGTAACGGTATAAGAAAGCTTGGGTATTTTTACGAAGCACTTGGGACCAGTTTTCATGGTCCATCTCCTTCATGGTAATAAAGTTGTTCACTAATTATTTTGTATCAATGACGAGTGTAACGGAATCTTTTACTCAAATCAAGGTCCAATTCTCTTTGAACCATGTACCAAATGCACCCTTAGTGAAACAATGTGTCTTAAAGCGACAAGCAATAGATCACCTGGCCAGAGGATCGAACCACAAGTTGGATGTCATGAAGTCCATGCAGGTAGTGGATCAAATATATAAAGACCAGTCCAGTTGATCGAATATATAAAAGGATGCTGGGCCTAGCATGTTTATTTGATGAGGGAGTGGTCCTTACTGGTGCTAGTGAGCAAGGACCTGTGCCCAGTTCCTCCACGTCCAGATGTTGGTTTGGACCCCAGTCGGTGGGTTGAACTGATCTGCAACTACTCCCTGAACTAAAACTAAGACCCCTGCAGTTTGGTTTTAGTTCCGTCAATCGAGGAATGGAACCAAATACAAAAACAAAAACAAAACCAGAATACTGATCGTCTTTCTTTTCCTCGGTTCTAATTAGGGGTGGCAATTGGGATCCACCCAGTACAAGGCACGTTTTCAGGTCTCAAAATCCACCCCGCAGTGGGGTGGGGTGGGGCGAAGTCTGGAAATGATACGGGGCAGGGCGGGGCGGGTTTGAGGTATACCCGACCCGACCCGTACTATATATTACCTAATAAGGTTAAGGTTTTCAAATGAAACCTAGTGCAGCCTCAAATTGAATAGGAGCAAGTCTGTCAACATCTCTATCGTTCGCCAAAAAAGAGAGCTCGTCGTCTAGGGCATCCGCAGCGCTCCAGGGAACTTTCCTAGGTTGCAAAAACTAAAAGGTTTGGTTAGCATCTTTGACACTCTATCTACAAAATACCTTGGTTTTATAATCGTGAACTGATTTTGATGGGTTATACATAAATTACCATATGAGGTGGGATTATAGTGAATGCTATTGTTGCTATTTTTACTATCATCGTACTCAATTTTGAAACATGTTATTTATGCGATATAATTTTTAAAACAAGAAGGTAGGATCATTTTTATTTTTATTAAGGCATTGGAATGGTGTGTGCATTTTATTCTTTGGCTATTCCACTCATATTCAACTATTCAATCATTTGTGAATTGTGATGAAGGAATTAAATGCTTCTTGTTATTATACATATGTAAATTGAGCCCAAGCATACATACACACATATATATTCTACATGTATATGTGTTTAAGAGATAAATATATATGAGTGTATATATATGGAGCCGAATAAGTTTCTCTAAGATTCAACTCGATGTGGCTAGAACAAAGGTGAAATGGATGGAAATAATTAAAGGCAGAATGATGTCTAACGATGGATAGACTAAAGAAGTCAAACTTTGTTTAATGAAAATGATTAGTCTTAGGTTCAAAGCCCATAAATGGTGCATGAAAGAGGCTCAATTCAACCTTAGACAACCCATCCTAAGCTCATGCTAGGTGACAAGTATATTATTGATATCATGTTGTTGCAGGGTGTCCTCAATTGGACCCAAAACACTCCTTTAGCTGCTTTGCTCAAATATTCAATTTTTTTAGAATCATTTCACATGCTTTAAAAGTGAATATCTAAAACAAATTCTATGAATCAAAAAAGATTTTTCATAAAGAAAATTTTGAATGTTTAAAGTCTGATACTGAAAGATCTTCTGACATTTAAAAACCGTAAGACACTCAAGAATGAGTATGAGGATTGTTGGATGACCATCATCAATTATGAACTCACTTGGTCGAGGCTTTTTGGCTTCTAGGAAAGGCTATTCTTCTAGCTAGACAAACGGTTTGTGATCGACCCATTTTTTTTTCTTTTGATTTATTTAATAAATTACCCTTCCCTAATATTTCTTGAAGTACTTACTTGAGCATTATTCTCCTCCAAACTCCACTAATCTATAGGCTCCTAGTGGAAAGACTTTTATCACAATATAAGGCACATCCCAATTGGGAGACCATTTACCAAATTATAGATCCTTTGTAGCTATCAACAAAATGCTTTTCATACCAAGTACCCTTATTGGAATTGTTTAGGTTGAACATGTTTATTATATACTCATGCCACCTTATATTTGTTCCCCAATAGGTTATCTACAGCCATCAATCAATTTTCATCCACCAAGTTGAGTTCCATCAACATGAATTTTAGGTCATCACCAAGTTGCAAGTCTTGTTTTTCAAACATGCGTAATGATCTAACATTGATCTCCATTGGCATCATGACATCTTTCCCATAGTCAAGTTGAATGGGGTCAAGCCTATTGCCAAAGTCTTGGCATTTCGATAGGAACCTCATGTCATTTTCGTGAATTACTCTCAAGGGACTTCTTAATTGGGTCGATGATAATCTTATTGGTAGCCTCGGTCTACCCATTAACTTTATAATGAATCTCTCGACAAAGGCCACCATGCATCAACTTGATATTGAAACCTTCGACAAATGCGATCACTTTCTTTTCTGTAAACATTGGCCCTTGATCAACAATTATGGTTTGGAGAGTGTCAAATCAGAATATAGTATAGTCGCTAATAAATTTGATCACATCCATCTACATAATCGCCTTCATAGGTAGAGCTTTGATTCATTTTGTTAAATAATCAATAGTGACTATTATAAACATGTCCTTTAGAGGATTTAGGATGAATCTTCCTGATTAAATCCATAACTCATCCCCAAAATGACCATGACTTGATTATGAGTGAATTTTCGAAGTCAGGACCTCCTGTAAAGGTTCATGATGATATTGGTCTCACTCTTTTGCATAGTCGACACAATCTTGGTGCATGGTGGGTGATGAATATCCATGTTTGTGTATCAACTACTTTATTTTGGGTCTAGATTAGTAGGCACTACAGATTCCGTCGTCAACTTCGACCATTACTGGTTAGGCTTTTATCGTGTTTAAACATTTCAACAACATGCTTTGGTGACTTCGTTTACAAAGAGAGCCATCCAACAACACATAATTCAAGGCCCTTCTCTAAAATTTAATATATGAGTTTTGGGACGGTTGATCTAGGTATCACACTATTAACCTACCAATCGTGAGGAATCATTGCCATGTTGCCTTGCTTTGTTGCCATTGTTGTTGGCAACTAGATCATGACCTTTGATTTATAGCCCGAAGCAAATTAAGATAAACCATTTGCAACATAATTATCATCATGACAATATACAACTTTACTTTGCTGTGTCTCAATTAACTCTCTTGCCCATTGATGCAGGGGCAATAAATTGAGATTTTGGCGTTAGTAATCACCAATCAGTTGACCTAGAAAAACATGTGAAACACCAAATGCTTCTAGTCTTTTGGCATTGATTGTTGATGTGAAGCTCAATTCATGAATGAGGGCATGATACTTTACCTCATTATTGGTTATAGTAAGTTCTAAAGACATAGTGAACATTCTATTTTTTGTGTATAAGATATAGTACATATACACCGATTCATATGCCTTTGTTACATTTGGACCCATCAAACATCATCCCTGTAGATGTTCGTTGATCATCCCTTGTACTATCTCTAGTGGGTCAACAACTATAACACAAGCATGATATGCAAGAAATTTTGCCATGACTTGTCTTTTGACTTCTCTAAGTGGTAGGAATTTAAGATGAACGAGCATAGTTTGATAATCTACTTAATCAGCTTGCCTTCAACAATAGGACTAAGAAGATTGTGCAAGAGATCAATTTTTCAAACCACATGTACTTGAGTGCCCAAAAGATAATATTTTAATTCTGTGCAATTATAATGCAAGGCTAAACATAACTTTTCTACTAGAAAATAACGAGATTTTGTGTTGATACTATTATTTGCATCTTTTGCTAATAAGGCACAGAGGGAGTCATATGTCCCAACTATATACAATTTCAATAGTTTTTCAAGTACAAGGGGTATTAACACCATATGGTTCATTAGATATTCTTTAACCCTTCCAAAAGCTAACTATTGTTCTAGCCTCCACGCGAGGACCTCAACATCCCCCAATTGAGCAATACCATGAGAGGTGCTATCTTTCTCATGGCATTAACAATAAAATGTTGCAAGTAGTAACCTCCATAATAAGACTTCTAAGTTCCTTTTTTACTTTTGGGCAATTTTGCTTGAACGATGTCTTTGCCTTATTTACATCGACTTTAATTTCTTTGTTATGTACTAGAAAACCTACAAAATTTACTATAGACACAACAAAACTATACTTCTTAGGATTCAAATCTTTAAATTCAACTTTCACATGCATTGAAAAGCCACCTCAAGATTGAGCAATTATTGATCAAAATCTGTTGACTTTACCACCACATTATTAATGTCTACTTTCATGTATTTTCCAATCAGGTCATGGAAATAGTTGATATGTCTTAAGGCCAAGCAATATTATTACCCATTCATAAATTTCATATGTTCTCGGGACATGATTCCATGAGTGGTTGCTACATTGATTAGCATATCGATCATAGGCATCACGTATTGATCCTTTAGTAGGACTAGGTTAATGTTTCATAGTCTATGCAAACTTGAAGCTTTCCATTCTTTTTAATGACCGAGACGATGTTGGACAACTAATTGATATATCGAGTTGTCTTTATAAACCTAGCCTCAAGAAGGTATTAAATATCTTGCTTAATAGCTGGTAACATCTCAGGCTTAAACCTTCATACTACCTCTTGTAGGGTTTGACCACCAAGCATTTCATGATATTCCCAAGCGAAACAACTTTTCTATTGTTGTAGTAACTCAAGTAGTCACAATTGACTTTTTTTAGGTAAGATAATGCTTACCTTCACCAGCCTCACTACTCTATTTGTTTCCAAATTCATCTATTGATGGATCGTCATGAAAGAAACGTGGTCATCTTTTTGAGTCGGCCAATTGTACTATGTTGCTTCTCCAACTAATGGTGTTGTTAGTTAGATGGGTGGACTCATATTACCCCCTAAGAAACCCTAAGTAAATTGTTTTTTATTCTCTTCTCAATGAGAGAGACCTCAAATCATACGAGGCAATTGATGATTACTTGAGAATGATCATCCATAAGTAACCTCTAAGATAGACTGCAAACCAACCTAATCAAAGGTAAAATCTCGGGCAATTAACTAACACCACATAACTCCCTCCGATGCCTTCAATGTGACAATCAAACTAACCAAGGAGAATAAAATGATGCCTAAGTTGTTTTAACATTGGTAGCAAAAAGTTCTTCCAAACCGTCTACAACATTGACTATGGTATTTTTCAAAAACATTAGTTTCTAATATAGTGTGGAGGATACACAATAATTTGTGTGGATCCAATCTCTACTGAAGAATGGCAAATATCTTGGGTTCTCATCTACCACAAAGAATGGAATCCTAAGCTTGATAGTTATCACCCTATTGTGATGGATGATTCTCCTATAAATAGGACATATTTAGTTTGGTGGAAATCAAATTAAAAATTGTCCTTACAATTTGCCTCAAGGTATCATGAGGTATCACATTCAATACAGTGCCTCCATTGATGAACACTCTCTTTAAAGGATGATCATTCAAATTAGTTTTGATGTATAATGGTGCAGGTTTCATGTAGTAATTTAATGTGGTTTGTAGAAAAATATCAGTGAATCGATTCTACCAACTAGGGCTGCCCAATTTCGATTGCTTGCTACAAAATCTTTGCCATCATTAGCATGCTCTCATTAGAGAGGGATGAATCTTGTTAAAATCATGATTAAGCCCTCCTGTAGACAGAACATATCTGCATAGAAGTTTTTATTGCATATGTAACTGTTGTCTAAAGACTAGTTACTTCTTGTTGTGGCTCATGATAAAATTGGAGGTAGATTGACTTGGGAACATGGAGATGCTTCTCTTTGAGATTCACTAATTTGATGAATAGGAGTTGGTTTACTCCCTTCCTTCAAAGACTTGGAATCTATAAAAGGATCCATCGATTTCAGTTGTACTACTATACTAGCAGTTATTGAATCAATTGGTATTTTCTCAAGATTGGAGTTTTCTCAAGATTATGAGTTAAAAAGTTCTACTACCAAGGCGAGTTCCTTGTCATATTCAACATCATGAACCTCAAGCTCGGGAGTCCAATTTAATCATCAAAATTTTACTCCATGTGTTTCAACATGAATGTTTGTAGACCTACTCTCTAAAGGATGGTAGCTGTCATCTTTTGGGAAGAAATACAATTATCTCTCTGACTCAACAAGTGTATCACGTGCCAAATGTACTTGTTTGTCACTAATCATGGCGTTAAACTTCTTTGGTAAACAAACTTTTGTTACCACAAACTTTTGTTACAATTATCTCCCTTGGTAGGAGGTACTTTTGGCTCCTATAGGAATTTCTTGAGTTTTTCCACAAACTTTTGTTACACCCTTTTCCTGTAGATACATCTATTTTGCATCTTTGTGAGAAGTGGTAGTTAGAGCCAAGGGTGCCACTTTGATTGCAAATTTTTTACCTGTTGATCAAACTTGCTATGAACTCGGGGCTTGACCATGCAACCTCAACTCAAGACCTGGTTACCATTTGAAATATCTAAGGTAGTTGTTTCAACTCAAACGAATGTTTGACTAGCCAAGAAAGAAACAATTGGTCATGATGCGTAGGTGGATCTGACTTGACTCAACTTGAGTATAATATCATTCGAGCTTCAGTTAGGTGGTCCCGGATGGTTAGGTTGGCACTCTACGGATGCAAATTTGTGAGCCTTCTACTCTTCCTAAGGTAAACCTCGAGTTTGTTGAAAGTAACACCGGTCCATCTAATGGGACAATTAGAGAAACCTAATCTTGTCTCTACTCATCCTCACCCCATAATTCCTTCATAGACAAACACTAGTCAACTCACCATAATGTTTTATTGATTTATGTGCCACTGGCATTGCAGCCAATTGAAACATATTCATGTTTGTCGACTTCACGATCCTAAGTATCACTAGTTGAGACACTACAAAATGGTACAATAAGGCCATCCTCTATCAAGGTGGAAACAATTGTATCCCCCACATATCTACAATATGACCCGAGGACCCCGTACAAGTAAATTTTTGCATCATGATTGTGTAACTAGGCTCTTGTGTGGGAACCACCTGACAAATTCTATTGCTTAGTCTTGGACCCTATTATAGTTAGGGAGCATCCTTTTCTTTTATAACCATTAGGAGTCCCGCATTTGAGTTATAAACATGTTACGGGCAACTCACCTTTACTGCTATTAATACAATTTTTTTGATTTCTTATTTACTCTTAAGTTTCCTTTCTATTACACCAATTGACCCTCCCAATCATCAGTCTTAAGCTTTCGTTGAACCATTGCATTCTTGGTAAAAGACTTGCTAGGTTGTGTGCATCCTACTGTTGGTCACGAGTTCTGAGTTGTTAGGTAATTCCAAACTCAGAGCATGATAACTTTGATATCAGAGCTGGTTCAACTCGAAGTATCGACAAGTGGGTGTAGGACACACTCCTCCTTATTGATAGCATAAAGGTAACTTCCTCCTATCAACGATTACCCACGTTGACACAATGGCCACTAACACTTAGATGGGTAGCGACCTCATTCATCATAAAAAGGAGAAGTTAAAGGTTGTACCATTGGCCGACCTTGAGATGATTTCATGTATTCTCCATAATGTTGATGCAAGACTTATAAGGCTCGGAAAGCTTTTAAGTTATTTGGATGTTATTGTAAATCTTGTTATGGAAGGCTTTGACCAATTGACAAGCGAGATAAGCACCATAATAAAAGATGTTGAATGACACACGGATGCTTGTGAGTATACTTATCATGTTACGAGTGATCGCGTGGAGTGCTTAGAACAGTGCGTCCAAGACATTGAGATAAACGTTAAGACCCAATTGGAGAGACTCGAGGAGAGTGTTGCTACATAATTTCTAAAGAGACAGGATTCAGAACAATCTTAGCTAGAGATGCTAGCTTGATTGGATGGTGTCGAGTATAGGTTGGCAAACAAGCATGAACATGGTGGGGGAGCGAACCGACCATGTTGCATGAAGGTTAGAGAACCGAAAGCCTTTGTTGGGGGTCATGATGCACAAGCATTGAAAAAATTCCTTTACTCGATGGAACTTTACCTCAAGGTTGGTTAGTTTGAGGACGAAGATGAGAAACTAACAATAGTGGCTATGTTTCTAGAAGGTGATGTCATGCTATGGTGGCGTCGCATGCAAGAGGATACTAAGGCAAGACTCTCTCATATCTACACTTAAGATTTGTTCAAATAGGCTATACGAGAATACTTTCTCCCAAGTAACACTGAGGTAGTCATAAAAAAAAAGCTTGATGGCTTAAGATAGAACGGTTCGCTGCAAGATTACATCAAGATTTATCATACCCTTATGTTCATTATAGGGATGATGAGCCCGGAAGATCGTTTATTCAAGTTCCTTAATGAATTGCAACCTTGGACGAAACAAAAGCTGAACAAGATCAACCTGTAGATCTTTTTTTGAAGTGATTATAGCGGCAAAACATCTACTTAATAATCATCCACCAACTAGTTCGAAGAAAGATAGTGATGACACTAAAAGGCAGAATGGTGAAAAGGATAGAAATAGAGATACTTCAAAATATATCTCACACAAGTCTACCACACCAAGAGACAAAGGGAAGAACAATGACCATGGAAATAAGGCCATGAGCAAGGGATCCTTCAGGTGGGAGTGTTGGTATTGTGGCGGCCAACATTTCTCAAATGAGTGCGAACACAAGAAGACAGACTTTGCACACGCTGCCAATGCCGTGTAAAAGATGGAGCATTAAGATAGTGATCCATGGAATGAAATAAAGAGGATGGGCGCATTGAGATGGCTGAATACAATAGATGTGGGTTCAGTGTCATGCAAGCCTGCTTTTCGTATCGACAAAAGCATACTATGCAGCAACCATCTCATCTCTAAATGAAAGAGGGGTGGGAGTGCCAGCGTCAACCACTGTTTTCACTCTCATGTGCATTTCAATTACTATCAATGGCAAGGACACCATATGAATGGTTGATACAAGTGCAACTCACAATTTCATGTGCCCGGTAGAAGCTAAACGTTTGGGAATAAGGATAGTTGGAAGCAGTAGCAATATCAAAGTTGTGAATTTAGAGTCCAACCCATCTTGGGGGAGATAGTTACTGTTGCGACTCGAGTCAGCCTTTGTTTTCACTCTCATGTGTATTTCAATTACTATCAATGGCAAGGACACCATATGAATGGTTGATACAAGCGCAACTCACAATTTTATGTGCCTAGTACAAGCTAAACATTTGGGAATAAGGATAATGGGAAGCAATAGCAACATCAAAGTTGTGAATTTAGAGTCCAAGCTCACCTTAGGAGAGATAGTTGCTGTTGCGACTCGAGTGGGGAGTTAGTGTAGGGTAACCAACTTCACTATGATATTGTTTTATGAGTATCAAGTGATATTGGGCATGGAGTTCTTCAGGGCAACCCATGTAGAGATACGACCAACCTCGAATATAGTGGTCTTCATGGATTGTGATAAATCGTGTGTTGTTCGCACTATGACTTTAGATAATGATCAAGTTCGAAAAGTATCGACGCTTCGACTAGAAGAAGGTCAGAAGCAGGAGAATGCCACATTGGAAGTGACACTATAGGGTGATGAATAGAAGATGCCTCGCAACAAGGTATCTTTAAAGACTCATGTCATAGGACTAAAGGAGTGCGAAGACGTTTTGCTCACCCTTATCATACAGACATGGAATATGCAAGCCATAACTACTACGGGCACCTATACCCTAGAGGACAATAAGAGTTGTAGATGATGAAGGTATAAGAGGTCGAGAGACGACAAGACGCCAATAGTTTCAAGAATTGTAAGATCATCACCACCAAGTTTTTTGAGGTCGTCAAGCACTTTAGGTGGGGGAGAATGTGACCCGGGGACCCTCCACAAGTGAATTTTTGCATCATGGTTGTTTAACCAAGCCCCAACATGTGAACCACCAAGCATGTTGTGCATCATACACTTTTATACTATCAATATAATAACTTTGCTTTTTTATTTACTCTCAAGTTTTCTTGCTATTAGTCCAATCGACCCTCCCAATGATTAGTCTTAAGCTTCTACTAAACCAGTATATCCTTAATGAAAAACTTTCTAGATTGTGCACATCGTAGCGTCAGTTACGAGTTCCAAGCCGTTAGGTGATTCCAACATCGGGGCACGACAACTTTTGTCTACCAAAGCTATAAATGTGATCTAATAGTTAAATGATAGTAATTGATGCTTTATCTTTAGACTTATTTTGATATATGGTATACTTGATTTACAACAACAACAACAACTAAGCCTTTTCCCATATTAGACAGGGTTGGCTACATGGATTCTTTGTTTCCATAGAGCCCTATCATATGTCGTGTTAGTAGTTAACTCACAATAAGCTAGATCATTCTTTATTGTTTCTTTTTAACACTTTTGTCGTCATCCTCTACCTCTTTTAATACTTTCAAAATTTAGTTTTTCATACCTTCTTGGTTCTTCTTTTGATCTTCTTTCTATATGTCCAAACCATCTTAAACGATATTCTATCATTTTATTCTCTGTTGGTACCACTCCTAATTTATTTCTAATAACCTTATTATGTATAAGGTCTTTTCTTGTATGACTACTCATCCATCTCAACATCTTCATTTCTATCACAGACATCTTTTGTACATGTTGATGATTAACTGCCCAACACTCATAATCATAAAACATGGCACGTCTAATTATTGCTCTATAATATTTACCTTTTAACTTTAATGGTATCTTCTTATCACAAAGAATACTTATGCTCCTCTCCATTTTAACCAACTAGCATTAATTCTCTACGTAACATCTCCATCGATTCTTCCATCACTCTGAAAAATTGACCCTAGGTATTTAAAACTTTCCTTTTGGGGGATGCAATGTGTGTCAATTTTGATTTCTGTGTCCTATGAAGTAATCAAACTTACATTCCATATATTTTGTTTTTGTTCTACTAAGTCGTATCATTATCTATCAGTAGAATTTTTCATCCTCGTCTTTGATGCATCTAACAAAATATAGTATACTTGATTTAATACAACAAAAATAGTATACTTATCTTTTCCTATGACATTTAAGGAGAGACATTTTTTACGTCTCTTCTTATATAGTGATGCTCACCTCATGTGTCTCTTTAGCATATGAGACGTACGGGGGTTCATCTTTATTTTAAGAAAAATGAGTATTTTATGGGTCTTGTTTAGAAAAAGTTAAGAAAAATAAAGAAAATTCAAACCTGATAGAATGCATTTTAGAGAGGGAGAAAGCAAACAATGGAAGAAGAGACGAAAATGCCAACAAGAAAGAGAGTACATGTGAAGTGAGAGAGAGGCAATCAATAGGGTGAGGAGGGTAAGAGGGAAAATGAAACTTGTAGTTAGTAACTTGGGGCATGCGTTTAGTAGGAACGTTAGAAAAGGAATCCCGTGGGCTCGGCTCTTCCACTATTTTGCGCCTTCCAATTGATGGCGATTTGGATCATTAGTTTGAACCAATATCAATTTGAGGGTTTAGAGATGTTATTGGTTTTGGTTCGGCTCTTCCTCGAACAATATAACCGTCACCGAACTCTCAGGGTCCTCGGTTTCAAGCCAGGTTTGACCAGCGCTAGGTACGGCCGTCAGCCGGTTCAGTTTCCGTTCGGATAGACTAGCCGATTACATTCTTTAGCGATACTGAAGATCAACAAATACAGATAAGAAGCCAGAAGAAAATGCAATCTCTTGTTCGATATTGGTGGAGGTTTGGGGAAACACGATAAAAATCGGAAAAGCCTTTTTCTCAATTAGAAACCCCACACCAGGACGGAGAGAGAGAGAGCTGTATTTCATTCATCGTCTTCGTCCGGACCGATTCAGGAAAACCCTAATCAGAGAGAAAAGGGTAGAAGCGAAGGAAGTGGGAAGATCCAACTATGGAAATCGCGGCCGTCCGTGACCCGCTTCTTCTTCAAGATTCGTTCATTGACGTCCCCGACGCAGATCCTCCGTCTTCCATGCCGAAGCCCGCCCGCAACCGCCCCGCCTCCGACGACGGAGACGACGACGACTATGTAGATTACATACCGGTAAAGAAGCGCCGGATGCTGGAGGCCCAGATGCTCCTCCGCCGAAAAGGCGGCAAATCGTCGTCCTCCGCTGTCGCCTCCGACGACGCCGACCCATCGAAGCCATCTGAATCTAAGCCGAGCCTCCTTGTCAAGGCTTCACAGCTCAAGAAATCGCTTCCGGAAATCAGCCCGACGGAGCAACTCGTCCAGCAGGAGAAAGAGATGATCGAGAAGCTCTCCGATCGGAAAACCCTAATGTCGGTGCGCGAGATTGCCAAGGGGATTCAGTACACGGAGCCAATGAGGACTGGCTGGAAACCGCCGCTTGCAATCCGTCGGATGCCGGAGAAGGACCGGGAAATGATCCGGAAGCAGTGGCACATCCTCGTCGAAGGTGAGGACATCCCGCCGCCGATCAAGAATTTCCGTGACATGCGCCTCCCTGTGCCAATCCTGAAGAAGCTTAAGGCGAAGGGGATTGTGCAGCCAACGCCGATCCAGGTACAGGGCTTACCGGTGATCCTTGCGGGCCGGGACATGATCGGTATCGCGTTCACGGGATCTGGAAAGACGCTGGTTTTCGTGATCCCGTGTATCATGGCGGCATTGCAAGAGGAGGTCATGATGCCAATCATTCCCGGCGAAGGGCCGTTTGGATTAATCGTGTGCCCGTCAAGGGAGTTGGCTAGGCAGACATTCGAGGTGGTTGAGGAGTTCCTCGGAACACTTAGGGAGAATGGATATCCGGATTTGCGACCACTGCTATGTATCGGAGGAGTTGATATGCGATCGCAGTTGGATGTGGTGAAAAGAGGGGTCCATATCGTCGTGGCTACTCCAGGAAGGTTGAAGGATATGCTAGCTAAGAAGAAGATGAATCTAGATAATTGCAGGTTGGTTATCCGTATTTTAGTTTTTCGGCTTCTTCTTTAGTTAGTTCGATTATTTTTCGGCTTGCTTTTTTCACATCTGCACTTGCTTATTTCTAATGGAATTTGAGTGCTTTCGATTCACTCGAATGGAAGGTGGTGAGATAGTTCTTCGTTCATTGTTATTATGAATCTACCTACCGTTTCTGCTTACGTGTTCGGTGATTAACTGATTATGTTGGAGATTCTGTACCAAAACCATCTCCAGCCGCTACCATTGCGGCCTCCTTGTAGGCTCTGCTTTAGGAACACCGGCCACATAAATCGTTGTGCTTAAAAGAATCTTCCGTATGAAGAAGCAGTGCTAGACATGGTAGTGATCGGAGGTGGTTTTGTTACAGAATCTCCAACATAATCAACGAAGGATAGCTTTAGCTGAAACGAAGATTTTGACTGCACGGCTAATGTATGGGCACAACAAACGAATGAAATAGTGGTGCTCGACTATCATCTCCATCCTTCATTTCTGGAATAACAAAGATCTCAATTAAATAAAGCCGCTTTTGGCTGCAGTGTTTTATGCTAGCTTTTACGCATCTTTCCATAGATCCGTTGGTCAATTAAATCCATCAAACAAGAGTATGCTTGATTAGGTTTTCTTTTCAGTTTGGAAAGTGCTCTTAGCTAAGCTTTGCTCGTTTGTTGGTCTTTGACAAAGCACTGCCTTATCAACTACGCTAGGAATGAAGCTAAGGTACCCGCTATGCCTACTATAAGGTATCGGGTAAACCAATAGGTGAGGATGTTCTTGTTTTTTTAACTAAAATTTGTCTGTTATGCAGGTATCTGACATTGGACGAAGCTGATAGATTGGTGGATTTGGGTTTTGAGGATGACATCAGGGAAGTCTTTGACCATTTCAAAGCGCAAAGACAGACCCTTCTTTTCTCTGCCACCATGCCCAAGAAGATCCAGAACTTTGCCAGGAGTGCACTGGTGAAGCCTGTGATCGTAAATGTTGGGAGAGCCGGGGCTGCAAACTTAGATGTTATACAAGAAGTCGAGTACGTGAAGCAGGAAGCAAAGATTGTGTACCTCCTTGAGTGCCTGCAGAAAGCACCTCCACCTGTGCTGATATTTTGTGAGAACAAGGCTGACGTTGACGATATCCACGAATATCTTCTTCTGAAAGGAGTTGAAGCTGTTGCAATTCATGGAGGCAAGGACCAAGCAGAGAGAGAAGATGCTATTTCATCCTTCAAGTCTGGGAAGAAAGATGTCTTGGTAGCCACTGATGTTGCATCCAAAGGTCTGGATTTTCCTGATATCCAGCATGTGATCAACTACGACATGCCGGCAGAGATTGAAAACTACGTGCATAGAATCGGACGTACTGGGAGGTGTGGGAAAACTGGAATAGCTACGACTTTCATAAACAAGAACCAAAGTGAGACTACATTGCTTGATTTGAAGCATCTCTTACAAGAAGCGAAGCAGAGGATTCCTCCGGTGCTCGCTGAACTGAACGATCCAATGGAGGATGTGGATGCTATTGTCAGTGCAAGCGGGGTAAAGGGTTGTGCTTACTGCGGTGGGCTTGGACATCGTATCCGGGACTGCCCCAAGTTGGAGCACCAGAAAAGCATGGCAGTGAGTGAATCAAGGAGAGACTATTTTGGTTCTGGTGGCTATGGTGGCGAAATATGATGTAATTTAATGTCCGTGATGATAATTAATGTCTGTCATTATCATCTTCTATCAATCCTATCCTTCAAGATAGGAAAGTTCCTCGAGCATGCTTCTCAATGGACAATTTGGTCATGGGTGATGGCTTCTCTTGCACGATGGACCAAACAGTAGAATTTTGGCATTCATTAACTCTCTAGTGTACAAATGTGACTGCTGTGTTCTCTCATGCATAACCGAGTTTATGATACAACAAACAACAACTAAGCCTAGCCTTTTTCCATTTTAGATGGGTCGCCTATATGGATTTTTTTGTTTTCAATAGTAGCAGGTAGCTCAATTGATAAATTAGATTATTTTTTTATTGTTTCTTTTCAAAACTTTGTGAACTTCGCTCATGAAAGAGACCAATCTTGCATGGCGGGTCTCAAGCTTGAATAAAAGAGGAGAGTTGTGTTAGGCTTCCGACAATCCGTATAAAATTTTATCGGATTTTTATGTCATCGATTACACAAATTATAAGCGTTGTGGTGTCTCCTCTTAGTGATGCGTTGCAGAGCCCAAATACAGTGAAAAGTAAGTTAGGGTCATTATATTTTCGCCCAAATGTAATAAATCAATTGCAGAGAGGGTTCTTATGTAATGGACGGGTGTGGGTAAAGAACTTAGTCTCGTTACATTGTCGTTTGAATGTAGTAAATAAATTAAAGGGAGTTTTCACATTTTTAATATCGATTGATGCGGGGGATAAGGAAGTTAGTCTTAGATAATAAGATTCGTATTGGTTCTTGAAATATCATAAAATTGTTCAGTAGGTTAATGATACAGGTTTTAAAATTATGGTACTCAGGTAAGAAAAGCTCGAAACGAAGTTGTTATTATTATAAATAAAGATTTAAAGGATAGTGTAGTAAACATACAATGATATAGTAATCGAATCATGATGTTGAAATTAGTGTTAGGAGCATAGGTTTTGAATATAGTTTGTGCTTACGCATCCTATTATGATATTAATAGTCACTTATTGAATATAGTTTTGAATATAGTTTGTGCTTGAAATTATATTGGGTGATTTTCAAAATACCACAATATATTCGATGAAGGTTATGGATGCCATCATATTATGATATTAATAGCCACTTATTTAAGTGACAATTATGTTTATTAGTAGCACATGTAATGGTTTTAACTCATTAGCATTTAAAAGTAATGCTTGTGGCATTAAGAACCACTTAAGTGATAATTGTGCTCATTAGTAGCACATGTAGTGGTTGTAACTCTTGAGTATTTTTCAATCATATTTTAACATTAAGACTCATTTAAGTAATAATTATGCTCATTAGTAGCACATGAAGTAGTTGTAACTCTTCACCATTTTGCATCCATGTTATGGCATTAAGAACCATCTTTTTAAGTAGTAATTATACTCATTAGTAGCATATCATGAGTTATATCTTAACATTATCTATATATAGTAGTATTGTAAACAAGATTCATCCAACCTTTTTTATCATTGTGTGACTTCTTTCTTACTTAGTTTTTCAAGGGAGTTTGCAAGTCCTATTATAGCACTAATTAGATTATCAACTTTCTCTTCGCTTTACTGGTTTGTCTACGACTCAGTTGTGTTTGTTTAAGACAAGTTGAAGGTCTTTATTGTATCATAATGGTGTTTGTCTGGATCAATTGCATTTAGTTATTTGATATCGGTGGTAGTAAATAAACCTAAAGGTTAGTGTTTATCCTCACCTTCTTTTCAAGGTGTTAAATTTGATATCTCGGGTGCCAACAACTCAAGAATCATAGCATTTACAAGTGGTTGACTCCAACAATCTTTAGGTTTATTCGTGAAGATGACTATTTCCCTTCAAAATATGATATTCGACTTCATCAAGTTGGATAGATTTGATGGGGCAATTTCTTATGGTAGCAAAAGAAGATTCACTTCCTTCTTACTACATTCAAGGTTGTGTATATTCTCATTGCAACAAGATTGGAGGAGAAGGAGAAGGAAACCCTTGAAAAAGTCCTGAAAAAACAAAAGTGGAACAATGATGATTATATTTGTACGGGTTACATCATTAACGGTATATCAATACCTCATTTGACACCTACTAAACATCCACAAGTGAAAGGTACTTATAAAACAAACTTGAAGCGAGGTACATGATAGAGGATACTAGAAGTAAAAAATTTCTTATTATCCGTTCAATAATTATAAGATGATAGATCTATCATAGAGCAATTACATGAGCTTGAACGGATCTTGAATAATTTCAAACAACATAAAATGTGCATGAATGAAGCCATAATTGTCTCCTCTATTATAGACAAATTTTCTCATTCTTAAAAAGATTTTAAAAGACAATCAAGAAGATAACTTTCTTGAGCAATTGGTTAATCATCATAGGCTTAGGAAGAGTACCGAAAGGAAGATGATTTTAAAGACCAATCTATTGAAGAGAAAGTCCACGTTATGGAGGAAACTAAGTTTATAGAAACTTTAAAGAAAAAAATCAAGATTTCAAAAAGTCTCACATAAAACAATGGTAGGGACACCAAGACTAAAAATAAAGGTCGATGCTATCATTGTGAAATACTCAGGCATTATAACAGTGAATGCCATTACTTGAAAAAGTTGAATAACGATAAGTCATAATTCTTTTAAGGGTAATCTTATTGTAACTTTATTTTTATTGTACTAAATTTATTATGTATATTTGATGTATACAAAAGATGAAGTTTTTAAAAAGTTTAAGATTTTCAATACTCAAGTGGAACTTAAGCATTAAACTTTCATTAAGTGTTTGAGAATTGATAGGAGAGGAAAATATTATAATCCTAGTTATTTTGAGTCTATAAGAATCATATTAACAAACTACGACTCCTTATTCTCTACAATAAAGTAGTGTGGTGGAAAGAAAAAGTAGAATCTAACAAGAAATGATAAATTCTATGTTATTATATTTTGGTTTATCAAATGGTTATTACGGTGAAGCTTTATTAATTGCTTATTTTATCTTCTAATATGAACAAGTCTTAACCTAAATTTTCTCAAAGTTTGGATTATAAAGTTATTGTTAAAGTTTTGGAGTCCAAAAGAAAGTTAGGTAGAAGAGGAATTAAATATGTCTTCTTGGGATATATTGAAAAGCAATAGGGCATATAAGATTCAGAGTTACAGTTGAATCCAGCGACTCAATATCTATGTGAATATAGTGGCATTTAGTCTAGGGATGCAATATTTCAAGCAGATAGATTTAACTTTCGATTCGAAGACTCAGAAGCGATACTTTCCATGTTAATGAGAGGTGAGCGTATGATCCGAGAGAATAATATATCAAATAAAGATACATTAGAAAGTTCTAAACCTAGAAAAAGAGTAAAAAGAATTAGGAAGACTAAAAACATATGGATCGATTTCTACATGTTTCCTAGTTGAAGGGAATAAGAGACTACATAGAGATGTTATGCATCTTAGTATGCTATAATACAAAAAGTGATCTAAAACCATTTGAAAGAGAGGAAACAAAGTCTTAAGATGCAACATTTAGGAAAGAAGGCTATACAAGATGAAATGAACTGAATAATGGGGAACAAAACTTGGAAATTATTTAGACCTCCTCACCTGGTTCCAAGCTGCATTGGTTGTAAATGGATTTTCAAAAAGAAAATGAAGGTAGATGGAGACCATTGATAAATTTAAAGGCAAGACTAAGTTGCTAAGGGTTTACACTAAAGAACTGGAGTGACTATTTTTTTTTATACATTATCGCACCTTGTAGCAGAATTGCTACAATTAGAGTGCTTTGCACTTGCTTCCATTATAAATTTGTTATTCATGAAATTGATGTTAAAACAACATTTTTAAATGGTGAGTTGGATGAGGAAATTATATGTGGTAGCAACTTCGAAGGGTTTGTAGTTCCTAGGTCAAGAAAATAAAGTTTGTAAGATTAGTTAAGTCACTTGTATGAACTTAAGCAAGCCCCTAAGCAATGACATAAAAAATTTGACCATGTTGTTATTGCTAAATGATATAAAATAAATGAATCTAGCGACAAGTATGTGTA
This sequence comes from Brasenia schreberi, assembly GCA_036023115.1. NCBI lineage: Eukaryota > Viridiplantae > Streptophyta > Magnoliopsida > Nymphaeales > Cabombaceae > Brasenia > Brasenia schreberi. The sequence continues at coordinate 6,764,487 of JAYKKT010000076.1, read as the reverse complement.
TAGTAAATTTCATAATAGAAAAGGTATCATGATTTTTTTATATATGGATGACATGCCAATTTTTTGTATTGTATGGATGAGGTAGAAAATACTAAGAGATTATTGTCTAGTAATTTGACATGAAGGATATAGGGTAGTAGATGTGATCCTAAGGTTCAAGATAACTAGAGATGGTAGTAGTCTAAGATTATCTCAATCTCATTATAAAGAAAAGGTATTAAAGAGAATTTGATCACTTTGACTATCATCTGTTACTACACCATTTGACTCTAGCATTAAATTTGTACCAAATAGTGGTTGTCACGGTTGCACAACATGAGTATACAAAAATAATTGGATGCTTGATGTATATTATAACTTGTACATAACCATATATTGCATATGCTATAGATAGACTAAGTTAGTATACAAGCAATGCAAGTAAGAACCACTAGCATGCTATCCGTAGAGTATTGAAATACTTAAAAGGATAAATTAATTATAGTGTAAACTATAATGGTAATCCTTCAACTTTGGAAGGATACAAAGATGCCATTTGGGTAAGTTATACAGGAAGATCATACTTCAACAAGTGATTGGGTCTTCAACTCTTCTTTGTCGGTGTTGTTTCTTAGGGATCAAAGAAACAAACTTGCATTACCGATTTCACCATGGATGTAGAGTTTGTAACTATAGCTTTGTAGAATTTGTAGCTTTAGCTATGGTAGGAAAATAAGTTGAATAGCATAGAAACATGCTTAATGAGATTCCAATATGGCCAAAATTAATGGCACCAATATCTATATAGTGTGATAGTGGGTCAACACTTTCAAAGGCATTTAGGAAAGTGTATTATGAAAAGTCTAGACACGTTGGACTAAGACATAGTAATGTGAAAGACTTGATTACAAATGGAGTGATCTTTGTTATTTATATATTTATATAAGGTAAGAACAAAATCTTGCAGATTCTTATATGAAAGGATTGATAAGAGATTTGGCATGGAAAGTATTGATGAAGGATTGGAGTCAAGTCGATATTTTAAATGATCACCAATGGTAGAATCTCGACTCTTGAGTAGCATCAAGTCTTGAGTTCAATGAGAAAAGTACATCATTAGAGTTATTTCAAGTACTTACTAAATCATATCCATCCCAAGGTAGAAAGTACTTGGTCTCATAAGTAAATAAAAGGAAGGTTAGAGCTTTGTTCTTAATAGACCTATATATAAAAATATGTCAATTTAAACATGAAATATACTACTATTAGAATTTTATATGTAAAACATGCACACTTGTTCTAAGTAGATCGGATAGTTCAAAGTTGTAGATGTGAATTTTTATTTCAAAGTCTATTTAGAGATTTGAAATAAAATTTACAAACTACATCATATAAGTGAGCGTGCAACTAGTTTGCTCAAACTGGCACAATTAAATTCTGACTTCATGTAGCGATTGTAGGTAAGTGATTTTTTTTCGATGTAGGCCTTCTTGAAACGATGCTCAAGGGTCACCCTAGACTCTTTGAAAATCGTTTGAGATCCGGTAAGTTTTCAAAACCAAACTTCAATTCCAAAAACTTAACAAAATCATGATTTTATTTCTTAACTTTAAAATATTCCAAGTCATAAAAAACAGAAACCGATTCTATTTTCAGAGGCTTGTTTCTGATTTTTTTATATAGCTTTTGAATCTCTAAAAATTTAACAAAAAATAGAGCTTTATATACAGATTCAAAAATTTTTTTTATTTTATATTCTCTAGATTTATTCAATTAAATCCGAAAATAGACCCCACTAAGATATTCAAGACAAATTTGTAATAAGAAATTAGAAGTTTAGGAAAATGATTGTATCTTTATGCTTAAACCTCTCATTTCTATGAAATTAGTCTTATTATAAAGCTATATATTTAAGATTTCCAATGAGATTATTTTCAATAAAAACAACTCACTGTACACAAAGATATGGGATCATTACCCACCCTCTATTGCAAGAATTTCTCGTTTTACAGAATCTATTATGATTTTATTTGATATTCTCTAATTTTATTTATGATGTTTCACAAGCCTAAAATTCTTGAACATTTTATGAAAAGTGTGTTAGTGTGTTTAGATTAGATATGAAAATTTTTGGAACATTCGGAGTAGGGAATAATGAAATAAAAGTCATTTACTGGACGTGTATAGAGTGCAGAAAATAGGTTTTTGATGTTTACAAGATTCGTGAGTGCTTTCGTCCAAATTAAAAATTAATCTACAGCTTTTCAAAATAAGTAAAATTATAATTATGTTATGGGCATGGAGGGGATTAGGAGGTATATGATCTTATATGATACGTCGGAGTGGAGGGGATAATCTATGAATGAAAAAGAGATGGGCAGTATATGATCCTCAATTAATACATCAATATGGAGACATGAGCTCCTTGATTACAACCCCATTAATCTTAATGAAAGAGAAGAAAATAATAATTGAAAGACAAGAGAAGAAAAGACCTGTAGCAAAAGGTGGTGGCCGACAACGGTTGGGGGTGGCGAAACATCCCTCCCCTTCTTCTCTCTCTCTCTCTCTCCTCTCCCTTTCTTTCTCTCCCTCTCTTGGATCGTGGGATGCTGTGGGCTAGATGATCGGTGGATTGTTTGATGGATTTGTTGATGATCGGATGATTTGTGGATGTTCGGATGATGGTTTGCAACTCCCCTCAAGGCCCCTTTTATAGGCAAAGGTTTGCCTATTGGCTGCAACCCTTTTTAAGTTAACTTGCCCAAATCACATGGCAAGTTGCCTTGTTAAAAATCTGCTAGAAATAAGTAAGAAAGTGATGCTCCTTCTTTCTACAACCGGTTGGTACATGATATGGTAAGTGGATGCTGGCCTTGGCTACTGGATTCAGCTCTATTTGGATTTGGAAGGTACCTTGCTGTCCATGTTGCTGTTGGGTTCGGCCAAGGTAAGTGCAGTTGGGTTCAGCCAAGGTAAGTGCAGCAGGATTCCCTTTGCTAAAGTTGGCATGCTATCGTGAAAGGTAAGTGGATGTTATACTGCAACCTTCCATGTTGAGGTCGGTTGCAACCTTCCATGTTGAGGTCGGTTGCAACCTTGTTGGCTGACTTACCATATCGATTCAAGGTGGTTGCACCCACTTTGCTGGGCTCGGCTGAGCTTGGCCAGCCTTTGTCAAGATGCTGCCGTTTTGAGGACTTACCAAATCAGACCACCTTGTGATGGCGTTGTCCATGTTTCCTTCCATATTGAAGTTGATAAGTAAGCCATGATGAAACCGACCAGCCTTTGATAACTTGGTGACTTACCAAATTACGTATCAAGGTTGTCAAATTGCATACCAAGATCACCTATCGCAAGTCATATGATTCATTTACACTGAAATTGGTAAGTTTACTCATGGTGATTTGCCAAATCAAACATCGTAGCCTGCCAAATTAAACATCACAACTTGCTAAATCGAGCATCACTTTCCTTTGTGGAATGCCGACTTTCCTTTCTGAGCATCAACTTTCTTCTCTAATACCTGAAACTAAAATTGACATGTTACCATGCCAAAATTGGAAGGTGCTTGATTGTTGCCCTTTTTTGTTTATACCATCTCCTCTTTTCAGAAAATTTGTGTCCTTTCGGTTCGAGTTTCATATATGGTAGGTATGGTTTCAAACACTTAACAAAAAATATTTTTATATTTGAAAACATCAAATTTAATTAAATCAAACATTATTTTTAGAAAGTACTGGGTTTCATTCCCGGTTTCTGTTTGCAAGGGTGACCTACTTTTGCTCCATAAGTCAGTCTTTAACCACCTTGATAGTTTATCCACTTTAAATGGGTGTAGGGTATCAAATCACTTTAACCACTTTAACGGGTTTAGGGTATCGAACCACTTTAACCACTTCAATGGGTGTAGGGTATCGAACATTTCTCATCTAATAAATCAAGGGGATGTGGGCCTCAATGATGGATGATTTTCAATACGAGGTCTCCCACTTTGAAGTGGCGAGCCTTCATATTCTTTTCATAGTGTCGGGCTATCTTTTGTCTATGCATGTGCATGATCCATAGCAAAGAGCCTTTTCTCATCTAATAAATCAAGTTCAACCATTCTAGCATGTTGTAGAGTCTCTAATGACAGATTGAGTGAAAGTGATGTATGGAATGAATGCAATTTTGTATGAATGGGGAGTATGACATTCGTACCATAGACCAACTCGAATGGTGTGGCATTGGTGGGTGTTCGGATGGAAGTTCTATAAGTCCATAAGGCTTCATCAAGCTTCTCATGCCATGTCCTACCCTTCTCTATGGTTTTCTCAATGATGCTTATGAGAGTCTTGTTCGTGACTTCGGCTTGGCCATTGCCTTGAGAGTAGTAGGGTGATGAGAAGTGTTAAGTTATGCCATAGGTGTTACATAACTTTTCTATCTTCTCGTTCTTGAAAGGGGTGCCATTATCGAACACTAAGTCTCTTGAAACTCCAAATCGAGCCAAAATATTTTTCTTAATGAATGCCACTACATATTGTCCTTGGACATTAGCCAAAGAGGTAGCTTCCACCCATTTAGAAAAATATTCGATGGCTGCTAATATGAACCTATATCCATTGGATGCAATTGGGAAAATGGGTCCTATGATATCAAATGCCCACATAGTGAAAGGCCATGGGCTTATGATGGAATGCAAGGTGGACGATGGGATATGGATGGTATGCCCATGCACTTGACATTGATGATATTTTCTAACATGATTATGGAAATCTTGTTTTACGGTGGACCAAAAATAACCGACCCTAAGTATCTTCATGACCATCATATTGGCATTGACATGGCCTCCACATTCTCCATTGTGGAACTAATGCATTATAGTCCTAGCCTCATCAAGGTCTAAACATCTCAACAAGATGCCGGTAAAACTCTTTTTGTAAAGAACCCCTCCCAAAATCACATATAGGGTTGACATTTTTTGAATTAAAGCTTGATCTTTAGAAGAAGCAAATTCAAGAAATCTTCCATTTTCCAAAAAGTTTTTAATGTCATAAAACCAAGGATTTTCAATTGGATTTTGGTCATTTTGGCAAATTTCCAAATCGTGGGTGGATGGAGTAGGTGAGTGTCATATTTCTAAGGACCAAGATCCCAAGGTGGGATCAACCCTTAGGGCTGATCCTAAGGATGAGAGGGCATCCGCTATGGTGTTGTCCTCTCTTCCTATGTGAGTGAGTGTGCATGATTTGAAAGAATCAACTAGTTTAGTGGCCAATTCGTGGTATGGAACAAGCTTTTCATTCTTGACTTGCTAATTTTCAAAACTTGGTTTACAACAAGTAAAGAATCTCCAAAGACTTCAATACATGATGCCCCTAGATTTTTCAAAATTTTTAGGCCTTGTATTAGTGCTTCATACTCGACCATATTGTTTGAACACTCAAAATCTAGTCAAATGGCAATGGGGATCTCTTCCTTTTTAGGGGATATGAAGATGACTCATACACCTGCCCCTTGTTGATTCTTTGCCCCATCAAAATACATTTTCCATACTTGATTTTCATTAAAACAATTTGGTAAGACATGGTTTTGAAATTCATTTATAAAAATGCCTTCATCTAGCATTTCATCAAGTATGAGATATGTATCTTCAAGAGGTAATTCAGCCACATGATTGGCTACGGCTTGTCCCTTAATGGAGGTTTGGTGATGAAACTTTAAATCATACTCCATTATAGGAGCTGCCATTTACCAAGCCTACCCGTTATGACAGGTTTTTCAAACAAGTGTTTGATTGGATCAAGCACACTATCCATATTTCATGATCTAGAAAATAATGTCTAAACTTTTGGCAAGCCCACACTAAAGCCAAGCACATTTTCTCCATGGCTTGGTAATTTCTTTCATATGCCAGTAGAGTTTTCGAAATGTAGTAAATAGCATACTCCTTATGGCCGTCATCCTCATATTGAGCGAGTAAGGCATCCAATGCATTCGTATGAATAGAAATGTAAAGCAATAAAGGTTTTCCTTGCTTTGGAGGTTTTAAAATCGAAAGATTTACCAAATAAGTTTTCAATCTTTTGAAAGCTTTTTGGCAATCATCATCCCATTCAAATTTCACCCCTTTTCTCAAAAGCCTATTGAAAGGTTCGCATCTGGTTGCTAGATTGGAGATAAATCTCCTAATGGCTTGGAGTCGACCTTGGAGGCTTCGGATTTGGGTTGAGGTGGAGGGTGGAGGCATGTCTATAATGGCTCGACACTTAGAGGGGTCGACTTCAATGCCCCTTTAGCTTACCATAAATCCTAAGAGCTTGCCCGATTCCACTCCAAAGACACATTTTTGAGGGTTTAGCTTTACTTTATAAATCCTAAGTCTTTCGACAACCTTTTGCAAAGATTCAATGTGTGTGCATCGGGTTTTTATTTTACCAAAAGATAATCCACATATACCTCCAAGAGCTCATGGATTTGATCATGGAAAATGGCAATCATGGCTCTTTGGTATGTGGCACCGGCATTTTTCAAACCAAATGGCATAACCGTGTAACAGTATGTGCCCCAAGGTGTGGTAAAAGCAGTTTTTGCCTGATCTTTTGGTACCAACTTGATTTGATTATAACCCGAATAACCATCGATAAAAGAAAGCATTTCATGATTTGCAGTGCTATCCACTATCAAATCAATGTTTGGAAGAGGAAAATTATCTTTTGGAGTGACTTTGTTCAAATTTCTAAAATCAATGTAAATCCAAATCTTTTCATTGGATTTTCGAACAACAAATATATTTGAAAGTCATTCTGAATAAGCAATGGGTTTTATAAATACGGCTTTTAAAAGATCTTCTAAACCCTCTTTTACTTGAGAGTAGACATCGGGATGGATTTTTCTAAGCTTTTGCTTTATAAGTTTAGCATTGAGTTCTAGGGGAAGATGGTTTTCCACGATTTTTGGGTCTAGACCCAGCATGTCTTCATAAGTCCATAGGATTTCAAGAATGCAATGAATGATGCTTTTTCATGCTCATGCAAACATGCACCTATCTTAACATGCTTTGGATTAGACTCACTCCCTAGGTTGATTTCTACAAAATCCCGTCCTATGAAATTTGAAGGTTTTTCTAAGTCAAGGATTCTATGAAATTCAGGAAGCTCGGAGGCTTAATCTTCCTCATGGATGAGGGGATCTTCCTCCTTGCTTTGATCATTCTCAAGCATTTTAATTTCTAGGAAAGTATTAGGCAAGGTAAGGGGTTCATGGATGCACGATTTTGGCTTTGGGATATTACACATTTCAAAGAACTTGAAAATGGGCTTTTTATAAGGCCAATAGTTTTGGAATTTTTGGAATTTTCAATTTTTTTGTCTTTTTCGAAATGGGACCTAGAAGGATGAATATACAAGACTTTGTTTTTGGGATTTTCAAATTTTTCAATTTTTTTGGCTTTTTGCAAACAAAGAGAAGGAACATAAACCACATTCTTTTTGGAATTTTCAAAGTTTTTGAATTTTTGGCTTTTTGTAAACAAAGGGAAGGAGAAGGAACACAAACTACATTCTTTTTGAAATTTTTAGATTTTTCAAATGTTTTTGGGTTTTGAGGATTTTCTAAAATTTTTTGGATTTTGCAAATATATATATATTTTTTATTTTTGGATAAGGAGGGGTCTTCCATCAAACCTACAAATAAAACACCATGAATTAGGCTCTAAACAAGACGTATAAGTCATAGGTCTTGATTTTAGGAAGTTCTAGGGCACCCTTGACCCAAGTGGTCTTAGGTGGTGGTTCAAGGGGTATGGATGCGGTATAGCCCACTCCATATCGACTTGGGTTAGGACTTGGTAGGATTGGCTCTAGACGACCTTGGTTATGGGTTCCTAGGCCTTGATAAGGTGTGTATCTCATGTTTAACATTATGTTCCAAGGCTTCTTGAGTTTTGAAAAGTTTTTATAAAGCGGATGGCCTTGGAACTTGGTGTCATCCATATCATGCACGTACACAAGGGTGATTTTGGTTTCCCTAGAATGGAGATGACTTTATATGAATGGGCTTCACTCGGGCATGACTTTGGCTGCCCTTGGATGCACACGATGGACTTGGATTTTCCTAAGATATGCACGACTCCTAGGTGGGGATCAACCAAGGATGGTGATGGAGGAAGCTTTTCCATGCTTGGCTCATAAAAGGGATGACTCAATATGCAAGGAAAATTCCGGATTCCCTTGAGTTGTGGGTGATCCTCTCCTAGAATTACCACTATTTGGTTTTCATATGGGATTTTGACACATCTATGAAATGTGGAAGGCACAGCCCGAAGGATATGGATCCATGGCCTTCCTAACAAGAGGTTGTAATGGGGGTTTATATCTAAGATATGAAACAACCCCTTGTGTATTATGTTCCCAACTTCCATGGGTAATTCTATAACTCCTAGGGGATGGGATGCATTGCCATCATATCCTGTGATAATGATGGAGCTCGGTTGTAAACAAGATAGGGTGACTCCGACTTGGAAGGCCACGTGCAACGGAAGAATGTTTAGACCTCCTCCCCCATCGACCAAGCACTTATCTAGAGAGTGGTGATTCAAAACTACCTCTATATGCAAGGCTTAGTTATGGACCATGTAGGAGGGTCTTTCCAACTCATCCTCCGTAAACATAGTGGGGGTCTTAGCACATATAGGAGAGACCAAGAAGGATAAGGACCAGGGGGTTATTGACGGGTTAACCTTAGCCCTTTCCCTATGGCTCGTTCCTATTTTGGCTCTATCTTGATGCTTTGGAGCACCGCGAATCTCTAAAAAGGCTCTAGCCGGGGGCGGGACTCTAAGCGCTCCCCGGATCACTACTTGCTTGGCTTTTTTTTATTACGAGAGCAAGTAGCGTGTATCGTATGCAATGAGTTGTGGGTGAGAGAGAGCGTACCTCTTTGCCCTTCCCGCTGGTGTTTGCGTGGTTGGTGAAGGGTTCTTTCAAAATTACTTGGGAGGGCTCCGGTTCCTCCGTGACATGGAGCATTCCTTGCTCTATTAAGTCCTCAATTTTGTTTAAAAGTACGTAACATTTATTTGTATCATGGCCTTTAAGCCTATGATACTTACAAAATTCATTTAATTTTCCTTTTGGGGGTGTCCCCTCGGGAAGAGTGGGGAGGGTGACCATGCCCTGGGCCAACAAGAGGTCTAGGACTTCCGTGATCGGTTGTCCTAATGGAGTGAACTCCCTCATTTCAAAATTCTTTTGAAGCTTTTTAACATGTTTTTGTTAGATCTTTTTAGAAGAGTTGGTTGGGCTTGATTCCAGTCGGACATTTGTAACTTTTTGGGGTTTTACCCCATTGTCCGCAGTGGGTTGCCCATATGTCCCTGGCTTTTCGAAACGAGTCTTTTGGAAAGTTCTCCCTTTCCACAAATCTTCATAGACCCCATTTTTCAAATTAGCTTCGAAGAGGAAAGCCTTCTTGATTAATTTGTGGAACGTTGATATTTCATGAAGGAAGAGAAGTGCTTTCAAATCTGTCTTGAAATTTTCAAGAATTAGCATTACTGCACATCCTTCTGAGATGGGCTCCCGTACTTGTCCCAGGAGTGACCTCCATCTAACGATAAATGCATGAGCATCCTCATTAGGTGCTTGTTTAGTGTCCCTTAGGGTGTTCAAAGTGGGGGTGACTTCCATGTTATGAGAAAATCTTTGCATAAAACAATTCGCTAACTTTTCAAACGTAGCGAATTGGCTTAAATCGTAAGAAGCCAACCACTTTGAAGCGTTGCCCTTAAGAGAAAGGAGAAACCAATATATGCATTTAGTTGAATCTTTCTTCTTTTTATAGGCCCTATGAGAAAAGAGTTGAAGATAGGATCTAGGATCTCCACTTCCGTCATACCGATGAAAATTTGGTATGTCATCATCACTATCAGTTTGGTAATTACAAGGTAAGAAATCTGATAGTGCATAGGATTTCTTCTCTTTAACTTGGCCTCTCAATAGTTATTGTAAGGCCTTTCTATCTTTCAAGGTGACCGAGGTTTCCTTGGGCTTTCTTGATCTATTCGATCTTTTGTAAGCCCTCGCTTGCTTTCCATGGCAAGAACATGACTCTACTGCTTCGGCCTCTTGGCTTAGAGCAGCAATTCTTTCTCCTAAGAGCTTGAACTCTCTTCAGAGGGAAACAAGCGATTCTTCTTTGTTTTTGTAACCCATTTTCGAAAATTTCTTTGAAAACGGACTTGATGAGCAAGAAGCCCAGCTCGACACTTCATATGACTCGTCCAAACTAGACATGCTTTTTTATGTAAACCAACCTATGCACAAGTTCAAAAGTTAATACCACATTTTTGAAAATCTTGGAATTTGAGTTCACCTAAGTTGAAGTTTCTTAAGGCTCGAGTCCCACCGAGCGTGCGAATTTTGTAGACACAAAATTTTCAATCCAAGCCTATGTAGAGACTTTGAAATGATAATTTCTAATCTAATTGATGTGCGAGCGTGCCAGAACTAGCAAAAGTTTTAATAAATTTAGCTTTCCTTGGCGATTGGGCTAAGTAACCTCTTTTCGCTTTAGACTTTCTTGAACCGATGCTCAAGGGTTAGTGTAAGTGCTTAGAAAATTCAATCTAAAAAAATGATGAACTCCAATTCACGTAATGATGGGGTGTTTTTCAAAGAAAATATGAAATGCACTAGGTTCAAGCTCAAAATGAACAAGTGCTGGAAAACATAATATTCTGTTTTCTTTTCTTGATTCCCAAATCAATTTAAGTGTCTTACAGACCTCTTAAAATCATCAAAATTTAACAATACTAAAGAGTATAGAATCATCATGATTCGGAGTTGTATTAAAGCAAAATTAAATCAGGAAATGCCTCTGCTCAGGCACCCGTAACTGTTCTGTCACAAAAATATAGAGACTCAAAGATGAGCCTTTATCTTAGTGCTATGAGTTCCAAATTTAGTGAATTTGATCTTTATTCAAATCTATGGATGTCATCTTTCCAATGAATCAAAATTCATCAATTTTGGAGGCCTATAGACAAAGTTATGGGATGAAAACCCAAACTCTATTCTAGGAAAACAGGTTTGATAGACAGTTGATAGAAATTAATCCGGTTTTAAACAGTTTTAATTATATGGTTGCACAACCCTAAAATTCTTAAAAATTTTATTATGAGTGGGCTTGTGTGTGTAGAACATATGTGCAAAATTTTGAATCAATTGGAGCAGAGATTCAAGAATTAAAAATACAACAATTAACATATGTAAAGATGAGAAAATCCAGTTTCAGATTTTTAGGAACATATGTGATGCAAACTCACACAAATTGAAATTGCAACAACACAACATCATGAATTTAAAGTGTTGAATGGAAATGAAAGGAAATATTCATATAAGCTTAAGCATAGAGGGGGTAGAGAGTATAGAATGTTGTATAGAATATATTGAAGAATCGTATAAACAAACACATAGAGTGTGTGTGTGTGAGAATGAAAATTCAGCAACTCTAAACATTGTTACAACATGGGAGGAGACAAGGCTCCATTAATACAACCCCTTTTAAATTGAATTAGAGGAGAAGAAGAGTTAGAATCAAAGTATGAGAGCACTTACAACTTTTCACCAAATGGCCGAAAATTCCAAGAGTGGAATCCGGCCTTCTTCTTCCTTGATTGCCTCTCAACCTCACTTACACTCAATGACCTAGTTCTACCCCAATCTCTTACCTACCTTACCTTCACTCCTTGCAGCCCACGACCTAAGGAAGTTGCAGCATTTCCTTGCTTATCCCAACCCCTAGCTCTCTCACCCAACTAGCAAAATCCTCACAAGACTCAAGATGGTGAACCCCCCCCCCCCCTTGGCCCTATTTATAGGCCAAGGGGCTGGTTCTAGGCCCGTCATTGGGGCTGGTTGGATAGGCTCCAAATCCAGCTTGTGATCCATATTGAAGTGGTCCCCTTAAGATGATATGGACTAGCCCCATGTGGGCTAGTTTCTAGACTTGGTTCGGCCTTGTCTAGGCCCAATCGGGTGCACTCTCTTGGCCAGCCAAGAAGGAAGTGGACTTGATTTATTTTGGCCTGATCACATGAGCTGGTCGTAGCCTTTCAAATTCAACCTTATAAACTCAATTCTTTCTATGATAAATGATCCATCTTAGCCATGCATTTGAACTTGAATTGTCTTGAAGTGATCCATTTGGTTAAATTGATCCAGTCCATAATTCCGATCCAATTCATCCTATCCACCTGTAGTCTTTATCCATTTTTGATAAGCTTCAATCTTTGTATCTTACTTGATTTATTCGGATAGGCTTCTGATTCGGTCCATCCTTCGCTTTTTGGAATTGGTCTCGATCTGGATTTGGATTGGATCTCACCTATTGGTCTGATTTGTTTTGAAATCCATGGGTTGTTTAACTTGAATTTAAAACCTTTATTTTGAAAGTTTCTAAAAGCTTTAAAAGTTGGGATTTTCGATTTGGAAAATCATAAAGGTTTTAAATTGATTTTCAATTTTGGGAGTTTTGAAAATATTTTTATTTTGGGTGTTTACAATACCATCTCCCCTTTTTAGGGAATTTGCCTCCTTTCGGTCCGAGTTTCATATATTGTAGGTATGGTTTCAAACACTTAATAAAAATTATTTTTATATTTGAAAACATCAAATTTAATGAAATCAAACATTATTTTTAGAAAGCACTGGTTTCATTCCCATTTTCTGTTTGCAAAGGTGACCTACTTTCATTCCCTGAGTAAGTCTTTAACTACCTTGATCATTTAACCACTTTAAATGGGTGTAGGGTATTGAACCACTTTAACCACTTCAATGGGTGTAGGGTATCAAACCACTTTAACCACTTCAATGGGTGTAGGGTATCGAACCACTTTAACCACTTCAATGGGTGTAGGGTATCAAACCACTTTAAACCTTGGGTATCAGGTTTCGGAATGAGACAATTTCTGATCGAGCGAATTTCTAAGATTTGATTTGAATTTAATTTGTTTTTGAATATCAGGGTTTTGGAATTTTATAAATTTATCAATTTACAAACATTTTTGGGTTTGACTTCCAAAGTTCTCTTTTTCTTTTGTTTCTTTAAAAAAAAAATTGTTTGAAATCATTCTTCCATAGAAGGCAATCATTTAAAAAGGTAGAATCCTACCAATTTGGTCTTGAGGGCAAAATAGTTATTTTTATGCAATTTTGTCCAAATTGGATTTTTTTAGAGGGATACCTTCATTTTGGGGTTGTTAGAAAATTTTGGGACGAAAATGAATTCGTTTAAGGTGTTTTTATTTGAAACCCTTATAAGGCCCAAAGCTACCAAAAAACAAAATTTCTAAAAACAACAAACAACAACAACAACAACTAAGCCTTTTCCCATACTAGACGGGGTCGGCTACATGGATTCTTTGTTTCCACAGATCTCTATCGTGTGCCATGTTAGCAGTTAACTCCCAATAAGCTAGATCATTCTTTATTGTTTCTTTCCAACACTTTTGTGGTCGTCCTCTACCTCTTTTAATACTTTCCAAATTTAGGTTTTCTAACCTTCTTACAGGTTCTTCTTTTGATCTTCTTTCTATATGTCCAAACCATCTTAAACGATGTTCTCTCATTTTATCCTCTATTGGTGCCACTCCTAATTTGTTTCTAATAACATCATTATGTATACGGTCTTTTCTTGTATGACCACTCATCCATCTCAACATCTTCATTTCTGTCACAGACATCTTTTGTACATGTTGATGATTAACTGCCCAACACTCAGAACCATAAAACATGGCAGGCCTAACTGCTGCTCTATCATATTTACCTTTTAATTTTAATGGTATCTTCTTGTCACAAAGAATACCTGATGCTCCTCTCCATTTTAACCAACCAGCATTAATTCTATGTGTAACATCTCCATCAATTCTTCCATCACTTTGAAAAATTGACCCTAGGTATTTAAAACTTTCCTTTTGGGGAATGCAATGTGTGCCAATTTTAATTTCTATGTCCTCTGAAGTAGCCAAATGATCAAACTTACATTCCATATATTCTGTCTTTGTTCTACTAAGTCGGAGGCCTTTGTTTTCTAATGTTTCTCTCCATAGTTCCAATTTTCTATTAACTTTTTCCTTAGACTCCTCCACTAATACAATGTCATCTGCAAATAACATACACCAAGGTACTTCATCTTGAATATGTTTTGTTAACTCATCCATCACCATTATAAATAAGTATGGACTTAAAGTTGATCCTTGATGTAACCCAATATTAACTTCAAAGAAGTCTGTCGTTCCTTCAAAAGATGAAAAAAAATTATTTTGAAAAAAAAATTGGGTGTTTACAAAATTTTGTCTACTATTTAATTCGGATGGGTAAAACCCATGTTTTAGTAGGTAAAGGTTCAAATCGTGAGATACCTTTATTAAAGCTATAAAATTTTTAGAGTAATGATTTTCTCAATGTATTTTGAAAATAGTGGAAGATTGTGGGGTGACTTTTAAAATACCAAAATATATTTGGTGAAGGATATACGTATAGTCATGTTGTGGCATTAGTAGCCACTAACTTAAGTGATAATTATGCTCATTAGTAACACATGTAATATTCGTAACTCAATAGTATTTTCATTTATGTATGTGGCATTAAGAGTCACTTACGAGATAATTGTGCTCATTAGTAGCATAGTGGTTGTAACTCTTGAGTATTTTTTAGTCATATTTTGATAAGTGCACTCATTAGCATATGAAGTGGTTGTAACTCTTGAGCATTTAGAGTCTATGTTAGGGCATTAAGAGTCACTTTCTTGAGTAGCAATTATACTCATTAGTAGCCTATCATGAGTTGCATCTTTACTATGTTTATATAGTAGCATTATAAACAAGATGTATCCAATTTTTTCTCTCATCATGTGAGTTCTTTTCTACTTAATTTTTTAAGAGAGCTTAGAAGTTATATTATAGCACTAATTGGATTTGCAACTTCATCACCTTGGCTTTATCGGTTTGTCAACGACTCGGTTGCATTTATGCTAGACATACCGTGGGTCTTTATTGTATCATGAAGGTGTTTATCAGGTCTACTGTATTATGTTATTTGATATCAATGACATAAATAAACCTAAAAATAAGTGTTTATCATGCCTCAAAGGATAACGTTATCCTAACCTTCTTTTAAGGACATTAAATTCGATCTCTCGAGTACCAACAACTCAAGAACCATGCCATCTGCAAGAAGTCAACTCCAATAGAGAAGTCATAAAACTCCAAGTGATCTAACTTCTGAACCAGGCCCTTGATGTCTCTCGTTGAGTACTTTGAGTGAATTCGATAACACTAATTCAGTATCTATAAATTGGCAGCCGAGCGTTGAGGACATCGAAGATTAAAGAGAGAGTGATATTTCTTTGACACTGCAAAAAAGGTCCAAATCTTTGACTATCTACTGAAAAACAAATGGATCAAGTTATCAAATGGTCACAAAATCCAACCAGTGAAAGGATTGTAGGGAAAAAGGTATTGCAAATGGCATGACCTTGATACAGATTAAAGATGGGCATCTTAGGATGGCCTAAAAAGAATTATATAGCTACATTAATCCCTTCCCTACAATTCTGATTTGAATGGTGACTTGCATGACTCTGGTCAAGGAGCAAGTCAAACGACTTAAGCCATCCGTCATGATAACAAGTAAATTTGGTGTCCCCAGTTAAAGGTGAAAATCTCAACAAATGCTTAGGCTTTGAGGGTTGTGCCTTTTGTGTAAAGTCACCTAGTTACAACCAGATTTCTGTCGGTGAAGATGACTTCAAGATCATGTTTCAACGCACTAGAGCCTTTTGCATATACTAGTGAAGAGTTGTGCCTTTTGTGTTAAAAGAACAGATGCACCACCTACAAACGGCCATGATTTCTACATCTTCTGACCTAGTCCGCCATTTGGTTGACTTCGAGCAAGCCTTTCAAAGAATGAAGTTGTATAACCTCATGAATCCAATAAAGACGTTCAATGTTGCCTTTGGCCATTTCCTCAGTTTCTTTGTTCACTAAAGGAGAATTTAGGTCGTTGTTAGTAAGGCCAAAGCGGCACTGGAATTTTCTAACCCAAAGGCAAGTGTGTCAGACAGTAGTCGGCCGTGCTTTGGTTCATCATCGGAGGTTGCCTGAGTCGTAGTGGAACATAGAACTGGCTCAGAGGGGAAAAGGAAGGTGATGCAGTTTGTATATGATTCCCCTTAGACAGCTTATGCGGGGAAGATGATATTCATAGTATTTTTCCATTCAATACTCTAGTCTTTGTATAGTATTTATAAATGACTTTATCTTCCTGGTTTTCATGTTTGGGTTTTTCGTTACAAGTCATTCTCTGTTTTTAATCTTTGTAACGTTATCATTTCTTGTTTAATTTCTATAATGTTACCGTTTCTCTTTCATGAAACATTTTATAGCCTGAGAATGACCATTTTCCGTTACATCTCTCACTTGACCATTCAAGTCAAGTAATCTAACATATTGGTTTTGCCTCTCACTTTTGTAGAGTTTTCCAAGTTATGTATGATTGTTGTAGCAATCATTACTCATTGTATAGTTTCTTACCTACGCAACATCTCAAACTCATGTTTGCAACATGCTTTGAGAAAAGATCCTTTGTTATGCCTTTAGTCAAGGGGTCCGCCAACATGTCGTCAGTTGGCATATATGAGATGGATATTTCCTTTCTCATAACCATATCATAATCATAGTGGTATTTAACCATTATATGCTTGCTTTTGGAGTTATCAGCTCCACTCTTAATCAAAGTAATTGTTGCATTATTATCACAATAAATGACAATCGACTCGTTGGCTATATCAAACTTTAAATCACGTATGAAGCGACTTATCTAAACGACACTAGTTGCAGCCATACAGCAAGCCACATACTCAATCTCGTGTATGTAAATGCTATACAGCTTTATTTCTTATAGGCTGAAGAAACAACTCCAACTCTAAATAAGAGTATTTGACCCGAGGTTGATTTGTTGTCATATTTGCTTCCAACAAAGTCAACATTTGAGTATCCTACTACTTTCAGTTCATCTACTTGAAAACATAATTCCAAGTTTTTTGTTCCTTTAAGATATCTTATTCAAAGTTATCCAATGTTGTCATCTAGGATTACTTTAATATCTACTCACAAAACCAACAACGAAGCTGATATCAGGTCTTGTACATAACATAGCATACATCAAGCTTCCCACATCTTATGCATAAGGAACATTAAGCTTATCGTCTATTTCACTAGGACAATCAACCTTACTCAATCTAACCCCTTACGCAATGGGTATAAATGCAGACTTGCATTCACTAATTTTAAATTTCTTTAAAATATAATCAATATATCTCTCCTTACTTAGGTATAAGAGTTTAGATTCTCTGTCTCAATAAATCTTTATACTAAGGATATATAGGATGCTTTCCCATATCCTTTATTTCAAACCTTGAGTTTAACCATGACTTGGTTTTGACAATCATCTCATTGTCATTTTCAGTCAACAATATGTCATCTATATATAATGATAAGATGACAAATTGGCCCAACTGTTCTAGATATATGCATAGTGGTCAAGTTCATTAGCCACAAACTCAAGTTCAATAATGACATTTTGAGAAGTCAAATATCATTGACGAGGTAATTGTTTAAAGCCATATATGGATTTTTTTAACCTATATACTTTATCTTCTTGACCTTCAACTCTTTATCCTTTGAGCTATTGTATATATATGATTTCATCTAAATCTCGATTTAGAAAAGAAGTTTTTACATTTAACGGATATAAATCCAAATCATAATATGATGATATCGCTAGGATTATTCTTATGGATGCAAATTTCAAAACAGAAGAATATGTCTCAACAAAATTTGTCCCCTCTTTTTGCACAAAACCCATTGCAACTAGCCTTGCTTTAACTTATCAATTGTTTCATCAATCATATATTTCTTTTTGATAACCTATTTACAACCTACAATTTTCCTTTCTTTAGGCAAATCAGTAAATTCCTAGACTTGATTTTTCTCAGTATATTCAATTTCCTCATCCATAGCTTTTTCCCAATCTGATGATTCAAATGAGTCAATAGTCTACCAATATGTTAAGTTATCAATCAACTCATCTAAATCCACCGAATTGTATACTTCTTCTGTAAGGTAAGTACGATAATCCTTTAAGTAGGATGATATGATCCTAGGTCTTTTATGTCCACTCAAAGTTTTGGTTTGTTCAAGAAAATCATATATGGGTTCAAAAAATGATTGATCTAGATTTAGTAGATTGTCAACATACTTATCTTTATTTTTAAGGATGTCATTTTTAGTATCCTCTAGGAATTCGACATTCCTACTCTCTATGAGTCCATTGTCCTTGTGATAAAATTGATATCCCTTAGATCCTTTAGGATATCCAAATATACATCTTAAAGACCTACTATCTAGCTTATCTTTAGACTGGTCAAGGATCTTTACGTTAATGATAGATCCACACCTCTTGAGATGACCTACGCTTAGTTTTCTTCCAAACCATATCCCAAATGATTTAGGTATTTATCTAGAAATTGAATAATAAAAGGGCACCTAGTTTTTTTGTAAAATTCGCGATTGATTGAGGCCCTTCTTTAATTTTCTTAAAAAGACAGGAGCAATATTATCTTTTTACACAATGAGAGAGAAAAATATAGAGGGAGAGAGAGGAAGAGGGTGACGTTGGAGAGAGGGGGAGCGTGAGTTACAGTGAGAGAGAGAGAGAGGGAGAGATATAAGGGGAGAGGAAGAGGGAGAAGAAGAGGGGGCTCTACCTCTTCCATCGCTCTACTTGGGATTTGCCGCTCCGCCTTGTAGCTCTATCTTGTAGCTCCACCTGACCGCTTGCCTTCTAGTTGAGTCTCGCGACTCTGCCTCACTGCTTGCCTTCTAGCCTCGCCTCGCCTCTGTTCTTTCTTACTCTGCCTTCTAGTTGAGTGTTGTCTCTCTGCTTTCTTGCCCTGCCTTCTAACTGAGCCTCGTCGTTGTTCTTTCTTGCTCTGCCTTTTAGCTAAGCCTCGTGTTTGTTCTTTCTTGCTCTGCCTTCTGGTTGAGCGTTGCCTCTATCTTTCTTGCTTTGCCTTCTATTCTTATGCAGGCCTCTCTTTCCTTTCTACCGAAAAGAATGTCATGCAACCTCTTCTTTTCTCTTTTTCTTTTTTTATTTATCTAAACTATTTTACCTGTGTATGCAGGTTCCCAATAATCCAAACTCTGATACCAATATCGGATAGTAGTTGGTCATATTTCTTTCTATAGCCATATAGTTGGTTCCAAATATTAGAATATTCACCAAAGAAATCATTTATCCCTTTATCCTCTTGTCTAAGGGAGACAAATTTTTCTCTTAATGTCATTCTATGAGCAACATCACTTTCAATATGAGATTTTTTTAAATATCTCATGCTTCTCTTGCATTAGTAAAGTCAACCAAAGTGTCTCTAGTATGCTCATTTACATTATTCATGAGCACCCACAAGACCGTTCGATGACCTCTTTCATATTCTTCCTTTTGCTCAAGCATAGCATTAATAGAGGGTTTTACCTTTGAACCACTTACATAGCCCTATAATTTTTTAAAATATAGATAATTTTTCATAGTTTGGGTTTAAGGTGTTAAACGAAAATTAAATCCTCTTTTTTCGTGTGTATTTTAAGGAGAAAAATAATTATAAAGAGGTAAACTTACAACAGAATCAAGAGTTCTATCGGTTCTGCTACCATGTAATAAAGATAGTATTTCAATGTGGCAGTGGAAGGTTGATGAATATCACCTCAAAGTATCACTTGTAAAAGCCTTAGAAAAGAAGGTTATAATGAAGCATATGCAACAAAGGCACAATATTAAAAAAGAATATTATTTAGCCATAAAAGGCTGAGAAAATCCATTACATGAAAGCCATATTTATAGAGTACCATGGCCCCAAACGGCAGTGGCCCTGTAAGCCCTGGCCCTGAAGACCCTGTCTTGCCGGGCCGAGCCACTTGGGCCCATTTTCTAACAATTCTTTGATGAATCATCGCACATGTTTTTCACCATTGTACATGTCTTTTATAAGGTTTATTTATTTCAATAGGATACCTCTTTTTTCTAAGGTTCTCCAAAGAACATTTTTTTAGTACTCTATCGTAAGTTTGAGGAGCATCAGGTATTCATCAGGTATTCTTTGTGATAAGAAGATACCATTAAAGTTAAAAGGTAAATATTATAGAGCATTAATTAGGCCTGCCATGTTTTATGGTTCTGAGTGTTGGGCAGTTAATCATAACATGTACAAAAGATGTCTGTGACAGAAATGAAGATGTTGAGATGGATGAGTGGTCATACAAAAAAAGACCGTATACATAATGAGGTTATTAGAAACAAATTAGGAGTGACACCAATAGAGGATAAAATGAGAGAACATCGTTTAAGATAGTTTGGACATATAGAAAGAAGATCAAAAGAACCTATAAGAAGGTTAGAAAAACTAAATTTGGAAAGTATTAAAAGAGGTAGAGGACGACCACAAAAGTGTTGGAAAGAAACAATAAAGAATGATCAAGCTTATTGGGAGTTAACTGCTAATATGGCACATGATAGGGATCTGTGGAAACAAAGAATCCATGTAGCCGACCCCGTCTAGTATGGGAAAAGGCTTAGTTGTTGTTGTTGTACTCTATCGTAAGTTTTTTCTAGATCAATAAATATCTTATAAAGGTCTTTCTTTTTTGCTCTAAAATGTTTCATAAGAAGTCTCAAAAGGTGAATCTCTTCAATAGTAGATCTGCCTGGCATGAATCCAAATTGGTTCTCTATTGTACTTTACATTTGTCTTAACCTACATTCAATAATTCTTTTTCATAATTTCATAATATGGTTTATTAACTTGATACCCCGGTGATTCGCACAATTGTGAATGTCTCCCTTGTTCTTTTATATGAGTATAAGTGTACTCGCTTTCCATTCTTTGGGCATCTTTTGGTTTCTCCATATTTTATTAAATAGAATTTGAGACAAGTGATTTCTGTCTCTCTTAGGATTTTCCAAACTTCTATAGTAATATTGTATAGTCCTACACCTTTACCACCCTTCATATGTTTAAGAGTCTCTTTAACTTTATTCTTTTGAATACATTGGTAGAAATTGTGGTTTATATACTTTTCTGATTTGACTAACTCCCCTAAGCTAATACTAACATCTTTATTTTTATTAAAAAAGTTATAAAATTAGTTTTTTCATCTATTTTTTATATCATCATTTGCCACTAAAATTTTCTCTTATTCGTCTTTGATGCATCCAACAAAATTAAGATCCTTAGTTTTCTTATCTCTAACCCTATTATCCTAAAAAGACCTCTTTCACCCTCTTTTGAGTTGAGCTTTTTATATAAATCCTCCCAAATTTTAGCTTTTGCTTTATTGATGGCATTTTTCGCTCACAAAGCTTCTTTTTGTGCCAGTACACCTCTCTTAAATTCACGTAACACATCTTTCGCCACTTTCCTAATATGTATAACCATATTGTTCTACATATCACAAGGTGTATCAACATAATTTCAAGCATCTCCTTGAAGGACTTTTTGTTTAAATATATCTTCTTTCTCGCTTTTGAGGTAACATCATTTAGTGTGAATAGCTGGATGCACTCTTTTCTTCTTTATCAACTTTTTCACCTCTAAATCCATAACTAAAAATTGATGTTGGTTGGTTAAACTTTCTCCTGGAATTATCTTGCAATCTTTACAACACGATCAATCTTTTTTCTATAAACAAAATAAATAATTTGTATTTTTGATAAGTCACTCTTACGTAATTAAATGTTATCTCATTTATTTGAAGATTGTGTTGACTATAAAGAGATCAAATTCCATAGCAAAATTTAAAATCTCTCTTTCTTCATTTATATCTCAAAACCTATGTTGCATGGATACGGGTACGGTACCGGTACTCGATACAAGTACGAGTACGGGGTACACAATTTTATAAAAAACTAAGGTACGGGTACGCCACTATTAAAAATTTTAAAAAACAATTACATAAATATATATATATATATACACACAATTATATAGAGCATTCTATATTTTAAAGAGCATTCTAGTGTTTAGAATAATTTTATTCTAACTATGAGAATGTCATTTATTTTCTTCTTCCAAGTAAGAACAATTAAACAACAAACACATACCAGAAGTCGTCAATTGAATTTACAAGGAAAGATTTGAAACCAACATAAAAGGCGATCCCCATCATTGCAGTGCTTACCATAAGAGAATCAAGAGTCCTTGAAGAAGCATCGTTTCAAGAATATCATAAATCAGAATAATGAAGTCACAACAACATATAAGCAAGACCAACATATGCAAAAAGAAGTAATGAAGAGATAGAGACATTTGTCAATCACAGCATCAAATGAACCAGATTCAAAGCTATGCATGTCTAAAAAGGAGCATTGACTCAAGTGGCCACGAGCAATGAAGTCACAACAACAATGAAACTTCTGCATGTAGTATCAGTCCTAATCCTGCATAAAAAGGAACATTGACTCAAGTGGCCACGAGCAATGAAACTTCTGCAGTCTGTGATGGCTTCTTGTTAATGTTGCTTATAACATAAAATTTTGTAGGGTTAAAGATAAATATTGATCAGATACAAGAACCAAAAGGAAGAGTTTGATAGCGATGAAGCAATTGATGCATGTGGTGAACATACCAGCTGACGATTGCGAAAGATCTCAACTTTGTATGCTTGATGAGGTCCCTGAAGAAGCATCATTTCAAGAATATCATAAATGAGAATAATGAAGTCACAACAACATATAAAGCAAGACCAACATATGCAAAAGAAGTAATGAAGAGATAGAGACCTTTGTAAGTCACAGCATCAAATAAACCAGATTCAAAGCTATGCATGTCTCGCACATCCATCTTAATATCTGAATGATTTTCATGAAGTTAGCTCAAAATCAATGAAAAAGGTGTAATCAAATGAAGGTGATTATGATATATATCTGTTTTAAACTCATATTACATAGTTGACCAATACATACTTCGCAGTGCAGTCTTCCTACATATTACATAAACTCACAAGAAACTCGTATTACATAGTTCACCAAACACAAACTCGAGATTACATAGCTCACCAAACACGCAAACACAAACTTGGATACAATGAATTATGAAACAATATCATTCCAACGGAATATTACACATGTTCATGTCAACAGAAAAAAGTTACAAGTTTGTATCAAAATTCATATTCTAAGCACCAAATCTTTGAATCTAAATACATTTTGTTTCAAACCCAACAGTCTCGATCTCAGTATTTCCTTCACTATCATCTGTAAAAAGGACTGCTTCCATATTTGGTTAATCAAGAGACAATGATGCAACTTTAAGAATTTTGGCTCCCTCAAATGGATCCCAATCATCTCCACCAACATCTCATATTTTTGTTTCACCTTCCACGTAATCCTTACTCTTTCTTGAAAGAAGACGAAGGTTTGAATGAACAAAAACCAAATCTTCACTTCTTTAAGGCTTTAACTTATTTCTTCTATACGAATGGATGAAGGAATATGTGTTCCAATTTCTTTCACAACATGAAGACGAGCATGGTTGCGAAAGAAGCTTTAAAGCAATCGTTTAAAGCTTAGGAATTGATGATCCATGAATAACCCACCATTCTTTTGGAGATAAACTCCATCTATTTCCAAACAATCAAATTATCCAAGTTCTTCTTCATTGCTTGAGAATTTCACAAATTCTTTTATAACTTTTAGCCTTTCTTTTGGATCTTAAAAGAACCTTCGAAGACATTTATTCCTTCCTTCACAAATTTCATTATCTTTGTGGGGGGAATTCTATTAGAAACTTCTTCAATCCATTGCCTTGTATAATACCTACAAAATAGAAAAAAAAATATCAAGTATCAACATAATAATCAAACAAAAATAAAGTTATTTAAATCGTAAAACTTAAAAGAGTTTATCTCGGATTTAAAGAATGCGCCAAACAATGAAGTGGTGTGTAACTTTTGGTCCATCTATCAATGAGAATATCATATACTACTTTGTAGAAGGTGGAATATTCATTAACTCTTTGCCTTCATGTTGATAAATAGCTGTCTTTACTTGCTCAATCATAGAGTCCCATTTCTCATAAACCAAATGAAGGACCGACTTAAAAGTATCACATAGTCGAAGCATATCATAAATAGGCTTTGTAAAGTTTAAAATATAATCAATCTTATCCCATCAAATGTCATTCATGATCATATCTTTCACAACTGCAGCCTTTGAAACATCATCATCTCTATAATGAGACCACTGGTCACTGATAACCATTCTTTGAAGATCATGCTTGTTGGTTCTTATCCTTTTTAACATAATAATCGTCGAAGCAAATCTTGTTTCAGCAACAGAAAGTAACTTTAGATGCACAAACTGGTTATACATTGCTAACTTCATAGAATGATTCATGATAAAGTTTTTAATAGCAATGGCATCATCAGCAACATCAGTTATCCAATAACACTCGTTATAAGGAACTTCATTAAGGTTCAATGTATGCACTACACATGGTGTCCAAAAAACATTAGGGTAAACTGATTCAATAATCATCCCAGCTGCTCTACAAATAGGTGCATTATCTGTTATAACTTGTACAACATTTTGAGATCCAACCTCATTAATAACTTTCATAATTTCATCCGCAATAAAATTTTTATCTTTCACCTCACTAGAGCAATAATAGACCTTAAAAACATAGGGCCTGCATCTGAAATAGCCATAAAGTTAATCAAAGGTCTTCTTTATACATCAGTCCATCTATCTGTAACTATGCTTACTCTCTTTTTTGACCAAGTATATTTGATAGGTTGAAGCAATCTCATTAAATGAGCTTTCTCTTTCTGCAATAGTGCAGTCCTGATAGCATTGTAACTAGGTGGAGTAAAACCTGAAATTGAGGTGTTAGAAGCATATTTGAATGCACTAACATAGTAAGGGTTTCTAGCTATATTAAAAGGCAAACCTGGAGAGTAAAATAATCTTGCTATTTCACATGTCAAGTGATCCCTTACTTCATTGTTAAATGTTGTTGCCAATTGGCTTTCACCTATTTTTTTTCTTACTTCCATCAAACGATTCAAATGTAGGTGGATTCAAACTTGTAGTTTCAGTAGGTAAGGGAACTTACAATTGTCTAATCTTTTCATGTGCTTCTCTCTCAATTTGTCTCATCTCTAAAAGATATTGATCAATAACACCGAAACAAACAACTATGCCATTTTCTTTTTCCTTTAATAGGTGACACTTCACTCTAAAATAAGAACCTTTGTAAGTTAAACCACAGTAGTTACACCAGCAGTTTGCATTTCCACCTCCAGTCTTTTTGTCTTGTAACAAGGATACATATGCCCAAAGCGGACAACCTTTTTCTGGTTTTTCAAATGCAAATTTACTAGTGATTGAAGCAGACGAAGTACTACCAATAGCAGACATATTAGACATCTGAAAATAAACAAAATAAGGGTGTCATTGGGTGTCATTACTATGATAATTGATATCTCTACGTTTAGTCTTTTAGCAATACGAGTACCACAAAGCAACAACATTACTTTTGGTATTAAAAACATGTCGATGGTAACAATTTAGCATGCATGAATCACTCACTAAATGGCTTCCTTCATAATATCGATCATACTATAACGAAATACAATTAAAGATTATAATTTCACAATTTGATGGTAACAGGCTAACAACAGAAACAACTAACAAGAAAAGAAAGAGAAAGACTTTGTAACAGTCTAACAGATGAGAAAGCAACCAGTCTCAACGCAGCCTCCATTGTCCATTAATGATTTTGTTGTAGCATGTAATTGATGGTCTTATTATATATGCAATTTCAAACTCTATGTAAGCCGATAACAATCACATTAAGGAGCAATGGAGCATTGATGCTTAAAATTAAAAACAAATGGCCTTCATGAAGACTATAATCGAACGGGTAATGAAATGGACAATGGCCTTACACGCCAGACAATTCGTTTCAATGTAAATTAGGAATACATGCTTAATGGTCTGACCGTAACATCCATTTTATTGGCTAGTAAGACAAGTTGTTTTTCAACAAAGGCGAGGAAATTAGGAATACATGCTTAATGGTCCTTCTATCAATGAGAATCGAGAATCTCTTGCATTTGGGGAAATCAACTGGTAAGTGGTAAGACAAGTTGTATTTCAAGACAAGCCGTAAGGCCCGTAACTTGTAACAATCGTTCTATATGCATCAGTTTCAGACTTTCAGTTCTCATTGCAATCAAACGACTGAAAAACTACCAGGTGCACAACTGCACATCAATGGCCCACCCCTTGCTAGAACTGGTATTCCGGTTTTTTAGCCCCGACCTTGAATGTTAGTAAAACTCACCGTCACCGAAAATCCAAGAATGCCGCCAACCTTGAAGAGGCTGCCGAGTGTCGACTTTTTCTCGCCGAAATCCAATCCTCTCAGCCGCCAAAAATCCAAGAGATTGTTGAGAATAAGAGAGATGCACGCACGCAGGAGACCGAGAGAGAGACACCGACTTGTTCTCGCCAAAATCCGATCCTTGAAGTCGCTGGAAATCCAAGAGGCTGATTAGAACAAGGGAGACGCATGCACGCAAAAGACTGAGAGAGAGACACAAAGCCCTGGAAATGGGGATTAGGGCTTTTCCATTGACTATTTATACGTTTGGTTTTGAATCGAGTTGACCCATATCTGTATGGGTCAACCCGATCCATTCATGTACCTGGTACCGGTACGTGACGTACCCAAATCTTGGTACGTGTACCAATATACAAAAAAAATTATGGTACATCAATCGGCATATGGATACGTACGTACCGGATACAAGTACGATGCCAAAACTGGCGTACGTGTGCAACATAGCTCAAAACCAAAGTTTTCATGAATACCTTGATACCTTAATGCCTCTTCACCAACATGTCCATTTAAGTCTCCTCCTAAACAAATCATCTCCCTTTATGGAATTCTTTGAATCACCTTATCTAACTCTGCCCATGTAAGGGATCACCCTTGCATTGCCGGTCCAAAGACCGAATAGAGTAGGGATGTGTTAGGCTTCCGACAGCCAGCATAAAACTTCATCAGATTTTTATAACATAGATTACAAAAGTTATGAGCATTGCTTTGGGGCGTCCCAACTTAGCGACGTGCTGTAGAGCCCGAATGCAGTGATAAGTAAGGAAGGGCCACTACATTTTCTCTCGAATGTAGTGAATCAATTGTAGAAAGGGTTCCCATATCATGGACGGGTACGGGTAAAGAAGTTAGTCCCGCTACATTACCACCCGAATGTAGTGAATAATTTTCAGAAAGAGTCTCCGCATTTTGAATATGGACGAATGCAGGGGTTTAAGGAAGCTAGTCCTAGATAATAAAATTCGTATTGGTTCTTAGAATATCGGAACATTATCCGGTAAGCTAATGGAGGTGGTAGATACTATGATTCAGAGAAAGATTAATATTCTATGTTTACAAGAGACAAAATGGGTTAGAAAAAAAGCAAAGGAAATAGGGGATGCATGTTTTAAATTATGGTACTCAGGTAAAGAAAAAGCTCGAAACGGAGTTGGTATTATCATAAATAAAGATTTAAAGGATAGTGTAGTAGACATACAACGATATGGTGACCGAATCATGCATTGAAATTATTGTTAGGAGCAGAGGTTTTGAATATAGTTTGTGCTTGCGCACCCCAAGTAGGACTAGAAGATAGTATAAAGACAGCTTTTTGCGAAGAGTTAGATAAGGTGATTCAAAAGATTCCTCAAAGGGAGATGATTTGTTTAGGAGGAGACTTAAATGGACATGTCGATAAAGAGGCATTACGATATCAAGGTATTCATGGAAACTTTAGTTTTGGGGATATAAATGAGGAAGGTAGGGAGATTTTAAATTTTGCTATGGCATTTGATCTCTTTATAGTCAATACAATCTTCAAAAAATGAGATGAACATTTAATTACTTATAAGAGTGGCTTATCACAAACACAAATTGATTACTTTATTTGTAGAAAAAAAGATAGAGTGTGTTGTAAAGATTGCAAGGTAATTCCAAGAGAAAGCTTAACCACCCAACATCGACTTTTAGTTATGAATTTACAAATAAAAAAGTGGACAAAGAAGAAAAGAGTGCATCGAGCTATTCGGACTAAATGATGGAACCTCAAAAGCGATAAATAGGGTATATTTAAACAGAAAGTCCTTCAAGAAGATTTTGGAATTATGTTGGTACACCCTGTGATATGTGGAATAATATGGCTATACATATTAGGAAAGTGGCGAAAGATGTGTTAAGTGTATCTAAGGGAGGTGTACTGGCACAAAAAGAAGCTTGGTGGTGGAGTGAAGTAGTGCAAAATAAAATCAAGGCAAAGAGGGCATGTTACAAATTACATTATGCTAAGAAAACTAGTGAAACTTTAGAGACTTATAAGAAAGCAAAGAATGAAGCGAAAAAGGCCGTGAGTGAATCAAAAGCTAAAATGTGGGAGGATTTATTTAAAAAAACTCAATTCAAAAGAGGGTGAAAGAGATATTTTTAGGATAGCTAGGGCTAGAGATAAGAAAACTAAAGATCTTAATTATGTTAAATGCATCAAGGACGAGGATGAAAAAATTCTAGTGGCAAATGATGATATAAGAAGCAGATGGAAAAACTATTTTTATAAGCTTTTTAATGAAAATAAAGATGTTAGTATTAGCTTAGGAGAGTTAGCCAAATCAGAAAAGTATATAAACCACAATTTCTACCGACGTATTCAAAAGAATGAAGTCAAAGAGGCTCTTAAACATATGAAGGGTGGTAAATCAGTAGGACCAGACAATATTCCTATAAAAGTTTGGAAAATACTAGGAGAAATAGGAATCACTTGGCTCACAAGAATATTTAATGAAATATGGAGAAACCAAAAGATGCCTGAGGAATGGAGAGCGAGTATACTTATACCCATATATAAGAACAAAGGAGACATTTATAATTGTGCGAATTATAGAGGTATCAAGTTAATGAGTCATACTATGAAATTGTGGGAAAGAATTATCGAACGTAGGTTAAGACAAGTATCAAGTAAACAGAGAACCAATTTGGATTCATGCCAGGCAGATCTACTGTTGAAGCGATTCACCTTTTGAGACGTCTTATGGAACATTTTAGAGCAAAGAAGAAAGACCTTCACATGATATTTATTGATCTAAAAAAAACTTATGATAGGATACCGAGAGAGGTTCTTTGGAGAACTTTGGAAAAAAGAGGTATCCCATTGACATACATTAACCTTATAAGAGACATGTACGATGGTGCAAAAACATGTGTGAGGACTCATCAAAGAATGACAGACTTCTTTGAAGTTAATAGTGGGTTACATCAAGGATCAACTTTAAGTCTATACTTATTTATAATGATGATTGATGAGTTAACAAAACATATTCAAGATGAAGTACCTTGGTGTATGTTATTTGCAGATGACATTGTATTACTGGAGGAGTCTAAGAACAAAGACATAATATATGGAATGTAAGTTTGATCATTTGGCTACTTCAGAGGACATAGAAATTAAAATTGGCACACATTACATCCCCAAAAGGAAAGTTTTAAATTCCTAGGGTCAATTTTTTAGAGTGATGGGAGAATTGATGGAGATGTTACGCATAGAATTAATGTTGGTTGGTTAAAATGGAGAGGAGCATCAGGTGTTCTTTGTGATAAGAAGATACCATTAAAGTTAAAAGGTAAATATTATAGAGCAACAATTAGGCTTGTCATGTTTTATAGTTCTGAGTGTTGGGCAGTTAATCATCAACATGTACAAAAGATGTCTGTGACAGAAATGAAGATGTTGAGATGGATGAGTGGTCATACAAGAAAAGATTGTTTACATAATGAGGTTATTAGAAACAAATTAGGAGTAGCACCAATAGAGGATAAAATGAGAGAATATCGTTTAAGATGGTTTGGATATATAGAAAGAAGATCAAAAGAAGAACGTGTAAGAAGGTATGAAAAAATAAATTTGAAAAGTATTAAAAGAGGTAGAGGACGACCACAAAAGTGTTGGAAAGAAACAATAAAGAATGATCTAGCTTATTGTGAGTTAACTGCTGACATGGCACACGATAGGGATATGTGGAAACAAAGAATCCATGTAGTTGACCGCATCTAGTATGGGAAAAGGCTTAGTTGTTGTTGTTGTTGTGCCTTATCTAACTCCTCCCAAAAAACTGTCTTTATGCTATCTTTTAGTCCTACTTGGGGTGCGTAAGCACAAACTATATTCAAAACCTCTGCCCCTAGCACTAATTTCGACGTCATGATTCGGTCACCATATCGTTGTATGTCTACTATACTATCCTTTAAATCTTTATTTATGATAATATCAACTCAGTTTCGAGCATTTTTCTTTCCTGTACCATCACAGGTCTGCCTATGACCACCCTGTACCATCACCAAAAGGCCACCTTGTTGCCTATTTGCCACCGGCATTCCTAACCACCAACTAAAACGTTTAAACACTATCACAATCCCTACCTTAGTAGAACCACCACCTATGGCCTTCTACCCCTCATATTGAGCATCGCCACCATCTTCCAGTCGCACTTGACCAGAACCACCACTTCCTCAAGCCAAATTCTACTTTGCTTGCTGGAACTGAGCTTCCCTCACCTTCGCCTTGTGTTTATCATGACTTGGTTATAGCTGTGAAGTTTGGAATAACTCCTCCCTAATTTAAACCCAAAACTGCAACCCGAACCAATTCTACTTAAAACCTCACCCTTACTGCACCCAAGCTCAGTTAATCAAGGTTGTTGCAAACCCAATCATGCTGACTTAACCCAATTAGCTTTGGCCTGTTATATCTCCCTCCCTCATGATTGAGACCCTATCAAAATATCTCAATGAGCTCTATGCAATGGTGACATTTCCTAAATCAGATTTGACTTCTGCGCTCCAGGGTATATGGATTTATGTGCACAACTCACTATTAGTCCAAATCAATTACTTTCGGACTCGTGTGTGTCAGGATGCATTAGTTCACTTGGCCAAGGCTTGTCTCATCTTTAGTCAGATACACAGGGCTCAATCCAAGCCTGAGCCGGATTCTATAAGTAATCCTCAAAATAGGTTGTGCAGTATGACTGAAGTGCATGATTTATAGCTAAAGCTTTGGATAAAATGATGACAAAGTGACTGTCATCTGCAAAGGTTGTGCAGCAATATAATTAAAGTGCACAGGCGACAGATGCATCTCGTTATTCCTTCTAGATTTTCAAGTCAATCCCTCCAATGAACTAACATTAAGGATTTTTCTTTCCAGTATATGTCAAAATGTATTCCTTCCTCATACATATACCTTATGCGTATGATAGGTACTACTTTGCATTTGTTAGGATGATGGTTCTATTAGGGTGCCTTAGCTCCACAGGCACCATTAACTAACAAATTCTTGATAAGTATATAAGGCAACACAAATTCTTGATAAGCATATAAGGCAACTCTACTAAAAGACAATGTCACCAATAATGAGAAAATGAAAAGGTTCCAAAGACACTTACATAAGGATTCTTCTCAATTTGATGTGCTTCAGAAAGCTTCTGTAGATGAATGAACCAAGCATCAAGCCACCCCATCCCACCACCCGCACTGTCCCCAAAAATGATGGATCTAGGTGCAAAAATTCTGACTGGTAATAAAACATGGAGGTTGAAATGTTCGGAACAGTAATATGGGAAATGAAAAACCATGTCATAGGCCTGGCAAAGCCAAAAGATTCAGTTAAGTCTCTCTTATATTAGCAATGAAAAAAAGGAAAGTATATTAATTAAGATAGTTTCCTTCGGATTATTGGCTGCCTAATTGCCTGAGATAAACCGTAGAAGCCTGATTTCAAGGAGGATATCCATTTCCGTCTTAGAGGCTTATGGTGCTTCACAATCTCAGGTTGCATTGGTACGTTCCTTGATTCATCATTTTCATTCATGTTCCTTCTTCTTCTCATAGTTCCAAAATCATTTGATGCAACAGCAGCATCTAAGTTGGAATGGCTATCTGTCCGATCTAGGCCAATATCTATTTCTTCCAGTGCCTTAGTTAACTCTTTGCTCTGGATACTTGACCAGCCATTACCAGCCATCAGCTTCCCTGTATTTGTAACATATTCTGTTGATGAATTCTCCTTTGTCTTGTCAGAATGGAGGGAACCGCAAATTGGGGCATCAGCACTATTTTCATTAAATGAATTGGGGCTGCTAAATGATGCTTCCTCAACCAAAGCACATGAAAGGAGCTGGATGAAGGGAAACATAGAGAATATTATAAAAATATTGTGAACTTTCATGTTGGCTAACGAATATCCTCCTAACAAGCTCCCACTTATTCCTCCAAATGCCATTGCTGACCAGGAAATTAAATGAAGATCTCCAGCATAAGAAGCCCTAACCCAAAAAGAAAAAACTGTAAGTCAATTAGAAAGAGATCTTCATTGCATGGATGTTGAGGAAAACAAAATCAGAAGATTCCACCTACCTTTCAAATCGCACTGACTCAGCAATCATTGCATCGATTACAACATCAGTCATGGCAGAACCTAAGCTTTGTAAGGTTAAGAATACTGTGAGGGATGCAGATGAACTCCTGACTCGGTCTAGAAGACCAATAACCAGCCAAGGGAATAGAGACAGAAAGGTTGCTAAGATTAAATAGGGAAGTTGTTTCCTTCCCTGGATAGGGATGCAATCCGACAAGATTCTGCACTATGCCAGCATTAAGACAAGGTAAGTCAAGAAAAACCTTACAAGTTAGCCTCATAAGAAGTGGAAATGGAGAGGAAAATAAGCCAATTAAGTCACAGGACCATTAAGCAGAACCTACCCATATAATGGCTTTATACTCCATGGTGAATTTGCAATTGATACAAGAAACTGTGAAGCAGATGGTGACAATTTAAGCATGTCTTTCAGCTGAAAAGAAACAGCCATCCAAACCAAGGTTCGGAAACCCTGAAACCACATAATGCAATTTCTCAACAGATGGTACCAAACATTATAGAATCATCAGAGAATCACTTGTTACATTAAGAGTTTCCTGCTCAAAGTTCCTTTGAGGAAGAAGCTCTTATGACAATATATGTTATCAATTGAATATCCTCCAAGAATCGGTTGTTCTTTATTAGAGAACTTCTATTTGGAGAGTAGAACATGGATAGAGCCATTAACTGAAGGAGAAAAGAGCTTTGCGTGATAGTGAGAAAGAACAAACAGCGTTTATGGTACAAGATATTTATGAATTATGAGTGCTACATACTTCTCCCCATCTCTACCACCAACCTTGATATCATCATTCAACATATCTTCCACGTTGCAAGGTTTCACTAGATAACTGAAGTGCAGCAGACAGTTCATTCATGGTAGTATGATAAGCTGGATCATCCCCAATGCCCAAACAATTTGGACTAAGTAAGTTCGATTTAATTGGTATTTATTTGAAAGAAAGAAAGAAAATGTAAAAGAAGAAAGGAACACAGACAAACCCCGCCCCACCATGAAAGAAGAAAAAACAAAGGATTGATGTGATCAATTATCTTATTCACGGAGCAGGAACAGGTGCAAATATAATCATATCATGAAGAAGCACATAGGCCTATTACCGGAGATGCGATGAATTTCAAAATACACACATGCAGAGAGAGAGAGAGAGAGGGGGGGATTCGGGGTTCGCTTACGGGATTCCGAGGTTGATATTGGAGGCTTGGTGATGGTTGGAGAGAGACAAAGGACAACGGCTCCTCAATGATGGCCGGAGATACATCAACGTTAAGAGAGAGAAGAGGAGTGGGAAAACTCGAGGAAAAGGGACGAGGGTTGAGTGGGAAACCAAAAAGCCTTGTTTTGGCTTTTAGAGAAGGTTAAATCCTAGCCACTCATTGTTTATATGAACGGCCAGGATGATCAACCAGGGATGAAACTCAGTCCAGCACCACCGTTCTCTCTTTATATATATATATATATATATATATATATATATATATATATATATATATATATATATATATATATATATATATATATATATAGCTCAGTATGAAATGGTCTGATGATTCAAAACAAGCACATAGCACAAAGAGATCCCCCAAAAGAGTCTCGAAACCTAATAAAAGGTCATGTTCACCATATTATTTATGTATAGCTAAAAACCGCGAATATGATTTTTTTAGTGCTAGGGTTTTGGGTTTTTGAAATTTGGGGAAGAACACAACAAAGGTTGTAAACATTTGGGAGTTCGAAATGTTTCATACTTCAGGATTCAACAGAGTTCAATCAGCGTTCTCCACCATTACCACCACTGCCATGCAGATTGTGTGTATTGATGGCACACAGGCAACGGCGGTCCATTGTCATTATTGGTGGTTGGTCTGAAGGTAGATAGGTCGACATCTCCACTGTCACCAAGGAGTTGTCTTTCACCGTCAAAGGGTCGTCATATTTCTCATTTTCAATGTCTCTCCACACCGAGGGTTTACTCATTGTGACTATTGTTGAAAATGGAAAAGACATTCTCAGTGGGGATTAAATTGGGCCATTAGGATTCGTAGTGATTTTTTATTTGGGTATGGATCTAAATAGACATCAGGATACTGCTCCAATTTGTTACTCATGTGTGTGCTGATAAGCGTCTCCATTTCACTTGCTATGTGCTCCCATCAACCATGTCAATTTCCGTTAATGGCATTAAATTTGTTTTAGACTGATTTGACAACCCGCAGACCATGCAAACAGAAATAAGTTGCAAATTAGTAAAATCAGCAAAGTGCTTTTCTGATATTTTTCCAAAGATAAATAAATAAATTGTAACAAAATAGATAAATAAATGATGAAGATAAAAATAGGCAAATATCAACATGAGAAATCAGACCACAAGCTAAACAAAAGATGAGACCCTGATCCTCTATTTGGAAACGCGATGTATAACTTGCATATTTAAGTTGAGGGGGTGATCTAGCTAGGTTTGTGGCTTGTTCTTCCCCCTAATCTACTTTGTTCTTCGCTGATGGACTTTCTGCGAGCAGGATAGGTGCACCCCTCGTCCAATGGGAAGTCCCGAGGCTAAGCCCTTTGCGTGAATGATGTGCACATGGTTATTAGTATCACTTTTGTAGCTGGAACAACCCTAACCTGAGGTCGCACCCTGGTTTTCAAAATGGACCCACAAAAATTGTGTAAGATCTCGATCAACCTGTTTTCCAACCAAACGCAAAGTAACCCAACCCAAACCGATGTTCAGCATCCACCTTATTGTCCACGTTCCACCGATGATATGCCCTCTGAATGTGCTGCCGTGCTCACACAACACTATAACAATAAGACTTTGAACATGGCCTTAAGTCTCCCGAACACAAGAGAGAGGTGTCGGGCATGCTCCACCAAGGAGTTGCTGTAGACTACTATATCATCCAAGTAGACTACCACGAACTCGTCTAAAACCCCTTCAATACTTCGTTCATAAGCTGGTTAGGCAGGGGCTTACTGTAAGGAGCCCGAAAGGCAGAACTTGGAACTCATCAGAGCCGTCTCACCATGGCGGTTTTGGCTTCATCTCCCGGCTCTCACTTTTCCCCGATCTTCAATCCAATTTGCTAAACCAAATACTACACAGAGCTACAAGGATAGTTTTGGTCTTTATGCATACAATTTATCAGCGGACTGAACTTTTTTCATGTAATATTTTACAGTGTGAATTTTGGACGTTTCATGTATGCATGCACGATGTGGAAACCTCCCACGTCGGGTTGAGTCTTTTGTGCACCTTTAGGTTGATATTTAATAAGTAGTTATATGCAATTAGTTTTGGTGTGTTTAGAGAGTCCATGTGTAGGATAGATAATTAGAGATAGAAGTATTGCTTATTTGGGTCTAGTTTTACATCATTTAAATGTCATCTAGTTCACCATTTGCTTTGGATTTGGGATGACTTTGTTAGGATCTGTTTCTATACGATTTAGATGCTTATATAAACCCTCTTTGAACTCTTGTAAGAGAGAGTGGAGCAATTGAATAAAAATTCTAGCTTTTGGAATTCTTTCTTCTCTTACTGTCAATTAGGACGCGTCTGTACAATGTGAGAAGATGGTGAATCAAGGGTAATAACGTGGTGCGTCGAGCCATGGTCTCTTGGGAGAGACGGGCTACGCGAGAGAGGAACGACTCATCAGTTCGGGGGTGACAAACCGTGCAGTGTTATCGGAGTTCCAAGCTTTGATTTTGGGGCTGACGAACTGAGTAACATAATATGCATTACATGTTTCACTTCAACCAACCAATTTTTTGGGGGGCCAACGAACCGGGTAACATAATACGTAATACACATTTCACTTCAACCAACCAATCTTTATTCATCATATCAAGCATAGTGTTGAAGAGGGCTCCAATATCAGCCTTCTCCTTAAAAAGTGTAGGACTCCGAAGTAGAGATTACAAAACTAACATTCTAGCCTGGTCTAGTAAGAGTGTGGATTGGTGGGCTTCATAATAGACTAAAAAGTAGAATAATATGATTTTTGTATGCCAAAACGCGTATATAATTGTGAGGTAAATTAGACTTACCAGCTTCAGTTTTATAAGCTCAAGCCTTATAATCAAAACACTACACGACACCAACTTTCTTTTAGATAATTGAGCTTTGAAGAAGGGAAGCTTGTTATTCGAAACAACTAACAACTAAGGCTTTTCCGATGGGATCGAAAATATGGATTCTTTGTTTCCACATGGCCCTATCATGTGCCATGCTAGCAGTTAATTTAATATAAATTAGATTATTCTTTATTGTTTCTTTCCAACACTTTTGTGATCATCCACTTTCTCTTTAACATTTTCACAATGTAGTTTTTCATATCCCCTTATGAGAGTGTCTTTGGGTCGTTTTTCTATATGTCCAAACCATCTTAAATGATTTTTCCTCATTTTATCCTCTATTGGTGCTACTCCCTCGTTATGTATATAATATTTCCTTATATGACAGCTCATCCATCGCAACATCTTCATTTCTGCTACAGACATCTTTTGCACATGTTGATGATTAACTGTCAAACACTTAGAACCATAAAACATAGCAAGTCTAATTGTTACTCTATAATATTTATATTTTAACTTCAATGATATCTTCTTATCACATAGAATAACTGATGCCCCTCTTCATTTTAACCAATCGACATTAATTTTATGCGTAACATCTCTATTAATTTTTCTATCACATTGAAAAGTCTTAATTTCTATATCCTCTAAAGTATCCAAATGATCAAACTTACATTCCATATATTATGTCTTTGTTCTGCTAAGTCAAAAGCCTTTTCTTTCTAACGTTTCTCTTCATAGTTCTAATTTCCTATTAACTTTTTCCTCAGACTCATCCGCTAACACAATGTCATCTGCAAACACCAAGGTATGTCATCTTAAATATGTTTTGTTAGCTCATCAATGACCAATATAAATAAATATGGACTTAAAGTTGATCCCTAACCCAATATTAACTTTAAAGTAGTTTGTCATTCCTTCATGAATCCTTACACATGTTTTTTCACTATCGTACATGTCTCTTAAAAGATTTAAGTATGTTAATGGGATACCTATATTTTCTAAGGTTCTCCAAAAAAACATCTTTTGACACCTTATCGTAAGCTTTTTATAAATCAATAGATATCATGTGAAGGTTCTTCTTTTTCATATAAGATGTTTCATAATACATCTTGCATGAATCCAAATTGGTTCTATATTGTACTCGATACTTGTTTTAATGTACATTCGATAATTATTTCTATAATTTTATAGTATGACTCATGAACTTAATATCTCGATAATTCACACAATTATCAATGTCTCTCTTGTTCTTATATATGGGTATAAGTATACTCGCTCTCCATTCCTTGGACATATTTTGGGTTCTCCATATTATATTAAATAGTCTTGTTAGCTAAGTGATCATCATCTCTCTTAGGATTTTCCATACTTTTATAGGAATATTGTATGATTCTACAAATTTATCAACCTTTATATATTTAAGAACCTCTTTGACTTCATTCTTTTGAATATGCTGAAAGAAATTATGGTTTGTATACTTTTCTTATTTAGCTAACTCTCCTAATCTAATACTATCATATATATTTTCATTAAAAAACTTATAGAAATAATTATTTCATCTATTTTAATATCGTCATTCTCCACTAGAATATTCTCATCCTTATCTTTGATGCATCTAACAAAAGTAAGATCCTTAGTTTTCTTATCTCTAGCTTTAGTTATCCTAAAAGTATTTCTTTTACCTTCTTTTTGAGTTAAGCGTTTTATATAAATCCTCCCAAATTTTGGGTTTTTTTTACTAACAGTCATTTTCGCTTCTTTCTTTTCTTTCTTATAAGTTTCACTAGTTTTCTTAGAATAATGCAATTTGTAACATGACTTCTTTGTCTTGATTTTATCTTACACCACTTTACTCCATCACCAAGCTTCTTTTTGTGCAAGTATGCCTCTCTTAGATTCACCTAACGTATCTTTTGACACTTCTTTAATATGTATAATCATATTGTTCCATATATCAGAAGGTGTACTTATATAATTCCTAGCATCTCCTTGAAGAACTTTTTGTGTAAATATATCTTCTTTCTCACATTTGAGATTCCACCATCTAGTCTGAGATTATTCTTTGTCCACTTTTTTACATACAAATTCATTACTAAAAACCGATATTGAATAGTTAAGCTTTCTCTTGAAATTACTTTACAATCTTTATTCATACAAATAAAATAATCAATTTATGTTTGTGACAAGCCATTCTTATAAGTAATTAAATGTTCGTCTCATTTTTTTTAAATTATATTGGATATAGAGAGATCAAAAGTCATCGCAAAATTTAAAATCTTCCTACCCTCCTCATTTATATCTCCAAAACCATAGTTTTCATAAATACCTTGATATCTTAATGCATTTTTACCGATATATCAATTTAAGTCTCCTCCCAAATAAATCATCTTTCTTTGTAGAATTCTTTGAATTACCTTATCTAACTCCTCCAAAAAAGCCTTTTTTATACTATCTTTTAATCCTACTATGTGTGTATAAGTATAAACTATATTCAAAATCACTACTCCTAACACTAATTTCACTATAATAATTCAAGCATTTCTTTTCATAAGTATCATAATTTAAAACATGTATTCTCAATCTCTTTTGTTTTTTCAACCCACTTTATCTCTTATAAACATGGACTCTTAATCTTTCTCCAAATCATAGTATTTATCATCTCCATTAACTTGTTGGTCAATGTTCCTATATTTCTTACCCCCTCATCTGTTCATGTTGAAAATATGGAAACCCTCATTGTAATTTGTTTACTACATTTGGGTTATAATGTAGCGGGACTAACTTCTTTACTCACACTCATCCATAATGTAGGAACTCTCTCTGCAATTGATTCACTACATCCAGGCGAAGATGTAGAGACTCTTACTTTCCAATATATTCGAACTCTGTAGTACATCACTAAGAGAGAATACCCCAACACAATACTTATAATTTGTAGAATCAATGATACATAAGTTCAATATTGTTTTACGTTGGTTGTCAGAGTCTAACGTAACCCTCCTCTTTTATCTAGGCTTGGGACCGACTATAAAAGAGTGATCCCTTACATGGGAGTTAAGCCTTTTATTCGAAACTCTCTCAAAAAAGAAAAACGATTTAGAATATTATAAAATCGAAAGAAACGGATTTTGACAAAAGAATATATTTTTGTTAATATGAGCTGATCTGTAAAAGATTAGCAAATCATAAAAAAGACAACGTGGCAATTTGATTACAACCATTAACTAACTGTAAAGATCTCTAACGGCTAATTTTAGCCCTGCAGCTCAGATTGGTCAACAACCCTACACATCAACGCGTGGGCCGCCCCACAACGCGTACGGGCCTCGCCGACTCGAGCGAGTTCACTAAAACTGGAGCGGATGGCTTTGCTGGCATTTTCTTCTCCTTTTTGTGGTTTTTCGCATTCCCCGCCTGCTGCATAAATATTGGGCTGAACGCTACGTGGCTTGGTGGTTTTGGGAGGAAGAGGCCGACGAGAAAGGCAGAGGAGGATGTTTAAAGGGGTGAAAGAATAGGAAGAGCGTTGGGAACCACTGATATCGACTGGGACTTATTTCTCGCGTTTGTTGCGGCACTTCAGCTTTTGGATTCTGGTAATTGCTCTCTCCTTGCTTTTGTTCTGCATTATTGGGATTTTTCATTTGTTGGTTGTCGTATTTCGTAAATTTTCCGTTGGATTTGTTTCCTTTTCTATCTTTTTTATCATAATTTCCTGGATTTGTAGTCGATTCTTGACGGAATATTTGTCTTTTTGGTGATGCTCATTTGGAAATACTCGCTTCTTTCTTGTGATTTGAAAGGTTAGATAGCTGTTTGGAGTTTAGTGCTGTTAATCCTTTGCAGTCTTTTCCCCATCTTTCCTTTTTGTGGGTTAAATGTTGACTGAAACGCACTTGATGTTATTCGTCACCCATTTCCTGTTTGCCCTTTTTCAAAAACTCAACTTTCTGGCCTCACTCATGTGATTTGCCAAGGCGTTTATATTTAAGGTTTTCTTTGTTATCAGTTCAAAAATAGGCTCCTGATTTGGTCATATCGCGTTAATGCAGCGTGTTGAAGTTGGTATTGATAGAAAGGAGAGGCTCTAAAAGATGGCTTTGGAAAGGAGTTTAAGTTTTGCAGATTACGGGCAGAGTCACCGGATGATGGATTGGAGCCAACTCTATGTATGAGAACGATGGGGAGGAAGAGAATTCTCATTCGAAATAGGTCGGACGTGCAGTCCATGGATTTTCCGTGTGAGATTCGAGCAAGCAAGCGCCTCAATTTGAAAGCGATGAAAATGTGCATCTCGACACGCTGCCTACGGACATTTTGGTGAGTTAGTAAATCCTTGAGTCTGCTTGTGGTTTCATGTGCTTTTTTATCATATAGTTAGTGATCGCATTTCGTTTCGGTGCTTCATAATCATGCAGGTGCGAATTCTTTGTGGCGTAGACCATGATGATTTGAAACAATTGTACCTTGTGTCCACAACACTCAAGGAAGCGGTAATTTCCCTTTCTCTCTCTCTTCTCGCTTCTTATAGTTCAAGTTTTGGTTTTAAAAGTTCTCAGTTGTTGGCAATGCCAACTTGCAGGCTATGATTGCTAAGAGTTCACATTTTGCATTTAGTACCCCAAAATCAAAACAGCATCGTGGGAAATTGTCTGCGTTGGATTCTGCGAACTTCCATGAGTGAGTTACTTGATCTCTCCCAAGTTGATGTGGAGCTTCTGCTTTATCTGCTAATTTCAGCAATGGTGCGTCCCAATTTGACGAGATCGGGACCCTGAATGCTCCATTTCGACTTGGCAAAACAAGATCTGGCAAAAATTTGCTGAAATTTCAGTGAATCTGTTCCAGTCATTATCTGAGGATTGAGCCACCTGACAAGATGTGCTTCTGATTTTGTGAATCTGTAGAGAGCCTTGTTTGTTTAGACTGTCACCATGTAAATAGAAGTACATGGGTGTATGTACATCTGTTGTCTTCCGCAGTCACGGATTATATTGTTCCTCAATATTCTCAATTGAGGAACGGCATAGGCATACGTGGTTCCACTGTAGTTACGAATAAAACAGTGTATATTTTCTGTTCCCTTCCTAACACTAGGGAATATGAGACTATGGGGGGGGGGTATACGAATTGTGTATTTTGTTGTACAAATGTAGTGAAATTTCAATTCCAGTCGTGTCTTTTAGCCTTTCAATAATTCACAATAAAAAAATCTAAACCCAAGGACTGTAAGTGGATATTTCATTGGGTATACTAAGAAGTCTAAAAGGTTTTTATATTATTATCCATCTCATAGCATTAGAATTGTGGAATCAAGATATGTAAAGCCTTCTAAAAATAACTTGATCATTGTGAGTGATCATTTTTGTATACGAATTGTGTATTTTGTTGTACAAATGTAGTAAAATTTCAATTCCAGTCGTGTCTTTTAGCCTTTCAATAATTCACAATAAAAAAATCTAAACCCAAGGACTGTAAGTGGATATTTCATTGGGTATACTAAGAAGTCTAAAAGGTTTTTATATTAATATCCATCTCATAGCATTAGAATTGTGGAATCAAGATATGTAAAGCCTTCTAAAAATAACTTGATCATTGTGAGTGATCAATTTTCAAATTTGACACTTGAGGATGACTATGTTCATACTCAACCTCCCATTTAGATTGATTGTTGTACTCAATACTCCTTAAGTTCAAAGACGTGTTGAACAACTCAACGTTCAAATTCCACAAACTATTGTTTGACAAATAGATCTAATTGTTCAAAATCTTTCAAGATTGTTGAGTAATAAGTTGTACAACATGCTCTTCAAGAGTGTTGATGCAATGTTAAGAAGATCAACTAAAACCAAGAAATCAATAATAACCAATGAGTATGTTGTGTATCTACAAGAAGTTGAATACAGTATTGGAGCAAAAAATGATTTTAAAATACTTTCACAAGCCATGAATTGCAAAGAATTTGAGTTGTAGTACAATGGCATGAAAGATGAGATGAATTCTATAGCATGTTACAGAGTTTTGGATCTTAGTCAGTTGCCAAATTGTACTCAAGTCATTTCATGGAGATGGGTTTGTAAAATAAAAAACGGGTAGGCAACATTGAAAGATCTAAAGCAATACTTGTTTCCAAGGGATTCACTCAACAATAAGGAATATATTATATCTAGATATTTTTCCCGTAATCCATATATGAATTACATCAAATGGGTGTGAAAATCTAGAAGAGGAAGTTTATATGAAACAACCAAAAGGATTTACCTATAGTGAAGGTACGCATTTGGTGTCCAAGAAATCCATATATGAATTAAAATCAACCTCTTGTAAATACTATTTGAAATTTCAGTCACTTTTCATTTGGCTTTGTAAAGAACATCATGGAAATGCACATACTAGAAGGTTAGTGGGAATAAATTTTATTTCCTTATTTTATACGTGGATGGCATCTTACTTATAACCAATTATAATGGATTGTTACATAAGTTTTAACAATTTCTCAATAGTATTTTTTCTATGGAAGATATGAGTGAGGCATCCTCGATTATTGACAATAAGATCAACAAGGCTAGCTCAAAGTATTTTGGGTTTATCTAAAGAAACCTATATCAATAAGTTGTTAATGAAACTTCATATGAAAAAAATTTCACCAAGTGTAGCACCCATTGTGAACGATGACTGGTTCAATTTAAACCAATGTCTCAAAAATAAGCTTCAAAGTGAACGTGAAATGTTCAATATGCCTCTTGTAGGAAGCTTAATGTGATGACTTGGCTCAACAATGATATATTATGCATCATTACAAAAGTTTGTGTTGAGCAAGAAAGTACATGCATATATACATATATTATATTTACACATAGGCATGTCCGACTTAGTAGAACAAAGACAGAATATATGCAATGTAAGTTTGATCATTTGGTTACTTCAAAGGACATAGAAATTAAAATTGGCACATATTACATCCCCAAAAGAAAAGTTTTAAATACCTAAAGTCAATTTTTCAGAGTGATGGAAGAATTAATGGAGATGTTACACATACAATTAATGTTGGTTGGTTAAAATGGAGAGGAGCAATTAGACCTGCTATGTTTTATGATTCTGAGTGTAAGGCAGTTAATCATCAACATGTACAAAAGATGTATGTGACATAAATGAAGATGTTGAGATGGATGAGTGATCATACAACAAAAGACCATATACATAATGAGGTTATTAGAAATAAATTACGAATGCCACCAATAGAGGATAAAATGAGAGAACGTTGTGAATAACGTTTAAGATGGTTTGGACATATAGAAAGAAGTTCAAAAAAAGAACCTAGAAAAAGGTATGAAAAACTAGATTTTAAAAGTATTAAAAGAGGTAGAGGATGACCACAAAAGTGTTGAAAAGAAACAATAAAGAATGATCTAGCTTATTGTGAGTTAACTACTAACATGACACATGATAGAGCTCTGTGGAAACAAAGAATCCATGAAGTTTACTCCGTCTAGTATGGGAAAAGGCTTAGTTGTTGTTATTGTTATTGTACCTATAGACATGTCTGACCAGAACCGACAGTTTTAAACAGCCAATTTCAGTTCTTACATCGAAACCGCCCC
The DNA here is from genome assembly GCA_036023115.1 of Brasenia schreberi. Lineage (NCBI taxonomy): Eukaryota > Viridiplantae > Streptophyta > Magnoliopsida > Nymphaeales > Cabombaceae > Brasenia > Brasenia schreberi. Next base: position 6,720,191 of record JAYKKT010000076.1, on the reverse strand, counting down.
AAAATCGTTATTATATTTTAAAAAAAATTGATGCCTCTACTACTATTCAAACTCAAAACCTCTTTAAAAGATGAGAAGAGTGGTACCGTTTAGATGAGACTCAACTCATGACAATAAGCTTCCAAATAGTTTGCTTAAGACTTAATAAGGCTTTTCCTTTTAAAAACAAGTATGATGCAACAAAGGTAACACTTTTACCTCGTCTCCTATCATCAAATAACACCAAGAACAAAATAGTCAAACAATTTCTATATTCGTCTAACTATGAAGAAGCATTCTTTATCATGTAAACATTCTGTTTAGAATGTAATACTCAATCTTCTACATTCTTGACCCATTTCTTGACCCATTTCAAAGCACACCTATGACAAATTTCCTTCTCTTCTGGTCGATAGATCATAAGCAAACTTTGAATTGGATGAAAGATTATAACAAGGAACTAACTTTCTCCTTTATAATATAGAGAAGGCAACATTCCTGTGCTGTATAAAGACCAAATTGCACATAGATAGGCCGAATAACTCCAATACATGAAAATCCACAAAAAAATAGAAAAACAAATCACAAAATGATCACACTGTTGAATTTCAACCCTTCTCTACGCACAGAAGAACGTCTACCATCAACAATATCAATTGAATTTTCGCAAAAAACTTTTAAATCTCTTGATAAATGAGAAGAACAACAGGAAAATTTACCTGAGTAAAATAGATTAAGACTACGAGCCATAGAAACGAAATCCCAAAGGAGGCACGCATCTGCCGTAGCCATGAAAACATGATCGAGTGCTCACACACAGCCAAATCGGATTCTCCTAGAAATGCAGGAAATCGAATCGAAAAGGCGAGAAATACAGAGAATGGAGGCCCTCCTGGTACGAGGAAAAGAATTGTTGCATATAGACTAAATCACCAAACAAATCAAACCAAAACGGTAGACGATCAAAAGACCTTCAGACGGCTCTCGTTTTTTATACTTTCCCGCCTTCTACGGCAAGAATGTCAAAGCGGATGAAGCCTGGCGGTCTCCGCCCAAGTTACAAACATTGGCGTCGTTAGTTCCTTTATTTGGATGTTCCCTTTTCCGTGTCGTGTCACCTCGACACTTCAGCGAGTCTGGAGTCGTATCCTAATGTATGAGTATGAGACATACGAAGGGACCGTCTCGTGTCATTTAGACGTGTCGCATCGGAGGAGGTTTAAGCCTTTTGAAGAGGAAAAACAAACACGAAATAGCACAAATTAGTGCAAATGGGAGGGTGGTGAAGAGCAATGGCAGAAACAGGGGCTGCTTTATTACAATGGCTGGTTGCCGAAGCTCCATTGCACCAAGGAAACAGTTGACCTGACTCCGACTACGGGTTGGGAAAATCCAATTAGCCAGGTATGAGGTGAACCAGCCGAACTACGAGGTTCATAGCCAGCCTTAGGCAAAGATCATGATTAGGACGAGTATTATTCAGATATAACTGAATAACTCAACCGAAATTTTTATTTCAGTTGAGTTCCACTAAAATTTGGTTTGGTTCGGTTTTGATTTGAACTTTAAAAAAATTGGGTTTTTCCGTTTGAATGTATTGGTATATGTTAACACGGTGATCCAAACAAATCTCAATCATGATGAGATTTGAATCTATAAAGTAAAAAGGACATATGTATTTTTTGTAGGTAGAGATTTGTTAGTATTTAAGAGTGCTAGCATATATAGTCTCTTTCTATATATATATATATATATATATAGGGAGAGATAGATAAGAATTCAGTCATACAGGGTAAACTAAATAAGAGAATCGAATAAAATCGAAATAATTCAGTTCGGTTTGATTTGAGTATCTATACAATTTGATTTGGGTTCGGTTTTGAGAAACAAAAGTAATTTGATTTCAGTTATTTCGAAAACCAAACCCACCATACACACCCCTACTCATGATGCCGAAATCATCTATCCATTACTTTGGGATCACCAATACAGCGGCTATGGTACATGGAAGTGGAGACGGAAATGAGCGTCTATTGAGGGCCTGTTTGTGTTGCGGTTACAACCGGAACCAGTATAAACAGCGGGCCTGGAAATTTTGGTACTCTGACGCAACCAATTCTACGTTTGCATCATGCATGGAACTGGCACTATATGAGTCTCCCACAGTCTCACTCGGGTTGCGTTTGCATCATTCAAGGAATTGGGATCTCGCTTTTTATATTTTTCATTTAATGTTTTTATTTTCTTCTCAATAAAGGTTTTATATCTTTTAAATTATGGGATTAGTATTTATAGACACCTTTTACTATCTACACACTTTTTTTCTAAAAATATTGAAATGACTCCAAATCAATTTCTCTCTTTATCTCCCACCCAATTCCAGAAGGGGTCTCTCTTTATCTCTCTCACTCGATCTTTTTACTCCGATGACCGATTTTTATTCATTATGTTGTTATCTTCTTCGCAGTTGGATAAGGAATACTCTTACAAATTATGTTGAAGAAAAAAAAATAAAAAACAAAAAGAATCAAGAAAATGAAATAAAAAACAAAATCAATAACAAAAAAAAGAACAACAACAACAATAAAGAATCAAGAACAAAAGAAGAAAATAAAAAAAAATTATATGATTTTTTATTCTAACTTAAAATAAAATTAATACATCAAATAAACAACAAACATACATCAAATCATTTAAATACCCGAATAAATCACTCAAACTATCTTTGAATAAACCTCTTTTTTTCATTTTTCTCTTTTTTTCCTCTTTTCTTCTTTCTTCTTTTTTCTTTTTCTTCTTTTTTAATGGGATTGAAAACACCATGTTCAGTATCGTGCATTGGATCGAGCCTTAAGTTGTAGATTACTGGAGAAATAGTGTGAGATGGTCGACATTAAGGGGAGAACCCACAAAGAGAGATTTAGACGATGAGAAACGTCAATATAATTTTTGGATTTTAGTATAAGCAAAATCATAAACACAACAATAAAAAAAGAACGTGTAGATAATAAAAAAGTTGTGTATATTAATATGTTAAATTATCTATTACTTGCTTATTATTTTTATTCCAGGACCTTCATGGATACTACGAAAGAGAATGCTTGTCCTGTACGCTTGATGAGGAGGATAATTTTCCTACAAGTCGGAGATCCATCTGATCGTTCCTTCTTTACAGCACAGTAGGAAGCATCATCACCTTTGTGAACGTCTAAAGCAGTGGCGGGTCTAGAAAATAGTTTTGGAGGGGGGCATGTATATATTTCATGGTGTTAGGGTGGGGGCGAAACATGAATCTCAGCCATATATTCACTGTAAAACGCAACTACGATTATAATTAATCGAAGGTGGTATTCATATATTGGACCTAGATGCAGCTAACTAGATGTCATATGTTATCCATTTGATCGTTCCTTCTGTACAGCACAGTAGAAAGCATCATTACCTTTGTGAACCTCGCAAGCAGTGGCGGATCTAGAAAATAGTTTTGGAGGGGGGCATGTGGTGTTAGGGGGGGCGAAACATGAATCTCAGCCATATTCACTGTAAAACGTAACTACGATTATAATTAATTGAAGGTGGTATTCATATATTGGGCCTAGATGCAGCTAACTAGTTGTCATATGTTAAAGATCAGAGTTTGAAATTCACTTTTTAGAAGCATCACCAACTTGAAACCATAAGAATATTGCAGATTTTGCAGAGGAACAATCAGGCTAGCTGGAAATGAACTTGTGCCCAACTGTAGAGATTATTTGGCATTGAAGAAAACTGAAGACATGACGAACATGGCCCCTCATCAAGCACATTAGTAACCACAAAGCCTTTCTGTCAATCTCATTGGGAATCATCAATGGCAAACCAGAATAAGTTGAACAATGTCCAGAATTTAGGAGAAGCAATAACAAGGAATGTATCATCAATATGAAACTAGTGAGAGACTATTCACATGGAAAAGGTCATTAGTTTAGACATATTTCACTTCAGACGAAACCTATTTTGTATTTGCTGAATGCCAAGATGTTGGACGGACTCATTACCTTTCTCACACGATCTCTCTCTTGTGCACTTCAAACTCTTGGAATTTTATGAAGGGAAGAGATGGCCTACCTGGTCGGCCTCTTCTGCCGGCACCTAATTCTCATCTACTGAGGATTTATCTCATTAGAAGATAAGTCTCCATCATGTTGAAGGACTGATCATCTTGGCCAAGTCAGTTGGACATCCTCTTGATGTGATGATTTATCCGATGTTTGATGAAAGGTCCAGCATCCTAGGCATCATCTGCCATTGAGACTCATGAAAGTTTTGGTTTAAACATGTCTCACTAAGGAGATTCATCATACAGTTACACCTAAAATCTAACAAGGAAAATTGTTGTTAAGGGCACAAAAAATCATTAAAATGATGGCAAAGGATAAATTTCCCGAGGTAACTTAGTAGCTTTGCAATCCCCACAAAGGCACATCACAAAGGAGACTCTCTCTCTCTCTCTCTCTCTCTCTCTCTCTCTCTCTCTCTCTCTCTCTCTTGTGCGTATGGCAGTATCAAAGGATTTTGGAAGGGTCGTAGTAGAAATAACTAGGTTTGGAGTTGGGGAGGTCAGTTATTGATTATGTTTCGTGATTGCATCTGCAAATTAGGTGTTCGCATTTTGAGAGAGAAGTTTTCCAATAACGAGTACAACAACAACAATTAAGCCTTTTCCTATACTAGACGGGGTTGACTAAATGGATTATTTGTTTTCAAAGAGCCCTATCATGTGCATGTTAGTAGTTAACTCACAATAAGCTACATCATTTGTTATTGTTTCTTTCCAACACTTTTGTGGTCGTACTCTACCTCTTTTAATACTTTGAAAATCTAGTTTTTCATACTTCTTACACGTTCTTCTTTTAATCTTCTTTCTATATGTCCAAACCATCTTAAATGATATTCTCTCATCTTATCCTCTATTAATGTGACTCCTAATTTTTTTCTAATAACCTCATTATGTATACAGTCTTTTCTTTTATGGCCACTCATCCATCTCAACATCTTCATTTTTGTCACAAACATCTTTCATATATATTGTTGATTAACTGCCTAACACTCAGAACCATAAAACATGGCAAGTCTAATTATTGTTCTATAATATTTACCTTTTAACTTTAATGGTATCTTCTTATTACAAAGAATACCTGATACTCCTTTACATTTTAACCAACCACCATTAATTCTATCCGTAACATCTCCATCAATTCTTCCATCACTCTGAAAAATTGAGCCTAGGTATTTAATGGGGGATGTAATATGTACCAATTTTAATTTCTATGTCCTCTGAAGTAACCAAATGATCAAACTTACATTTTATATATTTTGTCTTTGTTCTACTAAGTCAAAAGCCTTTACTTTCTAATGTTTCTCTCCATAGTTCCAATTTTCTATTAACTTTTTCCTTACACTCCTCCACTAACACAATGTCGTCTACAAATAACATACACTAAGGTACTCCATCTTGAATATATTTTGTTAACTCATTAATTACCATTATAAATAAGTATAGACTTAAAGTTGATCCTTAATGTAACCCAACATTCACTTTAAAGAAGTTTGTCATTCCTTCATGAGTCCTCACACATGTTTTTGCACCATCATACATGTCTCTTATAAGGTTTATGTATGTCAATAGGATACCTCTTTTTTTAAATGTTCTCTAAAGAACCTCTCTCGATACCCTATCGTAAGCTTTTTCTAGATCAATAAATATCATGTAAAGGTCTTTTTTTTTGCTCTAAAATATTTTATAAGACGTCTCAAAAGGTGAATCGCTTTAATAGTAGATCTACCTAGCATGAATCTAAATTGGTTCTTTGTTGTACTAGATACTTGTCTTAACCTACGTTCGATAATTCTTTCCTATAATTTTATAGTATAGCTCATTAACTTGATATGCCGATAATTCACACAATTTTGAATGTCTCCTTTGTTCTTATATATAGGCATAAGTGTAATCACTCTTCATTCCTCGGGCATCATTTAGTTTCTTCATATTTCATTAAATAGTCTTGTGAGTCAAGTGATTCCAGTTTCTCCTAGGATTTTCCAAACTTTTATAGGAATATTGTGTGGTCCTACCGATTTACCACCCTTCGTATATTTAAGAGCCTCTTTGACTTCGTCCTTTTAATACGTCGATAGAAATTGTAGTTTGTATTTTTTTCTGATTTGGCTAACTCTCTTAAGCTAATACTAACATCTTCATTTTTATTAAAAATCTTATAAAAATAGTTTTTTCATCTATTTCTTATATCATCATTTGCCAGTAGAATTTTTTCATCATCGTGTTTAATGCATCTAACAGAATTAAGATTCTTAGTTTTCTTATCTCTAGCCCTAGCTATCCTAAAATATCTCTTTAACCTTCTTTTGAGTTGAGTTTTTTATATAAATCCTCCCAAATTTTACCTTTTGCTTCATGGATGACATTTTTCGCTTCCTTCTTCGCTTTCTTATAAGCCTCTAAAGTTTAAGTAGTTTTCTTAGCATTATATAATTTGTAACATGCTCTCTTTGTCTTAATTTTATTTTGCACTACTTCACTCCACCACAAAGCTTCTTTTTGTACCGGTACACCTCCCTTAGATTCACCTAACACATCTTTTGCCACTTTCCTAATATGTATAATCATATTGTTTCACATATCACAAGGTGTACCAACATAATTCTAAGCATCTCCTTGAAGGACTTTCTGTTTAAATATACCTTCTTTCTTACTTTTGAGGTTTCACCATTTAGTCCGAATAGCTTGATGCATTTTTTTCTTCTTTATTCATTTTTTACTTGTAAATCTATAACTAAAAGTTGATGTTGGATGGTTAAGCTTTCTCCTAGAATTACCTTGCAATATTTAGAACATGCTCTATCTTTTTTCCTACAAATAAAATAACCAATTTGTGTTTGTGATAAGCCACTCTTATAAGTAATTAAATGTTCTATCTCATTTTTTAAAGATTGTATTGACTATAAAGAGATCAAATGCTATAGGAAAATTTAAAATCTCTCTACCTTCCTCATTTATATTCCCAAAACCAAAGTTTTTATGAATACCTTAATATTCTAATGCCTCTTTTCCGATAATAAGTATTATTCGATATTCATGTTTGGGAAAAATGACAAGCAAACATTTGGTTTTTGTTTGAGAGTAAATGCCAACAATGTGATGATTTTAGAAAAGGGTTAAAATATGAAGGATTCACTCAGTATATTTAACCTTCTCCTGAACATGGCCAAGGAACATATTGTCTTGAACAAATGTTTTGCATGTCATACTTTAATGGCCTAAGTATCTCATTTTTCAGGACTTCATTATTGCAAGGAACATGCAAAACATTTGTTCAAGACAATATGTTCAAGACATACTTTAATGGCCTAAATATCTCATTTTTCAGGACTTCAGTATAAGCCCATTGGAGTCAAGTGCTAGTATAGATGTGAATGCTCCATTACTAGAGTCAATGGGCTTATACTACAGAAATAAAAAAGAAATAAGTAGAGTCAATGGAGCACTCACATCTATACTAGCACTTGATTCCAATGAGCTTATACTTGCCCGTTACCAATACTAGATATGAACTGGTTCTTCTCTCTTTTTCTTTGCCTCTTAAGCACATCCCAATGTTACAGGATTTTTACATCAACCTTTCACCAAGGTGTTTTTAATCCATCCTGACCTTGGTAAAAAAATTTGTGCTTGGGAGAAGTGATTCTTCTCAAAACCTAAATCCCTATTAGATTACTCTTCAAGAGAAATAAGGATATGAGAAAAATCTATATATACCAGCACATAATAATAACTATAGTAAAATCAAGACGTGTGATATCCAAATCTATTGAATGATGAAAGCATTTCAGAATATTGAAAGTTTATTTTTGTGTTAATTTTCTATATAGAACATAGATTTACATGAATCCATTTCATTCATTTGTTTCTCATTCATTTTTAGTAGTTATAAAACCGAATCTTGAACCATTTACATCCTCATGTCATGTCAAGTTAAACATAGTTAATCCGGCAGAGATTTTACTAGTAAACACTTTGCAACACGCACATATATCTCTCAAGAATGGAAAAGCATGCATTTTGTATGTGACAACAAGAAAAAGTGGCTCACCAGTTATGTGAGATAAAAAAACTTTTAAGTGAGACGTCATTGCTATATTAATAGGACATATTTGAGTATGTGAATCATCATCATACTGGGACCTTCTAAAGTTGCAACGCGAAAGAGAGATAATGTCCCCATACGAGACTGAATTATTGAAATTGTACTTTGCCAATTACTCGCACTAATATGTTTACAAATGCATGCATTGAAAAAATGTTAAACAAGATGCATGTGAGATGCCTCTACATGACATGTCAAGAGGGTTAATCCTTCTCATATATCACAATAGAATATTGTACCATAAAGCAAAAATTAAATTTTAGGCATAAAAAATGCAAAAAGTAATGAATATATAATTACACTAATTGCTATTACACAATATTAAGGCTCCAGCTAAGTCATGCACTAGCTAATGCATGTCCATGATCCGAAAGAAGAACTGTAATAGTTATACAATAATTCAAGCCATAATCTATTATAATATATATATATATATATATATATATATATATATATATATTATAATAGATAGGACTTGATCAACTATCTAGCTTCTCTTGTTGAGTGACAAATGATTGAGAGATCCCCTACCATGCCCATAGGGATGTCACTCAAGTTCTTATTGTAGAAGTTGCATTAGGTTGATATTTATCATGATTTAAACTATCTCCCACTCTCTTCTTAGATATTGTAGATTCAAGCACCCCCTATTGTTCCTCACCTACCTAGTAAATCACCTTTTGGTACTGACATTAGATGATAAACTAGCATCACATTGATGCATCATGTCATATTGTCATTGCATGTCATGTAATGCTAAGTAGAACCATGTGTTATAATGTTTATACATAGTAAAGATTATAATGATAGACCATTTATTGCATACTTAGACATATTCTGCTAGTCTCCTCATAAAAAATTTATCCACTTTTCTTATTCTTATAATAGTCTATGAAAGCAATAAATCCTGTTATTTGGGATAATTTTCTATATGTACTTTTCCCATGAAAGAATGAAACTTAACATAATCCTATTAGAACATGATATATATCTTTGTTATAGCATGTATGATTTACCTAATCATCCATCCTTTGTTTTAGAGTAGTGACAAATGAGAGAAAGATCCTCTACTATCCCTTTAGTTGTGTCATGATTTTCCATAGGAGTAAGTTGATCTCTATTTGAACTCTCTCTTCTTGTTTGATTGAGTGCTCTAGGTCTGAACCCTATATTACTTCCTAGTATGGATGTTCATGAGGAGGGGATCCCTAGTTCTTTGTGGGAACCCATCTCGAATAGATGAATTTAGACAATGAAAACAGAGATGGTAGAGCAAGCAAATCCCCAATGAGTACTGACAGTTATTTTGCATTTTGTGGGAACACATCTAAAAATAAAACAAGTTATAAGGGAAAATAAATAAAAGAAAGTGTTATTTCTTTTTTGTATTCGTGAACTCATCGTCATTCCCCACATCTCATTCGTAATAATATGTTCCAATTTAGATGCATTTTGCATACATTAGGTTTCATTTTGTAAACTCTAACCTATTTTTGAGAACCACTATTTTCCCATATGGTTCCTCATGAGGACATGGGGATGGAGATGGGAGCGGTTTTGGTCTGTCGTAGGGATGGGAACAAGGTTATAAAGCTGGGATGGGGGCGGGGACTTTGATCCCTGGTCCTCTCCCACCTCATGAACATCCCTACTTCCTAAGTACCTACTCCACCACCTCTTTGAAACTCATTGTACATGAGGAATTAAATTCACTCTAATGAATGACACATTATAATATATTTATATAGTATACAATATAATAATAGATCATTCAATGCATAATTACAATATTCTATCGGACTCTTCATTTATTGTCCACTTTTCTTGTTCTTGTAATAATTCAAAAAAGTATTAGATATTGTGATTGATGGATCATCTTCATCACGTACTCTCTCATGTCATGAATTGACATAATATTAAGGTAATGCATAGAACATGATATAAATATTCATTATTATAGGCAACATTTCCTTGATTGTATATTCTCTATAGAATGACAAATGATCGACAAAGAGACCCTACTATGCTCTCTAATGATGTCACCCAATTTTCTACTATGGAAGTTGGTTTAGATTGATTTCTATCATGCTCTAAATTCTATTCTCTTGTCTTGTTGAGTGTTCTAAATCTCAAGCCCCTATATTGTTTTCCACATACCTAGATGATAGCCTTTTGAACTCACTATAGATGATGAATGGACTTGAGTGTAACAAATGATCTTGTATTGTTGATATACCTTATGCTTACATTAACTTGAATAACACGTTACAATGTTTACATATAATAAACAATGTGTATATAGATTACTTAATACTTATATATATCCTGTCATTCTTCTCATCAAAAAATTGTCTACTTATTTTATCCTTATAATAGTACATCAATGCATCAAATGTTAAATGTTATGATTGGTGGATCATCTTTTTCACGTACTCCCTCAAAGTCATGAAATAATAAAACTTAAGATAATCTTAAGGTAGGATATAAAACATAATATAAACTATTCAAAAGTAAATAAAATCATACATACCATAGTAACTAATGTTTAATAAAAGGCTTAGATCTTTTATTATGCTTTGTCTTCATCTATGTACATATCTCCTCCACATCAAATGGCATAACTCCCAAGTAGAGGTTGGAAGACCAATTATAGGTCTCTCTTTGGAGAGAGGCTACTTTGTATTAAAGTGAGGCATAAAATACTTTTTCTTGACTTGATTAGGTACTTGTTCAATGCATTTTGTGGGGTCTTCTTACAAGTTTTTTTCCATCAAGTGTAATAGGTAGGTTCTCGAGTTTTTGAATGCTTGAAGGTGAATTCTTTCTTAAAAAGGTTAAATAGGTAAGACATTGACCTTTTAATTTTAATTTTAATATAATAAATAGCCAACATTTCTACAAGGTCCTCCCTGACATTATTGAAACTTTTTTCAGCATTACCATTCTTTCTACATCTTATCTAGAGGAATGAAATTATCCTTCTTTGTGTATCAACCAAGGATATGATCTAACATCAAACCAACATCACCCACTAGATTGAAGTCAAAAACCAACACAATCCAAACCTCTCCCTCTTGAAACATGCAATGGGGTAAAATGATTTAATCTTTCCTCTTTTTGCATTAGGTGTTGCAACCATTTCTTCTTGTATTTTTTCTTTCACCTCTTCTAATATTTACTGATTTTCCGTACTCTCTTCTTATTTCTTCTCATACAACTAAGTTTTTTTCACTCATGCCTACTAAATGAAGTATGCTTATATATAATGAAGAAACATCATTTTGAATGAGAAAACAATAATAAACAATATATCCTCATGATCAAGATACTATTTGATATTGCTACCCTCTTCATGTCTGCCTCTTTTTTACCTCACCGAGATACTAATGATATTTTTTCTCTATAAAATAGAAAACAACCATCCATGTTAATGTCGTTAACAAATAAAAGGTACTAAAAGAAGTGAATAAACATAAAAATTAACATAAACTAAAAACTAATGTATATTGACATGAAATATTCAATAATGTAATTTATATATCAAAGAATGAAAAATTCAATAGCATTTTTACTTCTACTTTACGTTAACTCTTTTAAGATTTGCTTTGATATGCATATACCAGCACTTATATCATCTTGAGTCCGACAAATGGTGTTGTTATCATTGATTTCTACACTAGCTAGAAGGAACATGTTCTATGTTGAAATGTAGTTAACATTTTCATACTTATTATTTGGTTTCTAATGACCAATGACATCCCAATGTTTGTTTAGTTTGGTTGTGTGCATGCTACTTGCATGGAAATATATATGGTTCGGCATGATATGATAACGAAAAAATGTGTATTGATGTCAACTTAAATGCATCTATATGCAATATGCTATCCATGTCATACCAAACACATTTAAATAGGCTTTTATAATATTATACTTTGGATGTTAATTGATATCTTATAAGAACCCATATATGATTTCTCTCCTTTCACCCCTTGTGGCAACACTACTATTTTGAGTGGTATGTACCATTCACAATCATTATTCAATATTTGAAGTTAAAGAGCCTAAGTAGATGCTACATACTTCTATTAATAAATCAACATTTTTTACGCATATGAACACATGAACATAGTTGTCATTTCATGCATATATTATATCTATAAACACTACAATATAGTAATAAACATAGGGTATACTTACATAATTTCAAACTAATCAATAAGTTCATCTTTGTTGTTTTTGTTGGATATAAATTTCACTCTAAGTTGCAAAGAATCTTTTGGTGTTACTTCTTCCATTGATTTTATCTTGTTAATGTTGATAATATTTATACACATGTAGAAAAATATGCACACCTTCTTTAAGGTGATAGCTATTTGTATGAACATTTTGTCAAATTGCTATGAAAGAGATATTGCAACAGTATATGATATTCATGGTGGAGTCTCTTTCATTCTTGTTAGTTAGTATGATGCACATGGAAAGATCACCATACTAGTTTCAACTATAAATTCTTTTCCATGCAATACATGCATTAATCCCAAGTTCTCTATGTTGATATGAGGCTCTACTTTGTTATATATTTGTTTATCCTTTGCTATGAGGAATGACAATATCACATATTTTCTCAATATGCATCAAATTAAGATCAAGAAGCAACTTTAAACTCTTCAAGTATGGAAGATCAAAGAAGATGCTCTTCTTGTTCCATCCAATTGGAGTGTCACTAGTCTTTATGTGAGTCTTTGATAATATAATATTTTGATAACCTTCTCATTATTGTATTACATCTTCACCACTCAAAGGAAACATAGTGTCACCATATTCAATTCTCCTATTAATTGTTGTGGTATCAAATCTTTATATATGATGTATAGAAAAAAATCTATGATGGCTCATGTATTCACACTCTTTGTTATATATCCAATGAATACTTATAATGTCAATATCACACTTAGGGTCAGCTATAAATCCCTTTGTCTTTTAACTTACCAATTCATTAATAACCCATAACATTATAGCATGAATTTAAAACACTTCTTCCTTGTATGCATGTGATGAGCCTATTCTCCTAAAGAATTTTGAACTAAGATGTTGTGAATGGGTGATTTGAGCCCATCTATAAGCAAAGTCATTGTAATAAGTGGTTGATTCATAACTAATCATTACAAAAATTGTAAGAGATTAACCAAACCTGCTAACAACTATGGTTACCTGATGAAATCTCGTATATATTGAATATATAGTAGTGAGTCCAAACTACATATTAGATGGGTCAAAGGCAAAAGAAAAAAGTCCCCTCTTTAGGTTTCCATCTCTAAATATTGTGGATTGTGACACTTGTTTGCATGTTTACCTTTATAAAGAATGCAACCATTACAACATATATCTATTTTGGTCTAGTCCATACACAAATCAACTAACAATTTTCGTATATCATACCAAGATAAAGATATCAAATTGCCTTTTGGGGCAACATTCTTGAACAACTTCAATAGGTAATTAATGCACTTGTTGGACAATTTATGCATGCATTTATATGAAATAAGTCCATTACAAAAGACAAGAGCGAGTATTTTTCATGCTCTTGTATAGTGGTTTGCTTGCATTTCCTATCATCTCCTCTATGTTCTTCACAAGTTTATTGTTGATATTGAGAGACTATAAGCATCTTCTACCATGTTCACTCTAAAATAATATACACCTTCATCATTTCTTTATCAAGAAATCGTCTATTGTGATAGTTCTAATATGTATAGTAGATGTTTCCATTATTTCTATCCTAACAACTACATGCTCAACAAATACAATCGGTTTTGCTTTATATTCATTATTTGTCATATTTTACTTCAAGTCCTAGGTTTGTGCATCCAAGATCTATCGAATATGTAGTCTCTCTTCATATTTTCTTATAAGAAGATTATGCATTCGAACATAGATAAAATAAGTAAATTTCAAAGTTAAGCAACATTATTAAATAATTACACATATCAAAGTGCAAGGCCAAAGTTGAATTCCCATTCAAAAGGTTCATGTCCTTATCCCTTTCATGAATATGAAATACAACAAATGGGGATTGCAGATCATGATTCATCTCCCTTGATTAATCCAAATTTTTTACCACTTATGATGATAATGGAGTTAATAGTTTATATTCATTATTTATGTTGAAACTTTTTTTAAAGGTACTTCTATAAGAAATATGAATAAATGATATTGTCTAGAAACTTGAGGCACCAAACATGTGATGCAACATTGGGACTTCATCCACTATTTGTTTGTCCTTTAAATCAACATGCTACTTGTTTCTCCTTTGCCTTGATGATACATAACATTATTTTTTATTGTCTTTTTTATTTAGAGGATGTAATGTGATCATTTCATAGAGATGGCTTTGGTATAAAGATTTCTAATCTATTTAAACAAAGCCTACTTAGTATATAATTATGTGCAGGTTATACATAGTATAGTAAAACAACAAAAAGAAGGAATTGGGTGAGATTTATATTTGACATGATGCAATAAGATGGAATAGATTTATAAATCCTAGCTGTTTTAGTACAAATGTGTAAAAACTTCTCATTTAGAGATAGACTAAGGATGGTGAAAAAAATTATTGAGGTTTCTATCAAAAAGGAAAAAGGACGTAGAAGAACATTTTCTGATGGACAACTCTAAATGACATGTTTTTGTCTTCATATAGATAGATTTGACCGAACAAGAAGTAGGATAGAGAGAAAGAAAGAGAGAGACCACTAGATGTTGGTATCTCTAACAAAGACAAATCCAATTGGCCAAGAGGTAAACCAGATTTAGAGATATAAAGGGAGACAGTTGGCTAGATTAAGAGAGAGAGAGAGAGGCACACCATTAGTTGATGTCAACTAAAGGTAGGGATGATGGAAGACCATCACTTGTAGTGGATGAAATGACATAGGATCATGCTCTCTCTGGTGGTCTAATGACATTTGAAGATCGAGTTATTTCAAGTAGTTTAACAATGATAGAAGAATGGTGAGAAAGTGGAGGGGAAAAAGCAAGGCTAGGATATAATTTGAGGGGGAATATTTTGTGAGGTTTACAATCATAAGAAATATTAATTAAAAAACTATTAGGAGTGTATAATTATTCTAACAATTACAACCCTCTAGAATTTATACTTACAACTATGGAAGAATAACCACAATACTTCCAATGATTTACAGTAGGAATTAAAAAATATGAGCATCGCAAATGAGAGTGGTGATGGATTTAATGTTTTCTTAGTTCTAAATGTTTGACCTATTGAAATTGTTTTTTGTTAGATTCCAAAGGTTTAAACTACTAGAATTGATCTATCATTTATTAAAAAAGGTTGGATTTGAGTTAATGTCAGTAGCAACTACCACACAAATAACATTTCAAGGGCTGCTTATGTCAACCAAATCGAAGACTGCCACTATAGGGACCACTTGTACTGATAATACTTATGTCAAGCAATTGAAGAAAGCTTAAATGACTATTGTTAAGATATGAATGTGATTATAGATCGCTTTAGCAAAGTGTTTATGAACAATTAGGACCTTGCCACTATTTATTACTTAGATAAAGAGAATTCAAAGCATAAGGTAAATTGCCGAAAGAATCAATGAGTATTACATCCATAAAAAATAAATCAATTAACTTGGGTAATGTGTTGTCTAAACTAAGTTGGCAGGCAAACAACTTATGAACTACTTATTTTAATCCACCTACTTGAGAGGCAACTGCCTCACAAGTTGATGATAGATGCTTATATAGACCCACTCTAAGGGTAATTTTTTAACAAAATGATTAAGCTTATTGTCCTTATTCATTGGTCCAAGGGTTAACCACCTCTTATACTAGTGTGGCAGGTTAATCTAGTCAATCAACTAGTAAGGACACCACCTTATAAAATTATGCTGTCCATTGCTTGAATATGTTAGCTCAAGGGCAATGACCTCAAATACTAGCTCCTTTGATTCTCAAATCCACCAACTATTGTGAAACAAATAGATAGCTTGATTGACCATCTATCTTATTTGATGAAGTGGGTGAATGATCAATAGATTATCAAGTCAATACTTATACCATGTGAACTAGCTTATAAGCACTATAGACTACGATGATGATGAAATAATACCATATGAACATTGGTATGCCTATTCACATGGTTATGATAATGATGGCGATGGAATTGATGAATTTGTAGTTGTCGATAATGAAGTACAACAAACCAATGATTACTTACCTCGTTATGACTACACGAGATTCTACAATGACAAAACTATCTCAAATTGTGAAAGAATCAAACTACTCTTGAAGTGGAATTGGTTGACAAAGTCCACACAAATCTTAGTTGGCTTCTCAACTATGGAGATTCTATAGCACAAAGTCAACATCACGAGAAGAAGAAAGGTCTCAAAAACCTACCTTCCTCCCATCAAGGTTGACTCACAACCTAGTCCATCAGTTACCAACAAAATAGTTGGTTAGCTTAGAACATCATAAATTAAGTTAAGAAGAACCAAACAAGTCTATCATAATTAAATTAAGTTAAGAAGTATCATTTTATAGGTGGCCTTATCAAAAAATTTGGTTTATTAGTAACACTTCACTGTGACATGAGTACTTCTACTCAAGGTTGTAGGATGGCAAAGTATTATTGCCAAAATTTGCAAGAGACCTAGAGCCACTTGTGAGATAAAGGGTTCCGAGGAGTCACTCCCTCTTTTCTTGTCGTATCTTTAAGAGATAAGCCCTTTTTCCTATTCATTTTTCTTTTCTTCAATCTTTCTCTCTATATTTCATGAATGAAGGAAATCTCCCACACTCCTCTCTCTCGAATTCATGAAAATGGGAGATGTGAGGCTATTGCTTTCTTCTAATGCACATCATGAAATGTGTTATGGAAATTGATGAGGCACTAACTTTAAAGTTGAGCAACAATGAATCTTTTGGAAAGTTAAAGTATTACCTAGGGGTAGAGCAGCCAAGCATAATCTAGAAAAAAACCTACCTCTATTTATAAAAAGGGCGTCTGCCTTCCTTGGAGAGGATAAACCAAAGTGTTAACCTCCTAGTTGTAGTCTATAATTGTACCTCTTTTTACTTAATAAAAAATTCACTTTTGTTATCCTTTTCTTTACTTGTGAGTTTGGTCTTCATGCACTAAGTTACGTAGTCAAATTGATAATGTTGTTCTCTTTCATGTCATAGTAGGTTTGGTCCTCCTATGTAGAGTTTCATATTCAAACTTACCACCACCATTACTATGTATATTCTCATATATTCTTAATCCTCCTAACGGCCTGCCTTGTCTACTTCCCGACAGATTAAGAATCACTAGAATCTATGGTTAGATGATCGCAATACGAAGAAAATAATCTAACCCTATCAAAGATATCTAAGGTCCTAGTCAACCACATGTACATTCCCATCAAAAGGCCATTATACAACCTATTCAAGCCATCATCACACAATAATTGATTCTTTGGAAAGGTATATGTGTTTTCTTTTCAAAAGTTATGCATCGTGCAAATTGGAGTTCAAGTGAGAACATTGTACAAAAAATAATCTGATCCCATAAGAAAGCCTAATACCATGCTACCAACTAAATCATGCTAATATTGGAAAGTTCACCAAAAACGTAGTTCTTAATAGGATGATCCAATTTTTAGCTTGTAGGAGAGTTCTAAGTGTTTAATATCAAATGAATCAAGAATCATAGTAATTATAATTATATCAAGGGAGATACAATCAAAATAATCTAACCCTATCAATTTGCTTGCAAACAATCCATCAAAATCAACAAAAGCTTCTAGTTTTGACTCAACTTCAACTTGAAAATCAGTAGAGGCTCTTGAAAATCTCCAATTCCTCTACCTTGACCATTCTCTAAAATACATTTAGTCAAAGAGGTCTAGGTACCCATAGATTGCTCGATCTAGAATGAACTCAAGGTTCCATCTTGATGCTGGAGATTAGTGCCCTCTAGCATGCTCTGAAATTTGTGACTTGGTTCCAAAAGCAGATGACTGGAGAGGGATGATCATGTTAAGTTTAGGTATTCTTTCTGAGTGGCAACATATTCTAACCTTAGCTTCTCATTCACATGTGCATGCTCATCATGCTCTAAGAAATCATTCTATGTGGTGGATGTTCAATCATCCAAGAGGTGTTTATGTATCCCTTCTACGAGCAAATTATTGTTAGAAGGTACAACAACTTGGCCTTAAACCTAGATCCAAACAAATCACAAAGGTAATCAATGCACCAACAACCTAAAGATTTAGAGCATCATCCTTACCCAAGGATTACATGTCCCACTAGACACCTTCTTGCCATTGCATTGCAACCCCTAGCTTACCAAATGGATATGGCTTTCCATTGCAAAAGTTAACTTTTTTTATAGCCTCTTTGCCTCTTTAGTACCCTACAAAAAAGAAGGATCTGTTTTTATAATAGGTGGTAAATAGAATAACTTTCAACCAATAAGTTTACTGGTTGCCATGTCATGTTCTTCACAAGTATCTTTCCTTCGGTCAATGAGAAAAGTCAAGCTAAGTTCATGGTTCACATTTAAAGGTATGATATTTTGAGCATAGTAACCAATATACATTTGACTAGGTCAACTTGAAAGACACTCATCTAGCTCACTTTCAATTTATAATTAGTTCATGCTCATCTCTCTTGGTGCATTCATATGCATAGTTGAATCCTAATAAAGTAGCAATTTGGGAGAGGTAGATCCGTAATGGATATGCATATCCCTAGTATGAAGCCCTCAAGACCTTCAACTTGGAGATTGTTTTAAGTCACCCCTTAAGCAAGAGAGATTGACTCATTGTGCTATTGTCTTGCTAATTCATCAAGAAAAACCTCATATTTAGAAATCATCTTATTTGTCGATGAACCCACTAACATAAACACCATATCCATGTAAATTATAAATCAAGCCAAACTTAGAAGTCATATTCATATAAACTAAACCTTGGACCAACAAGTCCCTGAAATCACTCTTTGTTTTAAGTGATAATTTCTAAATCAAGTCAAACTTAGAAGTCATATTCATATGGACTAAACATTAGACCAGCAAGTCTCTCAAATTGCTCTTTCAACTTATTCGTTTCAAGTGAGAACCACTTATATCAGCCAAGAATCAAATCCTCTGATGTTTGCATAGGTTTCTAAGGGTTATAATTTTATTTGGATTGACAACCTTCTAAATCAAATTTACATGAAACTGCCATGTTGTTGCCACCTTAATGCATCTACCCTCTTAGGTCCAATTGTTGTATCATGCATGAATAAGCTAACAGCCGCAATATATATAAATCCTAGGGAAGATAGTCCTTGCCTTTGGGTTCTATGCCGCAAGTGTTTTGATTGACTGACATATATGTACAAGAAAAGACGTCTTAGGAATGAGATGATTGCTTCATTTTAGAAGATGATAACCGATAGATTATTGTTGAGATTTTGAAGACTAACATCTCTCAATGAGACTAACCACATTTGGAGAATGAAACTTCTTATTATACATAAAATCCTTAAGAATAGATCCTATGTTAGGGCCTCATCCATAGACAAAGAAGAATTCTGGAAAGTATGAATCTTGAAGTCTTTAATAGGCTCAACTCCAAATTATGCCACCCTAGGTTAGTATACAAGCCCAATATGCTAACACATCAAAGGTTTATGCTAAATATATGTTTGAGAAATAGCACAATAGTTTCTTTGAAAGTTCAAAAGTAACCTTGACTTATAGATTCCAATTCCTTCTTTGCATATTTGTAAATGAAAAAATAGTATGTTAATAGCAATTGCATCAGGGTTTCCACTTCCTATACTATTTATATTGCAACCTTTTACATTCTAATATAAAACAATGTTGAATGTATAGGTAAGTTGGAGCTTGAAATCATGATATCACCAACTCAAGAATAGTAAAGATGGGCAATTGCACATTGATACAAGAAGGGCTGAACGATATGAGATTAATAAAAATATAGACTATACTTGAATCTTCTTCTTGCTTTGCAAGTTCCAGCTCTATTGAAATGCACACGGAAATTGGTGATTCACATTTCTAAGCACGAACCCTAGAAGTTGTTATCCAACATCGTTTGTGATATTTTTTATATTCCTTTAGAATTGATGGACTTCATGATTCAAAACTTAACCAGATTTGTGATGCACAGAACAACCACCTCAACACTACAGTTAAGTGGAATCGATGGCAAAATACATAGAATCAACTATAAACATATTCACTATTTTCGAGTAAACTTTCAAGCAACAAAATATGATATTTAAGTATCACTATCTCCATTTATGCAATCTAGACCTCAAGTATTCGGAGTTTCATTGAAGTGGTAAGAAGATTCTCTCATATTCTCAAACTAGAAATTTTACTCACGAGAAATGAAAGTGCATATTATATTGGTAGAAAGAATGGTAAATCCTCCAAGATTCACATGATATCAATTTTTTAATGAAAATGATATGTACAAAATGGCATTTAATTTAGTGACTTTTCGCAAACAATTTTAGACTTTGGATATAGGAAGTGACTTGAAGAAACTGAAGGATAAGGATCCGGTATGTCTATGATTCTTAAGGATTTCCAAGAAGATCTCATGGATCACAAGGATGAGGTATGATGTTGATCTCATCTAATTGGAGTCTAAACTAGGCCAAATATGAGGGCTAAGAGGTTTTTGAGGTTACCAATATAAATAATAATGGTGAGATCACCATTAAGGTGGATTACCTTCATCATTAGTAATTTCTCAAGGTTCAAGATCCATTTTCCTTTCTCTTTGATCTTGGGAATCAGGATATAATCCCTATATATTCTCTGGGAGAGAGAAGCATTTTGGACTCTTTTCCTTTGGTTTGCCTTCCGTTTTGTATACTTGATTGACTTTACTATCTAAAGGAAGTCCTCCGGATATCACCCAAGTCTCTCATCCATTATCTAATTGTGTAGGGCTCCCAAGGAATTATACCTCCATGGCATTTTACACCCCTAGCATATGATGTAATTCTAGGGTGACTATTCTAACACCATTACCTTTTGGAACCATCAATGGGAACATAGCATTAACCTATTGTTTTTGGCATCATATCTAGAGATAGGAAGAAAAATGACAATATCAACCAAGTGGGCACTGACAGCCTATGAATCTTTACTTGGTCGGTCCCACACAATAGGGAGGACGTCTCTCGAATGGCAGCAAAACCCTAAGAGAATGATTGTGTAGTCGACCACACTCCCCATGGAGAGCGTCAAACTAACAAGTAGGCTTCCATTGATTGATTCTTGGAGATGGCATAGAACCAAGAAATTAAGATGGAATGTTCGATCAAGGAAGTAAACTACCTCCAAGATTGTCTCCCTAGGACTTTTGTCAAACGATCCTCGAACTCTAATTGAGAGGAACCTCCCTTTCATTCTCTAATAACTGAACAGTGAGAAGAGCACCCCCCTCACCTTCTTCCTATCCACTTGGTGAAAAATAGTGCAACACTAGGGGATGGTAGAACCATTCACATCCTACCAGGTTGGGCCCAAAAGGGCTTGTGATATTGATAATGCCATGATAAGGTATCCCTCAACAAGCTTAGTCAATAGAAGCTTCATTAAGGTGTTCTACACATAGTAACATTAGTCGTTCATTTACATTGCATGACCCTTAGTTGGAAGATGAAATGGATCCTCTCTTTGGAGATACAATAGGACACTTTCCTAAGAATTTATAGGAGGAACTATTGGGTAGTTCCCTTTTGTTGAAGAATGCTGGAAAAGGTGGTCAAATACTTTCCTTTTTGTTGAAAAGTGCTGGAATTATAAGTTTGTGAAGTCGTATAAGCAAAGGACCACAGAAGGAAAGTTGGATCAATCAATTAGGGACATGTGGGTGAACCAAAATAAACTTAAGATAGTTCCATAGGATTTGGATGACCCGTAGCATGGTGTATTTGACTAAGTTTGACCCACTTGATCCTGGACTTGGCTCAACTAATCACAAAGGTTTAGCTTAAAGGTGAGATGATCCCTCTAAGTCTTACTTCATAATTTAATTGGTTATTTACAATTAATATCAAGTGCATATTGTAATTAAATCAAACTAATTAAAGGCACATCTCCGAACACTCAATTCAAGCCCGATGGAGGACGTCCCAGCCTATGGTTATTCAAGTGAAAGGTTAATTCAGCCATGGTTCATGCCAAATGAGAACCAATCAACCTAGGTACAAAAGCATGGTTCAGTCTATGTCAAACAAAGCTTAGAAGATTCCAATCCTTGTTGGAAAAATTAAGTCTTTTATGAAGATAAGGTCCATCCCCTACATACAAAGATGTATTATCTTTTGATTGGACTTTTCTACTAAATTAAATATGAAAAATGGAAGGTTGTATCTACTGAGCTTTTGTTGCAAAAGGCATAGCAAACGTTTCAATTTTATGTGCTTCATGTTAGATATTAGTTATCCATAGTACCTCAATTATTCTCATTTGTTATCATTAACTATATATTAGTTATACATGTTAGTAACCCACATCTTAGCTTACTTGGTTGTACACTAGAAAAGTTCATTCCTTTTCTTATATTAATCATCCATATCATATTACTTGAATTGACCTGCCATTCTTGTTATTTGCATTATCAGTGTTTATGTTGGACATTTTATTCATTGCAAACATAATCACTCACAACATATTGCTTCATATTAACTTCTTATTTCAGACATTTCATATTAATTAATCATTTCACTTCTTGATTCACATTGCACCCTAGTAATTATATGTTGGTTCTATTGCATAACTCTTTTGAATAGTAGTTAGTAGTAAGAAATTATCTATCCATACTAGTTAGTATCATCAAAGTTTATCAACCTTACGAGAAACTCAAATTGTTCTAAGTTGTTTGAATAGCAAGTAGGTATTTTGCATCCATTATAAGAACTTTAGATAGTCATCCAATCTATTGTGCATTTTGTTAGTATATACTAATATGGTTTACACATAGTTGTAGAAAATCTACAAATTGCATTTGATCTGGTTGCAATCCACAATGACACCATTAGAACATTCTTTATTTTTTGGGTCATAATTCTAATATGATATATACATATTATAATTATGACCCAAAAAATTGTCTATCCATACTAGTTGTTAGTATCATCAGAGTTTATCAGCCTTACGAGCAGCTCAAATTGTTCTAAGTTGTCTGAATAGCAAGTAGGTATTTTGCATCCATTATAAAAACTTTAGATAATCATCCAATCTGTTGTGTATTTTGTTAGTATGTACTAATATGGTTTGCACATAGTTGTAGAAAATCTACAAATTGCATTTGATTTGGTTGCAACCGACAATGACACCATTGGAACATTCTTTATTTTTTGGGTCATAATTCTAATATGATATATACATATCACTACTATCTTGCTTGTTGTCTCATAGCTCTCTAGGCTGAAACTAGGTTAGTAAGTAGTTAGGGAGAACCGACATATCTAGCAGAACCGACCAATCCATCAAAATGTAGAGGATGGATCAATCGAAGAGTTGGATCATGATTATTCATGAACGTGGAAATGTAGCTATCAAAGGAGATCAAGCTCACTAGCTGAACCTAAGACTAACCAAGCAAACTCAATGACAGATACAATAGTTGAGCTTGAAAGACACCCCTATTTCCTCCCAAGGGACTTATATATGGTAGTATCAAGAGCTATTGAGAAATCAGCAAAACATAGTAACTCATGGCCCCTTAGATCTCTATGCATATCTAGGTCTGCCACCAAGATGGGGGCATGTTCACTACCACACATGATGATGTCTTGGATGACATGGATCCGATGCATGATGCAAGATAACACTCTCTAGTGCTTTTTTGATCTCCTATAATAGAAAATTTTATCATGAGGTGAATTGATATGATCATCTCTTTGAGGAGAAATTATCATCCAAGGATGATGTTATATGCCAAAGGAGCATTAACCATAAAAGTCCACCATAGCTACCTTTCAAGGTGGTTTAGTTATGATCGAGACAAAAAGAGGTTTAATTTCAATTGAAACACAAAGGGAAATGATTCCTTCTATTGTGTGGCTCATAACGCCTACCTAGGGGCTTAAACACAATTTGAGTTACTCTAAGCTAATTTTGAATTGTTGAAAGACCAAAAGTTTGAGGTCGATGAATCTATATTGTTGACCTTTTGAAGCTTGTAGCAATGTTTGTAATCACCAATATGTCATCATGGGCTACCAAGAAGACAACTTCCAAGCTTGCAAAGACTAATAGGCTTTCAATCTTTTATGTAGATAGAGGTCTATAAGAGGAGTAGAAAGTATATCTCTTCTTCTCCTATGTCCCCTCTAACCAAGTCTTCTTAGGAGGAATTGGTGGTTGTATAAAAAATTTGGTTCTGCATAACCTCAATTCACAACAATCTACTTAAAAGAGACGAACAAATTAGAAAATAGGCCTTAGAACTTACCTTAATTACTTTTATGTACATGGACCGATGTCGATTCTTTTCACAAAAAATCTTCTTATTCCATTGGACAAAGGTTAACCCTTTTGCTAACAATTTATTTAGCTTATTCAAATATGAAATTTCTACACACTTAGGAAAATGTGAGCTTTGAGGGAGGAATTTCTTGTTGTCCAAGGATGAGTAGGTTTGCTGAAATTTGTTATTCACTGGTACTCTAGCAGTTATGGGTACTTCGATGAGGATCCCTAACTCGCGCATTTAGCTCAACAAGGAATTCTTTGAATTCCTCTAGAAACCTTCTATGTGCTCTTTTGTTCTACAAATGTCTCTTTTGTGTCCATGTGAAGCGTGTAAGATTGGGATAATGTTTCAAACGTGAGTTCTCGACCTACTATTTGATGTTGGTGTCCATTTGAGGCCTTATTATGTAGCATTGGAATGGAGGAATTCGTTATATTTAATGTGTCATTTTATCTTGAATAAAGACTTTAGGTTGCTTCTTTGTTGTGTCGATGCCAATACTTGGAGGGAAAAACCTTTATAGTCCCATCATCGGGGCAATTTTGGCTTTACTTTGAGGTGGTTGTTGTCTTCCTTAGGAGGACTGAGTATGCTGCGAGTGGTCCTTGAAGGACTTAACTCAGTAGTTCCAAAATTAGAACCTTGGGGCTTCTGAAATTGTCTTGTTCTCTTGTCATTTCGTCATGATAAAGAAAGTTGCCTTGGAATATTTTTTTCATCCTCAGCTAGTGAAGGTTATTTAGAGACAAGAATATCCACGACCTCATGTGGTCCTGTTTGTTTCCAAAGTTATTGAGAACCAACACTAACCAATAGGGATCTCAAACATTGATCGTTGACAATTTGGTCTTATCAACCGAAACCATGCACAAAGGCAAAGTGAAACAATCATCTGCAATAGTTGTTGAGGTAGTCAACATTAATGCCGAGTTTTTTATCTACTAACTTCAAGTATCCCTCATTCATGGATATTTTTATGATAACCTAAAATTTAATGCATTAATTAGTATTGTTAGTCTCCACATTGTCACTTGCAATAGCTGGACAACTTTTTCATCTCTTTTTTGAATGGGATGGAATGTCCTTCCAAAAGCTTTACCTGTCAATCTTGTAATAAAATTTTGAAAATTTGATCAGCCTTAGTAATGTCAAAGAGAAAAAGATCCTTACTATCAGATTCTTTATATTTTCTCTTCGGAGGCCATAAAAAATGTAGGTATGTGTGGGTCCTTGCGTTAGTTTGACTACCACAACATTAGAAGCATTAGCATCATCAACGATTGTTTTTTGTACCATCTCTTTGATGTACGAGATTATAGATTAAGGTTAGAGCCTCCTTAGTTGGCCATCTTGTTGTGTGATCGGTGCGTTAGGAGCATTTGGGATGTGCTCGACTTTGGCTGCACGGTTTGCCAACTATACATATTTGGGCATCTGTTACTTGTTAGACCCTTTTTGATATTCAGTCTTAAATAGTTCCTCTCTCAAACTATGTATTGAAATCATCACGCTATTGAACCTTTCAAAGAAAGCCAAGATGATATCGTAGGTTCATCAAGTCGTTGGGAGTAGGTTGAGGCCTATCTTTTTATATCACTTCAAGAAGGCTTTCTGCATCTCTTCTCACGTCTATATCATTGCAGACTTTAAAGATGTATACCAAGCATAAGCCATACCAGTCAATAAAGAGACAAAGAGCCTCAACTTGTGATATTAACTATCTCCAAGCTCTCCACTTTCCAAGACAAACTAAGGTAGATGTTCTCCTAAATATTTATCATCATGCCCGAATTTTGTTTTAAACCCTTCGTGATTGGGGTAATTTTATCCACCCAATCAGGATACGATTTTTTATTGGCTTTAGTATGAGGTGCCTAAAGCTCTACCCCAAAACCGTTAAAGATGAGGTCTATCACCCCTTCTCAATTGAAAGGGATATGTCCTCGAGTTCAAGTGTCAACTGAGGCACTGGTAAGACCACCAACACATTATGTTGATTGCCTGATTGATACTATCTCGGTCAAATAGAAGCACTGGCTGATTATAATCCACATGATAGATAGGTCAATGTGGGAAAACTCAATGACCAAGCTTGACATGTGGTGGTGAAAGAGTTGGGGAGAAACCACTACCACTAGCGACGTCGTGAAATTGGCCACAGGTGGATGCATCAAAACTTGAGGGGCGTGATAGGTGCCTCAAGCATATTGGGAGAGAAATGTATTCACGAAAAGGATAAAACTGTTGCCCCATAAGGGTTGCTAAGGAAAATAATGGTATTGACAAAAATGAACCAAAATGTACATGACCATATTAGAGATTTAGGTGATGATTGTTTGCTGATTTAGGGGTGTTACAAAATGGTGGCCATTCTCGGCTCGAGTAACGGCTAGACTGGCTGAGGATCAGGCCAAACCAAGTAACGAACAACCGTTACCGGATTTTTCAGTAACGACCGCCCGTTAAAGCTCCTAGACGAGGGAAGCCATAGGTCAGAGATATACAGTGAGAAATATCGAAAAATTACAGAGAAACAACATTTGTATGTGCAAGCCCCTGTGAGAGAACCTCGTGTCCATCGTCTTCACTGTTGCGCTATTTTTATCTCTGGAAAAACAGAGAGCTATAGGAATCTGACGATCATCAGCAACCTTCACTGCAAGGTAATCTTCTTCACCGTCATTGGTATCAGGGCCTGGTTCCCTGCAAAACAGAAAGAGAGGTTAAGAGAAAAAAAAAAATTCGATGGAAGGCGGCAGTCAACAGGGAAGGCAGAAGGAGAAACTCAGAAACAAATCGGCCAAAACGGCTAGAGGCGAAATCGGCCAAAACAATTGAAGCGGCCAGAGACGAAATCAACAAAAACAACCGAAACAGCCAGAGGCCAAAACAGCCAGAGATCGAAACAGCCGAAATACCCAGAGTCCTGAGGCAAGCCGGACAACCTGAATCTTGAAGGCAGACAAGACGACAGGGACGGCTAAAGGAGAAACCAAAGGCACTCTAAGGAAAACCGAAACAGCCGACAGCAAACTATCGGCCGGAATGAGTTCTCCGGCAACCGCCTATTTCTCTCACTCTCTCTCTCTCTCAGAACACTCAAGAGAGAACTATAAATATGCTTTTAAGTGTTTTCAGTAAAAAAAAAAAAACATGGTTTCTGAAAACCAATGGTTTCGGAAAACCAGCGGTTTTCTAAAACCGCTCACGGTATTTCGAAAACCGCCTCGAGGTCTATGTCAAAAAGACAAAAATGCCCCTGACCGATTTTGGATATTACGCAGTCTGCCACAATAAAAAGACAGTTTTACTCCTTGGCAGTTTTTGAAAATTACAAGAAACCAGGGGCTATTATTTTACGATATTATCCAACCCGGTTTGAATAATTTCGTTTCTGTCACTCAGTCAAAAGATGGGTTTACCCCTATTCTTTTGAAAAAATTACAGATTCACCCGTAGAGTTAAAATTATGATTTTAACCCCGATCAATTGCGAATTTTATAGGAATACCAAATAGTAATTTTACGAGTTTGTCTTTGTGATTTTATAAAAATTACAAAAGAGAACAAATAGATAAAATTATAAATTTATCCCTTGGTATTCTTTTTAGAGGGTTTAGAGGTAGAAAAAAAACTCTCAAAAATTTTTTTCTGCTTCATATTCTGCATCACTTTAACATGTCTCTTGATTTGTGTGTTTTTGTTTCCTTTTAGACCGCTTGATTGATATTTTTGCTAAACACCTAAAAAAATGAGTTCTAGGATATATGTGTTCGAACTGGCAAAAACAGAAAAGCTAAATGGTCTGAACTTCCAGACTTGGAAGAGAAGAATCCCACTGACTCTAACACTAGAAGGTGTAAAGTATGTTTTAAAGGAAACAGCTCCACTACTAGATGCAAACCAGCAATAGTTAGAAATGTATAAAATATTTCTAAAGGATGATACCATAGGAAGGATGATCATGTTAACATACATGAAGGATGACTTGACTAGGGTCTTTGAAGAATATGAGACCGCCAAAGAGCTGTTTGACTCACTAACAACTAAGTATGATACAACTGCAAAATTACATGTGCAGTTGCTACTATAGAAATATAACTCCTTCAGAATGAAAGAAGGAGAAAATGTAGTAGAGCATGGAAATCACATGCTAGTGATGGCTAGAGACCTAACCGTAGCAAAATCAGTCATCTCCGAACCGATGCAGATATCAACCATACTGAATAATATACCTTTATCATGGAACATAGTCACCACTACCTTAAGATTAGGGCCTGAAATCAACCTTTCTGAGTTGCCCCTAAAACTAGCAATTGAGCAAGAACATATGCTCAAAAACAAAAAGAAGAAATTGCTAGTGGTCCAGGATGAGTTAGATTCTAGCTCCAAATACAACCAGAAAAAGAAATCAAATAAAAGGTTTGGCAAGAATAACAAGAAAGGCAGTCAAAGTTTTAAGAAATCGTAGGAAACCGCTTTCCGGATCAAGTGTTTCAACTTTGGAAAGATGGGACATTAAAAGAGGGATTGCCGCAACAAGAAAAGTGGAGGAAACAACTCACAGCGTGGACAGTCGGAGAAGTAGGATATAATCTGCGTAATTTCAAAATGTCTATACTTGGACTGCCCAGTTACAGGTTGGTGGATAGACTCGAGAGCTATAAGACATATCTCAAAGACCAAGGAAGGGGCAATTTACTTGAAGGGATACCAACTCGGAGAACATCATGTATATATGGGAAACAGTACTTTCTCAGATATTCTGGGTATTGGATCCTTCAGGATATTTGTACAAGGCAAACCAATTGTATTAACTGATGTGTTAATTGTGTCATCAATAAGGTGCAATTTGGTCTTGGTCCCTACCTTAGTTAAGAAGGATTTTGAAGTTAGGTTTATACCTAACAAGGTGATTGTGGGCAAACATGGGAGAATCTTGTTCTCAAGAGAATTTGATGTAGAACATGGACTGTTCAAGTTATCTGATAATGAAAATCATCAATCTTCTATTTATATTGAGAGTGCCTTTTCTGTTGATGTGAATATGTGGTATAAACGCCTAGGGCATATAAGTCTAGAAAAGTTGAGAAAATTATCCAACTTTGACTTATTGCCCGGATTTGAGGAAAAGACTTTCAACAAGTGTGAAGCTTACATACAAGGAAAAATGATAAGAAAAGTTTTTCTCAAGAAAACAACAAGGGCAACAACCCTATTAGAAATTATTCACACAAATTTAAGTGGACCTTTCAAAGTAAAGACACATCGAGGAAAGGGTTACTTTATAACCTTTATCGATGTTTACTCTAAATATATATATATATATATATATATATATATATCTTTTGGCACATAAATTAGAGGCACTTGATCTTTCAAAGAATATAAGCAAGAAGTAGAAAATCAATTAGGGCATTCGATCAAAGTCTTGAGATTAGACAGAGGAGGTAAGTATACCTCGACAGAATTCTTAGAATTTTGCAAAGACTTTGGTATTGCTAAACAAAACTCAATGCCCAAGACACCTCAACAAAATGGTGTAGCTGAAAGATGCAATAGAACCTTGCTGAACATGACAAGGTCTATGCTGATTGATGTCTCTCTTTTAAGGATATTTTGGGGAGAAGCAGTAAGTACAACCACATACATACTCAATAGAATACCATGTAAAGCTGTATTCACTACACCATATGAGATGTGGTTTGGAAGAAAACCCAACCTAGGTCATCTCAGGAGGTGGGGATCAATTGCACATGTTAAGATCCTTGATAAGTCTAGAGATAAACTAGACAGTAGGTCCTTGAGGTGTATATTTATTAGATATCCAAAAGGTTCAAAAGGATATCGGCTTTATCATAAGGACCACAAACTCATTGAAAGCAGAGATGTTGAATTCTTAGAAGATTCTAAGAATGACATCCTAAAAAACAATGAAGAATGTGTTGATGATTTGGTAGATTTAGACCAATCATCTTTTGAGCCCATAGAAGATCTTCCTGAAACTACCGATACCTTAAGTGGACATAAGAGGCCAAGAGCCACTCCATCCTATTTAAAGGATTATCACACTTATCTTGCACAGGAGGTGTGTAATTCGGTAGATTTAGATGAGTTGACTGATAACTTGACTTATCAGTAAGCAATGAACTCATCGAAAGCAACAGACTGGGAGAAAGCCATGGATGAGGAAATTGAATCCATTGAGAAAAACCAAGTCTGGGAATTGACTGATTTGCCAAAAGGAAGGAAAGCTATAGGCTGTAAATGAGTTCTCAAAAAGAAATATAAGGTCGATGGTACAATCAACAAGTTTAAAGCGAGGTTGGTTGCAAAGGGTTTTTCGCAAAAAGAGGGGATAGATTATGTTGAGACATATTCTCCAGTTACGAAATTTGCATCCATAAGAATAATCTTGGCAATATCTGCATACTATGATTTGGATTTACATCAGTTAGATGTAAAGACAACCTTTTTAAATGGTGATTTAGAAGAAATCATATATATGTAGCAGCCCGAAGGATTTGTGGTTGAAGGCCAAGAAGATAAAGTATATAGGTTGAAAAAATCCCTATATGGCCTGAAACAGTCACCTCGCCAATGGTATTTGACCTTTCAAAATGTCATTATAGATTTGGGTTTGTGGCTAACAAACTTGATCACTATGTTTATGTCTGAAACAGTGGGAGCCACTTTGTCATCTTATCATTATATGACATATTATTGATTGGAAACGACAATGAGATGATTGTTAAAACCAAGTCATGGTTGAACCCAAGTTCGAAATGAAGGATATGGGGGAAGCATCCTATATCCTGGGTATAAAGATCTCTCGAGATAGAGAATCTAGACTCTTATGCCTGAGTTAGGAGAGATATATAGACTATATCCTCAAGAAGTTCAAAATGGGTGAATGCATGTCTGCAAATACACTTGTTGCAAAAGGGGTGAAATTAAGTAAGGCTGATTGACCCGATAAAAGAGACGATAAGCCTAATGTTCCTTATGCACAAGCTATTGGCAGCTTAATGTATGCTATGTTGTGTACAAGGCTAGATATCAGCTTTGCTGTTGGTCTTGTCAGTAAATATCAAAGTAATCCTGGTTGACAGCTTTGGGTAGCTGTGAAAAGAATTCTAAGATATCTGAAAGGAACAAAGGACTTGAAACTGTGCTTTCAAGCAAATGAACTGAAAGTGGAACGATACTCATATGCTGACTTTGCTCGAAGTAAAGATGACAGCAAATCAACGTCAGGACAAATATTCTTATTTGGAGGTGGTGCTGTTTCTTGGGCATACAAGAAACAGGGTTGTGTAGCATTTCATACACAGGAAGCTGAGTATGTTGCTTGCTGTATGGCTGCAACAAGTATTGTTTGGATAAGCCGCTTCATACAAGATTTGAAGCTGGAGATAACAGACGAGCCAGTGGTTACCTATTGCAATAACAATGCAGCAATTACTCTTATTAAGAGTGAAGCAGATTGCTCGAAAACAAGCATATAATGGTAAAATACCACTATGTTCATGATATGGTTATGAGAAAGGAAATATCCATCTCATACATGCCAACGGTAGACATGTTGGCAGACCCCTTAACAAAAGGCATAATGGAAGAACTCTTCTCAAAACATGTTGGAAACATGGGTTTGAGATATGTTTGATTTGTTGTATTGGCAAACAACCATATAACAGATATACAATTATTGTATAGGTAAATAACCATACAATGGATGATTTGTTGTGTAGGAAAATAACCACACAACAGGTTCTGATTACAATAGTAATCAGGAATCGACATAACTAGGGAAAACCCCTAAAAAGTGAGAGGAAAACCAGTATGTCGATACACTTGGCTCGGATGGCCAAGTGAGAGATGTTACAAAATGATGGCCATTCTCGGCTCGGGTAACGGCTGGACTGGCCATCCAGCCGTTGATCAGGCCAAACCAAGTAATGGACAGTCATTACCGGATTTTTCGGTAACAGCCACCCGTTAAAGCTCCTAGATGAGGGAAGCCACAGGTGGATAAGCACAGATAAATGGGGGAGCGCCTGCCTATAAAGGAAGGCACATACAGAGACAGTGAGACAGAGATATATAGTGAGAAATACCAAAAAATTATAGAGAAACGACATTTGTCTGTGCAAGCCCCTGTGAGGGAACCTCATGTCCTTCGTCTTCACTGCTACGTCATTTTCATCTCTAGAAAAACAGAGAGCTATAGGAATCCGGCGATCATCAGCAACCTTCACTGCAAGGTAATCTTCTTCACCGTCAAGGGGTTACAAAACTTCTTGTGTATATCCTGAAAGTAGGCCAAGGTTGTAGTTGAGCTTGGGTGGTAGTTTTGGCTAGCAACTCTTGTTCTCGCATCACAACTAGCTGATTTGTAATAATTTTTGACATGTTCTCCTTTATGAGTTGGAGAAGAGAGCCTTACACATAACATCTGAGAGTGAAGCCAGTCTTCAACGGTTGGCTTCAATTGCTCAAACATCAATTCATCCTTCACAAGAGTTGAAAGCTCACAGTGAGTCCATCGGAGATGAGAAGTCAAAGACTAGCTAGATGAAATATTTTATACTGGCATATGGTTGTTGTGGATCAACGAACTGTGTTCATGGCTAAGAACATTGATATTGGTTGAAGTCATTGGATACTCTCAGTCGGATCATATTCGCATGCACTAATTAGCACAAAAGGAATAGGGTGTCACTAGGCATGCCAAATGATGTAATGTCGCCGAGAACAACTCGATTCGATGGTAATCCTGACGAATAATTTGTGTGGTGTGCCAGAGAACGTAGATCCATTCTCAAAGGGTTCAAATAAGGCTTAGGCAATGATCAAGAGTTCTTGAGAATCTGTCAAAGCATATTTAAATACCCACCGGGCTTGGTGTGGTGGATGAGGAGAGCAACAAGATAAAAGTCACGAGAAGGAAGCATTTTCTCATTCACGATAGGAAAGCTAATATAGATAACTAAAACTATAGTAATCTACTCCTAGGAAAGAAACAAAAGCAAAGGAAATTAAGGTCAAGGATGTGTGCTGATGGGACCCTCCCCCCGCTTGATCTCCTCTATTCCTTTTATAGAATTCCCGGCAAACACGCAAGTTACCCTTTTTCCTTTGTTAGCACGACCCTCCAATTTCAATTTTTCATCATCTAGTTCTCGTTATTATAGCATCGTAAGGATAGGCTCAATCCCTTTTCAGTGCCAATTGTTATTAACCGTCCCATAGCACCTTGGCTCCTTTTTACGTAACTTACCAGTTCGCACCGGATGCTGAGTACCTCGGATACCATTTGTGTTGCCTCGATTTTCAGCGATAACATGAGAGAGAGAGAGAGGGGGGTTGACATGGACCATTTCACTTCTCTAGTACCCACAGGTTTGGACGATGTGGTGAACAACTACAAATGTCCTAGTTGAACAAGATAGGTTGGCACGTCGTAGTTGACATGTAAGGCCATATCTAATTTTACGGATTAAAATGTATAAAAATCTAAACTATTTTTTTATCACATTTCATTTACCTAAATGCCGTAGAAAAAATATTGTTTCTCCTCTTAAGTTAGGCCCTGAAAGGACAACTTCAAAACTTTTAAATCTGTCAATTAATGAACGCAGAGTTGCTTTAACGATTTTTATCAGCATCTACTCAGGAAAGTTGTATGAGTTAAGCATGAACATGGTAAATTGAGATTAATTGGAGCCATCAAATCACGAAAGCTCGTCAAATAATGTTTTCAAAATTTTTATCAGCATCCCATGCCAATGTAACTGTATTAAGTAAATGAACGGTCATTTTCTTAACTTTCTCACGAATTCCTCAACAGCCATTTTCTTTAGAATCTCTCTCTTCCTCCTCCTCTCTCTCCAACTTGATCCAGCATGGGTGCTGGAGAAATGGGAAGCCGTTGGTCAACATGTTCAAATAATAGTTAATTCAACTCATTTGTTTGAAAATGAACTGATCGATGAACACGAGTTGTTTGGTTAGATCAGGTTGTTTACCTCCTCTCGTATACAATTCTGGCTCTTAAAAGAAAGGACTTTATAATCTAGATGGTTTTTTTGGTAGATCAAAATAGACGTGGCCGGTTCCAGAACAGTCGGTTCAAATTTGAGGATTAAACCTTTTGGAACCGAAAAAGAACTATTAAAGATTTTAAAAAAGTGAAAACAATATATGAGACTGATGGTTTGAAACCGTTGTTCCGGTTCTATGAAAGGTGAAACTAGAATCAAACCGGTGTTACCGGAATCCCAGATCCTGTTTAACCAGTTCCAATTTCAATCGGATCATAGCACTGTTTGATGTCAGTTGCAACTGCAGGGCTGCTTTGGAACCGGCAATGTCTAGCCCAAAGCTCCTATACTGACGCAAAATAAGACAGTGAAAGCCACACTATATTCTTTCTCCCATCTTTATGTAGGCTGGCTAGAAAGGCTTTTGTTGCTTCATGGATAGTTGAATCGCTTTTGAGGCAAAGGTTCCTTTATCTCCCTCTTTTGATGTTTGCTCTCTGCTATGAGTGTAGATCTCTCACTCTCACACACAGTCTTGGACGCCACTGTTAAGATGTAAACGTAAACGTAAACGTAAACGTAAACGAGGAACCTGAGTCGGAGAACTGCCTATGGTTCTGGTGTGGACAAACTTGTGCAATATCGTAGCGAGAGTAAAAGACAGTAGAGAGACAAATGACCCCCTTAAGAGATTATGATGGCTACTTACTGCATTAACCATTGTGGGATAATTGACGACCTCATTTCAAAACTTGCCCTGACCAGATTGTTACCTTTGATGAAAGAATAAATTGATCTTAAACCAGTTAAAAACGGGGTCAGACCTTTTGCTGATGGTGACATTTTCCCAAGTTAGAATTCTCCTTGAATTCTCTCTCTCTCTCTCTCTCTCTCTCTCTCTATATATATATATATATATATATATATATATATATATATATATAGGATTTCAAATTGTCCCTCCTGCAACACCGTTCTTGACTCTGGTGGGTGGGACTCTCTCTCTCCTGCCTATAACAAAAGCCCTGCAAGATCAAATGCTCAATAGAAGAAGAAAAGAAAAGATAGGAGCGTGATGTCTGATTCAACCATCGATCCTTCTCCTTCTCCTTCTCCTGCTCCTCTCCCGTCACCCACCACCCTCACGAAATCTTCCTGTAAGCGTAAACCCACAATCTTATCTTCCTCCTTCTCACGCTCCTCCCCTCTTTCTTCTCACCTGCAAATGATCGAACTTAAAAATCGGACACTAACGTCCCTCAACAAGCTCGCCGATCGCGACACCCACCAGATCGCCATCGATGAGCTCGAGAAAATCTCACAAACTCTCGCTTCCGAGTCCATCCCTATGTTTCTCAATTGCCTCTTTGACGCCGCGGAATCGCAGCAGAAACCGATCGTTCGCAAGCAATCTATTAGGCTCCTTGCCAATCTCTCTCTATACCACCTTGATTTACTAGCTTCCCAACTTCCCAAGATCGTCGCCCACATCGCCAAAAGGTTGAAAGACGCCGATTCCGGCGTACGGGAGGCGTGCCAAACGGCTGTCGGGGTGTTATCGGAGCAATACTTGAGGGAAGGGGAGAAGAATAACGGGGGATTCTTTGTGGGGTTGATGGTGAAGCCATTTTTGGACGCATTGACCGAGCAAAACAAGACGGTGCAGGTGGGGTCGGCATTGTGTTTGGCGAAGCTGATCGAGTGCGCGGCTGACCCGCCGGTGGCGACGTTTCAGAAGCTCTGCCCGAAGGTTTACAAGTTCCTGGGCAGCTCCAATTTCTTTGCCAAAGCCGCATTGCTTACGCTCGTATCAAGGCTAGCTCAGGTAGGGGCATTCTTTTCCAATTGCTTCTTTCCTTCTTTTTCGGGATGTTTGTTATATTTAATTTGATTGGGGCATTGCCTTCTTTGATTTTCGGAATGCATTTTCTTGATTGATCTTGAAGAAAAAAAAATCTGGTTATATGACAGACATATTTTGCTTCCTCTGACAAAACCGTAAATTGGATCTCTAGGCAGAATAGGAAGAAAAACTGATGCTTTGTTGCTATACCTGCATAAAAGTGGTAACAGTTCTTATGATTGGAAAAAGAATCTAATTGTAGATTCGGGTTTTATGTTGAATGTTATTGATGCAGCCTATGTTGCTCGAGGGCTTCTTGAAATGGTCTTCTGAATTAGTATTAATGATAACATTTGAATGAACAAACTTGGGGAACCTTTAAACAGAATGATGAGTAATTGGTTGTAGGTTGGGGCGCTAGTGCCACAAAGTATGCCGGTACTTCTCCAGTGCATCCATGAATGTCTCGAGAGTAGTGATTGGTTTACACGCAAGGCTGCTGCTGATGTGTTGTCTGATTTAGCAACTCATTCGAGCCATTTGATTGGTGATGGTGGGGCTTCAACTATTACTGCGCTGGAAGCGTGTCATTTTGATAAGGTACTTTTATGGTTTTCCACTGCAAGTTTGACCTCCTTCACCTTCTTTTGTGGTAACCTTTGACCTGAGTTTTTGCAGCACGTAACAGCGTATAATATCAGCAAAAAAACTTTCTACCATATAAATTTAGCAATTTCACTTAAAAAAGTATTCGGACTAGTTTATGACGCATTAATTGATGAATGTACAGCTATTTTGATCCTATGACATAAACATCGCAGGTGAAACCTGTTCGGGACAGTATGACGGAGTCATTACGACTTTGGAAGAATGTTATGGGAAAGGAACAAGATGAAAACCCTGAAGACAAAAATGCAGTCTCTCATGGTGAGTGCAATTCAATCCTTTTCATCTTTCTTTGAGCAACTTTTGATTTGATTCGTTAGTGTTTCTTAAATTAGTTTCTCACGAAACTGCAGAAGGAAGGCATCCAGAGTTGAATGAAACTTCAGAAAAGCTGAACCTTCAAAAATCAAGTCCAAGTGGCAGGAGTATGGAAACTGATACGAAGGATCCGTCAAAGGCTGCAGGCTACGTTGCTGATTCTCTTTCCAAACTCCAAATCAGTAGCAGGTCTGACAAAACAGTTCTACCTCTGAAGAAAAAGCCGCCTGTGTTGAGTGATAAAGAGTTGAACACAGAATTCTTCCAGAAGTTGGAATCTAGGGATCCAGATGATTTGCCTGTGGAGGTGGTACTACCTTGGAGGCATCACCAGACATCACAGTCACAAAGTGAGGAATCACCAGTAACCAGTGCTAGTAATATGGTCAGTGGGAGCAGTAATGTGATGCCTTATGGAAATGCACCTGAAACTGATACTATAGATAGAAGGGCTGAAGCTTATAATAGGGCACAAGAACCTAAAGATGGTGCACGTGATAGGTGGTCAGAGCAAAGAAGCTTTAGCAGAAAGAATTTACGGTTGAGAATGTCAGAATACAACGATAAGAATGAAGACTCCCAGAGAGAGTCGTGTGGCTCTCGAATGGCTTTCTGTAATGCAGATGGACTTCCAGACAATTCCATGGCTAATGGGAACTGGTTGGGAATACAAAGGCTGTTGGCACATCTTGAACGGCAACAAGCCAGTATCATGAATATGTTGCAGGTGCTTGAAAATTCTAAAATTGTCTCTCTTTCACTGCAAAAGTTTTTACATGTTATTACAACATATCATATTCACAAATATAGCCCCTATTTTAGAAATATCGAGATACACAATCTCTCTAGGTGTCAGCAGAAGAAAAGTTCACAATATTTTTAAATATTTCCAAAATATCCAATAAGTGACATTATTGAAACTTTGGCATTTTAATATTTTCTCAGCCATACGCATCTTTTCCCCCTTTCTTCTATTCTTTCATGTTAAGAAGGTTCTAAAAAAGGTTTTTCTTTAATACTTTTTCCTCTAGGCCTTTTTTAAAAATATTTGAATAAGAAAAATAGCACTAAGAGTTCTTCTTTATGGTATCCATACATTTTATGTATTTAAATTCTTTTTTACCAAGAGTTTCCATGAGAATTTCTCTAGAAATTTTTGAGAATGCTTCTTAAAGAAACCTCGCCAAGATATGAGGATCTTATGTTCTTAAAGAAATGCTTGATGGGATTCTGGTAGCGTTATTTCACTGTGCCTGACTGCACACTATGTCTCATATAACCTTTTTTTGTTGTTAGTATTGGAGCGTTTATTTGATAATGATTGTGGTTTATCCAGACTTCTTACACGTATTCTCTTATCTGAATTCTTTCCCTTTTTGTAAATATAGGCAGCTTCTTTTTCTCATTTCTATTCAGTTAGGTCTTCAAAATTGTCTGTTCGGTTCATCGAAGAAAAAAAGTTAAATTTCCAGACTGCACGATACTGAGTTTTAACACCACTGATTCATCCCATATTTTAAACTGTAGGGTTTCATGGGTGGTTCCCATGATAGTATGGTAACTCTGGAAAATAGAGTGCGTGGATTTGAGAGGGCTGTTGAAGACATGGCTCGAGATGTTGCATTTGCATCAGGTAGGAGGGGAAGCAACTCGATGCTCGGTTTTGGAGGGTCACCTGTGGGGTCCATAGGTACATATGGTGGACATTCCGACTATGCCAATGGCAAGCTTGGCAGAAATGGTGCTGGACGAATGGTTTCATATCGGTTTCCTTCTTCTGAAGGTAATCTACTTGGTGCACGAGGTAGGGATCCACTATGGCGGTCAGATGCAGCTGATGGGTGGGGTTCTTTTGGCTATGGCAGTCCAAGAACGGGGCGTTTTACATCTAGAAGAGCTATAAACGGTTCTACAAGTAATGGGGGAATTAATAGAGCTCAAATTGATGTTGATCAGGTAGGTAGTCGGAGAGGGTGGGACAAGGGGCCTGGGAACTGTCAGGCTTGGTGAGGGACCTTCCGCACGAAGTGTATGGCAGGCTTCAAAGGATGAAGCAACTCTTGAGGCAATTCGCGTAGCTGTAGCTGGAGAAGATGATGGGACCACTTGAAAAAAATCAGGAGTTTCTATTCCTGAACTAGCTGCAGAACCTTTAACACAAGATAATCCTGAGCAGGAGAAGGGACTCCTGCAGGATGTGTGGTCTCGTGCTATGGATTCACTTCATGATGGTGGTGTTGATTATGCATATGCAGATGTCCTATCTACAGGTGATGACTTCCTTCTTGTGAAACTGATGGAGATATCTGGTCCGGTCATGGATCAGCTCTCCGATAAAACTGCAGGCAAAGCTTTAGATGCATTGGCAAAGTTCCTT
This sequence comes from Brasenia schreberi, assembly GCA_036023115.1. NCBI lineage: Eukaryota > Viridiplantae > Streptophyta > Magnoliopsida > Nymphaeales > Cabombaceae > Brasenia > Brasenia schreberi. The sequence continues at coordinate 6,680,230 of JAYKKT010000076.1, read as the reverse complement.
CAAGAAGAAAGCTTATTAGACATGGGATTATGCTGGATCCAGCAGGTATCCACTTTCCTCCCTTCATTTGTTTTATGAAGAAAGTAATGCGGTGTTAATTGATTATCTATTTTCTTGTTACAAATAGTCAACATAAGTAGCAGTTGTTCTTTTGCATATGACATTGCTTTGTTTATTATTTCTTTAGGTTAAATTTCTAGTTTTGTTATGCTTCTTATAATCACGTCAGTAACTTCATAATTTTCTTTGGAGATTTTTATATTACATAAATTCTGCAGATGTCAATGTGAATGATGCTTTACCCTAATGAACATAACATAATCTCTTTTATTACTGTCTTTAAGGTCAGTAGCCTATAACAGGGAAAATGAAAAGGAGGGGGTTTACGTGGCATGAGAGAGGGGAGGGGAGGGGGGGTCACGTGATGGGAAGCAGTAAAGAGTGGATTGATGTGTTAGTAAGGAAAAAAGGAGGGGCAGCCTAAGTTGGCAAGAGGAGAAAAAATGTAGGGAGAGGCGCAAAGGGCAAAAAGGGAGAATTAAAAACAAATAAAATGAAAAAAGGGCAGGGGTTTGGCGAAAGAAAAAATTGGAAGATAAAATATATAGTTATGTTTAATGTTCAGAGCTCTTTTTCATTATATATTAACGTATTATATATAGATGTAATAATATTATAATAATATATAAAAATAGTAATATGAACATATATACAAATATATGTACAACAACAACAACTAAGCCTTTTCCCATACAAGATGGGGTCAGCTACATGAATTTTTTGTTTCCATATAGCCCTATCATGTGCTATGCTAGCAGTTAACTCAATATAAACTAGATCATTCCTTATAGTTTCTTTTCAACACTATTGTGGTCCTCCTCTTTTAATATTTTCACAATCTAATTTTTCATATCTTCTTACGGAAGCATCATTTGGTCACCTTTCTACGTGTCCAAACCATCTTAAATGATTTTTCATTATTTTATCTTCTATTGGTGCTATTCCCAATTGGTTTCTAATAATCTCATTATGTATACGGTCTTTCTTTTGTGACCACTCATCATCTCAACATCTTCATTTCTGGTTGTTGATTAATTACCCAACACTCAGAACCATAAAATATAGCAGGTCTAATTGTTGCTCTATAATATTTACCTTTTAACTTTAATGATATCTTCTTATCACACAAAATACTTGATGCCCCTCTCTATTTTAACCAACTAGCATTAATTCTATGTGTAACATCTCCATCAGTTTTTCTATCACTTTGAAAAATTGATCCTAGGTATTTAAAACTTTCCTTGTGAGGGATGCATTGTGTGTCAATCTTAATTTCTATATCCTCTTAAGTACCCAAATGATCAAACTTACATTCCATACATTCCATATATTCTGTCATTTGGTCTCCCAAATTTTAGCTTTTGCTTCACTTATAGCCTTTTTCGCTTCTTCTTTGCTTTCTTATAAGCTTCTAAAATTTCACTAGTTTTCTTGGCATAATGTAATTGGTAACATGCCCTCTTTGCCTTGATTTTATTTTGCACTACTTCACTCTACCACCAAGCTTTTTTTTGTGCTGGTACACCTCCCTTAGATTCACCTAACATATCTTTCGCCACTTTCCTAATATCTATAGCCATATTGTTCCACATATCACAAGGTGTGACAACATAATTTCAATTGAAGGATTTTCTGTTTAAATATATCTTCTTTCTCGCTTTTGAGGTTTCACCATTTAGTCTGAATAGCTCGATACACTCTTTTCTTCTTTGTCCATTTTTTTATTTGTAAATCTATAACTAAAAATCGATGTTGGGAGGTTAAGCTTTCTTTTGGAATTACCTTTCAATCTTTACAACACGCTCTGTCTTTTTTTCTACAAATAAAGTAATCAATTTGTGTTTGTGATAATTCACTCTTATAAGTAATTTAATGTTCATCTCATTTTTTGAAGATTGTATTGACTATAAAGAGATCAAATGTCATAACAAAATTTAAAATCTCCCTACCTTCCTCATTTATATCCCCAATGAGGCTCACTCGGCACACCAAGTCCATAACAAGACAAATTTCTTAATTTATCCAATTGGTTCAAGAATATGTTAATGAGAACATCTTCATTAGAAGCGTTTGGAATCCCACTGTAGAAAGTCCCAAAAACATCCTTACACATCAGGAACCACAGGCTTTAAATGTTAAAAACTATCAAACTTCAGAATTAATTCATGATGGTATTTTCTAAATTCGTGCAACACCATGAAAAACATGGAAACAATCTAGGAAACCAGTTTTTGTGTTCTCAATACCTGGGAAAATAGAATGTTATATTTACTACCACGAGAACCTCATCGTGAGTTAATTATTACATGTGAACTTGTATTTTGTATTCTTAATGCTTGGAAAAATAGACTGTTGCATTTACCACCCTAGGAACTAGCATCTTAAGTTAATTGTCGAATGGGAACTTGTGTTTTGATTTATTTCTCTATAACTAGCTTTGGGGCCCTTATCTAAGCTTAAATAGACCTCTTAATAGAAAGAAGAAGATTAAACGAATTTTGTGTTCTCTTATCTAATTCAGTTTAGAATTAGTGGTGAGATAGATTTCTTAGTTCTCTCTTATGAGTCAAACCTGTGGCGAGTGAACAATAATAACTTGTAGACCAACTGTATGTGAATAGTGTCTCGACTCATTCAACATCGACACAAGCGTTTGCTCAACGGGAATGCATCAATGTCGGAAGCCTAACTCAACCCTCCACTTTTATCCGGGCTTGGGACCGGCCATGCAAGGGATCATGTATATATACTTAGCCGTGTCTATGCAGCAGAATTTTTAAAAATTGAAGTATCCCCACCTGCACCCATGTGATATAGTTTTTGACAATAAACCATATAAGTTTTAATCCTAGTGCATGATTGGTGAAACAACAACAACTAAGCCTTTTCCCATACTAGATGCATTGGCTATGGTGATAAAGTTACTAAATTGTGAAATAGTCAACTGCTTCCCTTAAAGGAATTTGTGCTCATGTGTGAGTAGTCAGTTTTATGCGTATGTGTGGTAGGGGATGAGGGAGCTCTAGGGGCCAAGGGAATGGGAGGCCTTTAGGGGCCATGGCCTCCCCTAAAGTTTTGGAAACTAGTTAATGGTCCATGGAGTTTCCTAAAACAGAACAGGGCCTTAATATTGTAATTTCTAAAAAGAACAAGTGCAAAGTATAACGATAAGTTTTGTGGTTCTAGTTTCGACCCTAATGGTTAGGGGTTCAAACTTCCTAGGGTAGCACTTATGATTTGTTTTATCTCCATGCCATAAAAAATAAAATACTTACCAGTTTGCATACATGAAAATTGGATGGTCTTTTATTTCCTTTTTTCTCCCCCTATGCCCCTCTCTTAACAATCGAGAAGAAAGGAAAATGGAGCTCGCAAGGGTGACCTCTCCATTTTACTCTTTACTATTTTTGGCAAATAAATTTGTGAGCAAAAAGTCTTAGATTTCTGTTCTTTCTCCTTCATAAAGATCAGTTTTTAAGAACCAATATAGATTTCTTTCCCAAAAGATAAACAAAGTCAGGTATTCCTTGTTAATATGTAATAGAGTTGGGCCAATAGGGCCCATAAGTTTATGTTTGTAATCAGGTCCCAATGAACCCAGGCCACCAGTGGCCCCAACAACTATTTTACTAACCGTTGGGCTATATTCAACAACCAACAACATTCAACTTCTGGCTTTTTCTCTTATTTCTCTTTGTAAATACTTATCTTGTATTCAATAAATAATGTGCCTGGTGTGGTTGATTGTACGGAGATTTGATCATTCAATAAAAGGAAATCAGGTAGCTTACTTGCTTTCTAATATAGTATTAGAGCCTCTTAGAGCTATTGCGAGCCACTAATGGCATCTTCATGCGTTCGATAGCCCACGTGATGGTGTTGGTGCACCAGCCAGTATGAACGATGGAGTGTGGGTAGATGGCCGAGCATGATAGCTCATGGTGGAAATGGCGATTTTGTGATGAGCAAGCGTGTCAGAATGATTGGTGGCTAGCGTCGACTTGCCCCATGAGCTGGTCTCCCACTTGTTTTAAATATTTGAAACTTCCATTGCTGTAATTAAGGTGCATCAACAAGAGTTCGATTATGGTGGATGACATCGACGATCACGACAAGCCTACCATACTCTTTCTCGATGACTGATCGCGAAGAAAGAAATTGGTTTTTCTTGGATTCATTATACGCTTTTGCTGATCCAGAAGGAAGACCGAGACAGAGGGGTTAGGGTCCGGGATTCGGCATTTGGATGAAGTTGGTTGCTAGGGGAAGAGCAAAGGGGGGAGAAGAAGGGCAACATCACTCTAACTCCCATATCCATTTTCCAAAGAAGAAATGACATTTGTTAAGGCGCAGAAGTGAAGGGCTTATTTCAAGCAGTTTCAAGTGAAGTTAAAGAGAAGGCATAAAAAAACTGATTATCGTGCCAAGATTTGACTTATAAACCAATATAAGAACAAGTACAACACACTGAAGTATTGGTTTGTTGTTCGATTTACCAACAAGGATGTGATAGCATAAATTGTATTTACTAGCGTTGCTGGTGATTTAGTGCTTGCATCAGCGTATTCCCATGAGCTACCATGATATGGACTGGAAGTAGGTCTCACCAACTATGTTGCAGCCTAAGGTCTCACCAACTATGTTGCAGCCTACTCCATTGGGATTTTGTTGGCTCATAGAGTCTTGAGAACGCTTGAGATGGATGAATAATACTAGGGTCATGTGGAGGCAACTGGAGAGGACTTTTCTGTTGAGCCTGCCGAGAGCAGGAGGCCTTTCCGTGCATTGTTGGATGGTGGTCTTATGAGGACCACCACTTTCAATTCTGTCTTTGGTGCTCTTAAGGGTTCCCTCGATGGTGGTCTTAACATTCCTCATAGTGATAAGAGGTTTGCTGGATTCAACGAGGAGAAGCGTGGCATCTTGATGCTGAAGTCCACCGAGGGGAAGAGCGTTGCCAGTGGTGGTTGGTGATGGGAATCGAGTGATGCGCAACAAGAAGGAGGCCTAGTGGGAGATGGTGCTTGCTAGTGGGTTGATGGCGACAACAAAGAGAGAGATGAGGCGGTTGTCTTGCCAATAGAGAAATTGGAGGTGGTGCGGCGACAGATGACGACAGAGTGAAAGAGAGATGGCCTCTCTACTAAATGCAGAGAGGGCATGAGAAGGAGAGAGAGGGTTTCAATCCTCCGCGTTTGGCAAAAAGAGAGAGATCGGGATGTGTTTATATGCAGTCGGGTTGTGGATTTGGTTCTGGATCCATACCCGTTTTGTGTTAAATATGAGATTCTTGTTGGACCAGATCCAGACTTGGAGCTATATATCTAGATCCGATTTGATCTTGCTTGGTATTAAGATTCAAATCCATCCAAGTCTGCTCTTTCTAACTTGTTTATTTTTAACATTTGTTGGATCAATTGTTTGGTATCTTATTTAGAAGAAAATTTGTTTGTTTTTTGTTAGACAATAAGTTGCATCTCTTTGCATAATTAAGATCTTTGTATTGTGGCTATGTTACTTTTGTTGGTGTTTTGTTGAAGACCTTTGTGATTAAGGTGCTCATGTTATTGGCTATTAATTGGAGATTAGCCAATGTTTAAAGATGCACTTATTGTTATTAAATAATTTGTGATCTTGATAACTTTGAAGTTGCATTTTCATGTGATTAAGATCTCTGTCTTGTGGCTATATGTCATGTTTGTTGGCCTTTTGTTGAAGACTTTTGTGATTAAGGTGCTTCATGTTGTTGGCTATTGGTTGGAGAGGTCAATGTTGAAAATGCACTTATTGTTATGTTGATAACCTTATGTGTGATACAAGCATTTGAAAATACTGTATAAAAGGAGTTTTGCCTTGAGTACATTTTGCGCGAATGATAAAAATTGCATTAAAAAAATTCTTGTTTATTTGAGACAAACATTTTTTGTTGAAAAGATTCTTCAAAAATATTAAGTTGATTATAAATCTTTTCGTATATATTTAAAACATTTTTTGATATCTTGGTGGATTATCTTATTCTTGAAATCATAGAATCACGTTTCGTGAGTTATTTAAGGGCCTTGGCATTTGATTGAAAAGATTATTTGATTTGGATGGTGATCCTTTTTTCTCCGAAGGATTTTCATTTGTTGAACAAGATAGAATTCCTCTTTCTTAAAAACTAATACAAAGCACACACAGATATTGCTCCAATAGCCATTCAGCTTGCTCCAGTAGTGTATGGTTATGAATGACTGTGCGATGTGGATCATAGGTATGTTTGATGAGCAGGTGACGTTGGACTTAAATTTATCAGTGGCTTATGTTATGTACCAAGGTTATTTCTAGTTGAACAATTATGTCCATGAAAGTCAGATTCTCGTCCTTATATGAATATTTCGATAAACATATTTAGCATATTCTCACCACCCTTATGATAAAAATCCTAGCTCTGCCCCTGTCTTTAACTTTTGAAAGATTTCGCTTGCATGGAAGATAATTGAAAACACATTGTTTTTTGACAAACTATAGAGATCACAAGTGTAGTTTTTTATTCACAAGATCATCATGATAATGTGATTAGGTAGTTTCCCTGAAGGGTTTGCAGGGAGGGCGTTGTGGGCATTTGAGTCTCTCTCTCCACATATACATACATATACATATATACATATATACATATATATATACATATACATATATACATATATACATATATATATATATATATACATATATACATATATATATATATATACATATATACATATATACATATACATACATATATATATATACATATATACATATACATATATATATATATATATATATATATATATATATATATATATATATAGAGAGAGAGAGAGAGAGAGAGAGAGAGATTGCAAGTCATACTACTCTCATATATATGCTTGACTTGGGACTTCTAATGAGCTGGTGCGTTAGTTCCATAAAGATCCACCTCATAGTAAAGGTCTGACGAAGTTTTATGCTGGTTCTAGATACATATATATATATATATATATATATATAGAGAGAGAGAGAGAGAGAGAGATTGCAAGTCATACTACTCTCAGATATATGCTTGACTTGGGACTTCTAATGAGCTGGTGCGTTAGTTCCATAAAGACCCACCTCATAGTAAAGATCTGACGAAGTTTTATGCTGGTTCTAGATACCTTGTTGAGAATATAGAACAGCAGCTCTGAATTACAAGTAAATTCTGTAGAATTCTTTATTCTACATATTAATATTGTTCTGTGTTTGAAAATGTTTTTTGGTAAATGTATGGCATTTGTGCTGTAGAGAATGAAAATAATTATCTCATTTTTTGAACAGTTGGTAGATTTGCTGGTGGAAAATGGGGTAGATTTCTTGGGTTTCTCTTACGAAAGCAAGAAAGCCCTGTTGTTAAGTTTGGATGATGCATCAACACGAGAGGTATCAGATGAGTGGGAGGGAGTACCACCAGATGAAATCCTGCTGCAGTTAGCATCCTTTTGGCAGATTGATTTAAAACAGCTAAAGAGGTAGCTTGTCGTCACTCTACAAGGACTCCATGTATTGTTCTCCTTGTACGTATTGTCTTCTCCTTTCAGTGGACAGCAATTGGTAAGTGTACAGTGTGGGTTTCCTCTTTGTGGTTTGTACTTTATGTAATATTCTTGATACTAATTAGGGCAAATCATTCACTTATTAATGTTACATAATTCACTTGTTAATGTCAGTTGCATCATTCACTTCGTATGCAGTAAGATCACTTAGAGGGTTTTTGACAGATTTTCGGTTTTATGATTTGGGAGGGACAGCAGTGTTGTGTTTCCAGTTATGAAGAATTGTTTCAACTTTTAAGAAGCAATGCATATCTTGAGCAGGGTCTGTGGGTGGGTGTGTTGAACATGGTTATGTAAGTTTGTCATGTATCGCACACTTTATTTTCTGGAAAATTTGGTGTCAATGGTTTTCAGTACGGTTATTGGGTATTTGAATGAGATGCTGTTGCACTTGGCTTGATGGTGCTTTTAGGAATTTACTTGATAGACTTGATTGAGAGCAACTACTTGAATGAGATGCTGTTGCATTGAAAAACTTGTGGTTGCGATTAGTTGTGGCCATCTACATGGTTTTATAGCCGTTTTACTACCTCTTAATCATGAACAGTGGAGGGACCCAAAAACGGGAAAGAAAATCATATAGATGGGCAGAATGAAGGAGGTGAAACGGCTAGAGCAGCAAGGAAGCAGTTTGGTCTTTTTTTGTCCTGCCTGGGACGTTGCCAAGAGAAGGCACTTGATGTTGACTGGCTTAGCATTTAAATATCATGCTAAAAAAGATCATCGTCCGTGCACACCTCCAGTGTAGTGCAATACACATCAAATGTGTATGTGTGTGTATTAGCACTAGCTTTTAGTGTTTAGACCCTATGATCCACAAGACAAGTACCCAAGATGCACTCCACCGGACTTATCTATTAAAATGTAATATTGATGTTGGAATTAGGGGTTATATTATATGTATTACTACTGTACTCTACCCATTTTGCTGTAGTATGGGTTGTGTATGGGTGTGTTCTTCCTCACCACCCTCCTCGGGCGATGAGTTGTGTAGTGGTCAGAAATTTTTGAGGTCCAAGCACAGGGTATATTATAGGTTATAAACACCTAAAATTTCCATGTTTTCAAAACTGCTGAATTTCAAAAAAGCCAGCTCGAGGTCAAATCAAGAGAAAAGGAAGTCCTAAGCCTGTTCGAAGGAAAGCCAGACAAAAGATCAAAACTGGCTCCCGCTCAAAATCAATTTCAGCTCCAAAATACAAAAAGAAACCAAGACCCTGATGAAGCCGTCAGAAATCAAGCACCAGGCCTGTCAAAACGAAAATCAGAGTCTGTTGAAAAATCGAAGATCGACTTCATCAAAAACAGGCCCGAAACGGGATCAGACGCACCAAATCAAAACATCAAAAAGTCCTAAAAAGCAAGACATCGACCGGTTAAAGAAGTTGAGAAAAACTCAAGCCAAAATCGGGTCACCGAGGAACCGGGATCCGCTCGAAAACCATTCGTTTTGTGCACCAAAGAACTAAAAAAAGAAAATTTGGATTGGATCTAGACAAAAAAATCTAGATCCAAGTCCATTTGAAAATTGGATTGGATTGGATAGGATCTTAGGATCCAAACCCAATCCAAAGAACTACCCTTGGCCTATAAATAGGGCTAAGAGGGTTCACATACAAGGGCTTGGATGGTTTGAAAAGGGGCTCAAAGGAGAGAGAAGGAGTGGAGCCAAAAGCATTCAAGTGAATGCCCAAAGTCAACAAAAGTTGGCTTGACTAAGCAAGGGGGCTTGACCAAGCAAGGGATTCACGTGGACTTCAAACCAAGGCTCGAGCTTGACCGAGGAGAAGGCTGCAACAAAGGCTTGTGATCAAGTGGCTTGTGGTCAACAAGCTAAGAGGTAAGCAGCTGAATCTTGGGGCTGGGTTTTACTTGAAAGAAAAACCTATCCTGAACCACCTTTGGCCAAATCTTCAAAGAACATCAACCTTGCCTTGAACCGAGCTTGGTTGCGCCAAACCCATCGTGAACCACCTTGTTGGCCGATTTTGATTTGCACGGCTGAACTTGGCTGCACCAAATCCAACCGAACCCAAGCTGCATCCTTGGGCTAACCTGCCTTGGGCTACAACCTACTTGAACCACTTAAAACCGAACCATTTTTGTGCGGGCTGAACTGAACCAAAACACACCCACTTGCTGCCCTTGAACCACCTTGGCTAGCTGCACTTGACCTGAGCTGAACCACCACCCTCAAGCACCCAGCTGAAGCCAACCGAACCACCTTGGGCCGACCCACACCTGGCTGACCTTTGGCCAACTGCACAAAACCGCACCCATCTTGGCCGAATCCAGCCAAGGCCAGCTGAACCGACCTTGAGTTGGTTGCTTCTTGAAACATCTTGTGCTTAACTGAATTCTTGAACCAAGACCTCACGGTTGAGCTGTCCAAAACCGCACCCTTGGTTGAACTTGTGCTGGCCTAACTCACATGAATCGAACCCTTTGACCACATACCTTGCTGAACCTTGAACCCCAACTGACCACTTGGACCTTGGCTGAACTTGTGGACCGAACCTTGCTGAACCAACCTTGACTTGACCAAGACCAAAGGCTTGGCCAAGTCTTGAATTTCACGGCAGCATCTTGAAGACCCCAAAAGTCAACAAAAGGGGCTGGTTCTTTGAAGCTCACGGCTATGCCTTGAAGACCCAAAAAGTCAACAAAAGGGGCTGGTTTGACTTGGCAAAAGCACACCCAACGGAAGACCTGACCTAGTTTGTGGTTGACCAAGGCTCGACACAAAGTGGAGGACTTGACTTGACCTAGCTCACGGCTGCGATAAAGTGGGCTCGAGCGAACCCAACCAACGGAATCAAAGGCTACGCACAAGAGGCTAAACCGAACGAAAACTTATAAGTACAATTAACTTCGGTTTTAAATCACTTGTTTCATTCAATTCAATTCGTAACGGGGTTGTATTAATGGAGCGAAGCCTCCTCCCATGTTGTAATATTGGTGGATGAACACGATCGCACATACAAGTACTTGAGCCTTTTCGCTCTTAAACTGGCGGATGAACACGATCGTACCCACGAGCACTTGAGCCTTTTCACTCTTTACACTCACATGCACTTTAGCCTTTTCGCTCTCTACCCCAATATACAATTATAAAAATTCTATTCTTCGAACCCCATCTTTTCTTAAGCAAGAATACTTACTTTAAATTCGCGTGGGTTTACTTTCGTGAAAGTAGAGTTGCACTTAAATTCGCGTGAGTTTACTTTCGTGAAAGTAGAGTTGCACTTAAATTCGCGTGAGTTTACTTTCGTGAAAGTAGAGTTACAATTTAAAATTCGCGTGAGTTTAATTTCGTGAAAGTAGAGTTGCAATTTAAATTCGCATGAGTTTACTTTTGTGAAAGTAGAGTTGCACTTAAATTCGCGTGAGTTTACTTTTGTGAAAGTCGAGTAATCACACCCACGAGCACTCGAGCCTTTCTACTCTTAAATTGAACACGAGTACACCCACGAGCACTCGATCCTTTCCGCTCTTTACACTCACGTGCACTCGAGCCTTTTCGCTCTTAAGCTAAACATATATATATATTTAAATTCGCGTGAGTTTACTTAATGAAAGTAGAGTTGTAATTTAAAATTCGTGTGGGTTTTACTTTCGTGAAAGCCGTGTGAGTTGTAATTTCAATTCGGGTGAGTTCAAATCATCGTTCTCGAAAACCCAAAAAGATTTTCAGCATCCCTGCATTCGCTCGCTTCCAAAAAGCCCTCGAACGATCGCTTAAACCACGCTGAAATTAGGCCACACATTCCACACACACATCAGGCCTAAACAGATAAAACTTGCAAGAAAATTAGGGACATCCAGCCCCGTAATGAAATTTGCAAAGAGTGCACGAACCAAATTCGTCAAAACACTTGTCGTTCAAGTTAGTTTGAAGTAAAACTTGTTTGAAAATTGAAGTTCCTAAGCGCTTAAACCGACCATTGAGCGTCGGTTCAAGAAGGTTTAAAGCGAAAAAAGTCTGCTTGCCCACAATCACCAAAAAGTCAGAAAAATGTTTAAAAAACCTTCGCTAGTTTGTGTAAGCTAGCTGGCACGCTCGCGCAAACGTAGACACGAAAATGTTCACTTCGAGTTCCATAAACCTGGGAGTGAAAATTTTCATGTTTACATAGGTATACTTACTGCAACCACCCCTTGCCATCCTTAGATCAATGCCAGTGTGCTTGAGTTCCCCATATACCGACTTCACCCTTTAAACAGTCATTTTTGTTGCTGAACGGCTGATCTTTGGTTAACTGAGTTTGGAGTCTTCATGGGCTTAATTTCATACTTCATGGTCTAGGACTATGGTACACAGCGGTTGTACTCAATCACATTATGGTGGATATCATACACCATAATGATCAGTAATCCAAATGGATGTGCTTGAATAGACAACATTTCTGTTCATCCTAATGTTCAGATCTGTGCATCTAAAAAGCTTGGCCTTATGTAGGACACCAATAATAAGGCACAGGATAGCTTCTTTGCGCTTCTGATGGATGCAATGCCCCAGCTCCATCAATACCAAAAGAAAAGGATCATGCTTTCATTGTTTCCTTCCAAATGAAATGGGCAGCAGGAGTACTGAATGAAGCATAGGAAAGAGAAGATGTATACCATATACATATAGAAGACTGCTTGAGATTCAAAATAGACACCATAAAGGAAGTTAACTTGTTCGTGCAGACCTGTAAGGAATGCACTCATGCTTTCCCTTTACTTTTTCAGTTATGGGTGTTATTTAGAAATCTAAAAGGTCGTTTTAGAAAAATTAAGGGACAACCATAGTATACTTGTACCCCACAAAGACATGAGCTCACACTGCCAGAGGTATGCAGAGCCAGTCTTCCCTATAAGCGTTGTGAATTGAAATCGTAGGTTTTGAAAAGAAAAGTGAGTCTCCTTGCAACTATGTATTTCTCTCAACCAAATGATTTAAAAATTGCTAGTTGATAAATTATTAGGGTCGCACTTTAACATTTGATAACTTCACCAGAGGCTCTTGAACAAGCACGACGTTCTGCAGATCTTTCACACGAAACACTGTAGTTAGTTATACAGAGTAGATAAAAGACTTGTAACCTGAGTTGGTGATTGCACTTAAGCTTTCTATCCCCAATTCTCCTCCCAATAACAGCCAATTCTATATTGGAAACTTTTTGCAAGGAGTGCTTCATATCTTTGTAGAGAAAGATTGATTCAGTCTATGATTTATATACCGTCGCATATGTTATTGCCCGGCCTAAACTGGATCATTTGTGTTGCTTGATGAGGGTAATGAGTCTCGTGTACCATCATTATCTTCATTAGAAATGCTTTGTTCTCTTTCGCTATTAGCTAATGAAGATGGCTCAATTGGATCGGCATTTTCCTCGCAATTGTTGTTGTTCCTCTGATCCTGCAGTGACGGTGATAACTCAGAAGAAGGCATGCTTCCGCTCGAATGAACTTGTTTGTCTCTGTCCCTTAATGAGCATGTTGATTCTTGAGACATGTTTTTCTTAATAGTTCGATGTAATTGATCCCTTGAAGGTGATGTTATCTGATGGCCGTTCAAGCTTTTCTCTGGATCAAACTTGTGCGTAGCTAAATAATCAAGTGCTGTAACAACATCACTGATAAGAGGACGAGTGCTTGCTTCCTCTTGAAGACACATTGCAGCGACGGCAAGAGCTTGGTAAAGGCCCTTGGTCGGATATCTTCCTTCAAGTTTTGGATCAGCCATCTGATAAAACCTTCTTCGATCCTTAAACAACGGTTGTGCCTACAGAAACATGTGAATCTTCAGAATCATATCAACAGCAGAAATCACAGAGCAAAATCAATAGAACCATTGTAAAAGAACTAAATGCCAGCATATGAAGCAGCAAATCGGTTTTCGGTGTAGAAAATTCATATAAATCAATACGTCAATTTGTTGCCTTGTGATTAATTTCACTTCAATAACCAATCTGATAAACAACCATTTAGACTGATACAGATCATCAAATTCATCTCAATAGCCATTCTGATGAGAATCACTAGATTAATTGAGATTCATTTAGATGCCGTCATTCAGTAAACTCCATCATCACATAGTTGGGTACGTCGCATTTGTTAAGATGGCATATCTGACTCTTTGCTCTTGAATTATTAGGATCTGCAATGAGATCAGTACATCCTAACTTCTCTCACCTGAAACTTCTATACCCCCGTCATTCAATATTATTTGCTAAATCATGACTAGCATGAGTCAAATTACTAGAAGTATTTCACAAACTGTAGACATGTAAAACTAAATTTGCATGTCTGTTTAATGTTCCCATGGAACATAGATATGCAACAACTATAAATGCGTTTATAAAAGGTTTATGCTATCCCAAATGACATAGGCATCATGATCAAAGACTGCAACATGTTAAGAAGTTCATCGCTGAATGCTGATATTCATCAATGAGGCTGCTGCATACTATGGAATCATTCTAAAGGTATCTGAGACATTTCAGTGTCTTGGCGCCTTTGTTTCCCACATTCATTCTATCAAACATGGTAGGATGCAACATGAATGCCAACAATCTATTGAAATTGGAAACAAGAATTGAATAGCGTAGCAAGCACGTGTTGATAGTCGTACCCACGTAACAAGGTTCTGCTCGCTTGTTGGTCTCGCATTGTCCACTGCCCTCCTTCCTGTAATAATTTCAAGAAGGACGACACCAAAACTGTACACATCAGACTTGATTGTCAATTGACCGGTCATTGCATATTCAGGTGCACAGTAACCATATGTGCCCATAACCCTTGTTGAGACATGGCTCTTGTCACCAATGGGGCCCTGTCTTGCAAGTCCAAAATCAGAGAGCTTTGGGTTGAAGTCTTCATCAAGTAATATGTTTGATGCCTTGAAATCACGGTAGATAACCTGAGGGTTAGCCTGATCATGCAAGTATTCTAAACCTTTGGCTGCACCTCCGGCTATCTTCATCCTCACCTCCCACTCTAAAGGCTTTTTATCTGGGGGCAAGTCTGCAATTGGATCAGATATATTTTCTGATCAGAATCATGAAATATAATGATCAACATCTTTAATGAAATGCCAGAATATTTGCAAGTAATGATGAATCTCTAGTGCACCATAGCTTCAGAGATTTCTGAAGAGCAAGTGAAATCTATAAGAATGAACTATCAAATCATTGAGATATAAAACTGCGATTATAGATGTTTCTGGTAGAAGCTGAACACTATCAAACTGAGTCGGAGACCAATCTTATGGATGGACATAGACATGCCAGACACAAGACTGTGAAGCATACCAAGAAGGTGGTCCTCCAAACAGCCCAATGGCATGTATTCATATACCAAAAGCCGCTGGTCGCCTTCTGCACAATATCCAATAAGGTTAACCAGATGTGGATGGTGAAGCGAGATCAACATTAAGACTTCAACGAGAAACTCCCTGTTGCCCTGCAGCCCATTTCGATCAAGTTGCTTCACAGCCACAACCTGGGTACACGCAACCATAGGTTATTCATATTTGCCTATGCTGGTTCAAAATTGTGCTCAAAACTTCATTAACTCAGTGAATTTCCCAACTCATTCCTTGGTACAATTCACTTTTCTATCAGTAAATTGATCAGGCTTTCAAGCCATATGATAGAAATGCACGTAGTCCACATAACATCCAATAATTTTTTTCAAATGCAAATCAAAGGAATGAGGGAAACATGAAGATAGAAGGAATAACAATACTTGACTCGTGTTCTTGAATACCCCCTTGTAGACTCTTCCAAAACCTCCTTCACCCAATAGACAATCAGCTCTGAAGTTATTTGTGGCTGCTGCTAGCTCTTGAAACCTAAAAACTCTTGCTGTAATGTTTCCGCTTCCGATCTTTAAGATTTCATCAGATATCCACTTGTGCCTGAAACTGTCTGCACAACCACTCTTTCAGTACAACTACTTGCCAATATAACATACATCAAAGATCAAAAACAGGAGTCTAACCAGAAAACGAGCTTAATTTTGAAGTGTCAATATAAAACATATCTTTTGGCAAATTATTTCTCGATCTCACAAGAAGAATGTTACGGTTAAGATCAAGCCGGAATTCATCCGATCATGCAGTTAGTCACGTCAAATCTTTCATAAGCAAATTCTCAACATCAAACATATAAAATATGGATTTGATAGATTTTAGGAGAAAAAGAGCAAGGGTCTGGAAACAGCAATTACAGTGCACAATGAACTCTTTTTTAGATATAGTTGATGACCACATCACCATGAATACACAAGCATATGGAGGGGAACTTGACGAAGGTGAATTAAAACAGGATTGGCCCGGTTACCAGATTTGAATGAAGCATTGTTAACAAGTGTTGTTATTGGAAGGCCTTCTCCCATCTCGCGGCAGCTCTTCACACGCCTGCATTCTTTAGATTTGAAACAAGCAAAGCAGTTCATATTCCCCGGTCTTTCTTGCCAATTCGTTTGCATGACCAACTTCACCTTGTTTCTATCATCTGTGGTCTTTGATGGCGAAATTCAGTTTCACAAGCGAAAGCATAAAAAAAATAAAATGCTCTAACCTAAAAGCCGAGAGAGAGAGAGATGAATGTTTTGATTGCCCACAATTCTGGTTTCACAGATAAAAGACAGATAACGATCAAAATGCAAAAACAGAATCCAACTCTCGGGGCGGGGGGGGAGAGAGAGAGAGAGAGAGAGAGAGAGAGAGAGAGAGAGAGAGAGAGAGAGAGAGAGAGAGATGAATGTTTTGATTGCCCACAGTTCTGGTTTCACAGATAAGAGACAGATCACGATCAAAATGCGAAAACAGAACCGAACTCTTGGGAGGGAGAGAGAGAGAGCAACGGAAGATGCTGGAGCTGCTGTTTTTTTTTTTGTGAGAGAGGAGTAACTCGCGGCATTTGCTTTGCTTTGAATTCAACCAAACAAACGGCAGCGGACTTTATGGACAGAAATTCTCTCTCTCTCTCACACACACCAGCATTGGAACGTGAGAGGACATGAATGTGCTCGGCATTTTGGCTTCTTTCTTATTATATCGCAACCTTTTCTCTTTTCCTTTGGTTGTGTTTGACCAAGTTAAAGATATGAATGGAACTGCCAAGATTTTAGGCACTAATTTCGTTGGATTTTGCCCTACTCTTCTCTCCGTTATGTTAGAATTTCAGATTCTACACGTTGCCAACCTTTCCCCCGTCGTGTTACAACTGAAACGTCGAGACGCCAGCCTCTTATTTTCATTTACATTCGCAAGCTCGGGTTAGACCGACTCTGCTCTTACCAAATATGAATGTCTTGCTGACCTTCACCTTAAAACTTGTAGGTTGTTTCGAGTCAACCTAGTTGGGTGATAATGAAGATGATCCTCTCTTTCCATCCTACCGAACCAATCTCCAACATGCATATCGATCCTCGGGTTGCGAATGAATTGGGTTTGACCTACATCAAGTTCTCGCAGAATATGTTAGGGCCAGGGTTTGATGTGGGTAGAACTAGACTCATTGGTTTATCTGGGCCAGTGATATGAAACTTGAGTTGAGAGAATTCAGGCACGCGTACTCATTTCCTTACACACACACATGGTCTGCCACACGATGGATATGACTCACCAAAGTGATAAAGACCGACTCACACACCACCAGTTAAGCATAAGTGAAAGATTTGAAGAAAATACTGGAAAACAACCGAATGAAAATTCCTTAAACCTGATCCTATTTATACTCAAGAAACGTGAGCTAGGTTTAACACATATTAACTTGCTATAAAGACTTCTCCTAGGAAATAAACAATCACATAGTAAAATGTTGATACATGCTCAACCGTCTATGAACTTGCTATAAAGACTTTTTTTCTTAAACCTGATCTTATTTATACTTAGGACAACCCCTGAGCTAGGTTTAAGGCATATTAACTTGCTATAAAGACTTCTCCTAGGAAATAGACAATCACCTAGTAAGGCTCAATCATCTATGAACTTGCTATAAAGACTTTCTTAGGAAATAAACCATCACCTAATAAAATGCTCATACAAGCTCAGTCATTTATGAACTTGCTATAAAGACTTTCCTAGGAAATAGACAATCTCTAGTAAAATATTGATACAAACTCAGTCATCTATGAGCTTGATTTTTGGTAATTGTTAAGGCCACTAAATACATATTAAATTCAAATTGTCTATCCTCAAAATGAGTCAACTAGAGCTGTTGATTTTAGGGGATGATGGGAATCTCTTAGCTAGTTTAAATGCGGCTTTACTCTTGAGTGACCTCCTGTTGGAATAAACAAACAACCTTGAGTTTGTTGAAGTCATTAATGTTGCATTCACCTAATAATATTTTGGTTCGAACCGGGTTGGGTTGCTAGTTTCACTTCGGGCACGAGTAAGAGGTCCCGTGTGTCCTTCTTACCAGGTTAGATTATTAGTGTATGGTCCTTGAGCCAACTGGAGTTGCTGATTTTAAGAGATGTTGAGAATCTCTTAGCTGGCTTAAATGTGGTTTTACTTTTGAGTGACTTCCTGCTTGAGTAAACAAACAACCTTGAATTTGCTGAAGTCATTAATGCTCCATTCACGAGCAATATTTTGGGTTCGAACCAGGTTGGGTTATTGGTTCTACCTCGGGAACGAGTAAGAGGTCCTTGATAGCGACCGGTGAGTCCTTCTGACCATGTTAGATCATTAGTGCATGGTCCTTCGTCATCAAGACCACAAAATATGATTATTATGGAGCTGGTTGCACTCTATCAAATTTGCAGCAGACTTGGATCAAGCTTGGGTTCATCAAGATTGATGAAATTTGAGGGGAATTAAACATATACAAAACAATAATTCATGGGGTAGGGTTTATATTATTCTTCTTATAGGATCTCTACATGATCTGTGTTTAAAATGTATACCCAATAGCACCCCAGTATGTGATGTTGTGGGTTTGGATCTAGATTTTGTACCTATAAAACCAAGCGTTGTTTGGAAGAGAAAACAATCACAAACCACAATTTACATGGTATGGAGAGAGGTTCTCCTCGTTCTCCTATGTCCACAGCCACTAAGAAAAAATCCATTATTTTGATAATCAATTTACGGGATGAAAACGTACAGCAAAACGATGCAATCCGATGACATACATTTAAAATGAAAATCCACTATTTTGATGATCAGTGGAAAATTACAAGAACCCTTTCAGGCTCGACACGAAGCACCGATAGTCTCGACTAGGGCTGGTAAAGGAGATGAACAAAGGAAATAACCCTTGTTCATGAATCAGCTCAAACAAACAAGAGTTAACAGGACTAGCTTGCCTCTATTTGAATAGGTGGTTTGTCATACTTAAGGAGCTACACTGGACTGAGCTGAGAGAGGGCTCTGTGAATACCTCTAAATAAAGTACCCTTACAGTCGAACCCGAACTATAAAAACCCAAACCAAACTTGAAATTTCGGTTCGGATTGGTTTGTCTTTTCAGTTAAACCCGAAGCCTGCTCACCCCTACCCTTACTTACCTAAAACCTTCATTTGTGAAAAGTTGAAATGGTGATGACCCTCCACTATAACTTTAAGTACCCCCAATCCAATTAACTTAGAGAGGCATCGAGTCGGTAAAATTTAAAGATACCATTCTCATGTTCAGCTCAGTCATACGAAAGGAACATTAACAAGCTGGGGACGAGCCAAGCTAGGAGCAGCTTGGTTCATTTCCCATCCCTAGGCTCGACCTGGATACTCATGTATAAAACCACCACTCAAGCAAGAATAATTTCATATGATTTATCTGATGACCTTTTCACCATGTCCAGCTGACATGGTTTTTGAACTATTTATATCTGTGATATCAGGACATGAAAAGGCATGAATGCACGACTCTGGAAACTGTTAAAATATAAGAACAAATAATAATTAGATGCAGACCGTGATATTTGAGTTGTTTCTGCATAGCAATGACGATTTCTTGTTCTGGTCACGTTCACTACTAAAATTTCAAAAATATAGTTTATCGAATAAGATGGAAAGAGATGTATTTATGGGTCGGATACAGGTCGGGGTACTAAGCAATTGACTTGCCGTTGATCAGCTGATGCTTGCTGTTACATTCAATCATTGAAAGGGGCTTCACCCTTGCTAATTTTTTGTACTGATTTAAACCTCCAACAGGTCTGGTTCAAGCCTTTAAATTTATGTCTCAAATTCTAGCAAGTTTTTGTACGAGACGTCTTCATTGTCTGGAAGCATATCAAGCTGAAATGTTCCAGCCAATTTTACATTGATCTGAGTGATCAAATTGAGTCTTTTAGGTGTGCTTCAATCCGCAAAAGCATCAGACAATGACTTAAGCATTGTGGAGACTACAATTTTTTAATTTCCCTTGATCGAACACATAAATACACATACATATATAAGTGTTGCCACTGAAATCAGATACCTTCAAATGATAGAGTTCCCGTTGTATGATAGAGTTTAGGGCACGTTCGAGGGTGCTGACCTCCATCTTCAAGATGATCAAGTATGTTGGATCCTTGGAAATCCGATTGAGCATATATTGACACAGATTGGTCATTATTGGGTACATAGAGGCTTTCTGGAGTTCTTCCTGAGTTTTTTTGAGCTGGTGTTGAGGTTCATGTGTGATTGTAGAAACTTCAGAAACAAGTAATGTTCAGGTCACCTCAAGGCAAAAGTCGGGTCGATCGTGCATTGCATGACAGGATCACATGGTTTTGGCGTATCTCCCCCAATATACCTCCGATTGATGCAATTTTGTTGAGTTAGAAATTAGACACACAAAACTACCCAATATATCAAAAATCAGCCGATTCCAATAAAAAATAGAATTTTGGTGATTTTTCTAATCTCGAGATTCTGTCGGTAACCTTGTTATAGGTCTCTTAACAGAGTCATATATTGACTAAGTTGGGTTGAAAGTGGCTCAGTTATGGCTATTCCTCGAGAAGGTATGCTCGGTCAACTAAGGTCTCAACCTTTCCTCAAGATCACAAATTAGTTTAGTCGAATTGGAAACTCAAGAAGGTATACTCGGTGAACTGAAGTCTCGAGTATCTTTGATAGGGTCCCTGATGGTTTTCATCGAACCTCAACTGTTGGAGCCTTGATTTGAGTGATTCTTATTCAGCCATAAAGTGGACACGATGGGATTTCTAGATATTCAAGAATCGGGAAAACTTGACTAGAAACAAAGTTTTGGCAAATTTTGAAACTTTGAGCATATTTTTGATACAATAATGGTTGTAGATTTGATTATGCAACCGAATGTAGAAAGACCAAACTCACAAAAGGAACACAATGACAAATGAAAAGAGGAATTGTTTTTCTTAAAAGCATAGGCTATGACTACTATAACTATGAAATAAAGGAAATAAACTGGTTAATTTGTTATGATTGATGTTCGATGAAGGTGGATAACCATCCCTATTTATAGTTGATGGTGGGCAAGTTATAAATCTTTTTTTACTATAGATCGGTTTGTCTAACTTCCGAAGTAGTTGCCTGCAATTCTTGTATAGTGGATGCGTACCTATCTTTGGAGAGGTGGATTAGTCATATTTGTTAAGCAGTTATTCTTTAGATCTCTTTGTAATTTTCAGCATCAATGCATGCCCTCCTACGATTTTTAGCCAAAAGATTTGTATTGAGGGTCTCCAAAAATTGAAATAAGTTTATCATTAGTAGGCAAGGTACTCGTATCCCCTTTTCCCTCTCTTTTTTTTATCAATCAAGTATAATGTTGGCTGATTTTTTAATTAGAGTACGATAGTATTGTAACTCAAGAAGTATGTTGTGAGTCAGTCTCAAACTCGGGAAGATAAGATCTACTAAATCTTTTCCTTCACAAAATGTTGGCTTCGCACTAAAGAAATTCTTTAGTGTGAAGCTAAGTACCGAGTTGGTTCAATCATCCGATGCCACTTTTCAATGAAGAGGTTGAATACTTGGAGTTTGAGTTTATTTTATTATTGTCTTGTTGCACTTCATCATCGTCGTCATGTTTGGTATTGTAATCACCTAATGATGCATGGTTTTTTATAGGTTGTCCATCCTTATCCCCTTATGAATTTTTGTTGTCATCATCTGTGATGGACTCATAATTGTTAGGAGTCCATGCATTTGCTTGTGGTGGTTTTCTAATATACAATGATAATATAGGTACACTCTTTAATAATTACAAACCTAATTAGTTGCATGTGTAAGCATATTGTCTATCTCATCATTTATGTATCCAATGGCATATACCTCAACTAGTTGTGGTAACATAATTATTGGTTGAGCGTTGATCAAGTTTCACTGAATTAGATAGACTATCGACCAATTGTTTTTTTGGTGGTCGTTGGGGATATGAGTAATACGAGAGGCTATATGAAGTAGATGCCTCATGAGCAAGTGTGCATGGACAACCAACCACATAATTATGTTAAATAGCTACCTTCTTAGTAAATGGGCTAGGGTAACTTACCAAATTGGCATAGTGGCAGTCACCAACAAATCAATGTAGTAGGTTGAATTATTGTGTGTAATGGTTGACCTTAATATAATATAGTATGGATAATTATCATTGGCTTGTAAGGTGATTGCTCTCCGAGTAGTTGGATTCGGGCAACCATGCTAATGTGTAGTATGAGATAAAACAACTTGCCTACTAGTTGGTTCAAACTCATCAAGATGGCTCATGTTGGTAATCATTTTGGACTCATCCATCAGTTGTAGGTCACCACTTTGTGAAGAGTTGATAGAAGATTGTTCACCATTATTGGCTTTCGATATAGAATACATCATTTTGACAATTCCTGGTTCATAGTCAAACTCATTAAGAACTAATTTGTTGTTAGTTATCACTCACAAATCTATAATTTTTTTGTCATCTAAAAAGTAATTGTGAGTCGATTGAAAATCATTGACAATCTTGTCAACAATTTGATTTTTTATTGTCTTGAAATTCGCTCCATGTCACCGACTCTATTTAATAGTTGGTGTTAAATCAGTAGCCCATTCAACAATTGACTTTGTGCTATCAACCTCATTTAGATCCACCAGTTTAGCATCAACCGAATATGCATGAATTGCTTGGCAACTTGGTTAAGACGAAACATTAGTTGGATTGGGAAGCTCACTTAGCTAAACATTTTGTACTTATAAGTTCTTTAACCGATGCTCTTGATACTAGTAAAACTAAGTTATCAACCAAATAAGCAATAAACACTTTCAATCTTTCTTGACAATCTTAAACTTAACGATTCTCTCCCTACTTGTTGGGTAAGGTAATCAACTGAGTAGGTCATTGGTTAAGGCAATCTTCATAAGATGAACAACCAATTCTCTAACATTTATCGATAATTGTTGGTCCCTGAGTATATGAGTATGTGCAATGTTTGGTATGTCTTGATATTTGTCGGTTGTCTCTCTAACTATTGCATAAGGCTAATTAGTTGAATAGCTAGTTGGTAAAGGCGATCGATCACTCTTCATAAGATAAACAACCAATCCACCAACTTGTTTGAGGAACAGTTCCTCCCCGAGTATCCAAGTAAGGGCAACCATTTGGTATGTACTGATCCATAACTAATCCATGAGGTCTCACTAGGCATGTCATTTTGTTGTTGTTGAAATACCTTCAAATAGCATAAAGATCACGCTATTTGAAGGAGTATGAGACATTCCCCAGGGTGCTAACCTCCGCTCTAAAGAGGAACAAGTATGTTGAAGTCCTTAAAAATCCAACTAAATGTATCTCAATGTAAATTGGTTGTTATCAGGTACATGGAGTCTTTGTGGAGCTCTCCCCGAGCTAGTGCTGAAGTTTGGGTTTGATTTGGATGGAAACCTTAGAAACAAATCACGTTTGAGTCACCTCGAAGTAGAAGTTAGGTTGGTTGCAGAATGTGTGATAAGGTCGCAAGATTTTGTTTATATCTCTCAATACACTTTCGATTGATGCGAATTTTAGTTCTTTGGAAACTAGACACGTAATCTAATGTATAAAATAACCAATCCCAATAAGAATTAAAATTTTGGTAATTTTTCCAATTTTGTGGGGATTCCTTTGGCAAACTGGTTATTGGCTTCCTAACTGGGTTAGTGGCTTGCCTTTGTCATAACTCCCTCATACAAACTCTGATTAGTGTGATTCTTGATTTCACAAAAAGAAGATATATATACTTTTCTAGTGGATCATAAATAAGCTAAGTGGGATTAGAAACATCTGAGTTATGACCATTCTATGAGAAGGTATGTTCGGTCAACTAAAGTCTTGGGTGTCTCTTATAGGGTCCGATGGTTTTCGTCGTACCTCAATCGTTGAAGCCCCGATTAGAGTGATTCTTATTTCACCAGAAAGCACACGGAAAGCTTTCTGGATGTTCATGAATAAAGAAAATCCATCAAGAAATATTTTTTTGATGAATTTTACAACTCTAGGTATATTTCTAATAAAGTGATGGTTGTAGGTTTGATTATGCATCTGAATGCAAAAAGACCAAACTTACAAAGAGAACAGAATGAAGAATGAAAAAAGGTCATTGTATTGACTCAAAGCATAGGCGATGACTATTATAACTAGGAAATAAAATAAATAAAGAGTTGTATTTTAAGTTTCTTATGCACTAGCTATGAGTAGCTTGATGTATGCTATGTTGTGTATAAGATTGGATGTCAACTTTGTTGTTGGTCTTATAAGTAGATATCAAAGTAATCCTAGTTGACAACATTAGATAGCTATGAAAAAGACTTTTAGATATCTTAAAGAAACAAAAAATTTAAAGTTATGCTTTCAAGTAGATGAACTGAAACTCAAATGTTAACTTTGTTGAGAGCAAAGATGACAACAAGTTAACCTTCGATCAAATATTCTTATTCAAAGGTATTATTTCTTAGGCTTTTAAGAAATAGGGTTGTATAACATTACATACACAAGAAACTGAGTATGTTGCTTATAGTATGGTTGTAATGATGGATAAGCCGCTTCATATGTAATTTGAAGTTGGAAATAGCCAACAAGTTAGTTGTCATCAATTATGACTATAGTGCAACAATAACTTTTATTAAGAGTAGAGTTGATAGCTCCAAAAGCAAGCATATAATGGTAAAATACCATTATATTCATGATATGCTTAAAAGGAATAAAATATCTATATCTTCTATGTCAATTAGTAATATGTTGGTTGACCCCTTCACAAAAGGCATGCCAAAAGATCTCTTTACAAAGCATGTTACACTCATAGGATTGAGATATGCCTTAAGTACTTTTTAGTGTGAAAACACACTGTAATGAAAATTATATAGGAAAGGCGTGTTTATTACATAAAACTATAAGTTATAATTTATTTACAACTAAAAATGACATAACTTAGAAAATCACAAAATAGTAGGAAAAACTAGTGTACCATAAATTGGCTCAAATGGCCAAGTGAGAGATGTGAGTTATCATGTGACCCTTTGAGGCCCAAATAAAATACAACAATAACTAAGCCTTTTCCCATACTAGATGAGGTCAGCTACATGGATTCTTTGTTTCCTCGGAGCTCTATCATGTGTCATGCTTGTAGTTAACTCAATATAAACTAAATCATTCTCTATAGTTTATTTTTAATATTTTTGTGGTCATCCTCTTCCCCTTTTAACATTTTTCATAATCTAGTTTTTCATATCTTCTTACGAGAGCATCCTTTAATCATCTTTCTATATGTACAAACCATCTTAAACAAATTTTCCTCATTTTATCCTCTATTGGAGCTACTCCTAATTTGTTTATAATAACCTCATTATATATACGACCTTTCCTTATGTGTCCACTCATCCATCTCAACATCTTCATTTCTGTCACAAATACCTTTTGTATTGATGATTAACTATCCAACACACAAAACCATAAAACATAGCAAGTTTAATTATTGCTCTATAATATTTACCTTTTAACTTTAATGATATCCTCTTATCACATAGAATACCCTGATGCCCCTCTCCATTTTAACCAACCGACATTAATTTTATGCGAATATCTCTATCATTTTTTTTTATTATAAAAATTGATCTTAAGTATTTAAAATTTTCCTTATGCGGGATGTAATGTATGACAATCTTAATTTCTATGTCCTCTGAAGTACCCAAAGGATCAAGCTTACATTCCATATATTTTGTCTTTGTTCGACTAAGTTGGAAGCCTTTACTTTCTAATGTTTCTCTGCATAGTTCTAATTTCCTATTAACTTTTTTATTAGACTCATCCACTAATACAATGTTATCTACAAATAACATACACCAAGGTACTTCATCTTGAATACGTTTTATTAACTCATCAATGATCAATATAAATAAATATATACTTAAAGTTGATCCCTTACATATAACCCAATATTAACTTCAAAGGAGTTTGTCATTCCTTCACGAGTCCTCACACATGTTTTTTGTACCATCATATATGTTTCGTATAAGATTTATGTATGTCAATGAGATACCTTTCTTTTCTAAGGTTCTCCAAAGAACATCTCTTGGCACCCTATCGTAAGTCTTTTCTAGATCAATAAATATCATGTAAAGTTTCTTATTTTTTGCTCTAAAATATTTCATAAGACATCTCAATAGGTGAATCGCTTCAATAGTAGATCTGTTAGGCATAAATCCGAATTGGTTCTCTATTGTATTCAATACTTGTCTTAACCTATGTTCGATAATTGTTTCCTATAATTTCATAGTGTGACTCATTAACTTGATACCTCGATAATTTGAACAATTCTAAATATCTCTCTTGTTTTTATATATGGGTATAAGTATACTCGCTCTCCATTCCTCGGGCATCTTTTAGGTTCTTTATATTTCATTAAATATTCTTTTGAGCCAAGTGAGCCCCACCTCTCCTATGATTTTTCATAATTTTATAGGAATATTGTCTGGTCCTAAAGATTTACCAACCTTCATATATTTAAGAGCCTTTGTGACTTCATTCTTTTGAATACGCTCATAGAAATTACGGTTTATATATTTTTCTGATTTGGCTAACTCTCCTAAGCTAATACTAACATCTATATTTTCATTAAAAAAACTTATAGAAATAAATTTTCTTTCTATTTTTGATATCATCATTCATTACTAAAATCTTCTTATCCTCATCTTTGATGCATTTAACAAAAGCAAGATCCTTGTTTTTCTAATATATAGCCTTAGCTATCCTAAAAATATCTCTTTCACCTTCTTTTGAGTTAAGATTTTTATATAAATCCTCTCAAATTTTGACTTTTGTTTCACTAATGATCTTTATTTTATTTTTTTGCTTTCTTATAACCCTTCCATGTTTCAGTAGTCTTCTTATCATAATGTAATTTGCAACATGCCTTCTTTACCTTGGTTTTATCTTGCACCACTTCACTCTACTACCAAACTTCTTTTTATGTCGGTATACCTTCCTTAGATTCACCTAATATATCTTTTATCACTTTTCTAATATATATAGTCATATTATTCCACATATTAGAAGGTGTACCTACATAATTTCATGCATCTCGTTGAAGAACTTTGCTTAAATATATTTTCTTTCTCACATTTGAAGTTTCACCATCTAGTCGGAATAACTTTATGCACTCTATTCTTCTTTGTCCACTTTTTTACTTAGAAATCTATTATTAAAAGTTGATGTTGAGTGAAGCATGATCTATTTTTTTTGTACAAACAAAATAATCAATTTATGTTTATGACAAACCATTGTTATAAGTAATTAAATGTTCAACTTGTTTTTTGAAAATTATATTGGCTATAAAGAGATCAAAAGGTATAGCAAAATTTAAAATCTCCCTACCTTCCTCATTTATATCCCCAAACAAATCATCTCGCTTTGTGAATTTATTTGAATTACCTTATCTAACTCCTCTCCAAAAGCTTTTTTTATACTATCTTCTAATCCTACTTAGGATGCATATGTATAAACTATATTTAAAGCCTCTACTCCTAACACTAATTTTATCATCATAATTTAGTGATCATATCATTTAATGTCTACTACACTATCCTTTAAATCTTTATTTATAATAATACAAACTCCATTTTCAGCCTTTACTTTCCGAAATACCAAAATTTAAAACATTTATTCTCAATCTCCTTTGTTTTTTCTCCAACCCACTTTGTCTCTTGTAAACATAGAATGTGAATCTTTCTCCAAATCATAGTATCTATCACCTCCATTAACTTGTCAGTCAATGTTTCAATATTCCAAGTACCAATACAAATCTTATTATCTATTACTAACTTTTTTATCCCTACATCCATCTATATTAAAAATATGGAGACCTTTGCTGTAGCTTGTTTACTATATTCGAACGATAATGTAGCGGGACTAACTTCTTTATCTATTATAGACGTAAAAATTTCACTCAAAGCTTATATAGAGACTTGAAGTAAACTTCTCAAATCTACTTTGCTTGCACAAGCGTGCCAGCTAGTTTTCAAAACTAGCGAAGTTTTGTAAATCAAACTTTTAGGCGATTGTGGCTAAGCAAGATCTTATCACCTTAGGCCTTCTTGAACCGACATTCAAAGGTCAGCCTAGGCGCTTTGAGAACTCATTGGTGTAGGTATGGTTCAAAATCCACATCAAGAAAATCCGAGAAAAACTTGATCAAACTTGTGCACTAGGTGTTTTGGAAGACAATTTATAGCAAGTTCTAAAAAACAAAAATTGGTTCTATTTTCAGACCTTATTTTTTATTTTCTTTCAGTATCTTTCAAGTTTCCAAAAATCATGAAAAATTCATGATAAATAGGAGCAAGTGTAAAGGGTTTGAAAATATTTTTGTTCTATTTTTAGAAGCTGTAATTTTTCAGAATTAAATGTAGAAAGTTTATCTTCTCAAACACTCAAGATTGCTCTATTATAGAAATATAGAGACTCACAAAAGAGTATGTATATGGGCGCATAGAGCTTCGATTTTGGTGAATTTAGTTTTGTAGAAAAGCTATCGATGTCAGATTTTCAATGAACTAAGTTTCACTCTATTTGAATCACTACACATAGAGTTATGCGATGATTACCTATACTCTATTGTAGGAAAAATAGTTTTGACAGAAATGATTATGGTTTTTCCTGATTTTACAAACTTATAATTACGTGGTTGTACAACCCTAAAATTCTTGAAAATTATATCAGATATGGGTTTGTATGTATAGATGAAGTATTTCAAATTTCATATCAATCAGAGCAAAAATGAAGAAAAGAAAATTAAAACATCATACATATACAGAGATGCTGAAAACAATTTTTCTATGTTTTTACAACATACGTGATGCAACTCACCCAAATTTAAATGGCATAATCACAGTAACCCAAAGTAAATTGCTGAAGAGAAATGAATGTAAATATGTATATTAGCTTAAGTATAGAGGGAGTTAGGAGTTATAGGAGTTTTATAGAATATAGAGAGGTAGAATCAAGAAAGCAAACAAGTAGAGTTCATAGGAAATGAAATTGACAGCATATCTACTTGCTATTATAACATGGGGGGAGACAAAGCTCTATTATTACAACCACTTCTTTTAACCGAATGTTAAGAGAATAATTAAGATTGAAATAGGGAAATAAATACTCACTTAGCAGCCCAAGAACTGGATTCACAATGGGGAATTCGACCACTTCTTTTCTTGAAACCACCCTTCTTCTTCCTTCCTTTTCTCTCTTCTCTCTTCTTTTCTCTCACTCTCTCTCTAATTTGCAACACTTCTCCTCTCTCTTCCCTCACATTTTGGCAAGTCCTTCTAAGTACTAGATGCTGAAAACATCCTCCCTTGGTCTCTATTTATAGGCCAAGGGGGGTCTTGCTAGACCCTTCCATGGGGCGGGGTTGGAGATGGGTCTTTTTGGCCCATTTCTTTGGTCCAATCCAAAGCCATCACATGGACTTTTGTTGTCTCTCTTGATCATGTGTTGAACCAATCCCATGTGGGTTGGTCCTTGGCTTAAACTAGGTGCACCTAGGCACGACTGGTTGGACTTAGGTGCCTCCAAATGCAATCGGCTAAGCTTGACTTCAACATGGTATTGCTTTGATTGAATTCCTTTGTGACTCATTCCATCTTCTCTTGGAGTAGCCTCTTACCTTGTTTGATATAAACTTGATTTGGCTCATGAGTTGGGGCGTCCTCGGATTGACCCTTGCATTTTCTTGGTTCTTCAAGATTGACTTGGCAAGGTATGGTCTTGTGCCTTTCTTCGAACCCATTGAATCAAGCCCAACCAAGGTGTCCTTGCATGCTCGAGCCATGTCTTCATGAAGCTTTTCCTTGATGAGTCCCATTGGTCCGATAATGTGGGCTTGGCCATGGCTAATTGCATGTCGTGGGTCTTCAAGTCCCGTTTTGTCTGGGTCCACCTAAGCACGTTTCCTGCTTGAGCCTGCTTTAACTGTTGCCTGAATCTTAAGCAGGAATGATTCATCTTCATTCCTTTTTATTCATGGTTTCAAATGTTTAAAACCATTTAATTTGAAATTATATTTGAAAATATTGAGTTTTATCAAAATCTTCAAATATTCTTTTGAAAACAATTGAGTTCCATTCTCAGTTTTTGCTTGTATGGACAACCTACTTTTCGTCCCGTGAGTTAGTCTTTACCGTTTCAACCACTTTAACCCTTTATTGGGTGTAGTGTATCAAACCACTTTAACCTTGGATGGGTGTAGGATATCAAACCACTTTAACCCTAGATGGGTGTAGGGTGTCAGACCACTTTAACCCTTGATGGGTATAGGGTCCTAGAGTAGGACTCTTCTCAATCGAGCAAGTTTTTGAGGCCTGATTTGGATTTGATTTGATTTCAAAAGGATTTTGATAAGTTTGATATTTAGCAAACATGCTTGAGTTTGGTTCCCAATGTCTCATTTATCTGAAGAAAATTGTTTGAAACCATCATTTCTTTAGATGAAATCATTTGAATAGGTAGAATGCTACCAATTTAGACTTGAGGGCAAAGCAATCATTTTTTGGCTCTTTGTCAAAATTTGATTTTTCTGAGAGAAGTGCAATTTACCTTTATTTTGAGGTTGTCACAAAATTTTGGTGCGAAAATGAGTTTGTTTGAGGTGTCTTTATTTGAAAACCCTTAAAAGACTCAAAACCGCGATTTTTTCTTAAAAAGGCAAAATTTCTAAAAGATCAAATTATTTTAAGAAAAATTTTGGGTGTTTACACCTACATACATCCATGATATAGGGAATGCAATTGATTCACTATATTTGGGTAAAGATGCAAAGGTCTTGTTTACTTTTCACAACATTTAGGCTCTACAGTGCATCCCTACAAGATAACGCCCCAACATAATGCTCATAATTTGTAGAATTCATGGTAGATAAGTCCGACAAAGTTTTATACTAGCTGTTGGAAGCCCAACACAATCCTCTTCCTTTATTCGGGCTTGGGATCGATCATGCAAGGGTGATCCCTTACATGGGCAGAGTTGAGGCATAGATAACATGCACTCAGAAAATCGGAGAAGAAAGGCCCTCTTCTTGTATTTTTTGAGATACACTTTTTGAAAAGATAAATGCGTTTTAACATAAATCATTTTGTTTTCACAAAGGTTTAATGTACATCTCAAAGAGAAATATAAAAAATAATTTTAACGAAAGGCACAGAGAGAAAATTACTGGGAATGAAAAAGCCAAAGTATGCTTGTTTATCGAATATAACAAGATATACAAAAGCTTCCCTATTGAAAACCCTTCATTGACAACCGTGCATCAATATCATCTTCCTCTTCTCTCTTCTCCTCTCTCTTCTTATTCTGTGGTTGTGCTCTCGGCTTCTATTGCAATCAGGCTGCTCAGGTACAGGTTTTCTCCATCAGGCCCACTTTGCACTGAAACATAATTCATATCCTACTCTTTGGAGGCAGTACAAGCAATCGGGAAGACGAATCTGTTGGTTGTGCAATAGTGCAGGAAATCTGCTTGTTAGCTAGGTCTTTTGACAGATTCCATCATTCTAATGTGCCTAGGGAGTCACAGAGCAGTAGATATGTTAGAAGCATATGAAAAGACCATGGTAGTGGCAGCTGGAGTGGGGATTTACTCTCCTTCCTAGTGCCCATCCTGGATATCGATTCTGATGGATAAATGTCCATACTAATATAATAAGCCAAGGAATCTGCAACCGTGGTGGACTATCTAGGCTTAAAATCACACACAGGACATCTTATGGTGTTATTAATGTTTTCACTAACTCATTACCGAGCAAACAAAATGAATTACTTTACACATCTGTGTCCACGACATGTTATGGTGTGATACAGTGACACGAGTCTATGTTCAGGTCAACTCTCTCACATGTTAGAGTGTCAACTTGTGTTATATAAAGAAACTTGTACAAAATTAGCATTCTCCGTATCAAGTTTGACACATTTACCTGATACAGTTGGGAAACAGCCTGCCAGGGTCAACTAAGCCATATCCACCTTGTCAATCCATTTAATTATGTTTTCTTTGTAGGTAGGTTTACTTTTTTCCTTGATATTGAAAGTTCTTCAAACCATGCTCAATTATGCCATTATTTAGGCTTATATCCTGCTATTTCTTAAAATAACTTAACTTCAAAAGACATTATAATTTCTTTCTACAATAACATTACATGTTTTAGTTGTTCACCACTCAACCTATTCAAACTCAATGGTGACATTAACGAATGCATGCATAAATGATACTTCCTTGTTATCTATTAAACCTTTCGTACGAGGGCCTATATGTGGCATCTGTAAGTCTTGATGGCTTTTGTCACTTAATGTTTTCATTGAACTTTTCGTGAAAAATACATTTACCATTTTCATGTCAGATGCCTACTTTCGGCATTTTCAGGCATTGCCATTCAACCTTTCTTGTTAAATGCCTACATCTCAGATGAAAAGATCAAATGTTAACGTTGATCCTCCCTGACCGAATGTTGACACAAGACATTCATGTTGAATGCTAATAATTTGCCATTCTCACCAAACCATTTAGTTCTATATGTCTCCTTCACCGAATGTTGACACCAGACCATCATGTAGTAGCAATATCTCACAAGGAGTGATCATCATGTACTAGCAATATCTCACAAGGAGTAATTGCTACTTACAAGTAGCGGATAGAAGCTATTGTCATGGGGTGCTTACAGTTGCCGCCACTAAAGGTAAGGAGCCTCCTTTTGCATCACACTACCATCGCAGAGTGGGGGCGAGGGTCAAGGTTATCATGCAAGTGCTTTGATAGCAATGCAACTACCACTCTATTCCCACGGGGCGGTTGTAGTAGGATGTGAGTGCTTTGTTGCTTCACTTTGTCAAAGACACAATCTTTGACGTAGCCCATAACCCATGTAGAAGTTGTCTTGCCTTGCTCGCTTTAAGACCTCCTTGTTGCGGCTTCTACATTTTCCTTACTAGTAAGGCTACCATCACGGGGGCTCCTTATTTATTACCACCCTTAGGCTGACTACTAAATTCATTGCCGCTCCGTGGGACTGCTACTATATGGTAAGGTAGCATGGAGTGCGGCTTACCGCATGTGGGAACTACAAAGAAAAGAGGGGGGGGGGGTTCACAAGCCGTAACTTATCTCTATAGTATCACAAGGCTGACGGCTCACAGGGCGGCTTATAGTAAAACAAAGACCCATTAACACAAAATAGAATGGCACCCAACAAGCATTGTAATGTAAGGCCGCCACCGCCCCGTGGGAGTCAGGCAAGCGTTGTCTCATGGGATTCAACCTGAAAGTGGTAAGGGATAAACACCGCTCCACTGTAAGGTTGGTTGCGTCCTTACTGCAGCAGTAAGCCCTGTCGGATTCCTCATCGGAAAGCTCTTCAAGAGACCTTTCTAATGGTATAAAATTCATGCTTAGGTTAATTCGATTGATAGTTCAAAATTATATATTTATATAAGTAGACAATCTTTCTGTTTCTATAAACTTTGTTAAACGAAACTTTAGTAATATATATATGTATGTATATCTTGATAGAGATTCAAAGTTTAGTATTTACAAAACATATGAAGAATTTATATATAATATTATGCATTGCATATTGTATATTTCATGTATACATGTTATGTAAATAACATGTACATTTTGGTATGGCTCATATGAGTACCAATATTAGATATATCACATATCTGATACATATCATCTCATATATCATAAAGAGTATCTTCCCCTTTATCCAAGAAGAGAGGAAGACTTGGATAACAAACCAATATTGAAGGTAATTCCAGCTAGAGACTTCTTGAAGAACAAGGAAGGTGATTGCCTAGCCCATTTGAAAACTTCTTCATAAAAAAGGCAAGTTGCCGACAGCTTCAAATTGGAAAGTTCACTCTATAAGATCAAGGGCATCTAACTTGAAGAGCTTCTCTCCCTTGGAAGTCAAGTTCCCATCTTTAAAGGGCCAATCCTTGTTGATTTGAAGGCTCTCCTATGTGGAATCGAGGCTCCATGCTCAAGAGAAGCCAATGTTGAAGAAGGCTCTCCCAAGCATCAGCAACGCCCCATCCTCCCATTCTTTGAGAGATCCGGCCAACGTGAAGATCAAATCCTCATCAAGTGTCTCGTTGAATCCATTGAGTGTTGCCCCTTTATTACCAATCTTTTGAGAAGTCAACAGAAATCCTCTTCCCCGACTCTCTTTTCTCGTCCCTCCATTCCCCTCTCTACCTTCTCTCTTCCTTTCTCTCTGAAGGAGAATTTCCGGTTCTTACCTTCTGTTTTCTGGGTCGCCGGAGTTTCAGTGAGCGCAACGGATGTTGAGGTCGCGAGGTTTCCACACGAGGGTTTTCTCAGACGACTATGAATCGATGAATCTGTGAGACTCTGTTAATCTGTAAAACTCTTTGTTTGAGTCTCTGTCTATTTCTCACTCATTTCACCTTGTAAGGGGTTGCCTTTTTATAGGCACCCGCTCCCCCGTCGTCTGGCATTCTCCTCTTGTGGCTTCCCTTGTCTGGGAGTGGTAACGGATGGCCGCTATCGGATTTTTCAGTAACGGCTGTCCGTTACATATCCAGCCTCTCCTTCCAGTCGTTACCCGAGCCGAGAATGGCCATTACATTGTAACATCTCCCACTTGGCCATTCGAGCCAAGTATATCGACATACTGGTTTTCCTCCCACTTTCCCGGAGTTTTACCTAATTATGTCGATCCCTGATTATTTTTCTACACAACAAATCATCCGTTGTATGGTTATTTACCTATACAACAACATATCTCAAACCCATGTTTCTAACATGTTTTGAGAAGAGTTCTTTTGTTATGCATTTGGTTAAGTGGTCTGCCAACATGTCTTCTGTTGGTATGTATGAGATGGATATTTCCTTTCTCATAACCATATCATGAACATAGTGGTATTTTACCATTATATGCTTGCTTTTTGAGCAATCTGCTCCACTCTTAATAAGAGTAATTGCTGTATTGTTATCGCAATAGATAACCACCGACTCATCTATTATTCCCAGCTTCAAATCACGTATGAAGCAGCTTATCCAGACAATACTTGTTGCAGCCATACAACAAGCAATATACTCAGCTTCCTGTGTATGTAATGCTACACAACCCTATTTCTTACATGCCCAAGAAACAACACCACCTCCAAATAAGAATATTTGTCCTGAGGTTGATTTGCTGTCATCTTTGCTCCTAGCAAAGTCAACGTCTGAGTATCCTACTACTTCTAATTCATTTGCTTGAAAACATAGTTTCAAGTCCTTTATTCCTTTCAGATATCTTAGAATCCTTTTTACAGCTATCCAATGCTGCCAACCTGGATTACTTTGATATCTACTGACAAGACCAACAGCAAAGCTGATATCAGGTCTTGTACACAACATAGCATACATCAAGCTGCCAACTGCTTGAGCATAAGGAACATTAGGCTTATCGTCTCCTTCACCGGGACAATCAGCCTTACTTAGTTTCACCCCTTTTGCAATAGGTGTATTTACAGATTTGCATTCACCCATTTTGAATTTCTTGAGGATATAGTCTATATATCTCTCTTGACTCAGGCATAAGAGTCTAGATCCTCTATCTCGAGAGATCTTTATACCCAGGATATAGGATGCTTCTCCTATATCTTTAATTTCGAACTTGGAGTTCAACCATAACTTGGTTTTGACAATCATTTCATTGTCATTTCCAGTCAACAATATGTCATCGACATACAAAGATAAGATGACAAAATGGCTCCCACTGTTCCAAACATAAACACAGTGATCAAGTTTGTTAGCCACAAACCCAAGTTCTATAATGGCATTTTGAAAAATCAAATACCATTGACGAGGTGACTGTTTTAGGCCATATAGGGATTTTTTCAACCTATACACTTTATCTTCTTGGTCTTCAATCACAAATCCTTCGGGTTGCTGCATGTATATGATTTCTTCTAGATCGCCATTTAGAAAGGCGGTCTTCATATCTAACTGATGTAAATTCAAATCATAATATGCAGATATTGCCAGGATTATATGTATGGATGCAAATTTCGCAACTGGGGAATATGTCTTAATATAGTCTATCCATTCCTTTTGTGAAAATCCCTTTGCAACCAACCTCACTTTAAACTTGTCGATTGTACCATCAACCTTATATTTCTTTTTCAGAACCCATTTACAACCTATAACTTTTCTTTCTTTTGGCAAATCAGCCAATTCCCAGACTTGGTTTTTCTCAATGGATTCAATTTTCTCATCCATGACTTTCTCCCAGTCTGTTGCTTCTGATGAATTTATTGCTTGCTGATAAGTCAAGTTATCAGTTAATTCATCTAAATCTACCGAATTACACACTTCTTCTGAAAGATAAGTATGATAATCCCTTAAATAGGATGGAGTGACTCTTGGTCTCTTATGTCCAATTAAGGTATCGGTAGTTTCAGGAAGTTCTTCTATGGGCTCAAAAGATGATTGGTCAAAGTCTACCAAATCATCAACATACTCTTCATTGTTTTCCAAGATGTCATTCTTAGAATCTTCTAAGAATTCAACATCTCTACTTTCAATGAGTCCTTGGTCCTTATGATAGAACCGATATCCTTTTGAACCTTTTGGATATCCAATAAATATACACCTCAAGGACCTACTGTCTAGTTTATCTCTAGATTGTTCAAGGATCTTAACATGTGCAATTGATCCCCATCCCCTGAGATGACCTAGGTTGGGTTTTCTCCCAAACCACATCTCATATGGTGTAGTGAACACAGCTTTACATGGTACTCTATTGTGCACGTAAACAGTTGTGCTTACCGCTTCTCCCCAAAAGACCCTTGGTAGAGAGGCATCAATAATCATAGACCTTGTCATATTCAATAAGGTTCTATTGTATCTTTCAGCTACACCATTTTGTTGAGGTGTTCTAGGCATTGTATTTTGTTTAGTAATACCAAAGTCTTTACAAAATTCTAAAAATTCTGCTGAGGTATACTCACTTCCTCTATCTGATCTCAAGACTTTGATAGTATACCCTAATTAATTTTTCACTTCTTATTTATATTCTTTAAATGCTTCAAGTGTCTGATTTATGTGCTAAAAGATATATATACATATATCTAGAGTAATCATCGATAAAGGTTATAAAGTAACCCTTTCCTCGATGTGTCTTTACTCTAAAAGGTCCACATAAATCTGTGTGAATAATCTCTAACAGGGTTGTTGCTCTTTTTGTTTTCTTGGGAAAGACTTTCCTTGTCATTTTTCCTTGTATGCAAGCTTCACATTTGTTGAAAGTCTTTTCCTCAAATTTGGGTAATAAGTCAAAGTTGGATAATTTCCTCAACTTTTCCAGACTTATATGCCCTAGGCATTTATGCCACATATTCACATCAACAAAAAGGACACTTTCAATATAAACAGAAGATTGATGATTTTCATTATCGGATAACTTGAATAGTCCATGTTCTACATCAAATTCTCTTGAGAACAAGATTCTCCCATGTTTTCCCACAGTCACCTTGTTAGGTACAAACCTAACTTCAAAACCTTTCTTTACTAAGGCAGGGACCGAGACCAGATTGCGCCTTATAGATGGCACAATTAACACATCGGTCAGTACAATTGGTTTGCCTTGTACAAATATCCTAAAGGATCCAATACCCAAAACATCGGAAAAAGTATTGTTTCCCATGTACACACGATGTTCTTCGGGTTGATATTCCTTTAGATCAATTGTCCCTTCCTTAGTTTTTGAGATGTGTCTTGTAGCTCCGGAGTCTATCCACCAACCTGTAACTGGGCGGTCCAAGTATAGGCATTCTGAAATTACACAGATTATGTCCTGCTTCTCCGATTGTCCGCGTTGTGGGTTATTTCCTCCACCTTTCTTGTTGCGGCAGTTCCTCTTGTAGTGCCTCATCTTTCTATAGTTGAAGCACTTGATCCGGGAAGTGGTTTCCTGTGATTTCTTAAAAGCTTGACCGCCTTTTTGGTTATTCTTGCCAAACTTTTTATTTAGTTTCTTTTTCTGGTTGTATTTGAAGCTAGATGCCAACTCATCCTAGACTACTAGTAGTTTTTCCCTTTTGTTTTTGAGCATGTGTTCTTGCTCAATTGCTAGCTTTAGGGGCAATTCTGAAAGGTTGATTTCAGGCCCTAACCTTAAGGCAGTGGTGACCACATTCCATGATGGAGGTAGACTGTTCAGTATAATTGATATCTGCATTGGTTCGGGGATGACTGATTTTGCTACAACTAATTCCTAGCCATTATCAGCATATGATTTACATGTTCTACTACATTTTCTCCTTCTTTCATTCTAAAGGAGTTGTATTTTTGTAGTAGCAACTGCACATGCAACTTTGCAGTTGTATCATACTTAGCTGTTAATGAGTCAAACAACTATTTTGGCAATCTCAAATTCTTCAAAGACTCTAATCAGGTCATCCTTCATATAAGTTAACATTACAGTTCTTGCTATGGTATCATCTTTTAGAAATGTTTTATACATTTCTATCTGTTGTTGATTTGCGTCTGGTGGTGGAGGACGCACTGTTTCCTTTAACACATACTCTACACCTTCTAGTGTTAGAGCTAACTCATAAAATCTGTAATTTTACTTATTTATCCCTTTTTGTATTTTTGTAAAAATCATAAGGACAAACTCATAAAATCACTATTTGGTATTTTTGTAAAATTCACAACTGATTAGGGTTAAAATCATAATTTTAACTCTCAGGGTGAATTTATAATTTTTCAAAAGGAACAGGGGTAAACCTGTCTTTTGACCTGAATGGCAGAAATGATATTTTCCAAACCGGGTTGGATAAAACTGTAAATTAACAGTCCCCAGTATTTTTGTAATTTTCAAAAAAGCCCAAGGGTAAACTTGTCCTTTTTTAGTGGCAATTTCGTAATAATCAGAAAACGACAGGGGGCTATTATGTCTTTCACTCTCAAAACTTGAGGCGGTTTTCTAAAACAGCCAGTGGTTTCAGAAAACCTCTGGTGGTTTTCGGTAAACCGACGGCAATTTTGAAAACTGCTGGTTTTCCCGCCGTGGTTTTCTGAAAACCGCATTTTTTTTATTTTTATTTATATCGCTTATAAACGCGAAAAATAAAAAACAGGTTTTACAAGTCTGGATTTTTCCAAAGAGAGAGAGAGAGAGAGGGGTTCGGCCGATGGCCGACCGTCGGCGTCGGCTGTCGGTTGTCGGGTTCTTCTTCTTCCAGGCATTCCAGCTGGCTGCACTTCGTCGCTTGCTGTTTCTATCTCGCCTTCGAGCTTTTTCTGGCTTCTCGTTGTTCTACCTTTTTGGGGCTTTCCTCCGGCCTGCCTCTGGCTCTGCCTTTTGGGGCTTTCTACCAGCCTGCCTCTGGATTTTTTTTTGGGGCTTTCCGCCGGTTTGCCTCTAGCTTTGCCTTTGGGCTTTCCGCCGGCCTGTCTCTGGCTTTTCCTTTGGGGCTTTCCGCCGGCCTGCCTCTGGCTTTTCCTTTGGGGCTTTCCGCCAGCTTGCCTCTGGCTTTGTGGCTTTCCGTCGGCTTGCCTCTAGCTTTGTCTTTGGGCTTTCCTCTGGCTGACCTCTGTCTTACCTATCCGACTGTCGATCACCGACTTCTCTCTCTTTTAAAAAAAAATTTCCTAACCCTCTTCTCTCTGTTTTTTTTTTTTTTTTTTGGAGGGAACCAGGCCCTGATACCACTGAAGGAGAATTTTCGGCTCTTACCTTCTGTTTTCTGGGACGCCGAAGTTTCAGTGAGCGCAATGGATGTTGAGGTCACGAGGTTTCCACACGAGGGTTTTCTCAGACGACTGTGAATCGGTGAATCTGTGAGACTCTATTAATCTGTAAAACTCTTTGTCTGAGTCTCTGTCTATTTCACACTCATTTCACCTTGTAAGGGGCTGCCTTTTTATAGGCACTCGCTCCCCCATTGTCTGGCATTCTCCTCTCGTGGCTTCCCTCGTCTGGGAGTGGTAACGGATGTCCGTTACTATCCATTACATATCCAGCCTCTCCTCAGGTAACGCCTGGATGGCCAGTCTAGCCGTTACCCGAGCCAAGAATGGCCATTACATTGTAACACTCTCTACTCTTCTCTCTCTCTGATGTATATTATCTGTTCTAGGGTGCTACAAGTCAATCATGTGGAGGCTTCATTGGCACCAATGAAGCGACGTTATCCATCTTGTGGCATGCCGAACCTAAAAATCAGTCTTTATGAGGTTGTGTAAAGCATTGCTCCATTTTTTTTTCAGGAACAACTCTCATCTTAGCATATCCATGATTAAATCCACTCTTTCTCTATAGTTTCTACTGATGAATATCCAATTTTAGCTAGCCAACCAGTTGCTCGAGCTTCGTGAGCCATGTGAGCCTTTCTTGAGAGAGTGAAACTAGCTAGACCTTGCTTGCTTATGTCCTAGCTCATTGAGTTGGTACAAGTATCAACTTGGCTCAAGTGATGAAATTGGAGAGGAACCCTGTGGTTTTTTACTTTTGACTTGAATTGGACTGTCTTGGATATGTATGTGTAGACAAGCTATCCTACCCAATGCCAGCTGATCTATCTCATGAATTTATTACCATTATATTTATGCTAGCTGATCTTATTTATAATGGTGATTGATGAGTTAACAAAACATGTACAAAAGATGTTTGTGACAAAAATGAAGATGTTGAGATGGATGAGTGGTCATACAAGAAAAGACCATATGCATAATGAGGTTATTAGAAATAAATCATGTGTGGTACCAATAGAGGATAAAATGAGAGAATATCATTTAAGGTGGTTTGGACTTATAGAAAGAATATCAAAAGAAGAACATATAAGAAGGTATGAAAAACAAGATTTTGAAAGTATTAAAAGAGGTAGAGGATGACCACAAAAGTGTTGGAAAGAAACAATAAAGAATGATCTAGCTTATTATGAGTTAACTGCTAACATGACACATGATAGGGCTATGTGGAAACAAAGAATCCATGTAGCCGACCCCATCTAGTATGAGAAAAGGCTCTGTTGTTCTTTGTTTGTTGTTGTTATTACAGTAATTAAATTAAGTATGGTAACTATCTTATTCGTTTCACACCAAAAACAAATTGTAAAAAATTGAAATACCCTTGACCTATAAAAGATTGTGTACCTACACAAAAGTCCGAACTTTCTATTACGGATTTGTTAGGTTAATATTCTTCGTCAATTGTCTTGTTCTTCCTCTACTCTTTGGAATTGATTTTCTCTAATTTCTCGATTCCAAGTCGAACTCCGCCCATGTAAGGGATCATCCTTGCATTGCTGGTCCCAAGCCCGGATAAAGGAGGAGGGTTGTGTTAGGCTTCCGACAGCCAGCATAAAACTTCGTCGAATTTTACAACATGGATTACAAAAATTATGAGCATTGCGTTGGGGCGTCCCCGCCTAGCGACGTGCTGCAGAGCTCGAATGCAGTAAGAAGTAAGCAAGGGCCACTACATTTTCGCCCGAATGTTGTGAATCAATTGCAGAGAGGGTTCCCACATCATGGACGGGTGTGGGTAAAGAAGTTAGTTCCGCTATATTGCCGCCCGAATGTAGTGAAAAATTTTCAGAGAGGGTCTCCGCATTTTGATTATGGACGAATGAGGGGGTAAGGAAGCTAGTCCTAGATAATAAGATTCGTATTGGTTCTTGGAATATTGGAACATTATCGGGTAAGCTAATGGAGGTGGTAGATACTATGATTCGGAGAAAGATTCATATTCTATGTTTACAAGAGACAAAATGGATTGGAGAAAAAGTAAAAGAGATAGAGGATACAGGTTTTAAATTATGGTACTCAGGTAAAGAAAAGGCTCGAAACGGAGTTGGTATTATCATAAATAAAGATTTAAAGGAGAGTGTAGTAGACATACAACGATATGGTGACCGAATCATGACATTGAAATTAGTGTTAGGAGCAGAGGTTTTGAATATAGTTTGTGCTTACGCACCCCAAGTAGGACTAGAAGATAGTATAAAGACAGTTTTTTGGGAAGAGTTAGATAAGGTGTTTCAAAAGATTCCACAAAGGGAGATGATTTGTTTAGGAGGAGATTTAAATGGACATGTCGGTAAAGAGGCATTAGGATATCAAGAGATTCATGGAAACTTTGGTTTTGGGGATATAAACGAGGAAGGTAGGGAGATTTTAAATTTTGCTATGTCATTTGATCTCTTTGTAGTCAATACAATCTTCAAAAAACGAGATGAACATTTAATTACTTATAAGAGTGGCTTATCACAAACACAAATTGATTACTTTATTTGTCGAAAAAAAGATAGAGCGTGTTGTAAAGATTGTAAGGTAATTCCAGGAGAAAGCTTAACCACCCAACATCGACTTTTAGTTATGGATTTACAAATAAAAAAGTGGACAAAGAAGAAAAGAGTGCATCGAGCTATTCAGACTAAATGGTGGAACCTCAAAAGCGAGAAAGAAGATATATTTAAACAGAAAGTCCTTCAAGGAGATGTTTGGAATTATGTTGGCACACCCTGTAATATGTGGAACAATATGGCTATACATATTAGGAAAGTGGTGAAAGATGTGTTAGGGGTATCTAAGGGAGGTGTACCGGCACAAAAAGAAGCTTGGTGGAGGAGTGAAGTAGTACAAAATAAAATCAAGGCAAAGAGGGCATGTTACAAATTATATTATGCTAAGAAAACTAGTGAAACTTTAGAAGCTTATAAGAAAGCAAAGAAGGAAGCGAAAAAGGCCGTTAGTGAAGCAAAAGCTAAGATTTGAGATGACTTATATAAAAAACTCAACTCAAAAGAGGGTGAAAGAGATATTTTTAGGATAGCTAGGGCTAGAGATAAGAAAACTAAAGATCTTAATTATGTTAGATGCATAAAAGACGAGGAGGAAAAAATTCTAGTGGCAAATGATGATATAAGAAACAGATAGAAAAACTATTTTTATAATCTTTTTAATGAAAATAAAGATGTTAGTATTAGTTTAGGAGATTTAGCCAAGTCAGAAAAGTATATAAACCACAATTTCTACCGACGTATTCAAAAGAATGAAGTCAAAGAGGCTCTTAAACATATGAAGAGTGGTAAATCGGTAGGACCAGATAATATTCCTATAGAAGTTTGGAAAATACTAGGAGAAATAGGAATCACTTGGCTCACAAGGCTATTTAATGAAATATGGAAAAACCAAAAGATGCCCGAGGAATAGAGAACAAGTACACTTATACCCATATATAAGAACAAGGGAGACATTCAAAATTGTGCGAATTATCGAGGTATCAAGTTAATGAGTCATACTATGAAATTATAGGAAAGAATTATCGAACGTAGGTTAAGACAAGTATCAAGTACAACACAGAACCAATTTGGATTTATGCTAGGCAGATCTACTATTGAAGCGATTCACCTTTTGAGACGTCTTATGGAACATTTTAGAGCAAAAAAGAAAGACCTTCACATGATATTTATTGATCTAGAAAAAGCTTATGATAGGGT
The DNA here is from genome assembly GCA_036023115.1 of Brasenia schreberi. Classification (NCBI taxonomy): domain Eukaryota; kingdom Viridiplantae; phylum Streptophyta; class Magnoliopsida; order Nymphaeales; family Cabombaceae; genus Brasenia; species Brasenia schreberi. Next base: position 6,636,639 of record JAYKKT010000076.1, on the reverse strand, counting down.
ACCGAGGGAGGTTCTTTGGAGAACTTTAGAAAAAAGAGGTATCCCATTGACATATATTAACCTTATAAGAGACATGTATGATGGTGCAAAAACATGTGTGAGGACTCATGAAGGAACGACAGACTTCTTTGAAGTTAATATTGGGTTACATCAAGGATCAACTTTAAGTCTATACTTATTTATAATGGTGATGGATGAGTTAACAAAACATATTCAAGATGAAGTACCTTGGTGTATGTTATTTGCAGATGACATTGTATTAGTGGAGGAGTCTAAGGAAAAAGTTAATAGAAAATTAGAACTATGGAGAGAAACATTAGAAAGCAAAGGCCTCCGACTTAGTAGAACAAAGACAGAATATATGGAATGTAAGTTTGATCATTTGGCTACTTCAGAGGACATAAAAATTAAAATTGGCAAACATTGCATTCCCCAAAAGGAAAGTTTTAAATACCTAGGGTCAATTTTTCAAAGTGATGGAAGAATTGATGGAGATGTTACACATAGAATTAATGCTGGTTGGTTAAAATGGAGAGGAGCATCAGGTATTCTTTGTGATAAGAAGATACCATTAAAATTAAAAGGTAAATATTATAGAGCAGCAATTAGGCCTGTCATGTTTTATGGTTCTGAGTGTTGGGCAGTTAATCATCAACATGTACAAAAGATGTCTGTGACAGAAATGAAGATGTTGAGATGGATGAGTGGTCATACAAGAAAAGACCGTATACTAAATGAGGTTATTAGAAACAAATTAGGAGTGGCACCAATAGAGGATAAAATGAGAGAACATCGTTTAAGATGGTTTGGACATATAGAACGAAGATCAGAAGAAGAACCTATAAGAAGGGTAGAAAAACTAAATTTGGAAAGTATTAAAAGAGGTAGAGGACGACCACAAAAGTGTTGGAAAGAAACAATAAAGAATGATCTAGCTTATTGGGAGTTAACTGCTAACATGCACATGATAGGGATGTGTGGAAACAAAGAATCCATGTAGCCGACCCCGTCTAGTATGGGAAAAGGCTTAGTTGTTGTTGTTGTTGTTGTTGTTGTCTCGATTCCAAGTCGAAACTGCACTTATTTAAGCCATAACCTTCCCACGGGAGTGAGATTTTCGGCTACTTTCAGCCGGAGCCATCTTTGAAGAGCTTTGGGTCTATTTTCAATATGCAGAAGTTCGAGTTTTGGTGGTTCTAATCATATCGCAATTGCAGTGAGAAACTATGCAAACTGCTTTGTCGTACACAACTATATCGGCCTGAACTCTAGTTAGTTTTATTTGGTTTGGAGCCTAGTGTTGTTCGACCAGAGAGAGCACTGGTAATTTTAACCATCCATATCTCACTTGCTTCTTATCAAAACCCTTTTAATTGGTATGCCGAAGTAAAGCTCTCGACAAGCTCTATCTAGCAGTTCAATTACCAAAGCGGGATCCAGATCAGTGCACATGGACTTCATAACATTAGGTTATCACAGAATTCGGCAATCCAGTAGGTGATCACAGAGGGGATAGGAGTGACACTCTGCTATTGTGTAGTACAACCGGATATTTGAGTTAGAGGAGATCCAGTTCCAAGAACAATCAGCCTCCATTTAGGAGGACAACTGGATTCAATTGGCTTTCCTTCCTAAAGGACAATGTAATTTTTTTTTAAAATTAAAAGGTTAAAGAATTCCTTTGAAACATAAAACAGTTTGAAAATTCATGAAAGGTATCAAATATCTGAAATTTTGAGATTTTTAAGTTCTAATGAGAAAAAGATGATCAAAGACATCCAATTTGGGTCCACGTTCATCATAGGAGATCCAATTTAAAGACCAAATCCAAGATGTCAAGGAATATGATTCAGGTTCGAGTCCAATTTGTTTCTTACAGTTTAGCATCACCACATATTTAGCTCATCCAGCTTACACTTTCGAGAAAAGTATCATTCAAATTGCCTCTTGTTTCTTACATTCTAGACCATATGTCATACTTGGGACTCTTAGCATATCAGATGGGAAATTGGAATCTACGTTGGTCCTGGTTCAATCAATCGATGGATCACTTCCAAATTACTGTTCCTCGTCATGATCTGCACGTTGTCTCAATTGGTCTTATAATGTCCTGCTTGCTAATTGTTTATCCTCTAAGATCTATAAAATTGTGCTGTACTTACCTTGAATTGATACTTGTGGATATGTATCTTCTAGTATGTAACCCTGTTAGGGATGTATATTCTTACTAGGGACGTGTTGATGGTGCTCATCCCGTGATTTACTACTTTATAGGTTGAATTGCTGGTAGAGACTTTGTTCAAGGTTTTATCGGGTTGATTTAACAAGATGATTAGATATGAGATGGAGCGGGATGGTTATTTGTTAGAAAAATATGTAAATTATATTCTTGGTTTATAGTTCTATAAAATATTTGCAAATTATATTAATCTTTTATCATTAAAATTTTGGGAGAAATATAGTCTCTATTTATGAATTCTTAGCATATCAAGCCTTAGGGCTCATGTGCCATGTTGAACGGGTCAGCATATGGCTGACCGAGGTAGGGCCTGCGGGCTCGAAATGTGCACTAATCAATATAGTCACAGCTACCATGGTTGGTCTTGAACCATCCCGACGGTTTGAATTATGACCAAACCAGGACAGAAATTGGTTGAAACTGGAACGAGCCAATTATAGTCTTAACATTAACTGATCCAACCGTTCCTCCTTCCATAGAACTGGAACCAGAACTACCAGCTCAAACCCTCAGTTATGGTTACATTTTACGAGTGTTTTCCAAATGGAACCAGAACAAGAACCAGCGGTTTCAAGCTGCAACACAAACTCGGTGGAACTCGGCTCCATTATAGTTCGTGGTTCTGAGCAAACTGGAACCATTAGTTTTGAACCACTGGCCACAGTATACCCGAAACAGTTTACCAACAAAATGGAAGGTTGTCATTAAACACATAGGAGTAGGCTTGGGCTAACCTATTTTCAACGCAAACACGAAATGATACGACATGAGTAGAACTCCAAAGATAAAATTGTCAATGATTTCAATCACGACATAGACATGAACCAATAATCTCCTTTCAATTGAATTGTGCTCGGGTTGACCTATATTTGACGTGAAAACAAAAATGACACGGCATGCCACACGAAATCACCAACCCCTACAAACAGATAACTTATCCAAAAGGAAGAAAGGAACAACTTATGTGACCGTTCTAGACCAGATTGAAACCCACCTTGTCCTAGATATTACTTGAATGACTAGCCAGAGTTGCACTCCAAGACAAAAAAAAATAACGATCCGTTCCGTTCTAATTTTCAACTTCATTTTGTGATTTACATATGAAAATAATGTCCACGATTCAGTTTGGGATCCTCATGAACCCGATCCATTTGGACACCGAGCTCCAGGATGGGTTATACTAGATCCAGTTCCTCTTTTGGGAGAATAAGGTATAAGCCGCAATTTTCAAGTCTTAATCGTGTCCATATCAAATCTGCATATTGGTTTTGAGCTGAAATAACATAAATTTCAAGTCGTTCACATGCACATTGAGGTAATTAATATTCTTCTAGAGGTCAAGCATTTGATACCCAGTGGTGTGCACCTCCTTTAATAATCTGTGCCTCCTAAAAAAGTTGCACAATATGCAATATGTTCTCTGAATTTAGTTGTCTGCTCTTTTTTTTTGGTTAAGCAAGCTGGATCCTAACCAGATCCAAATATAGAACTCGGCACCTTGAACAGGTTCTCTTGGGTTGACTGGTTAGCGAGTGAAGGGTTTTGATTTATTGATATTACCAACTACATGAAACCTAAGTCATCATTCATTCACTTCTTTAATGGAGATAATTGGCGAGTATAAATGGAAATTATGGTTAAATATAAAATAATACGGGGGCCAACTTCATTTGTATTTTCACGTATCATTCACCGCAACTAGCGAGAGAAGATCCAAGACCGAATGAGTTTGTGATGCCGTCCATTCCAGAATATGATAGATATCCTCTTGAAGGCAACAAAAGGGGCAACAAGAATCTAAAATTATCTTGTCCGGTATCTACTTTTCTCCATCACAGTCTTAATTGACGCCAATCGCGCTCGAACAGTGTGATTTAATAATGCTTTCGTTGCCATTTGAGCACTTCTTAGTCACCATCAGCGACGGAGCTATTCATGGTAAGGTGAGATGGCGACCGCATCCGGAATCAGAGACGATCGATATTACTGCTTTTGAAAAAAAATATTTAGACGCGTTACAAATAAACGTATACAGATAACAACTTATAATGAAAAGCTACAAGAGACAATACTGGAAGACATACCCTCTATAAATACCCAAGGGATTACAAATAAAGATAGGCGAATATAGCGAAAAGAAAGAAAGAAAGTCTTTCCTGAAAAATCCTCCTCAGGATAACCGTTAACCCATTCCACCTCTTCTTCTCTTCTTCATCTTTATATTTGTTTTGGCCCTCCTTTGTTCCGCTGCATCACTGCTACCGTCGACAACGAACCTTGGCAATAGAGATCAAAAGCCATGAGTGATATCAAGGCCCCGTTATACTAACAGGTAAAAAATAATAAAAAAGAGAGGAGAGAGAGCAACAAGACGTTTTTTCGACAAAAGGAAGAGGAAAAAAAAGCAACATACAGGCCGAAACAAACTAAGACCGGTGAAAGGGGAGTAGAGAGGGCCAAAGGAGAGCAAAAAGGCCCAAAGACAGAGCAGAGAGGCCCAAAGGCAGAACAGAGAAGCCCAAAGGCGGAGTAGAGGGAAGCACAACCTTTGCAAAAAGGCCCAAAGGCGAAACAGCAGAGCACCAAGGCCAATTGATAGCGGCAGAGTGCAGAGCCCTCTTCTCCTTCTCCTTCACAACCTCTCCCGTTGTATCTCTCTTCCCCTCTCTCTCCCATTGTACCTGTCTCTATCTCCCGTTGTATCCCTCTCCCTCTTTCTCTTTCCTTGCCTTTTCCCTCTCTCTCTCTTCTTGAAGTGTCGAAAACCACCTAGCGGTTTCTGAAAAATCATAGTTTTGGAAAACTATCTCGGATAGCGGACTGAAAAATTTGTTCTGTCCTTTGTTGTTTTTTATTTTTACAAACTGCTAATAGGTAAAATTATGAAAAAATCTAAATATTTTTAAAGTAAAAGATGGTTTTGCCCTTAATAGCTGAAAAGACAAAACTGTCCTTTGATAGGTTATGGATATTATGAAATATTAGCCTACAGAATTACACAATTGCCCTTAAAAGTGAGAATATTCATCGGGTTGCCACTAAGTCAAAAATGATTTTGCCCCAGATCTTTAAGTAGAATTATAGATCTTGACTCAAGGGCAAAATTATTGTTTTGTTCATGATTAGTTTCAAAAATTACTAGAAATACCATGGATAATTTTACTATTTTATCTTTATTCCTTTCAAAAAATTATCAAATTAGACATACAGATAAAATCAATGATTTACTCCTAAACTTTAGAGAAATCATAGTACCAAGAAATAAGAAAAAATTACAGTTTTGTCTCCATATTGATTCAGAAATAGAAAAATCAAGTTGAGAGTATTTCTAAATGAGTACCTAAGTATCATTTGAAAATACTTTTAGGTACTTGGAGATATTTCTAATTCAGTACATGAATATTTTTTACAAATCATGTTTTAGTGGTTTGCTATTCATTATCTAATATCTGTGTTCTATTGGTGGTTTCCTTTTTTAGATCGTCTTATTGTTATTTTTGCCAAACAATTAAAATAAACTCGAGAATTTGTATATTAGAGTTGATAAAAACAAAAAAGTTAAATGGTCTAAATTTCTAAATATGAAAAAGACATATCTTGCTGGCACTTACACTTTAAGGTATAGATTATGTTCTAAAGAAAATAGTTCCACCACCTACTCCAAATGCAATGGAAGGAGAAAAAGAAGTGTATAAAACATTCCTTAGAGATGAACAATACTCAGAATTATAATACTGACTTATATGGAGGATAACCTCATTAGGGTATTTGAGTAATATGAGACTACTAAAGAGTTGTTTGATTCTATAACAACTAAATATAATACTAAGGCTATGCAAATAGAACTTGTAAACCAAATGTTGATAATAGCAAAAGACTTAAAACTCCAATAAAATGAAAGAAAGAGATAATGTAATAGAACTTGTAAACCAAATGTTGATAATAGCAAAAGACTTAATCATAGCAAAATCAGTCATTCCTAAGGCTATGCAAATATCCACTATCCAAAATAGTCTTCCTCCGACATGAAACATTGTTGTCATAGCCCTTAGATTAGGAGTTGAACCAAATCTTTCTAAATTACCCTTTAAACTAGTAATTGAACAAGAACACATGAATAGAAATAAGAATGACAAATTGTTAGCTGCTCAAGATGAGATAGGGTTAAGATTAAGATCAAACAAGAATTTTGGCAAGAATAACAAGAAATGAGGTCAAACTTTAAGAAATCATAAGAAACTGCTTTTCAGGTCAAGTGCTTCAATTGTGAAAAATGGGAAACTATAAGTGGGATTGCCGCAACAAGAAGGATTAGGGGTGAAAACACCCAACAATACAACCAATCGAAAAAGTACAACATAATCTATGTAATTTCAGAATGTCTCTACATGAACCACCCAATATTTAGTTGATGAATTGATTAAAAAGTAGCGAGACATATCTCTAAGAGTAAGGAAGGGGCCATGAACCTAAAAGAATATAAATCAGGGAAATATAGGGTATATATAGAAAATAGCACATTTTCAAATGTCTTTGGAGTAAGGTCCTTTAGGATTCATGTACAAGAGATACCATTTGTTTTAACTGATATATTGATTTTTCCAACTATAATGTATAATTTGGTTTTCATCCCTGTCCTGGTTAATAAGGGTTTTAAAGTCATGTTTATCATTGGCAAAGTAATCGTAGAAAAGCATGGAAGAGTAACATGTTCAAGATTGTTTGATATTGAACAAGGATTGTTCAAGTTGAATATAAATAACTATTCTTCTACTTACATTGATAGTGTTTTAAATATAGATATGAATATATGACATAAACGCCTAGGACATATAAGTCTAAAAAAGTTGAGGAAGTTATCTGACTTTTACTTATTGCCAAGATTTTAGAAAATACCTTTGGTAAATATGAAGCCTGTATATAAGGGAAAATAACACAAAAAATATTTATCAAAGAAATAACAAGAGCAGCAACCCAGTTGAAAATCATTCATACTGATTTACATAGACCTTTTATAGTAAAATCACATCAAAAAAATATTTATTTTATAACCTTTATCAATGATTACTCAAGATATATATACTTATATCTCTTAGCACCTAAATCTTAGCACTTGAAACATTTAAAAAATATTAGTAGAAAGTTGAAAACTAACTAGGATATACAATTAAAGTTTTAAGATCAGATAAAGGTGGAGAGTATACTTCTAAAGAATTTTTAAAATTTTGCAAAGAATTTGGTATTATAAACAATGCCTAGGATACCTCAATAAAATGGTGTAGTAAAAAAATATAACAGGATCTTACTTAATATGACAAGGTCTATGTTAATAATTATTTCTCTACCAAGAGTATTTTGAGGAGAAGTAGTAAGTACAATTATATACACTCAATAGAGTACCGTAAAAAGTTTTATTCTCTATACTATATGAAATGTGGTTTGGGAGAAAACCAAATGTAGGTCATCTCAAGAGGTCGGGATCTATCACTCATGTAAATATCCTAGACCAATCTAGAGACAAGATAAACAATAGGTACTTGAGATGTATATTTATTAGATATCCTAAAGGCTCTAAAGGATATCGATTTTATCACAAGGACTATAAACTCATAAAAAGCAGGAATGTTGAATTCGTAGAGGATACTAAGAATGACATCCTTGAAAATGAAGATGAGTATGTCGATGATCTAGTAGATTTAGATCAATCATCATTTGAATCTATAAATGATCTTTTTGAACAAACCGAAACTTTAAGTGAACATAAAAGACTTAGGGTCACATCATCCTACTTAAAGTATTATCACACTCACCTTACAAAGGAAGTGTACAATTCGGTGGATATAGATGAGATGACCAATAACTTAACGTATCAGCAGGCTATTAAATCATCTGAATCAGTAGACTGGTAAAATACCATGATTGATAAAATTGAATCCATTAAGAAAACCAAGTATGGGAATTGACTAATATGCTTATAAAGGAAAGAAATTCATAGGTTGTAAATGAGTTTTAAAAAAGAAATATAAAGTCGATAGGTCTATCGATCAGTTTAAGGCGAAGTTGGTTGTAAAAGGATTTTCGCAAAAGTAGGAGATAGATTATATTGAGACATATTCTCCTGTTATGAAATTTGCATCCATAAGGATAATTTTGATAATTTTAACATATTATGATTTAGATTCATATCAGTTAGATGTAAAAACAACTTTTCTAAATGGTAATTTAGATGAAATCATATATATGCAACAACCAGATGGATATATTGTAAAGACCAAGAAGATAAAATATATAGATTGAAAAAATTCATATATGTCCTTAAACAATCACCTCATCAATGGTATTTGACTTTTCAAAATGTCATGATAAAACTTGGGTTTGTAGCTAATGAACTTGGTCACTATGTATATGTTTGGAACAGTAGGAGCCACTTTGTTATCTTATCATTATATGTAGATGACATATCGTTGACTGCGAATGACAATGGGATTATTGTCAAAATCAAGTCATGTTTAAACTCAAGGTTTGAAATGAAGAATATGGAGAAGTATCCTATATCTTGGGTATAAAGATTTTTGAAGACAAAAAATCTAAACTCTTATATCTAAGTCAGGAGAGAGATATTGTTTATATCCTTAAGAAATTTAAAATAGATGAATGCAAGTCTACATCTATAAATGTTACAAAAGGGGTCAAATTGAGTAATGTTAATCGTCAATGTGAGGGAGATGATAAGCCTAATGTTTTTTATGCACGAGTTGTTGGTAGCTTGATGTATGATATATTGTGTACAAGACCTGACATCAGTTTTGTTGTTGGTCTTGTGAGTAGATGTCAAAGTAATCTTGCTTGGCAACATTGAATAAATGGGAAAAGGATTGTAAGATATCTCAAAAGAACAAAAAGACTTGAAACTATATTTTCAAACAAATGAACTGAAAGTGATAGGATAATCAGATGTTGACTTTGTTGAGAGCAAAGATGATAGCAAATCAATCTCTACATAAATATTCTTATTTGGAGGTGGAGTTGTTTCTTGGGCTTATAAGAAATAGGGTTGTATAGCATTGCATATACAAGAGACTAAGTATGTGGTTTGTTGTATAACTGCAACAAGTGTCGTTTAGATAAATTGCTTCATACGTAATTTGAAGTTGGGCGTAACCAATGAGCCAACTAACATTTATTGTGACAATAGTGCAGCAATTACCTGACAACTCCTAAAGCAAGTATATAATGGTGAAATACCACTATGTTCATGATATGGTTATGAGAAAGGAAATATTCATCTCATATATACCAACTGATGATATGTCGGTAGAGCCCTTGTCTAAAGGCATAACAAAAGATCTTTTCTCAAAGTATGTTACAAACATGAGTTTGAGATATGTTTGATTGTTGTATAGGTAAGAAACCACACAATAGGTAATGATCGCAATAACAATTATACATGACATGACTTGGAAAATCCTACAAAAGTAGAACGTAAAATCATATCACTTGGGAAACCCTAAAGGAATATAAACCAGAAGAACATTGGGTATACATGAGAAATAATACTTTCTTAGATGTTCTTCGAATGGAGTTTTTTAGAGTATCTAATTGATGTATTAATTATATCATCAATAAGGCGCAACTTCGTTTCAGTTCATGTCTTGGTTAAGAAGGGTTTTAAAGTTAGGTTTGTCACTGGCAAGATAACTGTGAGGATGCATAGAAGGGTACCCTTTTCTCGATTGTTCAATGTTGAACAAAGATTGTTCAAATTCAATATAAATGATGATTGTTTTACTTATATTGATAGTGCCCTAAATATAAATGTAAATGCATGACATAAAAGCTTAGGGCATATAAGTCTAGAAAAGTTAAGGAAATTATCCATCTTTGACTTATTGTCCAATTTTCAATAAAACATTTTTAACAAGTGTGAAACCTTTGCAAAAGGGAAAATAACAATAAAAACATTTTTCAAAGGCATAATGAGGGCAATAACCCTATTATAAATCATTTACATTGATTTATGTAGACCCTTTAGGGTGAGATCTTATCATGTGAAGGTTTACTTTATAACCTTTATTCATGATTATTAAAGATATACCTACATATATCTCTTAGCATATAAATCTGAGACACTTTAAGTATTCAAAGAATATAAGTAGGTGGTTGAGAACCAACTAAAGCGTACTGTAACTACCCTAAAAAAATATTTTTCAAATAAATCAGGGCACATTTGAAAACCCATGATTTGAAAAGGTTCTCAAAATTTCATAAAATCCCAAGCATCAATTTTTAAAATAAAATGTTTTGGGAAATATTTTGAAGCCCTGGATTTGCAAACCAATTTGGATATTTTAAAATTTTTCAAAAAGGAAAGTAGGTTCATCCAAAACAGAGCGAAGCCCAAATCAGCAAGAGACGAGTTTTCCGGAGAGGATAAAAATGAAGTCAACATGGGCAAGCATATCCAAATCAATCAAGGAGTCGACTTAGGGCCATACCAAACCTAGCTGAACAAAACTCGATCCAAATCCCAAAGAGGTCAAGATTCCAACCCAATTCAAAGAAAGGATTCAATCAAGGATAAATTCAATTCAAAGATCCAAGACAAATCAGATCTTGGTCAAAGAAAGATGCATTCAAGACCAAACGAGACAAGGTTGATCCGATTAAAAGCAAGGCTAGACCCCATTCAATTCTCAAGTTCAAGTCAAATGGTCAAGCCAAAGAAAGCATCAAACCAAGTCACGGCTTCATCAAACCGGCCCAATGTAGCACATGAACAAGGTCACATTTAAGGGTATAAAGATGGTTAGGAGATTCAAGCTAAAGCACCTTACATAGGGCTGCCAAGGAAAGTCAAAAGGACTAAAACTCAAGCCAAGTCAAAAGAAGGGGCGAGTTAAGGCATCTCATGGACCGCACCTAGTCGGTTGGCTCAAACAAGGGTGGGCTCAACCACATTGGCTGCATCGTAGGTCACACCAGCCCACATGGGCTTAATCCTCATGCCCCACATGGCCCATGTGCAGCCGCAAATCTGGAAACTTCATTTGGATTAAGACCCAAATCAGGTATCCAATTAAAGCCCCAAAAATCGATCCATGGAAGGGCATAGAGCCCCCCTTAGAAAACTATAAATAGGGGGCTTGTGGTGCTAGTTTAGGAAAGGAAATCAAGGAGAGAATTCTAGCAATTACAGAGGGAAAGAAAGAGATAAAGAGAGAGAGAGGAGGAGAAGAAGGGAGGATCGTCTCCTATCCAAAGAGTTGTCAGCCACCAAGATTCATCCTCCCGATTCTTTCAGTCTTTAGGTTGATTCTTCCTTTCTCCCTTTCCATTCTTTTTTTAATAGTTTCAATTCTATTTAAGAGGGTTGTAATTAATGAGCTTATGACTTCATTTTGATGTAATATTTGAGGGGTTTTGCTACCTGATTTCTTTCATGCTTGTGGGTGCATTTTATATGTTTGGTTCATAGTTCTTTTTACCCCCAATATATATTATAATATCTTATACCCTCTAATTCACTCTACGCTTAAGCTATATTGATAATTTTCTTTGATTATTATATTTTCTCATGATTTAATTATTGTGGATAATTTTTAATGCGGACAGATACATCCATTAATTTTCTAAAACTGAAAAACTGTTTTATATATTCTACATGTTTGAAATTTGATACACTCAATCTACACACAAATCCATTGTATATAAAATTTATAAGAATTTTAGGATCATTTAAGGTCGTGAATAAAATTGGAAAATATCGAATGAAGTCGGAACAAAGTTTGTCAACATTGCACATCTTGTAATAGAGGTTGGTTAAAAGTCTCATAACTTTGTCTAAAGTACTCTAAATTACCTAAAAATAGTATCATTGGAAAACTGATATCCATAGCTTTCCAACAATACCAATTTAATAAAAATGCAGTGCCTATGTAATGAGATAAAGTTACTTATTTAATCATCTATGTCTCTATCATAGGTTCTATCCCGAATACCAAAGTAAGGGACTTACCCGATTTAATGATATGTTTACAATATCTAAAATCAAAACAAAAGTATTTCAAGAATCTTCACATCCTAAAATGCTTCATATACAATTTTTGAGGATTTCTTGAGATCCAAAGACTGCCAAAAAAATTAAAAAAACCAGTCTCTAAAAACAAAACCAGTTTTTGTTTTTCAAGATTGAGTTGGATTTTGGGTCAAGAAATAAACTCATAATTTTGCAAGTGTGTTTGAATTAAAATTTGGTTTTCAAAATATAGCGGATATTAAAATAACTTTCAAGTAACTAGATCGACCCTTGAGCATCAGTTCAAGAAGGTCTATAGTGAAAATAACTTACTTATCCACATTCGCTAAGAAGTCAGAAAACCAACTTTGCTAGTTTAAGTAAACTAGTTGGCATGATCATGCACGTGTATTTGCGAATTGAGTTTTAACTCTCTAAATAGGCTTTGAAATAAAATTCTCATTTACAGATTTGGCATGCTCGATGGGACTTGAGTCTTAGAAAATCTTTCTTGATTCGGTCTTGTTTTCAAAAATCAACTCAAGTTCAAAATCATGATTCTAAATTTCTTTATTTTTTTTAATCCTTTGTTTTGATCGATTATTTTTCAACTTCAAATAATGTCAAGTTCGGAGAGTTTCTAGAGGTGTCGAGTAGAGCCTCATGTTCTATAAGTCGATTTTATAAAAGAATTTCAAAATACTCTTTAAAAAATCGAGAGGATAGGATCACTTCCCTCAAGAGGGATATGAAAGAGTTAAGGATTGAGCTAAAAATCGCCGCATTAAGCCAAGAGGCCAATGTAGTGGAGTCTTGCTCATCCCACGGCAAACAAGCGAGGGCTCATAAGAGAGATCTCATCACTCCCGAAAATCCAAAATGACCTATAGATTTGAAGAAGAGGAACCAGTATATGAATCCTTCATGGTTAAGGATAGAAAGACCCTCTAACAACTGTTAAAGGGCTAATTAAAAGAGAAAAGAATATACTCACTATCTGATTTCTTGCCTTTTGATTATCAAACTAATAGTGATGATGAAATACTGAATTTTCAATAGTATGATGGAAATGGAGATCCTCGATCACATCTCCAACTCTTTTCTGTGAGGGCATATAAAAAAAAGAGGGATTCCTCCAATTGGATATACTGGTAACCTCATTCTCTAAAGGAGAATGCTTCAAAATAGTTGACTTCTTAGGATTTAACCCAATTCGCTACCTTTGAGCGTCTACGAATTGCTTTATGCAAAGGTTTTCCCATAACATGGAAGTCACACCTACTATCAACACTTTGAGAGACACAAAGCAATCCTCTAACGAGGATGCATACACATTCATCGTTAGATGGAGGTCACTCTTGGGCCAAGTCAAAGAGCCCATCTCTAAGGGATGCGCAGTAATGCTCAATCTTGAAAATTTTAAAACAAATTTAAAAGCTCTTCTCTCCCTACACAAGATTAATAACTTTCAAAAATTGATTAAAAAAGCTTTCCTCTTTGAAGTTAATTTGAAAAAATGAGTTTATAATGATCTATGGAAAGGAAAGAGCTTTCTTAAAAACAAGTTTGAAAAACCTGCGACATATAGGCCACATGCACCAAAAGGAGGAGTGAAAACTCAAAAAGTGATTAGTGTACGAGTAGAGCCGAGTTCTTCTGGACCCTCTAAGCCCTCTAGACAAGTCTTTTGCAAAAAATTAAAAAAAAAAAAGTTAAAAAAAGACAATACATGAATCTAGGACAACCACTCACAGAAGTCCTAGATATTCTATTGACACAAGTTTGTTGAGTCTTCCTTCGATCCTCGTAGGGGCACCCCCTAAAGAGAAATTCTAAGACCATTTTTGCAAGTATCATAGGCTTAAGAGCAATAATACAAATAAATAATTTTTTTTCAAGAATAAAATTGAAAACTTAATAGACCAGGGGAGGTTCCATATCTCGGAGGAACTGAAGCACCCTCAAGCAATTTTTAAAGAGCCCTCCCCGAACCACGCTAGTACAAGTGAGAATGATATAGAGTTATGCCTTTCTCCAATTCAAATTTGTAGGATTGATCATGCATTGCATATAGTTCATGCTACTTGCCATACACCACTCTCTCTCATAATAAAAAAAGACAAGAAGTAATGATCTAGAGAGCACTTAGAGTCTTGCCTCTACTTAGAGCCTTTGTGGAAATTCGAGGTACTAAAAGGCATCAAATTAGAGACAAGATAAGATCAAGCCTTAGGGAGAGTATAGGAGAGGTGACTAGTTCTGAAAGGATCTATCAACCCCGCATTTAGCTAAACAAGCAAGCAAAGAGGTGGTCGTTTTGTCCGCCACCCAGAAAGCATGCATCCCTAATGCATCTCATGATATGGATAAGGGTAAAAGTGTTGTGTTAACCCATATGACCTAGAACAACATTTATGAAAACTTTTCATAAATATGTTTATTTTAGAGTTGATACAAATATCACCTAAACATAAACAAATCTTAGAGGGAATCCTAGAAAAAGTCAAGGTTAACACCTCTATAACTCTTGAGTCTCTATCCTTCTTGGTCTCCCCTATCCTTGCCAAGGCTACAATTGTGTTCACCAAGAAGGAGTTAGAAAGACTCATAACAACCCATAACCAAGCTTTGCACATAGAGGTGGTATTGAATCACCACACTCAACAAGTGCTTGGTTGATGAGGGAGGAGGTCTAAATATCCTTCTTCTCCATATAGCCTTATGAATTGGAGTACTCGTATCTAAGCTTAAACTGAGTGCAATCATCATCACAAGATACGATGATAACTCATCCCACCCCATAGGCTCCATCGAGTTACCCATGGAAGTTGGTCTTATTTCACATGTAAGGTTGTTCCATGTCTTAGATATAAAACCTTTACTACAACTTGTTGCTAGAGAGACCTTAGATATACTTCCTCTGAGTCATCCCTTCAACCTTTTACAAGTACCTAAAGATCCCATAGGATAACCAAGTCATTATAGTCTTTGGAGAAGACAACCCACATCTGAAGGAAATACAAACATTTCCTTGTCTATCAAGTGACCCATTGTGTGGCATGGAAAGGGTCATTGAAGAACCCAATCCACCCAAGTCATCCAACCCCAAACCTCTCATTCCCAAGATCGTTCATATCTTAGGGAAGCCCAAGTCGTCCAAACCACCTACTCCTAGGGTTGTGTGCATCCTAAGGGAGTCAAAGTCCTCCATTCCCAAAACTGTGCACCTCCTAGGCACACCCAAGAGAGTTCAAGTGTATAACCATAACATGGACGATACATTGTTCCAAGGCCACCCTCTTTACCAAAATTTTTATAAACTTAAAAAGCCTTGGAACATGTTATTGAACATGGGTATGCACCATATCAGGGTCTAAAAGCCAAGAACCAAGGAAGGGTGAAACCCATTCTACCCTTACCTAACCTGTGTCAACATGGTTTAGGGTACAACCCATCCATACCCCCTGAGCCACCACCTAAGACTACTTGGGTCAAGGGCACTCAAGAGCCAACTAAAATTGAAACCTATGGCCTAGACCTCTTATTTGGAGTCTAATTCATGGTGTTTTTTTTGTAGGCTTGATAGAATACCCCTCTTTTGAAAAAAATCCAAAAAAGGTATATATCTAGAAAAATAAAAAACAACTAGAAAACTCTCAAAATCCAAAAACATTTAAAAAATCTAAAAATCCCAAAAAAAAGTCTTTTATATTTTTCCTTCTAGCATTTGTTTAGAAAAAGCTAAAAAAATGAAAAAGCTAAAAATTTCAAAAATTATGGTTTTTAAAAACAGGTACAAACCCAAGAATCAATTTTGATAAAAGCCGTGTATATTCTCAAACCCAACTTGGGTCCCTCTCTTGTAAATAATCCTCTTATCCATAACCATTCTCTTGTGCATAATACTTCTCCATAAACCAAAGCACTTGAGAGTGTTCAAAGCAAGGAGTAAGATCCTTTCATCTATGAGGATGATCAAGCCTTAAAGCTACTTAAATTCCATAAAATCCATAACTTGGAAAAACCTTAAAATTCTGTAGGAGGAGATTTTTTATAGGAAAATTTAGAAAGTGAGTCTAACCCTAAGTGTGTTAAAATAGGTACTTCTTTGCATGAGCATAAAAAGACATTATTCATTGCATTCTTGAAATCGTATATACATTTGTTTGCATGGACCTATGAAGATATGCTCAGTTTAGACCCTAGGATTATAGAGCATCACTTGCCTCTAGAACCAAATGTCAAACCCGTTAAACAAAAGCTTAGAAAAATCCATCCCAATGTTCACTTCCAAGTCGAAGAGGGTTTAGAAGATCTTTTAAAGTTAGATTTATAAAAGCTATTACCTATTCTGAATGGCTTTAAAATATTATTGTTGTTAGAAAATCCAATGGAAAAATTCCTATTTGCATTGATTTTATAAACTTGAACAAAATCACTCCAAAAGATATAAACATTGATTTGATAGTGGATAGCACTGCAAATCATGAAATGTTTTCTTTGATGAATGACTATTCGGGTTATAACCAAATTAAGTTAGCTCCAAAAGATCAAGCCAAAAATGTTTTTACTATACCTTGGGAAAAATATTGTTACATGCTTATGCCTTTCGGTTTGAAAAATATTAGTGCCACATACTAAAGAGTAATAACTATCATTTTTCATGATCAAATTCATGAGCTCTTGGAAGTATATGTGAATGATCTTTTGGTGAAATCAAAAACCCGATGCATACATATAGAATCCTTGCAAAAAGTTTTCAAAAGACTTAGGCTTTATAAAGTAAAACTAAACCCTCAAAAATATGTTTTTAGAGTCGAATCGGGAAAACTTTTAGGGTTCATGGTTAGCTAAAGGGGCATAGAGGTCGACCCCTCTAAGTGTCGAGCCATCATAGACATACCTCCACCCTCCAACTTAACCCAAGTTCGTAGCCTCCAGGATCAACTCCAAGTGATTACGAGATTTATCTCCAACTTAGCAATAAGATGTGAACCTTTCAATAAAATTTTGAGAAAGGGTGTGAAATTTGATTGGGATTCTGAATGCTAAAAAGCTTTTGAAAGATTAAAAACTTATTTGGTAAATCCTCTAATTTTAAAACCTCGAGAGTCAGAAAAATCTTTACTTTTGTATCTTTCCATTCATACGAATGCATTGGGTGCTTTGCTTGCTCAATATGAGGATGATAATCTTAAGGAGTATGTATTTACTATATTTCAAAAACTCTATTGGTATATGAAAGAAATTATTAGGCCATGAAGAAAACGTGTTTGGCCTTGGTATGGGCTTGCCAAAAGTTTAGACATTATTTCTTGGATCATAAAATTTGGATAGTGTCAAAACTTGACCCTATCAAGCACCTTTTTGAAAAACCTATCCTAACAGGTAGGATAGGTAAATGGCAACACCTTTTAATGGAGTATGATCTACAATTTCATCATCAAAACTTCATTAAGGGACAAGCCTTGGCCAATCATGTGGCTAAATTATCCCTTAAAGATGCATATCCCGTACTTAATGAAATGCCCGATAAAGGCATCTTGACAAATGAATTGAAATACCATGTTTTATCAAATTGTTCTAATGAAGATCAAGTATAGAAAATGTACTTTGATGGGATAAAGAATCAACAAGGAGCAGGGTAGGCATTATCCTCATATCTCCCCAAAGGGAGAAATCCCAATGTCATTCCGACTAGATTTTCCTTATTCCAATAATGTGGCTGAATATGAGACACTCATATAAGGCCTAAAAATTTTGAAAAATCTAGGAGAAGCATGTATTGAAATCTTTAGAGATTCTATGCTTATTATAAACAAGGTTTCAAAAATTTGACAAGTCAAAATGAAAAACTTGTTTCCTATCACGAATTGGCCACCAAGTTGGTTGATTCCTTCAAATCATGCACACACACTCACATAGGAAAAGAGGACAACACCATAGCTGATTTTCTCTCTTTACTTGGGTCATCTCTAAGGATCGACCCCACCTTGGGTGTTGGATCCCTAGAGATCCTCCACTAACCCATTCCATCCACCCATGATTTAGAGATTTGCCAAAATGATCAAAATCTAAATGAAAAACCTTGGTTTCAAGACACTAAAAGCTTTTTGAAAAATAAAGGATTTCTCGAATTTGCTTCCTTTAAAGATAAGGCTTTTATTCAAAAAATCTCAACTCAATATGTGATTTTGGGAGGGGTTTTTTATAAAAAGAGTTTCACCAGCATCTTGTTGAGGTATGTCGACCATGATGAGGCTAAGATCATTATGCATGAGTTCCACGATGGGGAATGTGGGGGCTATGTCAATACAAATATGATGGCTACAAAAATACTTAGAGTAGGTTATTTTTGGTCCACTTTGAAACAAGATTGTTATAACCATATTAGGAAGTGTCATAAGTGTCAAGTGTATGGAAATGTCATTCACATTCCATCATCTGCATTACATTCCATCATGAGTCCATGGCCCTTCACCATGTGGACTTTTGATATCATTGGACCAATTTCACCCGCTGCATCCAATAGACACCAGGTTCATTTTAGGAGCCACTGAATATTTTTCTAGATGGATTGATGCTACCTCCTTGACAAATGTTCAAGGACATGTAGTGGCATTCATTAAGAAAAATATCTTAGCCCAATTTGGAGTACCAAGAGACCAAGTGTCGGATAATGACACCCCGTTTAAAAATAAAAAAAGTGGAGAAGTTATGTAAGACCTATGGCATTACTCAATATTTTTCATCACCCTACTATCCTTAAGGCAATAACCAAGTTGAAGCCACAAACAAAACTCTCATAAGCACCATTGAGAAAACTTTAGAGAATGGTAGAACATGGCATGAGAAGCTAGATGAAGCCTTATGGACTTATGACTTCCTTCCGCACTCCCACAAATGTCACACCATTTGAGTTGGTCTATGGTATAAATGTCATACTTCCTATTCATACCAAGTTACATTCATTTCATACATCTCCTGCGCTTGATTTACCCATAGAGACCCTACAACAAGCTAAGATGGCTGAGCTTGATCTATTAATAAAAAGAAATTCCTTGCCATGGAACATGCACACGTATACCAACAAAGAATAGCCTGACACTATGAAAAGCACATGAAAGCTCGCCACTTCAAAGTGAGAGACCTTGTTTTGAAAACCATCAACCATCATGACCTACATCTACTTTGTAAGTGGTAGCCCAAGTGGGATGGTCCCTATGTTATAAGAGGGGCAACTACAAATAATGCATATTGGTTGATTGATGAGGAAAGAAATTTAGTAGACCCTGTAAATGCCCAATATTTGAAAAAATATTATGCCTAGGGTCTATCCTCAATTCTTTTGAAATAATTTTTGAAAATTGATCTCCTTTGAATTTATTGAAAGAAGGACCAAAATTGACTATATGACCCTAAATTAAGAATTTTTGCTTCATGAAAAATAGAGTCTTCAAAATCATTTGATAACATTTCAAAAATCTTTTCCTTACAAAATGAGGCCTAATTCAAAACAACAAAAGATAGGTGCTATTAGGAAATGAGATATACTTTCTTGGATCGAGTATCTACAGGGATAAGTTGTTTCCCCCCACTTTATTTCTCTCCAAAAAGGAAAATTGGCAAAAATCAAAAAGAAAACAAACCTCTAAAAAAACTCTGCTAAGTAGTGAGTATTAAAACCTAAGTGAAGGGAAATATAAGAAATTGAAAATCCCTTTTGATGGAAACCAAAAGGAGTTCCCTTTTGAAATAAAAATTTTGAAAACCCGAAACATCAAATGAAAGAACATGAGGATCACCCTACTTCGGGCAGCCAGCCTTCATAGGCTTCTTCCCATTCTCTCAAGTCCCATGTATGGGTCTCTAAGCACCTACTTCACCCACTTCACTCCATGCATACATGCACCCACAAAAAGGGTCCTCCATGCATGGTTATCATAAGACTAGATATTCTCATTTCATGTCAAGTCTTATTTGGCTAAAATCTTCTCCTTTGTAAAAAGAAAAAAATCCAAGGAAAGATGCTATGGAACAAGGGAAAAATCTATACTCTCAAAGAAAATCTGAAAAGTAAATCAAAGGGGTGTTTTCTTCTTTGCTATTAACCAAATAAATTTAGGTTAGTACCAAAGAGGGGCATTTGTAAGCACCGTAAAAAATATATTTTTTAAATAAATCAGGGCACATTTGAAACCCATGATTTAAAAAGGTTCTCAAAATTTTATGAAATCTCAAGCATCAATTTTTAAAATAAATGTTTTGGAAAATATTTTGAAGTCGTGAATTTACAAACCAATTTAGATATTTTAAAAAATTTCAAAAAGGAAAGCAAGTCCATCCAAAACAGAGTGAAGTCTGAATTAGTAGGAGATGAGCTTTCAGGAGAGTGTAAAGATAAAGTCAATAAGGGAAAGTATATCCAAATCAAGCAAGGAGTTGACTTAGGGCGAGACCAAACCTAACTCAACAAAACTCAATTCAAATCCCAACCAAGTCAAGATTCCAACCCAATTCAAAGAAATAATTCAATCAAGGCTAAATCTAATTCAAAGATCAAAGACAAATCAGATCTTGGTCTAAGAAAGATGCATTCAAGTCCAAACGAGACAAGGTTGATTTGATTCAAAGCAAGGCCAAACCCCATTCAAGTCTTAAGTTCAAGTCAAATAGTCAAGCCCAAGAAAGTATCAAACCAAGTCACGGCTTCATCAAATTGGCCCAATGTAGCACATGAGCAAGGTCTCATTCAAGGGCATAAAGATAGCTAGGAGATTCAAGCCAAAGCACCTTACATAGGGCTGCCAAGGGAAGTCAAAGGGACCAAGACTCGAGCCAAGTCAAAAGAAGGGGGCAAGTTAAGGCATCTCATGGACCGCACTTAGCTGGTTGGCTCGACCAAGGGTGAGCTTGACCACATAGGTTGTACCATAGGTCACATCAACCCACATGGGCTCAAGGGGAACACTCCTCATGCCCTACATGGCCCATGTGCAACCACAAATCTGGAAACTTCATTTGGATCAAGATCCAAATCGGGTATCCTATTAAAGCCCCAAAAATCGATCCATAGAAGGGCTTAGAGTTGCCTCCCTTGAAAACTATAAATAGGAGGGTTGGGGTGCTGGTTTAGGAGAGGAAATCAAGGGAAGAATTATAGCAATTAGAGAGGGAAAGAAAGAGAGAGAGAGAGGATGAGAAGAAGGGAGGATCATCCCATATCCAAAGAGCCACCGGCAACCAAGCTTCATCCTCCCGATTCTTTCGGTCTTCAGGTCTATTGTTCCCTTCTCCCTTTCCATTCTTTTCTTAATCATTTCAAATCAATTTAAGAGGATTGTAATTAAGGAGCTTATAACTCTATTTTGATGTAATATTTGAGGGGTTATGCTGCCCGATTTCTTTCATACTTGTGAGTGCCTTCTATGTATTTGATTCATAGTTCCTTCTACCTCAATATACATTATAAGATCTCATACCCTCTAATCCTCTCTACGCTTAAGCTATATTGATAATTTTCTTTGATTATTATATTTCTCATGATTTAATTATTGTGGATGATGTTTTAATGCGGATGAATGCATCTATTAATTTTCTAAAACTAAAAATTGTTTTTTATATTCTACATATGTCTGATTGCTGATTGTTTTGGCCATACTATGTGATGAAATTTGATACACCCACTGCATATAAAATTTATAAGAATTTTAGGATCATTTAAAGTAGTGAATAAAATTAGAAAATAATTAATAAAGTCAAAACAGAGTCTGTCAACACTGTACATCTTGTAATAGAGGTTGGTTAAAAGTCTCATAGCTTTGTCTACAATGCTCCAAATTGCCTAAAAATAGTTTCATTAGAAAGTGATATCCATAGCTTTCGAACAATATCAATTTAATAAAAATTCAGTGCCTACATAATGAGATAAAGTCACTTATTTAATCATCTATGTCTCTATTACAAGTTCTATCCTGAATACCAGAGTAAGGGACTTACCAGATTTAATTCTACACATTCACATTGCCTAAAATCAAAACAAAAATATTCCAAGAATATCCACACCCTAAAATGCTTTAAAAAAAAATTTGAGGTTTTTTGGAGATTTGAAGACTGCAAAAAAATTAGGAAAATCGGTCTCTAAAAATAAAATCAGTTTTTGTTTTTCAGGATTGAGTTGGATTTTGGGTTACGAAATAAACTCACAATTTTGTAAGTGTGTTTGAATTGAAATTTGGTTTTCAAAATATATTGAATCTTAAAATGATTTTCAAGCGCCTAAGCCGACTCTTGAGCATTGGTTCAAGAAGGTCTACGATGAAAAGAACTTACTTATCCACATTTGCTAAGAAGTGAGAAAACCAACTTTGCTAGTTTAAGGAAACTAGTTAGCATGCTCGCACACTTGTATTTGCAAATTGAGTTTTAAGTCTCTATATAAGATTTTAAATAAATTTCTCATCTACACATACAATCAAAGCTTTAAGATCTTATCGAGGTGGAGAGTACATCTCTACAAAATTTTTAGAATTCTATAGAAACTTTGTTATTTGAAAACAAAATAGAATACCTAGAACAGCTCAACAGAATGATATAGCAGAAAGATGTAACAAAACCTTACTAAATATGACAAGGTCTATGTTAATAGATGTTTTTCAATCAAGAATATTTTAGGGAGAAGTTGTAAGTACAGTTGTATATATACTCAACAGAGTACCTTGTAAAGTTATATTTTGTACACTATATAAGATATGGTTTAAAAGAAAACTAAACCATGGTCATCTCAAGAGATGAGCATCTATCGCTCATGTGAAGATCTTTAATCAGTGTAGAGATAAGCTAGACAATATGTCCTTGAGATATGTATTTATTGGATATCCTAAAGGCTCCAAAGGATATCGGTTTTATTATAAGGATCATGGATTAATAGAAAGCATGTATGTTGAATTCTTAGAGGATACTAAGAATGATATTTTTGAGAATAAAGATTAATGTGTTAATGATTTAGTAGATCTTGATCCATCATAATTTGAATCCACAAATAAAAATGATCTTCCTAAACAAACCGAAACTTTAAGTAGGCATAAAAGACCTAGGATAACACCATCCTATTTAAAGGATTATCACACTTACCTTGCAAAAAAAGTATACAATTTCGTGGATTTAGATGACCTGACTAATAAGTTGTCATATCAATAAGCTATTAACTCATTTGAATCATCAGACTAAGAAAAAGTCATAGATAAAAAATTGAATCTATTGAGAAAAACTAAGTTTGGAAATTGGTTGATTTGTCAAAAGGAAGGAAAGTCATAGGCTGCAAATGGGTTTTGAAAAATAAATATAAAGTTGATGAGTCTATCAACAAGTTTAAGGCAAGGTTGGTTGCAAAGGAATTTTCGCAAAAAGATGAGATAAATTATGTTGAGACATACTCCCATGTTTCAAAATTTGCATCCATAAGGATAATTCTTGCAATATGAACATATTGTGATTTGAATTTACATCAGTTAGATGTAAAGACTGTTTCCTAAATGGAGATTTAGATGAAGGCATATATATACAATAGCTTGAAGGATACTGAGTTAAAGGCTAAGAAGATAAAATATATAGGTTCAAAAATCCCTATATGACCTTAAACAATCACCTCGTTAATGGTATTTGACTTTTAAAAATGCTATAGTTGACCTTGGGTTTTTGGCTGATGAACTTAACCACTGTGTATATATTTGGAACAATGGAAGTCACTTTGTCAAACTCTCGTTATATGTAGATGACATTTTATTGATTGGGAATGACAAGGAGATGATTGTCAAAACCAAGTCATGGTTAAACTCAAGGTTCAAAATGAAGAATATGGGAGAGGCATCTTATATTATGGGAATAAGGATTTCTCGAGACAAAGAATTTAAACTCTTATGCCTAAGCCAGGAGAGAGATATAAACTATATCCTCAAGAAGTTTAAAATGAGTGAATGGAAGCTTGCATCTTCACCCGTTACAAAAGGAGTAAAGTTGAGTAAGGTTTATTGTCCTGGAGAGAGGGATGACATGCCTACTGTTCCTTATGCACAAGTTATTGATAGCTTGATGTATGTTATATTGTGTACAAGACTTGATATCAGCTTTGTTGTTGGTCTTGTAAGTAGATATAAAAGTAATCTTAGTTGATAACATTAGATATTTGTGAAAAGGATTTTAAGATATCTTAAAAGAACAAAAGTGTTGAAACTATATTTTCAAGCAGATGAACTAAAAGTGGGTGGGTACTCATATGCTGACTTTGCTGGGAGCAAATATGACAATAAATCAACTTCGGGTCAAATATTCTTATTTGGAGGTGGAAATATTTCTTAGGCATGTAAGAAACATGGTTGTGTAGATTTACGTACACATGAAGTTGAGTATGTTGCTTGTTGTATGGATGCAACGAGTGTCATTTGGATAAGTCATTTCATACATGATTTGAAGTTGGATATAACCAACAAGCCGATTGTCATTTATTGTGACAACAATGCAATGATTATTATGGTTAAAAGTGGAGCTAATAACTCAAGAAATAAGCATATAATGATTAAGTACCACTATATTCATGATATGGTTATGAGAAAGAAAATATTTATCTCATATATGCTAATTGATGATATGTTGGTAGACCCCTTGATTAAATGCAAATAGAGGAACTTTTCTCAAAGCATGTTACAAACATGGGTTTGAGATATGTTTAATTGTTGTATAGGTAAGAAACTACATAACGAGTAATGATTACAACAACAATTATAGATGACATAACTTGAGAAACCCTACAAAAGTGGGAGGTAAAACCATTGTCATAAACCTTGGCTTGAATGCCCAAGTTGGAGGTGTAACGCAGAATGTGTATATCCAGATTTTGCCATTCTCTGTAGTAAATAAGGAAACATTATATACAAACATATATAGGATTAAACGTATATGTTACATATAAAATATATGTTATAGATAAATGTATACATATAATAGTTTCTAACAAAAAGCCCAAGCAAGGGAATACAGTAAGACGTAGCCAGAATCCCTCTATAAATACTGAACAGATTACACATAAAGATAGGCGAATAACGTGAAAAGAAAGAAAGACAGTGTTCCTTAAAAAATCTACCTGAGGGTAACCATTAACTCATTCCACCTTCTCTTCTAATCTTCTACAGGTCAAAAGCCATAATGCCAGACACCGACTGTATGGTGCTTTATGAAAATGATTGTTTTGAACCCAAATGAAGGAGAATGACAGATTTCTATGAAACTGATCTGCCTCTTACTTGATTCTAAAATAAAGACACTAAGAAATGGCGGTGGAGCCTGCAGATATGCTTGCAGATTCAATGTCTTTTATTTTCTTAGAAAAGTATTGCATGCCTCCCCAAGAATGCATTTTCCCTTGAAGGATGCATTTCAGGGGAAATAGTTTGCAATTTTGTGAGAAAGAGAGAGAGGCTTCATCTTTGACGACCCGCGAACGAGATATAGGTTTTCTAGGATAATAGCTCAAGCTACATGTTTGTTTCTCTTTTCTTGTCATGAAAATCATTGTTCTTTTATAGAACTATGCAGCTGAAGAGCCATGCTTTCTGGCTTTACAGTGCAACAGTTATAACCATTGCACCCACTCAAGGTGGAGGAGGTATAGCTATTTATAATGCCATATACGTGACGTTCATGAACATAATTAAGAAGCAAGACAAACGGAATTTCAAGGTGCAACACCTTTCATAAAAGGTTGCATATTTTATTTTGAAACACCCCGCCACACAACAATGAGAAATTTGTAGCCAAATATAAGTTTCAAACTTCTGACGGAGTCTGACAGGGGGGTAGAGTGGTTTAGAGCCGCTCCCCGCAACTCACATTTGCAAATCAAACGTTGGATAGTTGCAAGATGACACATCCCCATGACTCAATGCAACTTACCAAGTTTCTTGTTGAGCACTTATATCCCAATAAAAAAAAAGGTCACCGTAAGGTAAAACGTTCTTCCTTTTTTGGGTTCCATAACATGTAATATTGATTAATTTATATGAATAAGCACATTTACCATGAAAGTATATGTACCCAAAATATAAAGTCATGAGGAAGGGCATCGTTAATGGCATTTACTGCCACTTTCTCATCTTCTTGCAAGGCAAGTTGGGTTAGACGAACTTCTATTACTTATAACAACAAATGGTACCACGGAAATCGAACTCGTGACTTGTCTATGTCAAAGGTCCCAACACCTTGAATACAAATGGTATACCATTATGCATAAGCGATCATATTGGGCAAAGCTCTTCCTGTCACGGTCAAAGTTGATCTCTCCCGGATGTGTTGTCGTAGTCAATGAATGAATGGAGCTCTTGGTGGTTGTGAAGTGTGCTCGACCCTATGCGTGACGAGGATGGTTTAATTCTAAGAATTCTAAGTGTGCATCACGTGAATAAGGGTTATCTATGCCTAAGCTTCTGGCTTTTCTACACCCACTGCCGCAGCCACCACCTTCATTAATGCAAGGGAGAGGACGGCGAGAGAGGGAGAGGGAGGACAGCGTTAAGGCATGTGAGAGGCGTTGTCCGTTTGTGATATTTAAATCTTTTCTTTTCTGGTTGTTTTACCCCCCCAAACTACATATTTGTCTAACTTGCACGGTGCACCACAATCTCTCTCTCTCTCTCTCTCTCTCTCTCTCTCTCTCTCTCTCGATGGGCTGGCTCTGCAACTCGGCCTCTACATATTGACCACATGAACTCCCCCCGAAGGAGACATCTTTATTATTGGTACCCGGTGCCCACATTCCTTTTGGTATGAGTCCTCTCTCTCTCTCTCTCTCTAACGCAAATAGTCGTGCAATTTAGTCATGTGCTGTAAAAGGGATTGTGGCTGGAGAGTTTTTGGGTGGTTGTTGATGGAATGTTTATATTGTTAACTTTGGTTTACGTGTTCTTCTTCCGATATGTCTTCTGGTGTTCTTTCGGCATCGGGAGATCTTTTCCTGGTTGATTGGGTTCCTGAACGTCAATTGTGAAAGGAATATGCTGAGCAAGGTGTTCGCTTGAATTCGATATGGTAAACGTTTTCTCCTGGTCGAGGAAAAAGCTGAAGTCGATACTTGTTGGTAGTCATGATCATAGGCGATTTGGGATTCTTTTTCATCTTGTCCTTTCTGTCAGCGTTGCTCGTAATGGATCCGTTTGATTTTTAATGCTATCAAAATCTTGGTTGATCTCTATTTATTGAGTACTTCGTTTCATGCCACGTGTAACTTCAGTTTAGGGATCTGCTTTGAGAGTTTTTGGTTTTTTATGTTTATATTTCCGCTTCAGTGGATTTTTGGGGCTGAAGAATGCAGTCTGTCTTGTTATCTCTTTTTAATCTTTTATTATTGAGCATTTTTTACCGGAAGTCATCCCTGTGAATGATGTATTTGTTTTTATTGGATTGGTCCGCGTTTTGTTGTTCTTGTTTTTAAGTTTTATTCTGTCTACTCTGAATGATGTATTTTTGGGGCCGAAGATATTGTCTTTACTATTTTATTCAAGATTTTTTGGATATAAGTTGTCTATCGGTAAATTAATTTATATTCTAAATAGTTGATGGTTGTCCATTACTTGTTGATCAATTAATTTGTGCTCCTTTTTCTTCTGGTTTCTGCTGCCAACCTTTTTACTTTTATCATTTAAGAGATACCTTCTGTCGCTGGTTCTGGGCTTGGGCTTGTGGTTGTGCTCTTGTTTTCTTTAAATAAACTGATGAATTTTGTATCAATGACTTGGTTTCCCTCGATGAATGCTGAAAGAGGTTATTCTTGAACTCCCTTGTCCATGTTTGATGGATTTGTATTGATGAATTAGTTTCTCTTCAAGAATATTGAAAGAGGTAATTATTGAACCCTATTGCAAAATCCCTTTGGCTCAAGATTGATGTTTCAATGGGAGCTGATCCTTCTGTAAGTGTGTGCGTTCTATGTGCATTTGTGCAAGTTTTGGCATCCCAGAGTTCTATTGCTAATAAGTCCTGGTTTTGAAGCCTCTTGTTTGGTACTTCATATGTCATCCTTTGGTCAAAGATTTCCGAGTTTCTTTCTCTTGAACCTGCAGCATGATACACGATTTGGCTCTTGTACATAGTATCTAAGGTTCTTCCATGATGTGCAGGTTTGTGGAGACTTTCTGGAAGTTCTATTAGTTTCATTGATTTCTATGGGAGGAAATTTTGCAGCTTGTTACCAACTAGATTAGCCATCGCATCCTTTCATCTTTAGATGATGATCATAGCTAAATATCAAAACTGACAGTGGCAGTTCCCTTTTGTGTCTAGCTTTTGTAGTTTCAATTACATGATGTCAAGCCACCTTCAACCTAACTTTCCTGAAAACTAGTGTTTATTGAGCGGTTCTTTTCAAATTTTCTTGATCAGATACTCCCGAACTTCAGCCAAACTTGTGTCTCCTTTTTGCTCTAGCTTGATTCAATTCTTTCTTCATTTACACCGTTCATTTATGAATGTTTTTCAGTTGATGTCTCTTTTCCTACACTTTGTACTGGCTAACTCCGCTTGAAACCTTACTGATATTATGCATTCATGAGAGTCATCCACATTTTATTTATTTGATCCTAGAAGTTCCATTCTTTGTCTTTCATTTGTGGTTGATTTCCACAAATTTCAAGTTTTTGGTCACATATTTCAAATCCAGGTCAGCTTTGCAATTACAGGCAACTGTCTTCCTCTTGACGGCATTCTCCCTCTTGACATCTTTTGCTTTATTTTAGCATCTTGGTAAGTGGCATAGGCTTGAGTCAATCTTAGTGAGAAAGGAGCACAACTAATTTCTTTTGTGGATCGAATCTGTGTAAAATCTATTCTAGTTACTGGGGAGTATAGTTCGTACAGGAGAAGTTATGGAAAAGGGTGTTGTTCCTCCTCCCATCAGTATAGGAACCACAGGAACCATTGGTTCCTTGATGAGCAGAGAGCTGGAATCCATGAAAATAGTACAGAAAACAGCTCACCGTGAGAAGAAAAGCACACTAACCACTCCCGTCTCAGTTTTCTGTGGTACCACTCCTAAAAAGGTACAGTCAAGGAAAAGTTCACCGACAGAAAATGGTAGTGGCAGCAGCAGCAGCAGCAGCATTAACGACATCCAGTATTATAGCAATGTGGAACGCCAAAGCTCGCGTACCTCTCAGAAAGCACCCTCTAGTAACCTGCGTAAAACTGAACATCACTTACCCATTCTGAATTATGAGAGCAGCGCCATGGATAAGCACTACAGTAGAAAAAATATTGATAAGAAAGTTCCGGGTGTAGGGTGTTATATTGTGGAAGTGGTGGATGTGAAATGTGGCAGCATGGACAAGATCTGGTCGAGCCCGATTACGAGTGTTAAGAAGCTTGGATTCTCCAAGCTCTCTGATAGTGTTTAGTTGAAAGAAACAAAATGTGAAAAGGCAAACAAGTTGAGAGAAAAGGAAGTTGGAAAGCAATATGAATTCTGTGTTTTTTGCTATAGAATATTCGTTCAATTTTGATAATTCATGGCTGCATTCTACCTGAGTGTACTACGCAATTAAACCAAAGTGTGTAGCTTTGAAGCCATAGCAATTTCTCTTGTTCCTTTACAGTGGTTTCAGCACAAACCTGGAAGCAGATGGCCGATTGCTGTCAGATGCAGCTTACAAAATTCTGGCCTAAATCTTCACAACTTCTGTTTTATTTAAGTAGAGGGGTACTAATTTTAAGGCAGGATCAGGGATTCTGTTTTGTTTCTTTTCGAGATCTCTACTTGAGTTGCTGCATCTATTCATTCGTTACCTTCAGTAAGCCTTCACAGCCGGTAAAGAAGAATTTGTGAAGTGGTTTTGTGAATTTGGTGATAGATACTGAAATGTATTGAGTTTATGAAAGATGGAAGTTATATCCAAAATTGATGATCTGATGTTTTCGGGTTAGTGCATCCCAGTGTTGTCTGATGCGTATGGTATCGCTGGGCTCCACGATACGGGTGTATCGTATCGTATCGCCCGTATCGTATTTTAATATTAAAAAATATAAAAATTATTTAAAAACCAATAAAAATCCGAAAAAAAATGAAGAAAATTCTAGAAAAAATTGGTAATTGCTTTAAATTCATATAATGTAAAGTTTAGCACAGATTAAACATTCAACATTGAACAATTGCATCCAAAATTACATATTTTGAAACAAAAAATGAAATACATTTACATTTTACATATTGTAAATTTGTATCAGGATCATTAACTAAATAATCTTCATCTTCTCCTTGATGATGTTGTTGCACTTCAAATTAATTCATGCAATGTCTTTTTCGATTACGAGTGCATTTTCTTCGTCATCTTCTATAATCTACTCATCTAATATATCAAAATTAACAAAATGTTATCTTTGTACATGTAGTTGTCATATTTGCTAATTTTCATATGTGAGCAAAACAATGAGCTCCATTTCTTTGATTATTGAGTCTATGACACCTCAATAATGTGATATTATTACTTGATGATATCCTCTTTTTCTCTTACTGGAGATTAGCTTTTTAACTAATGCTTGAGCTCCATTTCTCACTTCATAAACTGAGTTAAGCCTCACACACGTTGATCATGTTCAACTCAATGGAAGTCATGTAAGGTGAACCCTAAAATATTGAAGTTGTGAAATCCCCACTCAATGAATCGAGAGAACCAAATGTTTTTAATTGTTTGTGATCTCATGAAATTAGAAATTGTTAGCAGAAATATACCTAAAAGTTGTAACAGAAAGGGAAATGATTTTGTCATAATTTTTATTTGTTCATACATTATTCTTGTTCAATAAATGAAATTATAAACCCAAATTACAAGTATATCAGAGGATGCCTTGAAGGAAAGTGAAGGGAGGAGAAGAGAGGGCAGAAACAACAACAATAACAACAACTAAGCCTTTTCCCATACTAGACGGGGTCGGCTACATGGATTCTTTGTTTCCACATATCCCTATCGTGTGCCATGTTAGCAGTTAACTCCCAATAAGCTAGATCATTCTTTATTGTTTCTTTCCAACACTTTTGTAGTCAATCCCCTACCTCTTTTAATACTTTCCAAATTTAGTTTTCTAACCTTCTTACAGGTTCTTCTTTTGATCTTTTTTCTATATGTCCAAACCATCTTAAACGATGTTCTCTCATTTTATCCTCTATTGGTGCCACTCCTAATTTATTTCTAATAACTTCATTATGTATACGGTCTTTTCTTGTATGACCACTCATCCATCTCAACATCTTCATTTCTGTCACAGACATCTTTTGTACATGTTGATGATTAACTGCCCAACACTCCAAACCATAAAACATGGCAGGCCTAATTCCTACTCTATAATATTTACCTTTTAATTTTAATGGTATCTTCTTATCACAAAGAATACCTGATGCTCCTCTCCATTTTAACCAACCAGCATTAATTCTATGTGTAACATCTCCATCAATTCTTCCATCACTTTGAAAAATTGACCCTAGGTATTTAAAACTTTCCTTTTGGGGAATGCAATGTGTGCTAATTTTAATTTCTATGTCCTTTGAAGTAACCAAATGATCAAACTTACATTCCATATATTATGTCTTGTTCTACTAAGTCGGAGGCCTTTGCTTTCTAATGTTTCTCTCCATAGTTCCAATTTTCTATTAACTTTTTCCTTAGACTCCTCCACTAATACAATGTCATCTGCAAATAACATACACCAAGGTACTTCATCTTGAATATGTTTTGTTAACTCATCCATCACCATTATAAATAAGTATGGACTTAAAGTTGATCCTTGATGTAACCCAATATTAACTTCAAAGAAGTTTGTCGTTCCTTCATGAGTCCTCACACATGTTTTTGCACCATCATACATGTCTCTTATAAGGTTAATATATGTCAATGGGATACCTCTTTTTTCCAAAGTTCTCCAAAGAACCTCCCTCGGTACTCTATCATAAGCTTTTTCTAGATCAATAAATATCATGTGAAGGTCTTTCTTTTTTGCTCTAAAATGTTCCATAAGACGTCTCAAAAGGTGAATCGCTTCAATAGTAGATCTGACTGGCATGAATCCAAATTGGTCTCTATTGTACTTGATACTTGTCTTAACCTACGTTCGATAATTCTTTTCCATAATTTCATAGTATGACTCATTAACTTGATACCTCGATAATTCACACAATTTTGAATGTCTCCTTTGTTCTTATATATGGGTGTAAGTGTACTTGCTCTCCATTCGTCGGGCATCTTTTGGTTTTTTCATATTTCATTAAATAGTCTTGTGAGCCAAGTGATTCCTATTTCTCCTAGTATTTTCCAAACTTCTATAGGAATATTATATGGTCCTATCGATTTACCACCTTTCATATGTTTAAGAGCCTCTTTGACTTCATTCTTTTGAATACGTTGGTAGAAATTGTGGTTTATATACTTTTCTGACTTGGCTAAATCTCCTAAACTAATACTAACATCTTTATTTTCATTAAATAGATTATAAAATTTCATCTATTTCTTATATCATCATTTGCCACTAGAATTTTTTCATCCTCGTCTTTTATGTATCTAACATAATTAAGATCTTTAGTTTTCTTATCTCTAGCCCTAGCTATCCTAAAAATATCTCTTTCACCCTATTTTGTAAGTTATTTGTAGAAGAGAGGGCAGAAACATGCAAAAAAAAAATTGAGCGTATCGCCCGTATCGTATCGTGGTTTCCCAGGATACGATACGTATGTATAACACTGGTGCATCCTGCGCAGAACTTGCCACTGCGTGGGGCATAGTGCCCCTTGAGGCATGCTACAGGGGTAAGTTTTTAACTCAAAACTTAAGCGCAGTGCCCATGTGGCCCAGGGTCCCCGGGGAGCGCTGGCAAGTGCATCCCCAAAAACCTGCGTCTGGATGGTACTGGTCGTGCGGCTGCAAACACACCTTTGAATAGTTTCAGCCGTTTGGACAAGTCCTCATGTAATGTATGATGGTTGTTGTGGAAGTTAGGTCGTAGGTACAGTTTTACATTTAACCTACAAAATTTGTAAGGCGCTAAGAAGTAGCTCTGCGCTTTATCAACCTGAAATGATCATAAAGATTACATTCTTAATTGCCTTATTGCCTCCCAATTCGCTAACAAATTGAACATGGTTGTCTGAATTTGTGGATGTTCAATATAGAGAAATATTTCAATTCTCTCCCAGTATGTCACAAGGAGAATGCAGAATTAGATGTCAGCAAAATCTTATCTGCAAGGTTATGCACTCTTCAAACAGCGATCAAAATTTTAAAGCAGGAGAGGCTCGCTTTTGTAGTCTTAAAATTGGTGCTTTGGTGGGCTGTCAATGTCAAATAAAGATGCCTCGCTTTCAGTCTAGGAGACTGACCACCTAATCCGCCATTGATGTTGATGAGAAGGAAAAGATGACTCCCATTTTGCCAAAACGCTCTACCTCCTACCCGGAGGAAGCTTAGGTGGGGAACCCCATCTCATGTACACATCGGTATAGAACTCTTGACCTGTTGTTAGAGAGCCAAGCCCTTAAACGTTGGGAGGGGCTGTTCAATTAGATCTCGAACGTAAACTGCACCGAAACATCAATCTTGTTTGTTAGAACCAATCTATGGCTCTCTCTCTCGCACGCGCGCAACACCCCTTCATCTTATAGGGGTCCACCACCATAATTAAGAAATGCAGTGCACAAGAGGGACGCACGATACTTGACTTGCAGATAAAGCGTGATGACGCTTGGTGCTTCGTCGCTATCCCATGTTGTACAGTGGTTTGTCCATCAATGATGCTTACATGATTATTCGGTTTTGAATCTGCGATCAGTTTCGAACCCCAAAACACAAACATCATATCAGAGAAAGTTACCGGTAGCTGTCTCGTTAAGCGCTTTTGGGAGGTTGTTAGGGGTGAGCATACTTCGGTTCGAATTACCGAAGTGGATTTTATTAAATATCGGGTTGGGTTAGATTTTGGATTAAAAAATTTTGGATTTTAGTTTGGTTTTGGTTTTATGGGATCCATGCCCTAATTTTGGGGGTGTTGTGACCGACCTCCACCAAAGGTTTTCTCCTTCTTAGCTTCATCCAAAATCAGCCAATCGGTTTCCTTCTTTGCTAATCCCCTCCTCTTCGCAACATTGATGTTTCTATTCAGTGAAGTGCCAAGCAGAGCAGATGATTTCACAATCACCCCATCAGCCAATCGGTTTCCTTCTTTGCTAATTTCCTCCTCCTCTTCGCAACACTGATGTTTCTATTCGTTGAAGTGCCAAGCAGAGCAGTTTGATGATTTCACAATCACCCTTTGTGATTGATGACAAAGCAATGGGAGGACTTTGTAGGAGACCTGCCATCGGCAATACGAGGGATCCTTTTACATTGTGCATGAGTGCTAGTGCTACAACAATGACATTCTTAGCATTCTACGTACTCGTATGTGACTGTTTTTCTTCATTCCAATCATACATTCTATCATTTGTAATAGCTTCGTAACCACGTAGTTCCATGTATTTTTAGCTTATACACCATCAAAATTTCTCTTTCATCTCGATGGACTCGTAATGAATAAAATTGTCCTAGTTTTACCAGGTTTTCTCAACTCGAATGATTTTATTTTCATACTGAAAATATAACGTGTTGAATCTGTTGATTCAAGTGGACATCTGAGATTTGCACCGTGTATTCTTGCCACTCGAATGGATTGGCATGAAGGATATGCTTGTTTTTGTTTTGACAACAGGAGATATTTAAAGCATTCTTGTTGTGAATATGAAAACCAAACCGAACTAATTTGGTTCAGTTCAGTTCCCACAGCTATAGAGTTCGGCACAGATTCAGTTCACACAAAGACATCCAATTCAGTTTTCGGATAATTCGATTCGGTCGGTTAGTGAACTTAACCGACCGATGCACCCCCCTAGAGGTTATACTCACTTGAGTTGAGGGTTATTCAACTCGAACTTGCAAACTCACTCATTTCATCACGCTCAAGAACCGGAATTTAGATAATCATTCTGCACTCCTAATCCCAAACCCGAGAAACCGACAATAAAGCCTTCGATATCAGTAGATTCAAGCATATAAACAGTTGAGACATTCTTAATTTCTCATTACATTCAACCACGAAAATGCGGATGCAAATAATTTGAACTCACAATCAGTCGTAGATACATCACAAGACTTGCCACAAATGAGCCATCAGGTTGCCCCCAGGAAGAAGAGGGAAGAGAAGAAACAAAACCCAAGATATGCAACTAAGAAATGAGATTTACTTGTAGAAACGACGAAAACACTTGCATCACTAGAACAAAATGACACATTGCTGAACCAGGACCTTAAGATTTCAAACTAAATGCAGAGTTGCTCATGCGTTTTGCCTCCAGGTGCCTGGTTTCTTAGAACCAGATAAAAAACCAGGTAGCCAGCTTAAGCAACTAGGACTATGATCACAATGAGGAGGACAACCCCAAAAATCACTAGTAGCAAGCATGCCTGCAAGAAATCAAACATTATCTTACAATGAAGGCCCTCATTTTCTACAATCAACACCGTCAAAATGCACAAGGGTAGATGGTTTACCAGAGACGAATTTGACTTTTGAGTTTTTGCAGCTTTCACTAATTGTTGTTTCCCTTGTGCTGTAGCTGCATGGGAGCTCTCGATGTTGGAATCAATGTCATCTGCATGCACAAAAACAGTCGGTTTTACTTTATTCACAAGGTAATATGCAGAACAATCTTTTATAGTTGGTAAAAGCATACCAATTGTAGCTCCTTGTTCATGAACAAGTACAGCCAAGTCTTTGAAGATTTCATTCACTTCACCAATTTGCTGCTGGATCTCTTGAATGCCTTGTTCTCGTTCCTCGATGATTGCCTCATTAAAGGCAATCTCATTGTCAAGTAACAAGACTTCTTGTCTATGAAATAGAATTAGAGTTGTCAACAATCGGTAAGATACTTAGAAAATAAATTTTGCATATAGCCTTAGCCTCTCAATCAAATATCAAATGCTCATAAAATTTGCCATGCCATCTTTAGCAGTTTCTGGAGGACAGTTATAAATTTAAGCTAGCATCAATATAACATGTTGATAAGTGATTGGCAATTCAAAATAGAAATATAAGGTTGAGGCCCTTCAAATAAAAAATGTGCAAGAAAACCTTCACAATTTGGTGAAAAAGTCAGGTTTGTTTGATCAGGAACTTGCTAGTGGAATAGAATTAATTAAAAAACCAAGTTTAGATGTGAATGCTGAGAATTTCAATTGCAATATACAAGACCTTTATTCATGCAATGCACATGCGGAGACATTTATGCACCTACGCATACACACAGATGCACCAAAAAGAATCTTTGACCTCAAAGATATTTGCCAATTACATTAGCCATTGCAAGAGAAATTGAACCCTTTAAGGAAAAAGGTTTGCCACTCGCCATATGCAATCAGCCGTTCATAATTGCATTGCAGCTAGAATCTAAAGAAGCCAGGTGAGAGCGCTTGAGACAGGTAAAAGAGCAACAGGAACATCTACGCCTGCATCTCTCTGGCTGTCCCTGAAGGTTGATTGAGCAACAAAAACTTTACAATTGTGATTGTGTTAGAAAGGTTTCTTGAGGTCCGCAAAATGAAAGGTAAAACCCTCCTTCCTTCACTCCACCACTCGGCTCCCTTACTCCCTCTCTCTTGTATACACTTCTTAGATTTTAGGCCATTAGAAACTGTAATCGCTTGTCACTATAAGAGTGTCAACTACACAGCACAAATGCCCGGTAGAGCAACTGCAAAAGATGTGACGGAAACAGAGAATATCTTACCTTCTGGATTCAACAAGAAGAGCACGCTCTTCAGGAGTTTTATCTGAACTTATATCTAGCTCACTGGCTACATAGCTGCAATCAATGATCAATGGTTAAAAATCAGAATAATGGGAAGTACTAGAAGAATCTTTATGTCAGAACTTCGGTAGCCTGATGAGGGGCAGATTGTGGGATATGTATGATATGCAAAGGGAGTAGAAGTACACATGAAACTTGCTATACTCTGAGGCAGTGAAATGAAATAAAATCCAGTTGCGTATGTGTAGGTAGACTGACAGGATAGAACGTAGTGGATAGAGGGTTTCATATAATTACATAAGTTACAAGAGAAGAAGAGAAAGATGCTGCCACAGTTTGTATAAAAGGAAGTTATATGAACTGGTGTATTATACCAAGTAATAACATTATTCTAGCTAGGAAAACATGTCCATCTTCCCAGATAATTACCTTGGAGGAGACCAAAATCAACATTGTCCAGACATTATTATTCTCCTAATTTAAAATCAAAAGCAAGAAAGGAAGATGCAGAATCCATTACTGGAAAGCAAAGTCAAGAAGGCGTAATTGCTTTCTCCAACAAAACTCATAAAATTGACTACATACCAAACACATATTAACAGAACCAAAAGTCAGGCAAAACACCAAATGCACTCTGAGCCAGAGAAATACAGAGACCAGCATTACCTTGAAGGGAGAACAGCTTGGGGAACAAAAGGAGTATAGGCAGATTCTCGCTCAGCAGCAAGTCTTTGGGCCTTCTGAAATTCCTTCAAAATCGTCTGAAAATCTTTTGCTAGTTTAGCATCAGCAATCTTCTTGCTAGCCTGCATTTCGCATTTGTAATTTCAGTTTCCACCTATGTAAGAGGCATCTATGACATCTTCAATTCATACAGCTAAAATTAGTGAGTATGCCTCAAAACCATTGTTTTTTACGAAAACATACAACCATCTAAATTTTTGCTTCCACATAACAGAAATGTATTTTTTATCTGTGTTGAGCAAATAACTAGGATGTGGAAGAAATGAATGTCAAACAAGTAGCACAAAAAATTCCATGAACTCATAAAAGATAAGAAAAGAGCTAACCACCTAGACATATATGAGTAGAAAAGAACCATGGATCTTATAGTCCTGATATTATCATGCTGTTCCATTTCCTCTATATGCAGTATAGGGCGCACTTTAAATACTTTGGATCTGACTGGATATCCACACCAGCCCACTGCTGTATGAAAACAGGAGATTTCTGAGATCAAGGAAGTCCCTCAGACACATATTTCTGACCTGATTTCCTCTGGCGTCTGAACCCATTATCACATGGTTATGATGCACAAATTCTGGATGCAACATAATTTGACATGTGAGGTATGGAATGTGTCCGTTATATGAAGAATGCACAACTAACTCTGAAATGATCAAATGTCTGATCTTGAAAAATCATGTGATCCTCTCAGACATGGAAGATGATGAACCTGCCTATGCCAGGTAGGCCATGTGTCACATCCTGATTGAGAGATATGTAATGAATCGATCAAGTTTTGAAGTGTTTAAGGTTTTTAATGCTAGAGTTCTGTCCCAACACCAAGTTGCTATGTCATGGCTAAACTGATCATATAACTCCTTATTGAAAGTTGAGCTTCAAAACAACCAATTGTTGTCAAGCTTAAAAGCCAAAATATGTAATTTTTCATGTTCTACAGAGAAAATGGAAAAGATACTGCCCAATCTCCCAACTACTATGAAAGCTAAAGAACCTCCAAACTTCCCAAACCCTACCCACGCAATCCACCTTAGTTTGTCAGAAGCAGAAAAGCTTCCATTCTTTTACTGTTTGATGAATTAACCAAGTGCAAAATCATATCTTGCTGTTTTTCTATGAGACCTCTGTTCCCCTTTAATATGAAGTCGGAAAACAAAGAGGGTCATAAATTCCTTCTGGTGACTTTTGCGGCCTAGAAGCAAGTCTCTGGCTGAATTGATCCATGAACATCCTCAATGTTCTGCAAAATAAGATCCATCAGACAGCCTCCAGTGGTGCTGTACCATGGGGGAATTCCCAAAGCCCCCCTCTTTCTCATTGTGTTAAGCAGTGGTTGTGTGTATGAGAGAGAGAGTAATGCCCTTTCAGTTACCAATATGACATTTTTTGTAGCTTGCAATATGCCAATTACATAGTAATGTCAAAAGAGAAGTTAATGTTTAGGCCCCAAAATCAGGTCAAAGAAATGAGAAACAGTGAGATCTAGCCCAACAATGCACTGAAGAACTAATAGGAAGATGGTTATACTCACACTAACTTCAGCATGCTGATCTGTTTCACTGGCAGCTTTCAGTTTTGCAGAAGTTTCTTTAACCAATTGTCCAATATGTTGTCGAGTTTTATGCCTGCAAAGAGAAGAAATAGCATGGAAAAACCATCATCCACAAAAGTAGTGGCCATCCCAGGAAAAGCCAATCACTTCATAGAAACAATCTAGAAGAATCAAGAAGTAACTTTATACCATTACACACAAGACCTACAAGCAAAAGGCCAAACAACCTATACCTAATGGTCTCAGTGAGTTCACCCAGAAAACTTTGCATCATTCGTTCAAAGCAGTAAACCTGAAGAAAAGTTGTTTGTAGCAGCAGAGATGTATAGAAGTGGAATCAACAGAAGTGATGATTAGTCCGAGGGTTTAATTGGGAAGAAGCATCCTTGACCGAGCTACTGCCAAGTGGGTAGTCTTTTGTTCTTTTGGGATTGTATTTTGTAGATTTTAGAGTCTTGTATGATTTCATGATCTACATGGTGCACCTTTGGTGATTCTGATGGAACTTATTTATCAAACAGAAAAGGGACTTTTGTAGTTTCACTCCTGCAAAACGTAATATTGGTGAAAAGAACCCCAATTTCCTGCAAAAACGCTGTCAAAATCCATCCTTAGACCAGGAGTGAACTGCTTCAACCAGAGAGGATGACATTACAGCTAGAAAACTGAACCTTGAACATGGCTGCACAACAGAAATGAACAAACAAATAGATTTGTGTTGTGAAGGAGCCCAATTAGTTGCAAGGAACGTCAAGGTCCATAAGCTAAATACGCCTAATGTTCGAGTTCACAATGAGTAAATATTTTGACTGTTTTTAGAAGAAACGGAGCCATCAGTAATGCGGCTCTGGATGGTATACTGGTCGACCAAGGTTTTGATAAAGAAAACAAAGAGATTAATGGGTGACAAGAAATAAGAAAAAGAGAAACGAGATGAAAAATCATAATAAATTATGGCAGAGATAAATGTAAACAACGTAAATACTAAGAACAAAGGACATATTTAGCTACGAATGGCAAATAGAAAAGACAAAAAAGAAAACTATTGATGTAAATTTTTTCTTTCTCATGGTAGAGAAAAAAACATGGAATAGGTAGAATGTATAAGTTTGGAGAAATATAAAACACAAAAACTTCTTAAAATGAATTTCTACAACAATTTTCTTGAGTATCAGATGGTATCTATTAAATAGAAGTAGAAGTATCAAACTTCCTTTAAAAATAAAATTTTGTTTTCTGACAGTTTGGTATTTTAGTTTCTATTACCTTTGCAATTTATTATACACTTAGATTAATGATTTAGTATTTTAATTTTTAAGTTAGAAAGTAGAATGATGCAATAACTGATCCTATATGATTCAATGACATAAACAATAAAAAGTTGGAAGTGCAAAACCATAAACTCATAAAAGTACCAAAACCAATACCAAGATTTGTCCACACTGAGTGGGTCAGGTACATGGATTGTTTGCCTCCATTTTGCTTAATGTTGTGTCATATTTGCATTTAATTCCAAATGGCTTGATCATATTTCGTTGGTTCTGTCTAACAACCTCGAGCCCTACCTTTACATATTTTGAAGTAACCACCTAGTTCACCTTCTCATTTGAGCTCCATCTATCATCTTTCTAGACAACAAAATTACATTCAGCGCCACTCTTATTTAATCTCCACTATGTGCCCAACCTTTTCCCCAATAACCTTGTTGCTGATCCAGTCTTTACTTGTCTTATTAACATTAACCTCAACATCTTCATTCTCGTAGAGATATTTTCTACACATTCCTTGCCCACCAAGCAAAACTAGTGTTTCTTGGTCATGATCAGCTAAAGCTAAACTTGGATTAAACAGCGTTCAATGGGGTAGAATCATCTTCTCAAACAATATAAGGTTTCATAACAGTACTTCAACCCTAATGTGCTTCACCAGTTCATCTATAAGTAAAGTAAAATACTATGGACTTAACATTGAATATTATTACCTCTAAGTCCTAATACCTCCATGATAATGTCCTTCGCATGGTTGCTTGATTCTTCATATCATTCGGAGGTTTACTGTCTTAGCCCAAAGGTGTAGTGCAATAGAAAATAGTATTTATTGTATTAATCATGTAAAGACAAACATATAACCCAACTAAGTAATGCATCTTCCTCAAGTGGCCGATTCCAAACATGGATAAAGGACGAGGATTGAATTAAGTAGCCTCACAGTCATCGAGAAGCCTTTGTCGGGTCTCAAGGGATGGTGCAGGCGTTTCTAACATTAGTGCATAGGATCCCATTCAAACTTAGAAGTTAAGCATGCTTGGGAACTATGTTGCAGGGTACGCCCTTAAGGGCGATGTACCTGAATCCGGTACTACCAGGTATGGGTATGCTTATCGGTATGTCATGTACGTACCAGCACATGTAAATGAATACCAATACACATATACAATATGGGTACGCCAAGTACCCGTATTGGGTATGTAATGGATCGGGCGAATCCGCATTTCATCCTAAATCTACCCTCTCTCTATGCTCTTTTTGGTGCTTACCCTCTCCCTCTCTCTACTCTGCTTGGCCCATCACTAAACTGACGACAAGTGATGGACGATGGCAAACAACGGTGCATGCTTCAAGTTTCTTTACTATCACTACACAATATAAGATTGTAGTCTTAAGTTTCAAAGAAAAATGTGTTGACAGGTTTCAGGGATCTACAAACATTTTGAGATATCGAAGCCTACTGTGGGTTTGTCTTGCTTTCTATTTGCAGCAGTGTTGTTTGTATTGCACTATATCGTGGAACTCCACAATATGATACAATTTGATGTATCGCATGATGGAACTTAGCATTTTCTATCATGCAATACAGCATGTATCGTTCGATGCATGGCATATCGCCCATATCGTACCTTTATAAAAGGTCCGCCGGTCAAACCGAACCCCGCGTTTCTATGGGATTTTTGGCTTTTGTTTGTGTCTTCTGACTGTTCCAAGGTGACTTCTAGCTTGGGTTAGGCATCCCAACGGTTTTCAAGGGTCTCCAACATCACGATCACTGTGACAGTGATAACACTGATGATATGGTAGTTGTGGTATAGTTTTTTTTGCTTTTGTTTGTGTATTTTGTATTTTCTTGTGTTATTTTTTTTTTTTTTGAAGGACAATAAATGAAGTGTGTGCATTGTATTTGTGAAGTGGGAGATACTCTATAATAGTTTATTTGAGTGTTTTTGTGGTTTATGAAGTGAAGATTGGAGATTTATGAAGTCTTTTATTTTCAGATTTATTAAGATTGAAGTGTTAAATTACGATGGCAGGAAGGGGTGTTAGGGACTCTCAATCTCTGTCTGATAATCCGGCATGGCAGTGGAATACTACAGTTGAGGGAAACAGATTGAAAATCAAATGTGTTTTTTGTGAGAAGGTAAATAGTGGTGGAATTTCTCGTTTAAAACATCACCTTAGACTAGGAAAGATATTGCTCCTTACACAGGTAAAATTAGGAGAGTGCCACAAGCTATTAAATGACAGTGTCGTATCATTGAGAAGAGGCAAGAAAAAGAAGATATAAAGAGGTTTGAGGAAGAGGATGTTGGACTTAGTGGTGGTGGTGATGA
The DNA here is from genome assembly GCA_036023115.1 of Brasenia schreberi. Lineage (NCBI taxonomy): Eukaryota > Viridiplantae > Streptophyta > Magnoliopsida > Nymphaeales > Cabombaceae > Brasenia > Brasenia schreberi. The sequence continues at coordinate 6,593,620 of JAYKKT010000076.1, read as the reverse complement.
TAACATCTCTTCTAAAACTAGGACAGAGATTGGTAGCAGTAGTTCTCCGCTATCAATAAGGAGAAAGAGGGTTGTTCAAGAGGTTGCAACTTCAAAGTGGTAGAAAAAGAAGGGCGAGAGGAAGATCTTATTCTAGCATACATTCTTTTTTTTCAACTAGTACTATACTTGGTGCTCAACCTAAAATTTATACTGCTATGAATTTAGAGCAATTGCATGAACATGCAGACCTTAAAGTGAGATGGTTTTGTTAATGTAATAGGGACACGGGCCATTAGGGCCCGTGCAACCCCAGTTTGAGGCAGGGCCAGGGCCGCCATTACCGTTGGGAGCCCCAAGCTGCCCAACGGCTAGTGTTGGCCGGCCAACACTAATTCACTCCTTTACTCTTTGTGTTGATTATTTTACACCTCATGTACAATGTAAAACCTCTATAAATACCACTTCAAAACATGAATAAAGTATGCTGTCTTGGCACAACTTTTGACTTGTTTTTAATTGCTTCCGCTCTCTTGTTTGATATACTTAAGTTTGGCATCCATACTTAGATTCCGTTTGATTCTTGGCGACTTGTTGGATTCGATTCATGAAACCTTTGACTATCGACAAATATTTACATGGTATCAGAGCCTCGGATTAAAGAAATCGAGTGCATTGGAAAGCATGCCATGGATGCAAATTTTGAAAAATCATATCAAACTTGAGGTTAGTTCAAATTTTTTTATTTTGCACGAAATGGAAGGCAAAAATGAGGCATTTAGATGTATCCTAGACTCAAAATGTTACCAAAATTGGGCTAGAACTATGAAAAAGTATTTTTTATCAAAAGATTTTTGGGACTACATCGATCGAACCATAAAAGAACCAACTTTGAATATTGATGGTTTGGTTGACGATGAAATTGTCAAAGCTCGCGAAAAATACAAGCAAGATTTGAAATTGTGGGAAAAAATGAATGCAAAGATTACATGGATTATTTATCAAAATGTGAATTAAAAGCTTAGAAATAGAATTAACGCTTTTGAAACTTGGGAATACTTGAAGAAACTTCATTCTTAAGATGATTTTGTATTCCAAATTGATTTAATGGAAAGAATGATTATGCTTAAACAAGGAAATCTAAGCATTAGAGACTACCACAATGAATTTTCGGAGTTATGGAATCAATTAAGAAGCTTTGATAAATTTGTAAATCTTCACAAACTAGATCAATTTCAAGAATTCTTAGACAACCAATATTTCTTTTTGTTTAAGCGTGGGTTAATAGACGAGTTTGAAAATATTAGATCAAATCTTATACATAGAAAACCTAGACCTAGAGGGATTCCTTTTTGGCCGATCTTGTTATGGAGGAAACAAGATTGAAGAATATGAATGTCGCCAAAGAAGCTATGCTTGTCGCATCAAAACCGGGAGCCAATTTGAAGACTTACAAGCCTCCACATGCAAAGAATAACGAAAGCATTTCAAAGAAACCCATGGGACCGTGGCCCAACAAAAACACCATTTGCCATTATTGCAAGGAAAGTGGGCATATTAAAACCACTTGTCCTCTACTTCGGAAAAGGAGTGGAAACATGGGAGCCGTAGAAGAAGGAGTCTTGCCCAACAACATGAAAGTGTACATAGAAGAAAATTTCAAAGAAAAAGCAGGCATCTCCGGGAATGCTCTATCCACTTCTCAAGGTATGTCTTAGTTTTTAGATTCTGATACATCTTTTCATATGACACATAGTGAAAACTCTTTGATTGAATCTCATGAAACTATTGGAAAACATGTGTTTACGACCGACGGAACAAAACTTCAAATCAAGAAAATAAGAAACTTTGAAAAAGAAAATTTTAAGATTCAAAACGTAAGTTTTATACCAAAACTTAATTTAAACTTGTTTTCGGTTGCTCAATTGTGTGACAATAATTGAATAGTCACTTTCTCATCCCAACATTTTGTGGTGCAAGATCACCTATCGAGAAAGGTGATTGGTCAAGGCCATTGAGAAAATGGACTATACAAAATGGACTATCTTGTTATGCCAAACTCTGAGTTTTATAATGTAGCCCAAGATGCTCCTCTTTGGACACTTGGACTCTAAAAAATTATGTAGCATTCTTTGATGAAAATAATTAGAGAGAAAAAGTTTGAATATAAAGATTGTATCCTTGGAAAAATGATTCATCTTCCTTTTGGAGAAAAAAACTATGTACCAAACAAAGCTTTTGATTTAATACATTCGAATGTTTGGGGACCCACGCCCGTTGTTTCTAAAGGAGGAGTTTAATACTATGTTATTTTTGTTGATGACTTTACTCGTTTTACTTGGATATATCTCTTAAAACATAAATTCGAAGTATTTGAAAAATTTGTAGTCTTTTGCAATATGATTCAAAATCAATTTGAAGTCACCATTAAGATCTTTAGATCGGATTCGGGAGGAGAATATATGTCAAATGAATTCCAAAAATTTATTGAATCAAATGGAATTGTTCATCAAAAGTCATGCAGTAAAACACCCCAACAAAATGGTTTAGCAGAAAGAAAACATAGACATATTATTGAGACATGTCAAACTATGTTAATTGCTAGTAGTGTTCCCAAATGTTTATGGGCCGAAGCTACTCTTTCTGCAGTTTATCTTATAAATAGAATGCATTCGTCTAATCTTGAGAATACTTCACCTTTTGAAAAATTATATAATATCCCTCCATACTATGAACGACTTAGAGTTTTTGGATGTAGGTGTTTTGTGTATACAGATAAAAATGATAAACTGTCACCTAGAGCAATTGAATGTGTATTTCTTGGTTATGGCATAGACAATAAGGGTTATAGGTGTTTTGATCCCATAGAAGACAAATTATATGTTTCTAAGGATGTAAAATTTTTTGAGAATGATGCTTATTACAAGTCTAAACCCTTAGAAAATTATGCATCTTCCATATCTCAAGACTTTTTTTTTATCTCGAAGAAGATAATGATTGTGACTCAATAGATCATCAAGACAATCCTGTTGAAGATAGTGATACTCCGCATACACCTATTGATACTCAATTATGGAATACTCAATCAATTGTTGAACCCTTTCTCTCACATTATACAAGACGCACTAGAGAAACCAATGATACCCGTATAGAACCTCATAATACACGTTTAGAACCTAGAGTCTCAAGACCTCCCGAGCGATTTGTGTCCTATGAATCTTTTGAACCACGACGAAAAAACTTGATTGCCACTCTTCGTCAAGTTAAAGAACCCAGATTCTATCATCAAGCCAAAGGTATTCCAGAATGTGATGATGCTATGAAAGATGAACTCAACGCCCTAGACAAAGCTCAGATATGGATAGTAGCACCTATACCAAAGGATAAGAAAGTCATTGGATGTTGATGGGTCTACAAAATCAAAACTCATAGCAATGGTCACATCGAGAGATATAAAGCCAGACTAGTTGCTAAAGATTATGCCCAAGAATATGGAATTGACTATGATGAAACCTTTGCCCCAGTAGCTAGAATGACCACAATTAGAATTCTCATAACCATTAGTGCGATTAGGCAATAGGATATATACCAACTTGATGTTAAGAATGCTTTTCTGAATGGTTATTTGAATGAAGAAGTTTACATGAGTCCTCCTCCTGGTTTCAATGTTCCTCTTGGTCATGCTCTTAAATTGCAAAAAGCTTTGTATGGTTTGAAATAGGCTCCTAAAGCTTGGTTTGATCAATTTGAAAAATTCATGTATTTGCATAATTTTACGACTTGCTATACTGATATTGCCTTGTTTGTACGTAAAACCGAATCAGGTGTTATTATCTTACTTTTGTACGTGGATGATATGATCATCACAGGGAGTGATAAAGCAAGAATTAAAGAAGTTAAACTTAATCTTCATCATGAATTTGACATGAAAGATTTGGGTCTTCTAAATTACTTTTTAGGCATTTAAATAACTAAAAATAATTGTGGATACTTTATGTCTCAAACAAAATTTGCCAATGATATCATTGAAAGATCTGGTCTTACAGATACCAAAATCGTTGACACACCAGAAGTTCTAAGCACCAAGTTAAGATCCACTGACGGTGAGAAATTAGTTGATCCCACCCCGTATCGACAGCTCATAGGTGCTCTTATCTATCTTACTATTACCAGACCAGATATTTCTCATGCAGTCCACACAGCAAGTCAATTTCAGCAGGCACCAACTTCTGTTTATATAAGTATTGTTTTACGCATTATTCGATATGTTAGAAATGCTGCTAACAAGGGGGTTCACTTAACTTCTTTCTCATCTTTTAATTTATGTGTATATACGGATGCTGATTGGGATGAAGATGTCAACGATATACACTCTACGACTAGTTTTTGTGTTTTTCTAGGTGAATCTCTCATTTCTTGGAAGTGCAAAAAGCAACAAAAAGTGTCACTCTCATCCACTGAAGTTAAATATCGAGCCATGACTACGGCTGCGATGGAAATCTCTTGGATCACAACCATTCTAGCAGATATGGGAGTTACTATGCAACGTCCTGTCATCATGTATTGTGACAACAAAAGTGCCATGTACATTGCCTCCAATAATACCTTCTATAAAAGGACGAAGCATATCGAGATGGATTGTCACTTTGTTCATGAAGAATGCCTGAATAAGAAGATTTCACTATGTTATGTCACATTTGAGATGCAGTTAGTAGATTTTTTTCACAAGTCCCTTTCGGCTACTCGGTTTCAATTCTTGTTAGACAAACTTTCAGTGTATACCTCGTAAGTTTGAGGGGGGGTGTTAATGTAATAGGAGCACGGGCCATTAGGGCCCGTGCAACCCCAGTTTGAGGCAGGGGCCATTACCGTTGGGAGCCCCAAGCTGCCCAACGGACCAGCACTAGTTCACTCCTTTACTCTTTGTGTTGATTATTTTACACCTCATGTACAATGTAAAACCTCTATAAATACCACTTCAAAACATGAATAAAGTATGTTGTCTTGGCACAGCTTTTGACTTGGTTTTATATGCTTCCACTCTCTTGTTTGATATACTTGAAGTTTGGCATCCATACTTTGATTCCGTTTGATTCTTGGCGACTTGTTGAATTTGATTCGTGAAGCATCAACCTTCAACTATCGACAAATATTTACAGACTTTATGTTGCATGCATTTTATTTAATGCAACAAATTCTTTTTATTTTCAAGCAATGACATATGTCATTGCTAAGGGTATAAGATATCATCTTAACAAAAGTTAAGAGAAAAACTATTAGATAAGATTGTACTTGAAGTCCAAGAATATTGTTCAACTTTGAGAAAGTCATTGAACAAGATGGGATGCACTATCATGACAGATGGATAGGCGGCGAGAAAAGACTGTTAAACTTCCTTATCTATTATCCTAAAGACTTATGTTTTTGAGATCCCTAGACATGTCAAAAGAACATAATGTAAAGGTTCTAAAGCAAGAATTTGATTAGGTGATATTGGAGGTTGGGCTTAAGAATGTAGTACAATTAATAATACACTAACTATAAAGTAGTTGAAAAGGAGATAGATGATACTTATGGGACTTTTTATTGGACACCATGTGCAGCCCATTATCTAGATCTCATCCTGTAAGATATTGGAGAGATGGATCAGGTGAAAACAACAATTGAGTGTTGTCAAGATATCATAAAATTTATCTATAACCATGCTTTTGTATTATGTATGATGAGGATATATATATATATGGTGCAAAACTCCATTTCAACATGCGGCTCCGACAAAGGTAATAAATTATTAGTTACTAATTAAGTATTCAATTTAATGTTTCATTTTATTTACTAATTCTCCTGCTAACTTTCATGGACTACCATCCTAATCCTGGATAAAGGAGGAGGGTTGTGTTAGGCTTCCGACAGAAAGCGTAAAACTTTGTCAGACTTATCTATCATGGATTCTACAAATTATGATAGAGCTTTGTGAAAACAAAGAATCCATATAGCCGACCTCATCTAGCATGAGAAAAGGCTTAGTTGTTATTAACGCTATTTACTTGTCTTTCGTGCATGCAATTAACAAAGTTAAAGAAGGTGGAGAACCAATTTCATCCAATAAGTCTGGACAATGTTGATATCTTAGAGTTATGGATTATGAAAGATAATGAAACAAATACACTCCTAACTGAAGAAGGCATTTAATGGATTAATTTTGAAAAAGCACAATAATATCAAGGGGATGATGATTTTGATTTTGAAACTAAAGGTGGTGATGATATTGGACAAAGAGAAGATGATGATTATTTAGATGATCATGATTACAATATGTAAATACAATTCTTTTTTCAATTATGAAAGTTATAATTTTTTTGCTAAAGATGCACTGCTTAAATGATTTATATATTTAAAATTAAATGGTAATTGATGAATATGTACTCAACTTATGCATTATATGAATTGTTTCAATTTGCATGATTTTTGTGAATTTTTTGTGATTTTCTTTAAAAAAATTAATATTAAAAATAATACGTGGCAATACGATACAATACATATTGTATCGTGAACCAGGACCAAAATAATGCACGATACGATACACATCAAACAACAATGATTTGCAATAACACGTTAGAAGGTACGCTTCAGATATTGCTCACTTTTGCACTTCTTTTGTGATATGGGAGTCAACATTATAAAGACACATTAAGTTTCAGAATATCCTTTGAATATCAAATCTATATACAAAGCAACCACAAACAACTTCAACATTTATTGACTACATGAAAAATATTTATAGAGAAGAAAGAAAGCCAGCAGTTGTGATGTTGGTTGTTAAAGGCCCACCGACTATTTTACTAGCCGTTGGGTCCCCTAGTGACAATTGGCCCTGACCCGAGTGGCCCTGGCTCAGGTGACCTTGGTCCGTTGGGACCTGATTTCAAACACAGACTTAGACTTATGAGCTCTTTTGACCTAACCCTATTACATTTTAACACCCCCTCAAACTTACGATATGTATACCGAAAGTTTGTCTAACAACAAAAACATGCATATGAGAGGGTAAAGCTTTCTTCGAAACATCTTCCCACAACCAAAATATCAATTTATTTTTCATCCTACATAAAGACCAATCAAGTATCAATACATACATTCACTCAATTTCCAAAACCAACAAGATAATTTATGATATCTAATTAAGAAAGCAAACCAAAAATGAGTCAAATAAATTCATGAAGTTAGTTTGCTCTAATTCAAGAAAGTCATTTCATAAAAACCATTAATATGATCCAAATAAGATTGTCTATTATAACAAATAGGTTCATAAATCACTACAATCTTGTGATATTACAAGGGAACCTTGGTATATCAAATAAGTTTTCTAAGGTTAAGCTCAAAACCCGAATTTTAAAGACAAACTCAAACCTAAACAAGTTTTTTAAAGCAAAGCCCAAAACCTTCCAATCAAATAAGTTTTTTTAAGGTTAAACACAAAACCCGCCAAGTCAAATAAGCTTTAAGGTTAAACTCAACCCCGAGTTTTAAGACAAACTCAAACCCAAACAAACTTTTTAAGGCAAAGCTCAAAATCTTCAAACATACGATTCCCAAAGCCCTTAAATATCCTTTAAACTCAAAAGTGATTCTATAGTTCCAAAAATAAGGCAATCCATTAAGATCAAAACATGTCCAAGGAATCAACTTCATGTTTTTCAAAAAATCTCGTTGTCTCACAATTCTCTTAAAACAATTTTACCAAATGTAAGTTAATCAAGATAACTTTTCAATATTGATTACTCTCCAACCAAAAAGCCAACAACATGAAACATCATAATCACAAAAATCTCTAATAAAAGACCAATAAACGGAGATCATAATCTCATGAAAAAGCAACATTAAAGTTATCAAGATCACAAATCTTCAAATAGCAATAAGTGAATCCTCAAATATCAATTAATTTCCAACAAAAAGCCATCAATATGAAGCACTTTAATCACAAAGGTCTTCAATAAAAGGCTAATAACATGGATCTTAGTCATACAAGTATATGCAATTTATTGTTTTTCAACAAATACAATTTTTATCTAATCAATAGTTAAGTTTAAAACCATTCAAATGTTACTAACACATTTTTCCTCTAAACATGCCAACAAACAATTGATACAATCAATATTAAAAACAAAAAACACACTTGAATGGACTTTGATTAACACTAAAAGAGGAGCCAAACTAGGTCATATCGAACCATAGGTTAAGTTAAATAGCCATGAAAATTCACAAGAATAGAACGAAGACCAATCTCATATCTAACTCAAAGTGGGTCTGGATCAAGGACCCGATCCACGACTTGAATCGCCCCTGCATATAACGACGCAGCAGACAAGTCTTTCATGTCTGAGTGTGCCCTTCAGCTATCATGGATCCGAGAGAGAGAAGAGGAAGAGGCATCCGACGACATCATTGACTCTACCTCTCTATCTCCTTTGCTACCGCACCCTTCATCATTGTACAACTACACCATCGTCATTCATTAGCATCGCCGCCACTGGCCCTTGGCAAGCCACCACCATTAGCAGAGAGAGAGATGAGGAAGAGGCATACGACCATCCCCATCACCCGCCTCTCTCTCACCTCAAGCATCTCTCTTTCTCTCTCTCGACTGCAGCACCACAGTCCTGCCTCGACACCTCCATTGCTCACTATCTCGCAACAGATCTCCGTCATATCTTGCTACTCGACCGCAAATTAATGTGAGAAGAAACACCCTAACTTTTTTGAATTAATCGAACCCGGACTCAAATCTCACCTATTTTCTTATCTTAAATCCCCTTTTTTCTCGATGTTTTCTTGCCGAAAAATACAAATTCCATCTCCATATTCAAAAAGAAAATGTGAATTTCTCACTCTTCTCTCCTAAACCGTCACATTTTTCTCCTAATTGCTTGGCATCGAATCCCAGAAGCCCGATAAGCGGATTCCCTCCCTTGTTTTCTCCATAAAACATGCTCCCTCTTCACCATCCAAAATAAACCCAAAGGCCTTACCGCTCACAAAATCGTCTCCTATCAAACACGGAGGCAAAAGGCAAGGATTTTTCCCCAAAGAACTCCACCAAAACCCCGGAGTTATAAGCAAGGGAAATTGATTTCAACATCAAAAGCGGAAAACAAGTGCAGGGGAAACCAATTTCTTACTTCGCCTTTTCATTCTTTCCAATCGTTCTCTCCTCTTTCAGGGAGTAAAATCATCAAAGAATAACAAGAGCATCATCACCTGCAAATCCTACCAAGCCATGTAAAGACATGGGCTCTAATACCATGTAAAGACATGGGCTCTAATACCATGTAAAGACACTGGTAAGTTCTTGAATCTCTTTTATTGAATATCAAATCCATATATAAAGCCGCTACAAAGGGATTTAAGGTTTGTTGAGTACATGAAGAATATTTATAGAGAAGAGAGAAAGCCATAGCATAATTGGTAGTTGTTGAAGGCCCAACAGCTATTTTACTAGCCGTTGGGTCCCTTGGTGACCCTGGTGCCAATTGGTTATGGCCCGAATGGCCCCGGCCCGAGTGACCTTGGTCCATTAGGACCTGATTTCAAACACAGACTTATAGGCCCTGTTGGCCCAACCCTATTACATTTTAACAAACATGAGCCAGTTTATGATCCAATGACTTACTATATCCATCATTTCTTATCATAGAGGCAATGCAGTATACATCTCTAAGGAGTATTTTGAAGTTACTACCTAGGACCAGCAATCCCTTCCTTTCTCCAAGTAACGGTATGCTTCCTTTCTCCAAGTAACTTCCTTTCTCAGGTGATTTGCTCCTTGCTCGCTGCCCTCTTTACTAATCAGGCCCCATATGTTAAGTTTTATCTTCAAATAGAATCAAAAGAAATTATTGCACTTTGAAAAAGGGGAAGGAGAAGAGACCTGGTATTTGAATTTACTTTGCAAAGAGCAGAATTCAAATGCAGCTTACTCATAACATGGTAGACAAATCTAACTTTCAAAACAACCACCGACTTAAAGTCAATAGTTTAATGTAGTTTAAAACATATTGAGGACCACATTGGAACTAACGGATCAACTTTATTTGAAAATAACAATCCAATGCACTTGAAAACGTTCATCTTAATGGATTTGACAATGGGTGCTAATGTGACAATTTTCTGGAATCATTTCTACTGGAGAAGGATGAGCAAACCATTGGATAATTAATTCCAACGTCAAAGGGTTCTGCCAGAACCAGAGCAATCCTATAATTCACTAATATCATTATGACAGGCCTTGTTGGGGCAAGTATCCATATGCATTTCTCCACAAGGCAGAAAAGAACCATGGTTCAGTAGGTGTTCGACATCAAATAAGGTCAAAATATTTCATAAGCTTTCCAGAAATTGATCGGCAACATATAATGGGAAGTCCACCTTTCCCACTGACTAGATTGAGATGGTCCATATGATTTCCTGTAAGGACCAAAGCTTTCAAGAATAAGAGGTACCCGTACCTTAATTTTTTTAAAATGTACGTACCACATACCCATACCGAATACCAGTACCGTACCCGTATCCATGCAACATAGTTGAGAAATAACACTAGGATGATGAACTCCTAACAGAAAGTCCTCATATAGCACCCTCTAGCTGAGACCACCTAGTGTGGGACAAGGCTTAGGTAAGGTAAGGTAAGGTAAGGTAAAAAGATAAATATCTAAAAGTCATTTTATTATAGAAACAAGATTCAAATCAAGAAAGTTCAAACATCAAAATTTTGAGTCAAAAAGACTTAATGGATTAAACAAGAGAATAATATGTAATATTAATTTACAAGTCATTCATAACAAACATTATACAGTCCAGAGTAGAGACAAGCATAAGTGACAAATAAAAAAGTCATGAGCAGGACAAATGTGCAAGTCACAAGAAATCAAAGTACATATCGTTTCAACAACAGTATTTTATATTAGTTAAAATAAATGAAATTTCCTTCAATAATTTTTTGTATTATAAAGTTCTGTAAAGTTCATTCTCTATACAATTTCACAATTGAGCTTCAACTAATTTGTAATGACTAATATATTTCTACTAACCATTTAGCATTTTATTTTTAAATGGATATAATAAATTATGATACCTAAAATCTATCATGAACGGGTACTCCATTCATGTGAAGCATCTGTACTGGGTATACACCCACCACTGGTACACATATGAGTATGCTTCGGTACAACTTTTCAAAAAAAATCAGATTTTGGGTACGTATGAGTATTGTACCAACAGCCATACCTATAAGTTTTCTAAACTTCTGTTGTGAGCGGGTCAATTTAACCCATATCAATATGGGTCCACTTGATCTAAACCCAAAAGTGTTATTTTGATATGTTATTCTGATGATAAACTTAGTATTATGAAGTTGAAATTGTTAATGTAACTTTCTTAATTTGAGAAGGTATGGTTCTTGTACCAGTATATGCAACATAGAGCCTAAATCATGAAGTATAAAATGATAAACTATTAAATGCATAACAGTAAACACATAAACATGAATAACATAAGAAAACATATATCAAAGAGAACATTCATAACATAAATTAACACAATAACTAAGGTTGAATATTCATAAACAATAACCTCAAAAGGGCATGTCTCTTATTGATTAAAAACAATAATATAAGTATTTTAATAAGTTTTACTGTAATACAAGATCTTTCAGTGATGTTTATATTAAATTGAGTGCAGTTCCTGCTAAAAGAAAATATACAATTCGCTAATTCCATAATCTTTGTAGATAACATGTCTTATATGATGCACATACTTAAGCTTTCCTCCGAAGGTGCATGGCTGCTGTTTCAATGAGTAAACACAAATAAAAACTAATACTGATAAATCCAGGAGAAAATATAAATATAAAATATAAAAGTTAATTAGTGTAAGCTTGGTTGATGTTTATTCTGGATGACATTTGATCAAACATTTAAGAGCTAAAACTTATTCTGGATGACATCTGATATCTTGACTTCAATAGTTTACCACATTATCATGCTTCCTTTTGTTCGTGTTCTGATTTAAGCTTTTTCATTTTAATTTTATATCAAGTTGTATATATTCTGAATGTTAATGTTGATTTTTTTTTTATAGTAGATTCATATTTGCCGACCCCATCTAGTATGGGAAAAGGCTTAGTTGTTGTTGTAGTAGATTCATATTTCTTTCTTGTTCACTTTATATGGTTTAATTTTTACTGTTCTCAAAATTCATATATACAAATTTAGCACTGTAAGTTTCTTTTTCCTGCTATCTATAAGTTCATTTAAGAGGATTAGAACTTTTGTACTTTTACATTTGAATTATTTTTGAATGGTTGAACATGTAATATTTGATTAATAATGTAATAACCCAAAGAGTTGCTGATAACGATAAGTGCCTAAAGTGTACTCATTAGTTTTCAGCTCTAGATCTGTTTGTTGACATTAGGCTCGTAATTTGAACGTGACCCATAGGTAGTGGTAACCTCTTGAACTTGGTCTAAACTTGGATGAGTGTGTGTGTGTGTGTGTGTTTGTGGTGAACGGCTCTGGTGTAACCTACCTAATTACATCAAAGAATTTACCTATTTCTCAAAGACATTACTATGTTATAACACAAAGAAATGTGTTAGTAGATGGACTACTTTATTGTGGCAATGACAACCACCATGGCCTCATCTATATGTAGAGACAATACAGAAATCACAAGGACTTGACTACAGCCAAAAGAAACAACGGAGGTCTTCTCCCATTAGCCCCGAGTAAATACACGTATACACCATGTACAGATTGAAACCCTCTCTCTCTATCTCTTTTACTGGCAGAAAATAAGAGACAAAGGAATGTCCAAAAGAGAGAAATGGGATTGCGATGTTTGAAAGACAAGGTAGTATGGCAACAAAGTTCACCAAAGAGGGAGCATAACAGCTTTGAACTGCTTCACTCGCTCCGCCAGATGCGCTGTTAATCAGTGATGTCCTCCTAAAGATCCAGAAGAATGAAAAGAAGCTCTAGAAATGAAGCATAAAAAGGAGGAATGGCTGTTTGCTACCATCAACAAATACATAAATGCCAGGAAACGAGAACCTGGATAAAAGAGAAAATATGCTTCCATGATATAAACACAAACTAATGTCATTCAGAAAGTTATTCGTAACTTTTCATCAGAAACTTCCAATGATAATCCATAATTCAAGTAGCAAGCTGCACTTTGTTCCACACTTATATTAACAAAAATTTCCTATAAAGCTCGAAATTTTCTCTAGTCCGTCAGTTCGAGGGAAGAATTTATGAAATTCTAAAAGAATTTTGAACACCCCATTCTGTTGTGGGGTGTTTGGACTGGTGTTTTAATAAGCAAGGAACCTCAATTTTGCGTCCACCGCTGAAAAACATGCCTATCACAGCTATGACAGTAAAATTACAAAGAGAACGTCATCCTTCTTCTTCAATGCGAAGAAAGTGTAATTTCAAATAAACTACATATGTTCTGTGAATGAAAAGGAAAATGAAGAGGAAACAGTCAAACTGTTTCAATTCAACAGAAGATAAAAAGCAAGAACCTGATTCTGTAATTCGCATGCAAAACCATAAGAGATCAAATGATCTCCACAAACCCAAAAAACTTTTCAATCAAGAAAGGGAATAATAAGAGAGGACAAATGAACGAGAGCGATCGAGGAAACACACAATTTATCCCTGAGCTCCGGCGTATCCTTTGGCGTTCCTAGGGTGTTGACGAGCCGCTGGAACGAGGAGACGGCGGTATTGATCTGGAAAATTCCGGCTGCCACAGCCTGGGAAGGGTCCTGCCTCCCTCTCGCGGAATCTCTCCGCGGCGGAAACGGCCGGCCTGATTCCAGATCCTGGAAGCTCATTGCCTCGTCCTCTTCCTTGTGATCGAGAGAGAGAGGAGGGGAGGGCGCTAAAAGTAGAGAGGCAATTACAGAAATTACAGGCTGTTTCTGTGGCCGATAATTCGTTTTTTAATCGAATCAGTCGAAGCGAGGGACCAACATCCCGCAACGCGAGTCCGTCCCGGACGGCGAAATAAGGAAACTGTAGATGACCATTTTACCATTGACATCTTTCGAAAGTACGCGATTCGGGATTTTGTGTCTTCAATCGTTAGCTTCAATTGAACTGGTGGGAGTTGTCTTAACAAAGTTAAAAACTAAGCTACTAAGTAACAGATTCATGTCGTTCACCTCGTTACAAGACGAGTTGAAGGTCAACAGTCCATTAGGAGTGTGCTGAGAGGCGGAGCCAGGATAAAAATCTTGAGGAGATCACAACATTGTTATGATTAAACGGGATAAGCAACATCTTCTTTGACACATGTAACTGAAAAAAATTATGAATCTTGGAGGCAAGGGGATAATGACTTAAATGGTTAGCTTCAATTGGACTGATGGAGTTAGTCTATTCTCAACAAGCTTGGTTTTGGTAATTGGAAGTGTAGGCCCTGCACCAAGTCTATGAAACGAAGGTCCCACGAGCTCACGTGAGGCGTTTTGAAGCTTTGGTTCGGAATGGGAAGACTGGGGGCACTTTAGTCATCTCAATATCGAAAGCTTAAATGAGTTGCGCTTTTCTTTTCCCTCCGTTCTTTGTCGACAGGTGGACATCATATCATCGTGGTCCTTATTCAGGCGACGAGGTCCCACCGGCAGGCCGATGGCATAGTCAATCAATAGCTGGTGAGATTTTGGATCCAAATCCAACTCCTAACAGATCCATAGTGGCATTGTGTAGTATAAATATAGCCGCTTCAGAATCGGCCCACTGGATCGAATGCGAAACGAGCCGGACCCTTCAAACCTGTTTTCGTTCTCCTTTTTTCCGGTTTTGGTTGAAACGAAACCGGTATTTCGGACCATCAGTCCTGGTTTATCCGGAACCACTCATGTCTAGTGCCATGGCTAGGTAAGAAAAAGAGTGGATCCATAAATTACTTCGGTTTGATCCATAATATCCAATTCACTAATATACGGAGCAGACTTTGGAGTATGAAAGTTTTCTAAATCCACAAATTACAATGTTAATCATACAAGTGTACTTTTTCATGGGTTCTTTGTGCGGTCTTCCCCATGATGCAAATTGGTACTATTTTACCACATTGAGACCCGAGTCTGAACTGTGGCTACCTGAATCTCGACCTAGTGTTGGGCTAATTGTATAACAAACCCGTCCTCTCAAATCTAGAAATGGTCTATCCTACTTAATTGTCATTTAATTAGAGAGAAAACCGAAAGATTAATTACAAAAACAAGTTTTAGTTCCACAATCAGAAAGCAAAATTATGACAAGATAGAGCTCAATAGTGACTGAGAGTTTGTGTAGTCGTGTGGGCAGAGGGCACGGTTTCGTGTTCAGTCTTGGTTTTGGCAATGGCAAGCAAGAGAATGGAACCGGGCAGAACGACTACCAGTTCTGGTTGAACTCGACCCGGTTCATTGTGATGTACTGACCTCACCTTTTTGCTAGACCACATGAAAAGGACACGAACAACCTAATGGTTAAAAGGAAAAAAATCCAATGGTAATTAATTAACGGAACCAAAACCAAGTTTTTCCCACATTAAGTGGGGACGGCTATGTATATTATTTTCGTCATTGGACACAATCAAGTAGACATGTTCGGGTCTGATTATGATTTTCGAATCAGTGGTTTCGGTTTTAGATTGAAACCATCCTAAAACCAGTAAAAAAATCATTTAAAAAAAAAACAAATATCCATAGTGCGAACCAAACTCTGTAGGGACTTCCTATCATAGTTATTACTGAACTTGTGTTATTTATGTATATATATATATATATATACAACAACAACAACTAAGTCTTTTCTCATACTAGACGGGGTCAGCTACATGAATTCTTTGTTTCCACATATCCCTATCGTGTGTCATGTTAGCAGTTAACTCCCAATAAGCTAGATCATTCTTTATTGTTTCTTTCCAACACTTTTGTGGTCATCCTCTAGCTCTTTTAATACTTTCCAAATTTAGTTTTTCATACCTCCTTACAGGTTCTTCTTTCGATCTTCTTTCTATATTACCAAGCCATCTTAAACGATATTCTCTCATTTTATCCTCTATTGGTATCACTCCTAATTTGTTTCTAATAACCTCATTATGTATAATACGGTCTTTTCTTGTATGACCACTCATTCATCTCAACATCTTTATTTTTATCACAGACATCTTTTGTACATGTTGATGATTAACTGCCCAACACTCATAACCATAAAACATGGCAGGTCTAATTGTTGTTCTATAATATTTACCTTTTAACTTTAATGGTATATATATATATATATATAATACCAAAAATCGATGACCTCGGTTGCGGTTATGGTTACGGGGACGAGACCAATTCCGAACCAGCTATATTTGCAATCAAGTATCAATTTAGTATTTAAATCCAGAAATGCAAGAGTAGGTTTGAGGCCTTCTACATCTTTTAAAATGTTCTGCAACTAATTTCTTGCACCTTTGCAGAGGGTTTCCATTCGACTGCCTCTCGATATCTAAACTCCTTTAAGCATATTTATTCAATTTGTTTTCTATTGAAGCTACTTTGAGTTTTTCTCTAGTAAGACTATCCTTTCTGTTTTGTTGACACTTGATCTTGTCATATGTTTGAATTTAAATATAGAGGTGTCTGACGCAATTTCAAACCTGACAAAAAACAGTAATGTCTTACCCAAACTGAAATTTGTAGAAAATATTATATTAGTTATGTTAAAATGTCATATTAATTGATTAAATATTAATTAAAATTATGTTAAACACTATTTTAGTTATGTTAAATAAATATGTAATATATATTAAATGTTAAACATTATTATGATTTATTATTAATCATATTAATTTAGTCAAATTAATATGGGCTGGGCCATTTGAACCTGCTTCAAATATGGGTCAAAATTCTCTTGCCTGGCCATGCATTTTTTCAAGGCCGGGTTAAGCCCATTTTGCCATATCTAGGATTAATCAATGATGGTTGGGTTAATTAAGTTCATGTTTAAAGACATGAGGGCTTAAAATCAAAAGATTTACTTATGTTATAGTAATCTCTCAGTCTCATTATGTTGAGATAGAGATATTTGAACATACAATATATAGACTTATTAAGACCCATATGATTCCTCAAAGGCTTTGACCAAGAATGAAAGTGGTATTCTTATTTCTCAATTAAGGTATACTGAGATTGTCATAAGTTTGATGTATTTAACTAGCTATATATGCTCATATATTGCTTTTATTGTATAAGTTGAGTAGTACACAATTGTCCTAATAGATCTCATTGGAAAGTTGTAGACATAGTACTTCAATATTTGAAGAGAATTATTTCTCTTGGGTGGCATTACAAATAACATCCTTTTATTGTTAAAGGATATAATGATGGAAGTTGGATTAACAAAAACTGTAGGAGTAATTGGTTATTAGGATATGTGTTTCTCGAGTGGTGTGTTGTCACCTTGAAATCTAAGAAATAGTTTATATTGTCTCCTTTTACTTTTGAGGCAAAACTTTGTACTTTGGATGAACTTGGAATGAGAATGACTTAAGGAACTTATATCTATTTTACTTATGATAAAAAATATACTTATGATTTCAATTTACTGTGATAGCATGATTACATTTCTAAAATATAAAATTTCAAGTACAACCAAAAGTACATGAGGCACATCCAAAGGTTTAAGCTTGTAAGAACATTGTGTCTGATGAGTTATGGTTGTAGATTTCATTAGATCAAAAGATAATACAACTGATAATTTAACTAAGGGTGTAACATTAGCTTATGGTTGGGGATGAAATTCATGAGTTATTTACAAGCAGTGGAAACCTAACCTAATTGAGTAGAGATCTCACAAAATAGGTTCAATATGGTAATAACAAGTTGTTGAGTGAATAGGAGAACACTTAATAAAAAGTGATACTTTGAGTATCTATGTGTCTATCTCCCTCATAACCTAAAGTGTCATGATTATAAGTTAATAAGAGATTCTTCACTGAATGAGATCAAATCTTAGGACAAGATACTAGTTATACATCCTTGAGATGCCCAACTAAATGATTGATCTTGTAAGATTGTAATAGGAAAATTGAGTTGTTCTATGAAATCAATGATGATATATAATATGATGCATTACCATTAATACATCAACTCCAAAGATCATTGTCATAGCTTTATTATGTTTTTACTAATAGATACTTTTACACCAAAGGTTTAAGTTCAAGACATATGTTCACTAGTTCTTGTAAGGATAATATTGAATAACTTAGGTAATAGTTCAAATTGGAAGTATAATTACAAAAACCGTAATATGATGGTTGATTCGGTAAAGCACTTCATACTTTGGACTTTGTGAGAGATTATTCGACTTAATGATTAATTGATGATTATTGAATTAGTTAAGGTCATGTGACATTAATTGCATTTAGTTCATGTTAAGAATCTTGAAGTGCTTATTTGATATATCTTTGATTAAGGTGAAATTCTACAAACATGAAAGTCACATGTTAGTGAGGGACAAGTTCTTTGTTTGTTGGATATTATATGTTTATGCATCTAGCCCTACAATTTCTTTCATCAATCCATCTGTGGGGAATTCTTAGACCAAAGATATTTTGAATTCTATTGTGTACATCGTTTGATTTATTTTCCTACGCCTCTATTTCAGGCTTTTGTTGTTGCGGCTACACGATAAAGTTGTCGTACTCGCGTTTAATGCATAACAATGCACTGTTTTTTTTTTTTCCAAATCTTCATTGTAAATTGTACGGTTTGAATAGTGGAAACATTTGAATAAATTTAAGCATGAATTGGATATCACTATCACTTTCTCTCATATATATACATATGTATATATATGCCATCTAGTCGAACATGAACACGGTGAGTGTTTCGCTCGAGCACCCTGGCTGAAGAAGGGCTAGGGTTGTCAGTTTCCACTGGAGGGGATCGACGCCATCTGCCAAGTGACTGACACAAACACTCATCGTGTGCTTCAACAAGAGTCACAACCAGCGAACTCACTCCTACGCTGCCAAACCTTCTTAGAATAACCTAACTTTATTGCATGATATAAGTTAGAATATAAAAGGAAAGAAGAACTTAAAGATGTTAGCCCACTTGGTAGGGCTCTCGATTTGATCATGTAGATCACAAGAAGGATTGGCTTCGGAACTTGAACAAGCCCCAAAAAGATCTTTTCTTGTAAATTATAATTTTCAAATATGATTAACTTACTATGTACATCATTATTTTCCACTTTCTATATCACCTTTACTGAAATCTTATGCACCGGCAGATCTACATAGATGCTATCTGCCCTACTCAAAAATTCAGGAATAGAAAAAGATACATAACCAATAGCTTAATACATAGACTATATCGTACATTATCAGCGGCAGAGCCATAAGCTATTTATGATACCAGTTTTTGTAGCTATAATATCCAACCTATTGCATAGCGGTGGGCTATCTTCCCTACAGAAGAAATTTTTTTGGAGCTGCTATTTTATCAAGAATAAAAAGGTGTACAACCAAAATAATGTGTTTTCTCTAGCATATGATGACTCAGTGTAGGTTGTAGAGAAAATTATGAAAGCATGTCAATGTCAACTATGAGGGTATGTATGTTCAACAAAATGAAAATAACCTAATGACCACTTAACAAGTCTAGCATGCAAGATAGGTTGATTAAGGAGATATCAAACTATGTTTGCTTTGTGGACAACATAGACCTTTTTTGCTAATAGATAATATTTAAGTTTAATAAAAAGAAACCTATATCTTGTTTTCATGTTTGTAAGGAGCCTTCTTAGATAAAAAATAGCTCATCAGTATCTATCATCAACATCATGTGCGAGTATGCAACCAAATTGAGTTAAATAAAGTAGATATTTATAGCTTTAAGGGATTCAAGAGAAATGGGGCATAAGGACTAACAGATTAGCCAGATAGTCTTTAGTCATTTCAAAAGCTTGTTGCTGCTTGGGTGCCAAAATAAACTCATATGTTTGTATGAGCCTTAATAATAGTGAGAATGGTACATTCTTCTTAGTAGTGTTGGAGATAAAATGTGTTATGAAGTTGGCATGGTAGATGAAAGTCCACAACTACTTATTCCAAGGGACCTCATCTTCATAATTGCATTTTCTTTGGCATCAACCTCATTACTTTCTTGTGTTTAAGGAAGCCAAGGAACTATCTTACAACAACCCCAAAAGTACACTAATTAGGATTCATATTTAAATTATATGTGCATGGTTTTGAAAAACTATTCAAGATTGACCAAGTACTAGTTAGAGTGACTTAATACTACAAAATCAATGTACATCTCCGTGCAATTTTACAAATTAGGTCATGAAATATATAGTTCAATTGTTCTTTTATATGTGGTACTTGCATTTTCAACCCAAAAGATATAGCTATCTACTCATACATTCCACGTACCTCACGGCACTAAAATGTTGTCTTATGGGTCTCATCCTCGTTAATCTTAATTTGGTTATACTTGGAGGGGGCTTCCATGAAGGATAGCTCATGAGTGGTGGATGTCAGTCATGGGCATAACACCTTTGCCTTTTAGGGGTTGCTTGATTGAAGTTTTGATAGCTTATGTATATTTAATCTTCTCATTATTCTTAGCGATGGGATTATGTTGGACAACCAATTCACAATCTGGTGGTTTAAATGAGTTTAATATTATGAAGGCAATGAACTGGCTTAATAATTGGTACGACCTCAGGTTTGAACCTCCTAAACAATTATTTGAATGGTTTACCCTTATTTTAAGGGGTTGTAAATTCTACTAATTCTTGAGATAATCCTCACATCTCATGATATTCCTAGGCAAAGCATTCCCTATATTTGTTTAGTAGTAAAACTAACTAATGGTGCCTATGTGATACTAAGATTGTGCTTATCTCTTTGTCCTTGGTTTCTCTTGGGTCTCTAAATTCATCTCGAGTAAGGGGTCTTGTAGAACAAAGTCGATTTATCTTTTTGGTTAAGGTAGTTTAATGTTGCTCTTTCCTCCCCAAGTGGATTTAAAGATCACCATAGGTTTGCTCAAGTGCTCTCCCAAGCAAAATTAGGTTAGATGGCCTAATCCTTTTCTTGACTCAAAAGGCTTTGGGATGATTTAGAGTGAATCACCTAAGTTTTCCTACGGCATTCGTAGGTGACTTTGGGGGATAGGCCATATTTCAACTTTGTTGAACTTGAATCCTCTCATGGTAAGTTGCTATTATGCGATGCTCTTCGAAGTCATCAAGAATGATGATTAGGTCTACCTAGGGCAAGCATAGAATTATTTGTATCCTTTGTACCTCAACCCTTGAAGGGTCTTCATTGGCCTCGACAAATTCCATCGTATGCTCTATTTAAAACACGAGTTTATGGTGAAGTGCATGTGACATGCAATAGATGGCATGAATCCAATTACTTTAACCAGTAAAGAGTGGCTTGACTTGGCACCTAGACAAAGAAAGATAAGTAATAGGTCTTTGATTCAATCATTAATTCAATGTCAATACGGATAGCTCCCCTTAGAGTCAATCATTAATTATATGTGCATAGTTGCTTGTTGATCTTGCACAAAATATCTACAGGCCTAATGTTTATGGCAGCCCCTCCATTGATGAAGACAATAATACTGATGGGTTGGTCCATAACCAATGTTTTGATGTATAATGGTCTAAGATGGTGGGTATTGGTTTAGGCGGGGTTGTCAAATATAATTAGAGGGTTATTTACATCGGTAAATATAGTCTAGTGTAGGTCATGAGCCATAACATCATTTTCAAGCTTTAAGTAAGAAGTTTGGCTAGAGGTGCAACTTAGAGGTAGGCCATTGACCATATCCTAATGCATGCAAAATAGGTTATAATCAAAATAATTCTATTAACCTTCAAACCTCTCAAAAAAAATATAATCTGGTATTTCTTCTATGGGAGCTAGCATATGCTTAAGGATCCTTGTTATCCAGTACCTCTTTTTCACTTTCAATACTATCCTGTCCGGCTCCATAAGATTGAAATAGGATTGCGACCATGCTCTCGACACTTTGAGGAAAGTGGAAATCTTCTCCAGCTTACCATTGGAGCAAATTGCCCGCTTCATTTTCTCTCTCAACAGACCTTCTATTTTGAATGGGAGGCTACTTCCCTAAAAATGCGATCATGGTTTTCATCAAGATGCCTTGGCAAAGCTAGCACGTTTATACGAGTGGTATGAGTGGATGCTTCACAATCATCAAAA
Organism: Brasenia schreberi; assembly: GCA_036023115.1. Taxonomy (NCBI): domain Eukaryota; kingdom Viridiplantae; phylum Streptophyta; class Magnoliopsida; order Nymphaeales; family Cabombaceae; genus Brasenia; species Brasenia schreberi. Next base: position 6,571,345 of record JAYKKT010000076.1, on the reverse strand, counting down.
CCCGGCCCAAGGTACTTGACGTGCCATGAACAAGAAAGATGAAATATTATAGATCTTTTAGGCTGCCTCCAACGGCTCCTTAGAGGTGAAATATTGTTCGAGCAGCAGTGCCCTCCTAGTTCTCCTTGACAAGAAGAATTTTGAGTTGTGGTTCTTGATTCCCAAGTTAGAGTTTTGTCACTTGTAAGCATATCCAGTGAGCCTCTTTTGCTTCTTAAAGAGGAGAGAAGGTTTGCACGTGCCATGGCACTTGACTTTGCAACCAAACCACGAGTGAATGAATACAAGGGGACCCTCAACGTCCCTTCCTTCTCATTCACTGACAACTCCAAACCCCATGAAGAAGAGCATGCCGCGTGAAACCTATAAACCTGCTGTTCAAGAAAATCAAGACAAGGGCACGTAATATATAAAGGTTAGAGCAAGGGCACCCAGCCAGGAAGACTCTTAAGGAGCATTTCGTGTAGCAGGTCTACAGGCTTGGTCATGGCTGCTGATACGCCTTCTAGACATCAACTTCCATTTCGATCCAAAGCAGACCAAGTTCAGAATCTTGGGCTTCATCAATAACTTGAAACTTGAGGGTAGGGTAATTCCGGGCCCGGGATCAAGGTTTAGAATGAAATGCTGGTTCAAATCTGCGACATGCCGAAGGTGCGGCCAACTTTGCTAAGACTATGTACCGTTTAATCCATGGTTGTCTCTTGTGAGAGAATAATCTCTGTTTTATACATGCTTGTTTTAGTTAAATGCATTTATTCATGAAAATAAGATTTCCTATAATTGGTAAGACCATTTAATCCATGGTTGGATTGTGAGAGAGGAGTCGTCATTATTTCACTTCTACTGTCCTTGGGTTCCTACAAGGTGCTTTAAGGGCGAGGTTTTCTGGATGCCATTTAGTGACTTCAAGATGAATTTAGTATCAATGGAGGCCCGCGAGCTCGCTTGACAAATATGGTTGCGTTTGGTAGGCGAACTACTTGCTTGTTTAATATCGTGGATTGCCATCAGAGGAGTTCAAACATTCATGTTGATAGCTTATACTTTTCGTGATCACTTCTATCAGGCAGTAGGATTGAATACACAGAAGTATGCATGCAATCCGTGTATGTTTGTGTATGTGCGTGTGTGAGAGAGAGAGAGATGCTTTGTGTTTTATGAAATGAGAATGAAAAGAGGTTCTCATAAATCTAACATACTTTGTTTGCTTTTTATGTGAAATACTTGCTCTCATCAATGTTTGTTGGTCGAGAGCTGATATATAAAAAAAAGATGCCATGGTATTTTCCTTATATCTTAGAAAAGGATTATTTGTAAGAGTATAATTTAAAAAATTAAAGTTTTAAAAAAAGTATGTAAGATAATATTATACTCATATTTCAAGAAAATAACGATTAAACTCATTTATTTGTACCAATATACTTTTTAAAAAATAAAGTTTTAAAAAAATATGTAAGATAATATTACACTCATGTTTCAACGATCAATGGGATAGAGTACATCACTGTTCACTGTGATATTTTTATAAATTATATTATTATACGTGTTAAGGATTTATGTGAGGAAAGTGCAACACGGGTTCATTTTTTCTTCCTCCCATGAGCTTCCACAGCTTTTGTCTTGGCAACCATAATCTTTGAACTCCTCACCTTTTGTGAGAGAGTGCTACCCCTAGCGGATGAGCTACGCACCTTTGTGGCAGTTCCTGACTAGAAATGGTTTAGATAATGCAGAACAGATTTCCTCCTTATCTTGGGGCCCACGCAGTACTGGTTTGACTGGATCAGGTTTTACGGAAACCCAAACCCAACTAACCTTTTAGGGTTGGGATCTTGGGGTTGTGTCAAAAAAATAGATCCATTAGTTATCTGGTTTGGACCTTTAGAACCCAAAAGTCACTTGGAGATGGATATGGTTTGAATAATAATACTAAACCTGGTTTTGACCTAAGCGCTTAACAGAATTCCAAATTTCATGAATCAAAGGGTTGAATACAGTCTAAATTCAAATATCTATGATTGATCATGCCGATCAAATGGTGAAAATCTTTGAGCAGGTTTGAGCATGATTGGACGTCCATATGTACCAATTTATCTATATATACATATGTAGAGAGAGAACCTGTTTCCACACCCAAGTCTAGCAATAGGCTTAAGTATTGATCTAGATCGAATTTGGATACGTTATATCCATCAGGAAATGAACTGATATTTTCCGATGGAGTTCAGATTTAGATTAGAAATTTGATCCGGCTGCACTTAAATTTTGCTATGAAGATCCCGCATTTGACTTTTGTCTTACCCTTCACATACTGTACTGGATCCAAAGGCGATCCGTGTGTTACAGTCATATCCGTTTATTTTGCACGTATAAGTATGTTGGATTCGGTTGGCTCTACATGGCCATATAGGAAACGGCCACTGCAGCAGTTATATAGATCTCTATACACACACACACACACACACACACACATATATATATATATATATATATACATATATACAAAATATACATATATATACATACATACATACATATATATATATATGTATATGTATGTATGTATGTATATATCTATGTATATATATGGCGATGGCTACTGCTCGCGGAGCAGAACTCTGCTTTGAAAGCCTGCTACTCAAATCTCCAACGTATATATACATATATAATGCGGTATAGACTTATCTCACCTTCCAAAACTTTAAATACTCGTTTATCCTCAACTTTTCTCTTTTCATAGTAGTGAGTGAAGGGATAAATTTATAATTCATTATTTTGGGCCTTCCACTAGCCTTGGTTCTTTGACATGCCTCGTGTCCTTCCAACTTGTTGTCATGTAACTGACAATTTTTGTTGACGTACTCATTATGTCCTGTTAATCTTATCTCGTGTATTTTATGGCACGAGGTCTTCTTATATCTCTTTGTCTAAGATCTCATCTAATGTAGGAAACCTATTCCTTTAACACAAGAAGTCACTGCTAGAATTGTCGATGGTACTATTCATCGCTACAAAGAAAGACTAGTTAATCACAATACTATTTGTTTCAAAACAAATTGTAGTATCTATAGTCAACTTTATAAAATGCCTGAAACATTGATAAAACCTTTAAGACTCCAAGAACAATTTATTCTTAGTACCAACTTCCTCCTTCACGCAAATGATAGTATTACCTTAGATAGAGATTATGTCCAAATTTATAAATTCACTAGTTTATTCTCCATTGAAATTCACCACCAACCTACTACATCAAAGTTACGACAAAAGCATAGTGGACATTCTTGCTCTTGTAAAATCTCAGGATCATGTAAAAACTCTAAACAAAATAATTGTAATTGTGCCATAGAAGAAAGTACAACAGATTCTCATAACCTTAATGAAATAAAATGGTCGAATCAATTAATAGTACAACAACAACAACTAAGCCTTTTCCCATACTAGACGGGGTCGGCTACATGGATTCTTTGTTTCCACAGATCCCTATCGTGTGCCATGTTAGCAGTTAACTCCCAATAAGCTAGATCATTCTTTATTGTTTCTTTCCAACACTTTTGTGGTTGTCCTCTACCTCTTTCAATACTTTCCAAATTTAGTTTTTCTAACCTTCTTACAGGTTCTTCTTTTGATCTTCTTTCTATATGTCCAAACCATCTTAAACGATGTTCTCTCATTTTATCCTCTATTGGTGCCACTCCTAATTTGTTTCTAATAACCTCATTATGTATAGGGTCTTTTCTTATATGACCACTCATCCATCTCAACATCTTCATTTCTGTCACAGACATTTTTTGTACATGTTGATGATTAACTGCCCAACACTCAGAACCATAAAACATGGCAGGCCTAATTGCTGCTCTATAATATTTACCTTTTAATTTTAATGGTATCTTCTTATTACAAAGAATACCTCATGCTCCTCTCCATTTTAACCAACCAGCATTAATTTTATGTGTAACATCTCCATCAATTCTTCCATCACTTTGAAAAATTGACCCTAGGTATTTAAAACTTTCCTTTTGGGGAATGCAATGTGTGCCAATTTTAATTTCTATGTCCTCTGAAGTAGCCAAATGAACAAACTTACATTCCATATATTCTGTCTTTGTTCTAGTAAGTCAGAGGCCTTTGTTTTCTAATGTTTCTCTCCATAGTTCCAATTTTCTATTAACTTTTTCCTTAGACTCCTCCACTAATACAATGTCATCTGCAAATAACATACACCAAGGTACTTCATCTTGAATATGTTTTGTTAACTCATCCATCACCATTATAAATAAGTATGGACTTAAAGTTGATCCTTGATGTAACCCAATATTAACTTCAAAAAAGTCTGTCGTTCCTTCATAAGTCCTCGCACATGTTTCTGCACCATCATACATGTCTCTTATAAGGTTAATATATGTTAATGGGATACCTCTTTTTTCCAAAGTTCTCCAAAGAACCTCCCTCGGTACCCTATCATAAGCTTTTTCTAGATCAATAAATATCATGTGAAGGTCTTTCTTTTTTGCTCTAAAATATTTCATAAGACGTCTCAAAAGGTGAATCGCTTCAATAGTAGATCTATCTGGCATAAATCCAAATTGGTTCTCTATTGTACTTGATACTTGTCTTAACCTACGTTCGATAATTCTTTCCCATAATTTCATAGTATTACTCATTAACTTGATACCTCGATAATTCGCACAATTTTGAATGACTCCCTTGTTCTTATATACGGGTATATGTGTACTTGCTCTCCATTCCTCGGGCATCTTTTGGTTTTTCCATATTTCATTAAATAGTCTTGTGAGCCAAGTGATTCCTATTTCTCCTAGTATTTTCCAAACTTCTATAGGAATATTATATGGTCCTACCGATTTACCACTCTTCATATGTTTAAGAGCCTCTTTGACTTCATTCTTTTGAATACGTCGGTAGAAATTGTGGTTTATATACTTTTCTGACTTGGCTAAATCTCCTAAACTAATACTAACATCTTTATTTTCATTAAAAATATTATAAAAATAGTTTTTCCATCTATTTCTTATATCATCATTTGCCACTAGAATTTTTTTATCCTCGTCTTTTATGCATCTAACATAATTAAGATCTTTAGTTTTCTTATCTCTAGCCCTAGCTATCCTAAGAATATCTCTTTCACCTTCTTTTGAGTTGAGTTTTTTATATAAGTCCTCCCAAATCTTAGTTTTTGCTTTTACTAACGGCCTTTTTTGCTTCTTTCTTTGCTTTCTTATAAGCTTCTAAAGTTTCACTAGTTTTCTTAGCATAATGTAATTTGTAACATGCCCTCTTTGTCTTGATTTTATTTTGTACTACTTCACTCCACCACCAAGCTTCTTTTTGTACCGGTACACCTCCCTTAGATACCCGTAACACATCTTTCGCCACTTTCTTAATATGTATAGCCATATTGTTCCACATATCACAGGGTGTGCCAACATAATTCCAAACATCTCCTTGAAGGACTTTCTGTTTAAATATATCTTCTTTCTCGCTTTTGAGGTTCCACCATTTAGTCCGAATAGCTCGATGCACTCTTTTCTTCTTTGTCCATTTTTTTATTTTTAAATCCATAACTAAAAGTCGATGTTGGGTGGTTAAGCTTTCTCCTGAAATTACCTTACAATCTTTACAACACGTTCTATCTTTTTTTCTACAAATAAAGTAATCAATTTGTGTTTGTGATAAGCCACTCTTATAAGTAATTAAATGTTCATCTCGTTTTTTGAAGATTGTATTGACTATAAAGAGATCAAATGACATAGCAAAATTTAAAATCTCCCTACCTTCCTCGTTTATATCCCCATAACCAAAGTTTCCATGAATCCCTTGATATCCTAATGCCTCTTTACTGACATGTCCATTTAAATCTCCTCTTAAACAAATCATCTCCCTTTGTGGAATCTTTTGAAACACCTTATCTAACTCTTCCCAAAAAATTGTCTTTATACTATCTTCTAGTCCTACTTGGGGTGCGTAAGCACAAACTATATTCAAAACCTCTGCTCCTAACACTAATTTCAATGTCATGATTCGGTCACCATATCATTGTATGTCTACTACACTCTCTTTTAAATCTTTATTTATGATAATACCAACTCCGTTTCGGGCCTTTTCTTTACCTGAGTACCATAATTTAAAACCTGTATCCTCTATCTCCTTTGCTTTTTCTCCAACCCATTTTGTCTCTTGTAAACATAGAATATGAATCTTTCTCCGAATCATAGTATCTACCACCTCCATTAGCTTACCCGATAATGTTCCGATATTCCAAGAACCAATATGAATCTTATTATCTAGGACTAGCTTCCTTACCCCCCGCATCCGTCCATAATCAAAATGCGAAGACCCTCTCTGAAAACTTTTCACTACATTCGGGCAGCAATGTAGCGGGACTAACTTCTTTACCCACACCCGTCCATGATGTGGGAACCCTCTCTGCAATTGATTCACTACATTCGGGCAAAAATGTAGTGGCCCTTGCTTACTTCTTATTGCATTCGGGCTCTGCAGCACGTCGCTAGACGGGGACGCCCCAAAGCAATGCTCATAATTTTTGTAATCCATGTTGTAGAAATCCGACGAAGTTTTACGCTGGCTGTCGGAAGCCTAACACAACCCTCCTCCTTTATTCGGGCTTGGGACCGGCAATGCAAGGGTGATCCCTTACATGGGTGGAGTTGGTCGAATCAATTAATAGTCATGAGATAAATTGCATATGCAACAAAATATTATATAATATAATATATAACACCATATCTGAAAATGAAATAAAAAGTATGTTAGCACGCATGACTTAGATAAAAATTATAGGAGAAGACATTAAAAAATTGGGGTGGGTGTTAATCTTAGACTCCATTCTTGGTTTGGTTCCAATAAACTTTCCTCGTTCTTGGGCTCGTCCATGTTCGGTTTAGCCTTGCTTTGGGCGTGTGCTGAATTGAACCTCATACACTTGGTTAATTGAATGTCTTCAACGTCATATCCCTTGGTGAAATTTGGCTTCACGCAACCATGTAGGGGCTTGAGCTTCAACGACCATGTATTGAGTTGGAGTTGATCACGGCTAGGACTTGAATTGCCTTGTGGTCTTATTCCAAGTCGAGTGTGTCTTGACACTTGCTGCATTTGACTTGAACTCTTTCATGTGAGAGAACTTAGACTTGGCTGATTAGGCCTTGAAAATGTAGGGGCCTTTGTTCAAAACATGGGATTTGAATTGATTTAAACTTGTAATTTTTGAAAGCTTTTCTAAACAAGTTGAATTCCAAATTTGAACTTCTTGCAAAAGATCTTCACGAATTGAACTTAAAACTTGACAAATCTTTCAAAAACCTTTTCTTGAATTATTTCGAAAACATTTTTATTTTGGGTGTTTACACTATCCTAATTAGAAAAATAGAAAAATTTGCTCCTAGAGAAGAAGAAATATGTAGATATGCCAGTGAAAATTTTAGAGAAAAAGGAAAAATAAATAGTATAGACTTAGAAATGTTAGCAGTCATCTATGCTATAGATAGTTTAAAACTCTTTTTATTAGGAAAAAGTAGGTTACCTTTAGAACAAATTGTAAAACAATTGTAAAATTCTACAATGCTATTAAGTATAAAGAAAAAACCAGCTTGGTAACAAGATGGTTAAATTTTATAAATACATTAACAGGTAATGGTTTCAAACCTAAGTTTGAGCATGTTATTGGAAAGGACTATATGCGGCAGATATTCTTAACATAATGTTTGAAAAGAAAATAACTCATAAGAATTTTACAGATGGAGAATTTCAGATAGTGACCAACTCTCCGACCGACGGCACAGGCTATGACCTATACAAGAAGTAATTTGGGCACACACAATAATTTAGAACAAACATAATTTAGACAAACGAGTAATATTGCATCTCCATATACTAAAAAAGGACTAATTTTGGTAATATAGAACTCTCGGTACTACCAAGAGCTTCTAATATAGTTTTTAAAATCTTTAAAAAAATAATTTTAAAAGAAGAATAACACTATGGATTTCTAGTAGAAAAGTCTTCTTTGACCAAAATTATCTTCTAGCAAGTTTAAAGGCTTTAAACATATATTTTGAGAAAAAAAATTGTAAGAAAAGAAATCTTTTAAATTTTACATATTTTTTATGAAAAAAGAATGGTTTGTTCCCAAGTTGGACATATGTAGTTGAACACATACAAGGAGTACCTAGACCACTTTACAAAGGGTTCAAGAGCTACCCCGAAGCTCTAGAAAAATATAGAGAGATATTTCGACCTAATTTTTTCATCCATCCAGTCTACAAAATTAAAAAGAACCTTTGAAATATAAAATAGCCTTGAACACAAAAGAAATTATTTTCTGTAATTGTCAAATAATGGAAAGTATGGTAAGAAAACTAAATGAACAGATAGACCAGTTGCAAGGAATCTTACATTCTCAAACCAAAACTGTAAAATGACTAGAAAAAAATGTAGAGAGAAGGAACTAGAGCTCTATCAATTAATAGGAAAGGCATTACATGAACAAGATCCACAAGACAGACAACAAAAGAAGAAATAGTCAGTCTTAAAAGACCTCTTAGAGACAATAATGAAGCTCCATGAGAAGATAGAAAGGATTGAAGACAAAACAAAGACAATAGAAAATAAAGCTCCAACAACAACAAACTCTAGCATCTATGACAACATAGAAGATACATTGATGAGATCTTAGACAAAGAGGTATAAGAAGACCTTGTGCCATAAAATACACGAGATAAGATTAATAGGACATAATGAAGACATCAACAAAAATTGCGAGTTACGTGACAACAAGTTGAAGGACACGAAGCATCTCAAAGAATCAAGGCTAATGGAAGGCCTAAAATAATAAATTACAAATTTACCCATTCACTCATTACTTTGAAAAGGGAAAAGTTAAGGGTAAACAAGTATTTAAAGTTTTGGAAGGTGACGTAAGTCTATATAGAGTCCGTGTCAAATGACGTAAGTTCATACGTCAAAAGTTTGTCTATATCATGAGTGGATTCTCTACTATCATCACATCTTAACCACATTTATTTGGTGAAAGAGTCATGACAAACCATATATATATATATATATATATATATATATATATATATATATATATATATATATATATATATATATATATATATATATATCATGTCTAGAATACAAAATTTACACCAAACCACATCTGAGCAAGGCTTTCTCCCTTTATATCAACAAAGTTCACCACTAAAACAAAATGCTCTTACTCCGTTTTCTATGTTTCTAACATATGGATATAGTTTGTGTTATGGTAGATCCAATAAGAGAGGAATTTTTAGGTCTCGACCATGTCCTGGACTTGATGGACCCGATCCAGGACCAACCCGTCGACACCCACAAAATTATGGTAGACCATCTTATCCGACAGATAGATTGTATCATGAAGCGGTTCCTCGAAAAATTGGGAGAGTGAGGGGAGTTGGAAGATAAAGCACTATAAGGGATAAGACGGAGAACAAGAAAAGTGACGTTCCAGCGTTTCTGGATTTTGAGAGCGAAGGGAAGTTGGACATGGCCGCCGTCATGCTTCGCCTTGTCCCTCCTTCGACAAGGTCTCTCCCCTCTCCCCTCTCCCCGGAGTTCCAGATTTCTCGGAACCAGGATCTTTGGGTTCCTCAGGAACGCGAATTTCAAGGTAGTTCCGGGGCCGAGTTCCGGGTGTGGAGCGAAATGCTGGTTCAAGTTCGGGAGCCGAGGTGCAGACGCGGAGGATGCCGGCATCTACGGTAGCCAGAAGCGCGAGGATTACGACCGAGATGACGTCGAATACGTGTGTATTCATTCGCGTGGAATTTCCCCCCTTATTTGTTTCGCTTCACTTTCGGTAGCAAATGCATGCTTGCTTGATTTTGCTTTGAGATTTCTTTTAATTGTAGAAGTTAGCTATCTAGTATTACCCTTTTCAAGTAAAATGCTGGATCAACTATTTTTCTATAATAATGGCGTCCAAACCTGATTTGTGGATTGAATGCGCTTCTGTATTACAAGTTGCAACCCTAAAAGACTTCGTTGTATCAAATTTCAGCTTACCATAATCCTATACTTCATTTGTTTCTCTCACATGCTTATTTATATGTTTGTCTGACATGGGCTTAACACTGGGCATTTTGTTGGAATTCCTTTTCGAGATTCACTCACTTTTTCGTGGAGCTACTTACTTTTCTGGCCCAGTTATATGCTTAATAGTCTATCCGAGACCGTCGAAAGAGCTTATTGTCTGCAGATTTTGCAGAAAATTGAGTCTGTTTTAGAATCATGTTCTTCAAATGACGCCAACTTTTTAACGGTTCTGGAATAGGATGATGATCTTGGTCACGTGACTTCTTGGCTTTTCTTACGAAAACCGTTGTTTTACTACTAATCACAAGTTATATGTTCGAGGTAGTACTCGTGCTGTAAATTACATCATGGATTACACTGTCAATCGCCATCAACTTCAGAGATAAGTACTCATAATTTTCGTGAATGCACTCTGATCATCATTAGAATTTTCTGTACTAGAAATCAGTTGCTGTCAACCATTTGGATTTTGCATGTCTTACGTTCATGTAATTATTTCTACTTTGATCATGTTGTTATTTGTTAGTTTTCAATGCATTCATTGATGAAGAATGCAGGTCCTCTGTCTTATCCTTTTGTCTAGTTTCAACTCGACTTAGCTGTAGTTGCATTAGATGGTAAAGGATCATGCATTATGAAGTGAATTTCGTGCAGCTCAGGTGGTTTTAAGGCTGATTGATGTTTGAATTGTTGGTTTTATTTCATCTGTGGTTCATGTTGTTATTTATCAATGGAGTTTCTTGGAATTTTCAGTAGCACCTTACCATCTAAAGATCATAAATTTTTTATATGTTTCCTGTATCTTTGTCGAGTAATGTCGAAATGAAAAGTTGCAGGAATGCCCTTTCACATCTCTCTACAGATTTTGTTTTGTAGTGGTCCAGAATTGTTATAAAACTTTTGTTTTTTTGTTGGTTTACAGTATTTCAATTACATGGGGATGCTTGCCGTCGAGGGCTCATACTACAAAATGGAAACTCTGCTGCAGCAGGATATTCATCCTGTTGATATCCTGTTGATAATGGCTGCCACAGAGGGTGATAAGCCAAAGATTGAAGAGATTCTTCGGGCCAGCGCAAATTACACTGTGAAGGATTCAGATGGAAGGACCGCATCAGATCGTGCAGCTGATGATGATATCAGAGAACTTATCCTTAATTTCTCTGTTCAGCAGAAAGTATGATGGAAATGGCAATGACTAGCAGGCTTTTGGCTTTACTGTAACTGAGTGGATATTGGTGTTTTATTCTCTTGTAACATGGAATTCTTGTCTGGCTAAGTTATCTGAAGCATTACAAATTTTATTTAAGTTTTGAAACGATATTCGTGTGCATGTCCGGACAAACCTGTGGATATATATATTCTGGTGCATGCGGTGCATATCTTCTTGTATCTATCGTATATTTGGCTTAGGAACTCGTCTCTCATTTGATGAAAGTATGAAACTCTGTACGGTTTCACTCTGCAAGAACTCCTAGTTGAGTATCTAACCCAATTTTCTTTTTTTTGGAATTTTTTTTGTGAGAAAAGAATGAAATTCAAGGAAACCCCGTTTTAGAAGGATTCACAAATTTCTAGGATAATTGCACCTACTGGACTAAATGATTACATAGTTTCTCGAATAACACCTACGGAGGCATAGTAGAACCAAAAGAAACCATATAACTGGTGAAATTGCACAATCAGGATATGCATATTTTTGGCATTTCTAGATAAATATAACATATTTGACATGTTAGGTGCTTAAAATATTCTGCATAATGAAGAACTTACCGATGCAACTATTGGGTTATCAATCTTACTATAGCTTAAGCAAATTACCAGACGTGCTCTCTACTTCCTTGCTGATTATTTAATCTATATATTGGTTTTCGTTCGTACCACGCTGGTGTAGATTTACTCAATCGGTAACAGCCTACTCTTTCTTGTCAGATTTTAAGGATTAGTGCTAATAAGCAAGCTAAAAGCAAGCAAAACAACCCATGGGAGCTTGGCCACCATGAAATCACCTTATTCTCAAACTAATTTAAGAAAAGATTATAGAACTTGAGACAAGTGACAAGTATCGAGTACAATAGAGAATTAATTTTGATTTACATTCGAGAGATCTTTTATGAAGACTATCCACCTATTGAGATGTCTTATGTAGAATAAAAAAACCTTTGTATGATATTTATTAATTAAAGAGGCGATAGATAGAGTGTCAAGAGATATTCTTTGAAACATTCTAGAAAAAAGAGGTATCTCATTGATGTATACCAAAAAGACATGTATGATGGTACAAAAATATTTATAAGACTCATCAAAGAATGACATGATTTTTTGAAATTAATTTTAGATTATGTCAAAAATCAACTTTAAGTCTATATTTATTTATCTTGATTATTAATGTTAACAAAATATATTCAAGATCAAGTCCCTTGGTATATGTTGCTTGTGGATGACATTGTATTAGTGGATGAGTCTAAAGAAAAAGTTAATAAAAAATTAGAATTATGAGGAGAAACATTAAAATGTAAAAGCTTCCAACCTCACGTACATAATATAAGGAATGTAGGTTTGATCATTTACTTACTTCAGATAACATAGAAATTCAGAATTGGAAGAAAAGTTCAAATAATATAGAAATTAAGATAGGTACATATTGCATCAACTTTCAAAATAATGATAAAATTAATGGAGAAATTACATATAGAATTAATGTAGGTTGGTTAAAATGGAGAAGTCCAACAAATATTCTACGTAAACGTAACAAGAAGACATAACTAAAGTTGAAAGATAAATATTATGAACTAGCAATTAAACCCACTATCTTAATATAGCTTTGAGTATGGGGCAGTTAACCATCAATATATACAAAAGATATTCGTGATAGAAATGAAGATATTGAGTTAACCACTAAAATATACAAAAGATGTCCACGACAAGAATGAAGATATTGAGATGGTTGTGTGAAAAAAAAAGAGTTGTATACATAAAATGAGGTCACTAAAAACAAACTAGGAGTGGTATCAATCAATGTTGTAATTATCATATTGGTGCCCGTATTGTACATAGTACTGATACGCGATAATCATGTCGTATCGTATGATACAATACGACACATGAAAAACTGAATTATTTTGTAAAATTCATAAAAAATTCAAAAATCAAAAAATTATAATTAAAAACAAAAGGTAACAAAGTAGTAGAGAACACAATCAAAATGTAACTAAAAATGACATTTTCACAAACAATAAACTAATACCCTGAGGCTAAAGCTTACAAGAGTAAGGAAGTTAAATTTAATGTTAACAATATACCAACAAGCTTATTGAACTTTACAAAGTTAAGATTACAATTTATTACATAACACAAATACAAAGTTATAAACTACAACAGTCTAATTTCATTATTTCATTCCACAAAATGTGGATCATAATCAACAAATGCATCATAAGCATTATAATCAAGGTTACCACCATCATTATCGCCACCATCACCTCCCTTATCTTCCTCCAAAATTGGGTCATCCAATCCTACACCTTTTATATCGTCATCTCCAATCTCTGCTTTTGCTTCTGATTCTATTGCTCTCTACTTTACATTATCTAAAATAATAGGAGACTCTTCTTCTTCGACCCAATCATCAAGAATATCAATATTTTTATATCTAAGTGAGTCAAATGGTACCTTCCTTGCCTTTCTTTTATCTCTTTGCATTTGTTATAAAGAAAACAAAAAATATATAATTTACTTAGAATTTAGAAAATATCATTACTTATGAGTAAGTATAAGGAATAACAAACATATAACAAAATTATCTTTTTACGTTCCTTAACTTCATATTGTATGCAATATATACCAAATCATGAAGACGAGCATGATCTAATTTGTTTTTCTTCTTTGTTTGAATGCATTTAGAAAAACTCCAATTCCTCTTACATCCACTCAAACTACATGTTTGACTTACTATGTGTTGAGAAAACCTCAACAAATTCAGTGCATCTACACCAAATTGAGCCTATCATTTATCTAAAATAAAATATAATAAATAAAAGATTAAGTCTTAAGAAGTAAAACAAGTCATAATAATAAAGAAGTAATAATAATTTGTCAAAAAACCAAATTATACATGGTCGCATTTGAGAGCAGAGTTGTATTGCAATTGGCCTTCCAAAATCTTTGACGCTATCTATATACTCACATAGCTCTAAATGAACGTTGCACTTAGTAGATGAATCTTGTACAAAGTCAATTGCATTCAATATTTCTTTCTAAACTTCTTCATCCTCTACAAAATCAGAGAAAATCTAATAGAAGGATTAAAAAAATATACAATTGCATACAAATCATGATGCGTTTGCCAATTTTGATGTACATCGATTATCTTTCAAACCTTCTTTAAAAGTGATCGCTTTGTGATCAAGGTTTGCTTGTATTTACAATTTGGCCTTATCCATAACATCATATATATAATGCATAGCAGACCTATCTTTACTTTTATCATTCTCATTACCTTGAGTAAAGGCCCAATCATTCTAAGAAAAGTATTGCATTTTTCTCAAAAGTTATCATTAAAAATAAGGTATAATACAGTAACCCCCTGTTCTCTTTCTCGACCAACTTATAGAGCCCAATTCATAGTTTGTAAACATCTATTCCAATACATTTTTTGTATAACAAGACTTTGAACAATAATAACATTCATAACAAATCTTGTCAACAAAGGCCTAATTAACTCCCTTCTATCAGTGTGTATTCTCATCAAATTTAATATAGACTAATGATTATAAATAAACTTTGTGACATTTCTCTATTCTTTAATTGTCCCCTTAATGTCATATATTATACTTAAATCCTCAAGTACCAAGTCTACTCAATGTGCAACACATAAAGTTCATACTAAGGATGGATGGTTTGCCTCAAGCATCTTACTAGTTGTTTTAAAGTTTGCAGCATTATCGGTGATAAATTGAATAATATTTTAAGCATTAAAATTTTCAAAAATAAGGAGTAAATTATCAATAGTTTTATCAATATAGGACAAATCAAAGAATTTCAAAAATAATGTTTTCTTTAGATAGTAGACTAAGCAGTTCACTAATGATCTATGATCTGTCTAACCATCAACCATAATTGAACAACCAATAACTTTCCATGACCCCCTAAATTCAAGACTCTATTTATAAACAATATCAACCCATTTTTATAGTAATTTATGCCTCAAAACAGGATAAGTAGGGACCTTATAATCAGTTCCTACTCAAGTAATAACATCTACCATGCTTTGAAAGAAAAATGATTTTGCAACATTAAAAGGGAGATAATTTTTATAAAAAAACTTTGCACACTTTAAATTTACTTTCTCAATTACCTCCCTAAAACCCATAGTTTATCTAATACCTTGTTGAGATTCATAAGTAGTATGTTGAGGAAACAATAAATGTATTCCACTGCCTTTAACACCTCCTCTACCACTCCTCACAACCATCAAGAGAACAAGGGCGCTTGTAGTAAAATAAGAACCAACCCTGCTCCTACTATCACCAGAACCTACAATCTTTTCTTTATCTCGTCTTCTCCTGTTCTCCTTATCTGTCTCTTTCTCCTCCTCTCTAGACATAGCATAAATTTCTTCTTAAGAAGTATCTTAAGACATATCTTAACCACCTATTTCTACTATTTCTTTGTCGTAATCTCTTCTTTTCCTTTGTGAGCTCTAAAACTTCTTGAATTTCATACTTCATACTTTTAGGTACTCAACAACAAACATTTGCATCTTTTTTAGTTCCTGTAAGATGTTTCATGTGATAAATACCTTTATGATTCACCTTATTATAGAACATATACTTATTCATAAGCTTATTGCCTTCATACACCGAGTACAATACTTTCATGCTCGATCACCTCGTTCTTGCTCCATCTACCTGAGTAAAGATAAACCACAATAAGAGCAAGGCTTTATATATGTGAGAGCATCCTTTTTAGTTCTTGTAAGATATTTCATGTGAGAAATACCTTTATGATTCACCTCATTATAGAACATACACTTATTCACAAGCTTATTGCTTTCATACACCGAGTACAATACTTCAATGCTGGATCGCCTCGTTAGAAACCATAATAAGAACAAGGCTTTATGAATGTGAGAAATCTCAGAATCTGTGATAACCCTAAATTTTCAAGTGAAAAATCAGGTTACAAAGGAATAGGGATGAAAAAAGGGAGTATGTCATGGATTTTAGAAAAACCCTATGAATTTTCAAGGGTTTGAAACAAAAAAATATTTGATTTCTCCACGAAATTGAATAAATGAAATTTATGGAAACCATTTGGGAGCAAGGTAGGGCGTAAGGAAGGCCTTAGGGAGCAAGGAAAACACCAAAAAAAACTCGAGTTTTATATCTTGCGAATCAACATCAACTCATACGATACAACATGATATAAATAGAGTTCTATGTACCGTATCATATTGCCCTATGATATATGATAAACTCATACCATATCGTATGATACGAGTTTTACAACATTGGTACCAATGGATGATAAAATGAGAAAAATTATTTAAATACTTTGGATATATGGAAAGGCGACCCAAGAAAACTCTCTTAAGAAGGTGTAAGAAATTAGATAGTGAAAATATTAAAAGAGGAAGAGGAGTACTATAAAAGTATTAGAAGAAAATAATAATGAATGATCTAATGTTGACTTACCTATTAGCATGGCTCATGATCGAGCTCCGTGGAAACAAAGAATCCATGTAGCATACCCTATCTAGTATTGGAAAGACTTAGTTGTTGTTGTTGAACTAACTTGGACACAACCTATTTATGCTTAGTTCTTTTTGAGCTAAGATGACCTTGAAAACAAGATTCTATAGCTACAAGTCTTCTGAGGAGAAGATGGTGCTTCCAATTCTCACCTAGCAAGAAGCAAATGAACTGAAAACTCTTAATCAATAGTAGTTTGAAAATAATACTGCTTTCAGAAGGACAATTTTCTCAATATACAAAAGTATATATTAAGCTGAATAAGAACTTCTGCTCAAACAAAACATGTATTACATGTATATTACAAGATTCATGATTTTGTTCATAAGCTGAAGTCCTAAATTTGGTATCTATAGGTTACTCTTACAAGGGTTTTGGCATTGTGTGCCTGAAGTTAAGCATTAGTATTATCTTGAGTTGAATAGTTAGGCAATACTAGCATAACGAAAGGAATGGGGTTCAAATTTCAATACAAACATTAACCAGGGAGACGGAGTGGGAGGAGGAAATTATATTGAACAACTGCCTTGGTCTATTCAATGTATCAAATACGTGCAAGTATCACAGACAAGTACTCCAAACAATGAGAAATCAGTAACTTGTAAGAAATCATCAAAATTAAGAAGTCTCACGAACAAGGAAAAATGATTGCTATAAGTAAATTACTATCAGAAAAGGACATAGATGCATGTATCAACCATATCTTATAGGAGCTAAAATTGTTGTCGGAACAACAGGACTTGAGAAGCATATATACATAGTTTTCCTTTTACTTCAGAGTTATCTTTATCATGCACCCATGCTTACACTTATAATTCGCAGCTGTCATGCAAACATTCAATAAACTTACAAGACCTCCATATTGCTATACATATGAGCCTTAACAATGTCAAACAAAGAAATACAATTTTTCATCTCAATAATAGAAGACAAAGGGGACAATCCTTCCTCCATCATACCTCTCATCATAAGTTGCCCAACTCTTTCATCAATTGTTCCATCAAGGGGATGAGCAATGATTGTATCTGAGGTAGATGCAAGCTGACACATGTTATTCCTTGGAGATAACTCCTCCGCAATGACCTGGGGATGAAAAATTAAATTTATTGAAAATCATATGTAAATGAACCCTTATTTTCCTTTTGATCCTCCTTGATGTTGTTTATCTCATTATCTTGTCTCCATCTTCTTGAGTTACAACTCCCCGCATGTAAAGCAATCTCTTCAAAATTTTAGTAGAAGAAGATTGGTCAATTTCGTATATGGTAAAGGAACTTTGTATCGGATGTAAGAACAAATTTGGTGTAGGTTCTCTTATGTAATAAGCATGAATTTAAAGAGTATTTAAGGAGAACAAGTTTATTTTATCTAAGAGAGGCATATTTGTTGGGAAAGATTCTATGTTTAATGCCTAGACAAAGCAAAGGGTAAAAAAAGGCAAAAATTTTTAGTTCGGATTTCTATATGTTCCTAGTTGAAGGAACTTGTGAATCAATTATGAGTTATATACCATTTTGTTATAACGCAAAAATGATCCTAAGACTTATGAAGAAACTATGAAGTCTGTTGATTTGGCACTTTGGAAGGAAGCAATCTTAGATGAGGTAAACTCAATAATGAGTAACAAAATTTTAAAATGAATAAACCTTCCTCTTGTTTCTAAAGTAATTGGTTGTAAATAGATTTAAATAAAAGGTTGATGAAACAATTAATAAATTTAAAGCTAGGTTGGTTGCTATGATTTTTCTCAAAAATAAGAAATTGATTATTTTGATATATATGTACTGATAGCTAGAATAGATATAATTAGAGTTTTGTTGACATTTGCATCTATATATAAACTTTTTATCCACCAAATGGATGTTAAAACAATATTTTAAATGGTGAATTGGAGGAGGAGGTGTATATGGAACAACCCAAAAGGTTTGTTATACCTGAACAAGAATATAAAGTTTTTAAATTAGTCAAATCTTTATATAATTTAAAGTAAACCCCTAAGAAATGACATCAAAAATTTGATAAAGTTGTTATTGAAAATGGTTTGAAAATAAATGAGTTAGACAAGTGTATTTTTAACAAATTTTATCATGGAAAAGGTTGTTTGATTTGTTTATATGTTGATGATATGCTCATTATTATACTAATTTAAAAGAAGTTGAAATTATCAAAATGTTTTTGTTTAACAATTTTTGCATGAAAGACATGGGAGAAACAAATGTTATTCTAGGTATTATAATAACAAGAAAAGAAAACAATATGACTTATACAATCTCATTATATTGAAAAAGTTTTAAGGAATTTGATTATTTTGATTAGTATCCTGTCTCTTCTTCATTTGATATAAATATTAAGTTAGTATCAAATAAAGGATATCCCATGACACAATTATAGTATGTTAAAATTATTTGATGCTTGATGAATGGTATGAAATGTACTCAACCTGATATTGCATATGCAATGGACACATTCAACCAACTAGGTAAGGACCACTTACATGTTGTTCATTGAGTATTAAAATACTTGAAAGGAACAATTGACTATAGCTTGGTCAATAGTGGAAGTCTTTCAGTTTTAGAAGGATATTCAAATGCTAGCTGGGTTAGCTAATCAAAAGATTATACATCTATAAGTGGTTGAATCTTTACTATTGGTGGGTTCCATTTCTTGGGTTCTAAGAAATAAACATGCATAATCAATTCTACCATGGTTGCAGAGTTTATAGTTGTAGCTTTTAATGGGTAAAGAAGTATAATGGTTACGAAATCTACTTCATGAGATTCCGATATAGCAAAAATCTATGACACCTATATCGATAAGTTGTGATAGCCAAATTATATTATCAAAGGATTATTGCCAAACATAAAATGAAAAATCTAGATATATTAGTCTAAGATATAACTATATTAAAGATCTTATAAAGAGTGAAGTAATTTTTATTATTTATATAAGATCAAAATTAAATCTTGTAGATCTTTTGACAAAAGGCTTAACAAGGGATTTGATGCAAAAAACATCAATTAGGATGGGTCTAAGCCCGATTTTTAAGATTACAAATAGTGAAATCTTGACTCACACTTTGAGTAACATCAAGTCTCGAGTTCAGTGAGTTAAAGCACAAATTGCAAGTAACAACTATATAAATATCTCAAGAAAAATGTACTTGATTTCATAGAGCAAAAGAATAGGTTAAGTCTTGCTCTTAATAGACCTATAATGTATATACATATATGCTGAAGTGTTTATGTAGGGACACTTTTTATAAAGTGTACCTATATGAGATAGGGCCACTTCTCAAAGTCTTGAACTTGATTGTTAAACCATTTATGAGAAAGGATACCAAACATAAGACTCATAAAAATATATCAATTAAAAAATAACATATACCAATATTAGAATATTATATATAAAATATAGATACTTGTTCAATTGGATTGGATAGTTGAATACTTGTCTACTATTCAATTCAGATGAATGAAACCCCATGTTTTGCTAGGTAAATATTTAAATTGAGAGTTGCTTTTATTGAAACTATAAGATTTTCAAAGTGATAAATTTTCAAATATATTTTGAAAATGGTGGGACATTGTTGTGTGATTTTCAAAATACCAAAATATATTTGGTGAAGGTTATGGTTGTAGCCATGTTATGACATCAAGAGCCACTTGCTTTAGTAGTAATTATGCTCATTAATAGCACATGTATTGATTGTAACTCATGAGCATTTTGAAATTATACTTTATCATCAATAACCACTTACTTGAGTGATAATTATACTCATTAGTAGCATATGTGGTGGCTGTAACATATGAGCATTTTGCAGTTATATTTTGATCTTAAGATCTGCTTACTTGAGTGATAATTATATTCATTAGTAGCATGTATAGTGGTTGTAACTTATATACATTTACTAATCATGTTATGACTTTAAGAGCCAGTGATAATTATGCTCATTAGTAGTATATCATGAGTTACAGATTTATCATTTTTACATATAATAGTACTGTAAACATGATTCATCCAACTTTTCTCTTATGGTTGAGCCCTTTTGTACTTAGTTTTTCAAAAGAGTTTATAATTCATATTATAGTACTAATTGGATTTGCAGTATCATTATCTTTATTTTGCCGGTTTGTTTAAGACTCGATTGCATTCGTACAAGACAAATCAAGGCTTTCGTTATATCCTGAAGAAGTTTGCCAAAGTCGATTGTACTCGTTTATTTGATAATTGTAGTGGCAAATAAACCTAAATGTTAGGTTTTGTTGTACCTCAAAGAATAATGCTATCCTAACCTTATTTTATAGAGTTTAAATTCAATCTCTCCGATGCCAACCATTCAAAAAACTGTACTATGTTCAAGAGTTCAACATCAGCAAATTTTGCTAGTAACTCTATAGATTTGGTGTTATGCCACATTCCTTATCAAAAACAAATGCATACTCTGTTTCTCGTTATAATATCTTGTAATAATATGCTACACTTAAAATTTCGGGCTAGTTAAACTTGGATGAAAAGCTGATTTTGGCGAGAAGTCCGAACCTTTAAGTATATTTTTGACAATATAGCAAAAGTTTCTTTTTCAAAATATTCCCAAAAATCAAGCATGTTTTCATGTGCTAAAGTCGTTGATAGCTGTGCTAGTTTCTCCAAGCATAGTGAGTTTCATGGTTGATCACATATCTTGGATAACATCATCATGCTGCAAGAAGTTCTTCATTCCATGAGAAGGCTACAAGGTAAGAAAGCTTCTTTTACAGTCGAGATTTATTTGAAGAAGCATATAACAGGCTCAAGTGGAGAGCGTCAAAAAGGTACTAAAGGAAATAATCATTCCTTCAAATCTAATGAAATTAATAAGTTTTCCCACTTAATTGAAGATGTAGCGTGTGGAAAAGTAGGACATTCAAATCAAGAAGAGAACGCGTCATGCATTTCCTATTTGCAGATGATCTCCTATTGTTTGGTAAGGCCACTGGTGCTCAAATTCAACATATCTTGGAGCCATTTGGAAAATTCTGACAACTTTGTCTATAAGTTAATGTCGATCAACATCTCAGAAGATATACCGCAGGAAATTAGAAGGCAGCAAATCTGTCTTGCTTTTGGGTTTAAAAAGGTCATTAGTTTATGCAAGTACTTAGGAATTCCCATGCTAAACGGATGCAGGAGAATGCAAGATCATGGCCACATCTAGACAAGAATATAGATAGGTACACTCCTCTTGTGTGGGCGTACCTCCAACGTTCATGCCAGATGTCGAGGACTACTTCAGTCAGGCGCGTCGGTTTATGCCAGTTGGGTCAACTCAAACCAGATATCACATCCTACCTCCTTATAAACAACTTCGATTTTAAGTTGTGTTACCCGGTTCTCGTCGATCAATCAAGACCTAAAACTCCGGCAAAATGACAATTCACCACCCGCGAACCGCTAAGCCGTCCCTATTTCGCAAAGATTATTTCTTCCAATAGGTCGTGGCCCTGCACACTACGTTGTTGGTATCTCTCACCACTTAGGGCCTCTTGATCAGCTCTTCTCTCACACCATACATGCACACGTGCGTCAATTGAAAGCAAGAGGAAGAAGAAGATGATTTCCAAAATCTGAATTTTTGTTCAATGGTTGTCAACCTGAACTAAACTCAGATCCCTAATGATCCGTCTCACACATGGACTCTCTAAACACACCAAAACTGGCCGCATATGACCCACTTATTATATAAAAAAACAATTAAGACCCTAAGTAACCAACACAAGACGCACCGAGAGCAAAACTCCGACGTGCGAGAGGCTCGCACGGTGCGCGCACTCAAAATTGACACTATGACACATTGTACCCGTTTGTAGAAGTCCGTCGACAACATTTTTTGCTTAGCTTATGCCATGTATAAAATACATTAGCTTTAAAAGGATGTTCCACTTATAAGAAAACTGTCATCGTCCCCAACATTATATCTCCTCGTGCATCGAAGTGCCTATATATACCGCAGCACAAACACTATAGTGATAACCTACTTCAAATCTTTATCTGATTTAATAAGTCCACATTTAGAATTAAAATAAAAATGCCTCAACTAAATTATTTCTCCCAAATATAACTCTATCATTAGGTCAAAACATTTATGTGAAACTTAATGGATATTATGCATGGTAGGGTGCACTACCTATTTACGATCAATCACAAAGACGAAGCGAGTCAAAAGATTTCAATCAACCAAAACTGACTTATTTAGAATATATAACTCACAGCTACCCAAATCTCTTTTATTTGCAAATCAACCATGGAAGATGTTGAAAACATTTATTGTTCCCGAGTATGAGTTGTGACTCTTAGACTAATATTTTAACTCAATGTAAATGCACAGGCAGTATCACCTACCTTACTGTTATCGACATCAACATCTTCTTTGTAAGCAAATTCCGAGATATAGGCAATTACTCGATTCTCACTGCAAACGCCATGCATACTTAATAATATTATCTTTTTTACAAAATTTAGATTTTTCCTCTCATATCTATCATATTATATTGAATCAAACTTTTGAGAAATTTGTGTCAACTACTTATGCCATATACCGATATAACTGTTCCCCTATAACCCGATAACATGTTAGTTTCACCAAGCCGTAACATTGGTCGATGCTCGGTACACAGTGAACGAGCCACACTCCCATTAGTCCGAACTATCTCATCATACTCATATCTCTACACATGTATACTGGTACATTACACTTTACGTATATACATTTAATGTTATATCATACGTTTTTATTGTTGTTAGTAATATTATTACTACTATTACAACTAAGATTATTGTTATCTAGCCATGTTTACCGGTGGAATCTGGAGCCAGACTGGTATCCAGCGCACCCTACATGTTTAAACCGGTGGGAAAAAAACTGGTCAAGAACTGGAAAACCAGCTGATCGGACCAAGAATCAGGAACCAGAAACCAAGAACTGGTCAGTTTAATTTTTAAATTTTAGATTGCTTATTTTTATGTCATAATAAAATTACATAATATACATATTATGAGTTATTGGATCTTGCTCACCACCGATACACGTACTCGTGTGATCATTGCTTTTCAAAAATTCTCACTGAAAACCAATGAGTAGAAGACATAAGTGAGCATTATCATAGATGAACATTCAGTTTTTCTACACACACATTTATATCCATTCAACCATTGTTCAACTTAGTCGAACCTCTTTTATTGCGATCAGGTGCCGATTCATCAACAAGTCCAGTTTCACAAACCATGCCTATAACTCCCTCCCTGGTTTCTTTATTCTTTTAGGAACATCGGTGCGACGACACCCAGTCACAGGGAAAAGGTAGAATACCTTTGTAAAGAAGTTGATTGCACAGGCATAACAATTTGGACTTGCCATGTGTTACAAAGCTTTTCCTGGCAAGTCCAAGCATGCGCCATGCGGGGTGCAAGAGACTCACTTGTCATTTAGGACGTGCAAGCGACTCACAAAGTTAGGGTTGAACCCTTTGCACATCTTTGAGTAATTTTATTTAGGGTCTTTTCTATTTGCTTTATTTATGTAATAAGCGACCATATTTGACCAGCATTAGGGTGTTTAGAGAATATTGTTTATTTCAATTCAATTTGATATCATTTGAATATAGTTTCAGATCATTTAGGGTGTTATTTGGTTTGGATATAGAATGGTTTATTAGGATCTGTTTCCATTGATTAGAGTTTTCTTATTTAGTCTCTCATTGAGCTACTATTGTAATGTTGTATAACTATTGAATAAAAATTCTATCTTTGAAGACTAAAGATAAAATTCTTCCTCTTTTATCTCTATGCGCTTGTGTATAGGTGCGTGCTTAAGGGATTTCATTGACTAGAGCCTAGTGAGAGAATCCATGAGGAATCTCTACTTCAAGTGAGAACATGTTGGTCATGAGGTTTTGTAGAGAAGAGAGAGTGATCCATACAAGTTAATTCCATTGCATGTTGTGAAGGAATGAGATAAGACAATCGGATACGGTTGTTGCCAACACTTAACTCTTCTAGGGACAATTTTCATGGATCCAGTAGATAGATGGTGACAACTTGGTAGTATAATCTATTGGGCTGTGTGTGGAGTCTTTAGTGGTGGAAGGCGTCTAGAGAAAGTTCGAAAACTGATTGTGGTGGTTTGGGGTTCAAATGCATTCAAAGGTACATTTTCCATTGATTTGTAGGCTCTACCACATCCAACTAGTTGCAAGGAGATGTTGGTGGTCACTATGGTAGTTCTAGTGGTTCGACAGAGGGTAGAGCAACCTATAAAGGTGGCGAAACCCAACAAAGTCATGGTGAAAGCTAGAGGAGCAAATTTGCCTGCCAGATTACTTATCTTTGGCCGGATTTGTTCTACATTTGGAACCTAATTTTGTGAAATTTACTGCAAGGTGTGTGAAATTTTCAGTGAAATTTTATAGGTAAGTGAATGGCTTCATCATAAAGCTACAAAAATTTGGGCAAAATCATATTGATTCTTCATAGTACTATCCAACCACATCAAGAGTGACGGATTCTATCGGATGTTGGTTGAATTAGTGTTGGCTTGTATGGTTTTTAGTAGAAACCACCACTTAGAGGTCATGATCAGTCATGGTTTGGAGGATCTTGGACATGATTAATAAGTCAACATTTGGTTTTATTAAAGTTGTCTTGTGTATACAAATTTTAGGTTCTCTAAACCCTCAACTTGTATCCAATCTTCTTAATTTTGAGAAAGCAAAATAAAAACTAAGTTAAGATTGACTCACCTCTTATTCAGTTTCCCTTTTGCATTGTGAGCCCTGTCCATATTCCTTTCATAATTACCTCCTTCACTCACGTGCAAGGGTCGGCTCTTGTGCTATAAAATTTCTACCTAATAAAAGGAGAAAATATCTTAACACTTGAATTGAAATATGAGCACAAAAAGGGTTTCTATCCTATTGGTTTTGGGTCTCAAGGGATATATATATCTAAAGTGGATATGGATCTAAAATGGATTCTAATTGAAATTTTGGTTCTAAAGTGTATATAGATCCTAAATGGGATATGGGACTATGATTGGATTTGGATTTTTATGTGGGTATGAATTTATGGACTGATTTGAGCTTCTAATTTAGATATGGATCTATGGGTTGATTTAGACTCAAGTATAGGTATCCTAACATTGGACGATCTTGGTGAAAGTTTAAATGAATATGAACTCTAATTGGTTAAGGATTATCCTAATTGGATGTAGAGCGAATTGAACAATGATGTAATGAAATTACAGAAATTACCATAAGTACATAAATATATATATTTAAAATTCTGAAATTAATTCTATATATGCCATAATTTATATCTATATATGCAGAAATTTGTATCTATGTATGCAGAAATCTATATGTATGCAGTAGACTATCTAAGGTGGAAGATTAATTATCAAGGTGTAAGAACAAGGGATCATGTTGCAACTAATATAGATGTGAAAGTCATTTATGTAGCTATGTGATGCAAGAATTTTAAAGTGATAAGATGCCAAAGATTATGTCAAAAGGTATTGATGCAACTAATATAGGTATGGCACGACTAAGGGATTGAATTAGGAATTGTTACGATAAAGGTGCTATGATGAGTAAAAGGCCATGATGAGTTAATGATAATCTGAATGCAATAATGTATCAATGATCATCTAGATGCAAAGGTGATAATTGTTATGATCTAGTGATGATAATCATTATGACCTAAGGCTAGAAAATAAGAAGATTATGATATAACTAATGTGCAAATCTAACGGATTGTCTTAGGGTAGGAGTGGAGCTATACCAAATCAGATGAAGGGTATGCTATGGGATGGTCTTAATGGAGTCGAAGTTAAGAAACTAAATAGGTAATAAATCTAAATTTTGAAATAACTGAGATTGCAGAAGTTTGGAACTAGGATGAGTACAATTAGAAAATAATCATGTCAAACAAAGTAAAAAGGGACTATGTATGAATGGTCTAAGGAGTTTTAAAAAAAAAAGTGATTAAGAACTAAGGCAAGGGATTGTCCTACTTCTTAATGGGTGCTAGGGTTTTAAATTAGAAAGCATGGGGCAGATCTATGTACTTAGAAGAGAGGGTATTGAGAAAAATCAGAAATTAACAATCATAAGAATATCGAAGTCACAAGTTGTAGACGCCTTGGAATGGCAGTTTTCTTCACCTAGTCTCAAATGGTGATCGGTTGACCTTTTGAGTACTGACGACACCTTAAGCACGTCCTTACTTGTTCAAAACCTTGGAAGTATTATTCTTGATTGATAATTAGAGGGAGATGCTTCATGGATGAGAGAGATTTATATTGGAGAGGTGAGAGATGAGAGATACAATTTTCTTGAATTGTTTTCATGATCTTTGATGGTGTGAGACCCTTATTTATATAGAAAATCTCTTGATTACATTGCAAAGGAAATACAAATGATAAATTTGTATAAATCTTCTCATGAAAGAAATCCCAAATTCTACAAAGAAATCTAATTTTTGGCAGTTAGAATTTATTTCCTAATCCACTAAAAATCTTGCTATCAATATTAAGTTTCCTTGGCTATATTAATGAGTTTTCCTTAACCAATGAGTGTTGCTCTCCCAAGATGTGAATATGATTCTTGTCTTCTCCTCTTTCACCTTCGTGCATAACAACTTGCGTTATAATCAAGGAAACTTTTGGATTGGAGGTTTTCTCCAATGCTTCCCTTGGCTATATATCATGTAGTTTGAAGTTAACACCTTGATGATCAAACCTTTTTCTATCAACAATTTCATTGAATTGGAAAGCATTGGAAGCTGCTTTTGCTGTTGGATTCAGACTTTTCATTCCTGTGATGCTTACAAAATTTATCATACTACATTATATTAAAATTTGACAACTTCAACCATTCTTATGAGAATGAAAATTGTTGGTTGCCTCTTTTTCTGTTTGATTCACCCTTTCTATTCCCATGCTACCCAACTTTATGTGTGAGCCATCCTTTATGGTGTTCAACACTTGTATATACCATGCATACGTTACATATATAGCTATATATTACATAGATATGATTAATATCCTCAAAGTATGATATGTAGGAACTTTATAACCTTATCCTATAACATTTAACATACTTTGAAAGCAAAATGAATTTACAACATTAAGTAGAGAGGAGGTAAACAATAAGAAGAAAGAAACTTTAAAAGGTCAAAAATCACGAAATCTTTGAAAACCCAAAATTTTTTAAATAAAAAACTGGGTGGAATAGCAGGAAAGGGATTATGTCATGGATTTGACAAAAAATCCTAGAAATGAAGAAAGAGATTAAGTGAAAAAACTTAATAATCTTAAGATTTCTCCTTCATACAATCAATGAAAGCATTAATGGGAAAGGGTTTGAGAACAAAAGATTGGAGTAAAATAGGCTTTGGGATGAAAAAAATGAATTTTGGAAACTCAAATCCTAGGTTTTTATACCCATAAAAATGAGAAACGACTCATATGATATGGCTTGTATTGTATTATATAGTACGATAAATCGCACAACCCGATACACGTGCATGTATCGTGTTATATTCTTATATGATACATGATAAAATTATATCATATCGTATTCTACAATATGATTTTAATAACATTGCTTACAATCATTCTAATGATATACTTTTAACTCATTGAACTTAAGAGTTGATGCAACTCAAAGTGTGAGTCAAGCTTTCATGATTGGTGATTTTATAATCTAGGTTTAAACCCATGCCAATTGTTGCCTTTCATATCAAATCTCTTATTAGACCTTTCATCAAAGGATCTACAAGATTTAATTATAATTTGATATACATGATAAAAATTATTTTTCTTTTTATAAGATATTTAATGTAGCTATCTCTTAAACCAATACATAGATTTTATATTATATGTTTGACAATAAACTTTTTATAATATATTTTAAGTCTATACAAGTGATATAGGCTTTGAACATATCAAAATCTAACAAAGAAGATTTCTTAGTCATTCTGCCTCTTTACCTATTGAAGCTAAACCTATGAACTCAACAACCATAGTAAAATTGACTATATATATTTTTTTGTTAGAACAGTAAGAAATAACACTCCCACCTATAATAAAAATTCAGTCACTTGTGAAGGTATAATCTTTTTTGTTAGCTAATGCAACTGTGAAGCCATAAGATACTTTGAAAAATTTTCTCTCTTTTTATTATACTTACTAAAAGCATTTCTTTTTAATTTACATGGTATTATTTTTGCAATTTCGTCATATACATATGACTCGTATTCATATGCAAGTACCTTTAGGAGGGCAAAGCACTCAAACAACCCAAGTTGATAATGAGCATGATGATCTACACTAGATATTTGTTTTTGATGTCTTGATATGTTTTTACTCGATGTTTCATTATGAAACTTGTGTTGTGCATGAACATATTCATTACCCCCATGAAAAGGGGGATAGGATCCTACTTATGAACTAGACACAATACATTTAAGCAATAAGTTCAATCTTAGAGTTAACAATCATGGTCAACTAGTAGGTGCTGAGAGACACAAATTGAGTTCATATTTGGGGTGTTGGCACATGATCAAGTGATTATGTCACTCATCACCTACGGAATATTTTTTTGGTGACTTCTTTATTAACTTATTGTTGTTTCCTTCCAAATTTAAATTAAGATCTCAATAAGGGTTTCCTTCAAGGATTATTTTATTTTGTTTCCCTTTTGATATATCTAATAAGTTATGTGTTCCTTGTTAGTGCTTCTTCTTAATTGGAACATAAACACTCAACATGTTGAACACTTCAACACATAATCAATTATAACTGATGGATTGATCTCCCTCTTACTATAAAAAACAAAATCATAACTAAACCAAAGGTTATATATAAAGTATGGTTTAATCCCCTAGAGCAAGACTTAGAAATCAAGAAGACAAATATAACTTTTGTATCACTAAGGTTATTTTTTTATTGTGGTATAGGACAAGTATGACATTTTATAACATGCAAAGAATTTTGTGTTGAAAAGATTCTCTATTTTATAAAGAAATTGGAGATACATGTAGAAAAGCCTGTCACATATCCTATACATGCATTGCAACATGTAAATTGCACAAAGGAACTCCCAATTGAAAATGACACTGTCTTGAAAGATTTGGTATCAAGCATAAGGTTTTTTCATATTCATGTTTGAAAGTTCTATTGCATTATATGCTGCCCATACTTTGTCATAGTGCTTTTCGCTAATGTATGATGAAAGCAAAATGAATAAGAATAATCACATAAAGCAAAAGTACCATTCATCATATGACTAGGACAATGACCTTTACATATTTCAAAGATAAACATACAAGTCTGATTGGGTATCACTTTTTGTTTGATATTTTCTATTGGTAAATATTCATATGATTTATATATGCATACGTTTGTAGGGCATCGGTATTGATATGGAACCATCAAGGATGTAAGTTACAAAATGTGGAAACCAATATTTTAAATTTATTATTGGTAACTTTTGTTGAACAAAGTCCTTAAATACAGAATTACATGTGTATTAATCCTTTATCATTTTAAATTTGTCTTAGTTGGAGGTTTTGTTGAGTCCATCCGTTGATATATTGATGTTAGTTGCTATGTCTTGATTTGTTTAATCCTCACATTTAGTATATGCTTGCCATCGACATCTAATTTAGTTTTCGGTTTGTGCCATGTCAATTGCATTTAGTTCCTCGCTATATCAAGTTAATGTTTAGATTTGATCATCTGGTCTCATATAGGTTTTATAACTTGTTAAGTTGACATTCATTTTGAGCTTCACATTCCCTGCTGTAATGCCCCTTGTAACTACTCAACTGCAATCAATCACTTAGCTACTACCCAAATTACATATAAAACCTGTCATTCAGATCCTTAGCTGTATCATTTAGAATGGTTAGAATTTATATGATTACATATCATTATTTAGGCTAAATTACAAAGCTCTCTTTCACCATTGCTAAAGGGGGCAGAGGATCCACATGTACGAAATGGCTTTTGATCTCAAGTGATGGGACCTGACCCTCATGGTTGTGTACACACATATGGCATACCTTACTTGGGTGTCTACCAACTAACGAAGAACTTTTAAAACAAAACAAGGTTTTGCAACTAGAAATTGTTAAAATGTGTCAACTAAAGACAAATTGATTGAGCATGTTAACATGTTGGAGCATTGGAATCAAACTGACCCTCATTATCGAAATGGTATATTGATACATCACCTAATCGGTAAGTTGATAGATGACTACTTTGTTTTTTTTTCATTTTTAAATATCTTTCTTACATTATTGTGAAAATAATTTTTCTTTTCCTTTTTTAGGACATGACTTCGACCATCAACTCTAGTTAGATGTGTTGTTGGAGTCAAAATTTTGAAAGCTTTTGTTGTTCAACTATATTGTGGTGGAGTTGAATTAGCTTCATGATCTAGTCAAATATTCTCCTAACTTCCACTTTTAGTTGGAGAGATTTGTCTTTAAAAGGGACCCCTACATATTGATTTAAATGCTGCCAATCAACATAATAACATTGGAATATCTACATACTCAACAATGTCAATTACATAACATGCAATATTTTCATATTTCTTCATTGTATCATGGTGCTTGCTGACATAAACGGATCATGGAAACACAAAATCTAGAAAATTGGAAGGGTTTTTGGTCTACAATATAGGAAGGAGTATGATAGTGTTAAGCCTCTTTTATGTGGTCATCTTATGGTCACTTGTGACTGATTAGGTGAATATCGATCACATAAATATTACATAAAATCAAATCTCCAAATATAAATAGTAGGTTTTGATGATTTATACTCAAGCTAATATGTAGTACATGCTTTAAGTGGGAGAATCATGTATATTGTGGAATAATTAATGTAATTAATTTTCATGTTATACAAATCCTTTTGTTTGCCTTCATCACTCACAGCAGATACGAACCTTCTTGTAGAATCCTGATGGTTGCCAATGTTATCCTCCAAATGATGAGTAATGAAGCTTTAGGCTATGTGAACCAAAGCATCTCTTTCTATTCTCCTATTCCCCTCTATGTGAATAATATCTTGAATAGTTATAATAGGTGGTGTTTAATTGGTGTGAATGATGGAATAATCCTTTAGAACCACGTCCCTAGGATTCTGAAGAAATATTTTAGAAATAAGCCATACTATGTATATCTCTTGGATCCATTAACTGAGGTGGTTCTCTTTCCTTTAGAAAATACTCTTTATTGAGGTTATGTTTGTGTGTATATATTATATATAGGTTTGTGTTTATGTATATATGTATGTATATATATGTAGTTAAGACTTGCATCTTGTACCTCACATTGAATGTGTTTTTGGTCCACATGAGTTATGAGGTAGAAAGAACAAAAGTCAATGTGGGAAGTTATTGAACTAGGGATGCAAGACCTTAAGAGGTTACTAGAGCCTCAAATTGTTCCATGAGACTTAGATACTGATAGTTCGATCTATTAGAAGGATGGAGAGTTATCATGAAGGTTTGATGTCTTTCTATAGAAACATCTTCCCATCTTTGAACACACTTATTGAATGTATAATCTTTCACTAAGAGAGATGTGGAGGACATTCAAAGTTAATGATTGGTATGGTATCTGGTTGTGTGGATTTGTGTGTTGTTTTTATACTATGATCACCATTAGATTCTATGGTTTAAAAGTTGGCTTCTTCATTACATCAATAAACATACTATTGGATGAGTTTAGAGCTCGTAAATGGGTTTCTTTCATTTTGTGCATCAAAATGTTCTCATTTGCTTTGTACTTCTATGAATTTACTTGTTCTATTTTAGTAATGATGCATTGGTATGCAATTTATTCACAGTGTATAATTGGCAAATTGCTCTATTTTTTGCTTTGGCTTTTTCAGCTAACCTAAAATTTAGTGGAGAGGTCTGAATTGAAGCAAGTTCATTCCTTGTCTCATGGAATTTATGTTATGACTTCTGAAAGTTCTATTGCTTTGCCTTGTCAATTTTGTAAACCCATAAAATAAATTTAGTTTCCACATAGAGTGTAATGTTTTGTGTCTTGTACCAACCTGAGATTCATAGAGACTTGAAGTTTTCTTAGAATTTTGATCTCTTCAAGCTTTTGTGGTGCCTATTTCACTATGGATTATATTGCAGGAGTCCTCAAGTAAGTTAAAAGTGTCGATGGGATTTGCTCATCTTGATAATGTTGGTGGTTCCCGATGGAGATCGAAGGACAAATTCATGGCAATAAGTATACGAGTATCTATTAATCCATTCTCTAACCATATGTTTTCATTATTGCTCTCATTCGCTCTATGATTGCTCTTACTCTAAATTAAATATGCAGCAATAATAACTTTGATATAGATCTTTCAAATGTGAGCCCAATGTTTGGTTCCAATATAACATTTATGACTACTAGACTGCAAAGATCACACTATATGCATGCTTGTATTATATTCATGTTCCATGAAGAAAGTTAGCCATGACTAACCTTTTCTTTTAGATGTTCAACAAAGATATGGTAAAGAAATAGTGATCTTGCTTGTAGCATGAATAGCAAGACTAGAGAACGAGGATGTGATTGATACAACAATCATAAACATGCTTGCATATCCCAAGGAGGTACTTTGATTGACTTCCAATAACACAACTGACAAAATTTAGTGTGGCTTATATTCATAAGCTTGCACACTAAGATGATTTTACTTAATCATAAACATGGCCATTGGGTTACCATATGGAGTCAAGGCCAATTGCACATTTAAATGATGTTGGATGAAGTACCCTGCCTTTGAGGTGAAAAGGGTTTAAAAGACTATAAGAGAGATGAATGGTGGACACTAAAAGAAAAAAACAAAAGTAATTGGAAAAAGAAAAAATAATTTCTTATGGGAAAACCTAGATGTTGCCCTTTTATTGTAATATTCCAATCTTAATTATCCTCTAGAATAGAGATATCTTCTAAGCAATTGAGTGGATGAAATATGGACTTTGGTATACTCAAAACTCTTGGTACTTGTGATGTTAGCAGAAAACCTATTTTGGTTTTTTGCTTTGTGAATATGGACTTTTCGATGTAGAGAGTATGTTGACTCATGGCATATGTGTGTGAATCGTATTTGTATTTTTTAAGAAGTGACACAAGTTGGTTTAATTTTATTGCAGGCACCAAGATGTTAACTTCCTCTGATTTAATCCTGTGATAAATGTACTAATATTGATTATGATGGATCATGCATTGGGCTAGTAAAGGGATAGTAACTACAAATACGCAGGAAGATTACTGGTTGATGTTTGGTTTTCTACACAATATGTTTGTTTGATTCTCAGTAAGGACACATACCATGTTGATTGCCAATAACTTTGATATGGATCTTTTAAATAAAACATGCATAAATGATTCGCTATTTATAATTAAAAATGTTGAATTCATGAATCTACTCTAGAAACATTGGTGCTCTTGGGACTCAGTAATTACCTTCAATACGTGATGCTCAGAGTGGAACAACAAATATTTTCCACACATTAATTTGTGGTGTTAAATACTATGGTACCCATTTGTGCTAGAAAAGCTATTTTCTAACGCGCAATGCATGTCATTGAAGTGCTATAATGTTGTAGCATCCGTGTATATAAAGAGAGAGAGAAAACATGGATCTTATGCACCATTGACAATGCATACTTATCACTTTTGGAGGGTATGAGTGTTGTTTAAAATATAAAAGATACCCTTATTATATTTATGCCTATGCAATAGTAAAGGGTGGACTTGAGTTGTTGTGTCAAAGGTGGCCAACATCCCACCACTCTATCTATATGTATATTATTTATCAATCTATCTAACTAACTAACTAACTAATTATATATATGTGTGTGTGTATATATAACTTCACCCGAGTACATGACCAGTTCTTAGTTTCGAAAAGGGTGAGAGATATGCAAACACACACACACACACAGATATATATATATATATATATATATATATATATATATATATATATATATATATATATATATATATATGATGGCAGTCTCTCTCCCTTGAAGTTGACTCAAAGAGTAGAGGAGTTGCACCGTTGCACTCTGCGAGGCATAGGAGTGGTAACTAATGCTTGCAAAGATACAAGAGTTGCTTGAGAGAGCTCCGAGAAGGATACACTAAGCATAACTGTAGATAGCACAAGTTTGATGTCAAGGATCTGATGTAGTTCAAGATCCCCATGTACACATGGAAGCAGGTTCATCAAGGCATGTATCCCACTCTAAAGCCTCAATAAGATGGTCTCCTTTCACGATACTAGACAGGATTGGGAAAGTTGCATGTAGGTTCAAACTTCTCGAGTGGGGAAGGATGCATCATGTATTTCACATGAGTATGTTGAAGACATTCTTCGAGGACCCAAAGTGACAGGAGCATCGAACAACAATTTCCGCAAGGAGACATTTTGTACACCACAATTTCTGGAAGAAGACATTTTATAAATCATTGGGGTCATTGCGCATGAGATGAGGGCTATAAGTTCGAAAGAACTACACTTGAGAGAGGAGACTAGCAAGAAGAGGAGCTCAAGAATATAAGAGAAAAGGAGGAGATTGATGATATGGTGACTTACCAAAGATCGAAACCAAGCCATAGTATATAGATCTCATACAAATCCCTACTATCAAACCATTTTTGAAGAAGATGCATACTTATTGAAATACCAAAGCATAACCCCAAGAGTAATGTTCCCAACCTAAAGGCAACAACTGAAGATAGTCACACCATAGGTGTGATACAAGAAATATCACATTACCAATCATGGAACTATTTCTAGGAAGCACAATCATTAAAAAAACTAGATGAGATTACAGTCGAGAACGAATAAACTTCCATAATCATGGGTGACATTCCTTTAAATACTAAATTTTTATTGGATATTACAATCTTGACTCTCAAAATTGATGAGCAAGTAGGAATTATTGGAGATAACTCCTTTGATCACAAAAGACCTTCCCAATTGACGTGCCACTTACCAAATGGTTGAGGATCTTTGTGGTAAATCAATTTAAGAACATGATTACCTATTCGAAAGTTTTGTGCACATATGTTGGCAATATTTGTCGACTCAATGCCTATAAGACTCGGGATACTTGATTGTGAGTAGCTGCCTCTTATCTAGGAGATCAAGTTTGAACAAACGAGCCTCATGCTGGACATTCAGTGGCATCTCAAGAATTCTAGGCATGCTAAGGAAAGGCAATTGAACCTGGACAGGGAATGTGATCTCAATACCATTCATAAGCTCAAAAGATGCGGCATTAATAGGAGCTTTAATGGATATCCTATGTTCCCCTGTGACTTAATTGACTACCATTTTGAGAGTGTTTGCAAATGTCCACGATTTGGGTCCCATGTTGATGATTACACGTAGTCGGACCAACAAAGTTTCACACTAGAAGATTAAAATTCAAAACTTAGCCTACTAAAATTCTTCTCTAGTAGTTGATATGAGAACAAGACTTGAGACTACTATGTCTATTTGTGAATGGTCTGTCAACATATAGTTTTCATGGTTCTTCATATAAGACTTGAAGTATTAGAGTTGAGCATTCCACAAGGAAGTCTGCAAGGGCTTGACCCTTGATGGCCTCCCATCGGTAATATCTGATGGCAAACTATGTAGCCCCACTAACCATTTTATGAGTCATTCCTATGTCCCAAATTTTTGAAGGATTTGGCCCGAAGGTTGATTCATGTTAGATGACAATAGTATAAGCTTGGAAGTAGGGTCATAATCATTAAGATAGATAAGATCAAGAAATACACCTTCTTGATGGGGAGGTGTCAAAATTTTGCCCCCCTACAAACCCTACTAGTATAGTAAATAAGGAGTTGCTTTTGGTCCTCTAATCAATAATAATGTCAATACTTCAATTGACACCAAGAAGTAAAGATAGCACACATCTCTTGCCTTTGAGGCTAACACAACTTAGGGAAGGCTTTAAGTATTTCTTCAACCATTAATAGCTTCTTCACTCTTGGTCTTTTGTTCATACTTCTAGGCCTGACAGACTATCTTTAATGTAACCCATCACAAGTTACATTGCTCAGCCTAGATCAGCCATCCTAAAGCCAAGTTGTTTAAGTTAAGGATACAAATTATTGAGGACTCTAAAGACATTTAAGGTTCAATGAAGAAGTCAGTTAAGTTGGGGTTGCATTGGAGTTGAAACCATGCTTAGTTGAGGATGACCTTGAGCTGGGAATTGGTGGGCCCAAGTGATGACATAGCAAGTTGAGGAATTACATTTAAATATTGGTTGTCTATCTCCATCTAGGGTTCAAATGTTCATTTTAGTTTTAATTAGGTTTCCTTTTTATTATTCAAGATTTAATTAAGTAGGACAAATGTCTTATATTTGTAGGATATAACAAATTGTAGGTCTGAAACATACTTGATCTATAAAAAAGAAACAATGAATAGATTTCCTAGTTATGGTTTGTGGATTCCTTTGATTAAATTCTCTCTTTTCTTCCTCCAACTATCGATATCTCTATCTCCATCACTCTAAATTGAATTCTCTATTAAATATCGCTTTCAACGTGATGTTGATCAACCAAATAATACCACCTTCTTTTGAAACCATCACAACCTTCATGCCTTTTTTTTGGGGGCAAAGTTGTTAGTTTTTGAGGTTGGTTCAAAGTGGTGAAGATTCAACTCAATTCTCGTGTTGGTGCACATTCATCTTTGCTAATATTTGCCTATTCAAGCTCAAATTATTTCAGCTAGTCAAGAATCTATTACGATCATCAAAAGTCAAATTTTTGAGTATGTTTCAACCTTAAAAACATTATTTGGTTCAAAATGTGTTGTGGTCAGATTCATCTAAGAAAAAGTTCATTCTACATACAAGAATCAAAGGCAAGCCTCATAGTAAGAAGCACATTATTTTTTGGCATGATTTGGACAAGTTGCAAGCATCATTCTACTTTAATTTACACAGCTTGATTTAGAAAATCCTGGAGATGCTAGACAAACATGAGGTGGTAGCGTTCATTGCTCTTTTTGCCAATCCAATGTCCAAAGGACCAGCTAGTTAGTCATTCACACTGCTAGTCAGCCAGTCATTATCACGATTGTGAACGACCAACTAAATTGTTGCACTATTAGTCACCCATATGCAACCTCTACCAACTACTCAAGCTAGCAACTCCCATGCCAATGATTCTGCAGGTGATCCAGACTGGCTCGAGTTCCAATACAATTCTTGACACCTCCTCTAACTTCATATGCTCCCTTTGAGATTGAATTGGCTGATGTTAATGAGAGAAGAGATTTTGTTTCTTCTTCCTCCATAGCAAACTCTTTATCGACCACCTCCTTGTCAAGAAAAATAGTGCACTTACCAACCTAATAACTATGAATAGACAACTTAGAACGAAATAGTGGTCGATCATCAAAACAAGTGAGAAGCTCCATATTTTGAGCTTGAACATCAAACTCAAATAAGCAGGATCTCCTTAGAGGTTCCTATATTCTCTAGTGATGATCCAAAGATGTAGCTTTATAAGGTAGCACATGCTTGCAAGCTAATTAATGTCATAGGTGATGAAATGGTCTAGATTTTCTTCTATTGCCAAGAGGGAGACACATTCTAGTGATACCAATGGCATAGGGCTCCTCATGAATTCCCTACCTAAAAGGATTTCTTCTAAGTTATCATTTAATACTTCAATGATAACCTTCTTAAGAATCTCTATACTCAAATTAAAGAGTTAAAGCAAGAAGGTACTCTAAGAGAAATTGGCTCTCATGGTTCCTTAATTGGGTGATCGTGCTTCTTGGGCTAATACATAGCAAACTTGAGAGAAGATTTAAGCTTTGAGGTTACTTGATCTAGCATTGAGAACATGCAAGAAGCCTAGCAAGGGAGTCGATGTCTTAGATATGATATGGCTCAAGGCATTTAGGGGTTATCCTTGGATTGTTCCAAGATGTGTATTATCTTTATTTACCAAGGTCGTTCCAATACCTAAGGCCAAAAGAGTATCTTCCCTAGTTGAAGAAAAGCCCAATGAAGCCCTTTGAGTCATTTGTATGCTACCCCTATTTTGTTTTTGGGTTCTAGCTATATCTACCTTAACCATATCCCTCTCCAAAGCTGCTAAGTAGCATAATAGCATGCATCCCCTTCGACTCCTTCCTTAGAGGCCATGCAGTACCTTAGTGTCAATCAACCCAATTGTGGTCATGTCTATCCTATGTTAATTCAACGCCATTAAGCTAGCCCGACCCTAAAACTAGATCTACAACTCAATTTAGCTAAATTTTCATGTATTGGTTGAACCTAAAGGCCTCCCTCCCCCAACTT
Organism: Brasenia schreberi; assembly: GCA_036023115.1. Classification (NCBI taxonomy): domain Eukaryota; kingdom Viridiplantae; phylum Streptophyta; class Magnoliopsida; order Nymphaeales; family Cabombaceae; genus Brasenia; species Brasenia schreberi. Next base: position 6,532,071 of record JAYKKT010000076.1, on the reverse strand, counting down.
ATATTTGACCATTATATTATCTTGTATCTGAACTTTGGTATGATTTGTGTCAAGCCTTACCATCTATCCTAAAAAAACGTTATTGAGAACCTAGTTCGAGAAATTTTGGAGCAAGGGATAATTCAGCCTAGTTCAAGTCCTTTCTCTTCACTGGTATTCTTAGTGATGGATAGTTCTTGAAGTTTTGTACTGATTATGATGCCCTTGTTGATAATACTATGAAAGTTAAATTTCCTACTCTTATAATTGAACAGCTGTTAGATGAATGACATGGAACATATTGTTTTTCTACTCTTGATTTCAAAGGTGGTTATGACCAAATTCATATATATCTTGGAGATGTTTATAAGACTGCATTTTATATTCATGAGGATGAATATGTGGTCTTGGTTATGCTTGGCTGATTCTCCAACCACTTTAAAAGGTGCATGATGTAAGGTGACATGGAACAATGAAGGTAGATTTTTGAGCTTCTTGGATATGACCTCAAGTTCAAGTACAAAAGAGGTAAGGGAAACTTTGTTGTAGATACTTTATCGTGTCAATAGAATTAGTACCTAAAGGCACTCCTATGTCTAACTCCCGATTTGCCAATCATGTATGGGATGTTCAACACATAGATCTGAGTATAGTGGAGCTCTTGGACAATGTGTTAGCCAACCTCTCCTACTAGTTGGATGACCTGGCCCATGGTAGACCTCTTTTCTTTGATTGTAAAATCTTCTTTCCCAAATCTTATGCTTTACATTACCTTATTCTCAAAGCATATCATGGTTCATATATAGGATGACAAAGATATTTCTAATACCTTCTAGAGAGTTTAAATCTGATTTGATTGGGAATGGATGAATAACCGAATTAGAGAATTTGTTGACAAGCCAAAAAATATGAGCCTAGTAAGGTTCCAATATGCTAATGCCTTTGCCTAGTCCATCACAAACATGAGAAACAATTTTTATGACTTCATTAAAGCCTTACCTCCTTATAATGAGTATCACACCATTTATATGATAGTTTACCAGTTCACCAAATGTGCTCACTTTGAACCTCTTGGGATAGCCCTTCAATAAAGCTTTTATCAAACGGTTTATTAACTTGCATAAGATACCTAGGAACATTGTTAGTGATCAAGATATAATATTTCTTTTAATTTTTGAAAGGATGTACTAACTAAAGTCTTTTTTAGTATGACATGTTATCCCAATCGGATGGCCAAACTGTGATTATGAATTGGATACTAGATACATACCTTTGTCGCTTTATAGAAGGTAAGCCTAGTTCATCATTGAGTCTACCTCCAAACTTTAATATAATACAAACTGCCATACCCCAACCTAAATAACTTCTTTCAATGCTCTTTACAACTATGTTTCCCACCCCTTGTTGCGTATGAGTATGGTAGTACATTGCATGAGAAAGTTAGTACCTCTTTAGCAAAATGTGTTGGTATTTTAAATAGGTTGAAAGAGAATATAACTCTAGCTCAAGAGAGAATGAAGTCTCTATTTGATAAAGGTTGAACTAGACGTGAGCTTCGGGATTGAGATTTGGTATGGCTCAATTCTTATCCTTGCCAAGATTTGTCTCTATCATATAAAAAATTAGCAAGTTAGTAAGTGAACTAGCATTGCCACAAAGTTTGAATATGTACCTTGTGTTTCATGTATCTTGCCTCAAAGCAAACATTGGACCAAAAACAAATGAAGGTATTAAATGACCAATAATAGAGAAGCATGATGGAGATGATGTCATATGCCTTAGATCAACTCTAGTCAACTCAGACCAACCATCCTCAAGCTAAGTCAATGATGTCAAGGTGTAGCTGACTTGCAGCCCTAAAGAAGTTTAGAGGTTTCATGAAGAAGTCTGCCAATTATGGATGTGATGGGTCCTAAGTGGGCTCAGGCAAGACATCGTGAGCTAAGGAAGCACATTTAAATCTTGCCATATATCTCTACCTGGAGTTTTGATGTCAACTGATCTCTAAATCTGATTTGTTCTCTGTTATTGGAGTTTTAGAAAGCATTTAGTTAAGTAGAACAATTGTCTTATCTATTTGCAAAGTCTGACAAATTGTTAAAGGTTTGAAACTCCCTTGATCTATAGAAGGGATGTATATGATCAGATCTCCTAGCTTTTGAAGATGAATTCCTTTGATTTATTTATCTAGTTTTCTCTTTTTCCTTTGGCAATAGATCCCTCTATCCCTCTACCTCTATTATTCACCAATCAAATTCTTCAGCATGTCACCAATCAACCAACTAATTGTCACCTTGAATGTCCAAGGTAGCCTTTGAACCATTATTTGAAGATAATGTTGTTGATTTAGAGGTTCAGTCCAAGTCTTTTAGTTTCATTTCTCTTGTGTTGGTCAGTGTTTATCTTCACAAATACTTGCCTATAAAATTTTCACCAATTATCAATTATGATCATCTTTGCTTGTTTTGATCTTAGAATACAATAATCTTGAAGAGTTGTGGATCCTCTTGGCATGCCTAGAGAGGAACCTATTAAGAGCTCTTAGTCACCCTATAAGACTACATCTTTTAGCATTTGTGGGCTCTTTATATGCTTAATAGCAACTATCTTCTCTAGGTGCCTTGATCCCTCATTAGCTTACCATGAACCCAAAGACTTCCCTGATGGAACCCAACAAACAAATTTTGTAGGGTTTAGATTCATGGGATATCACTCCAAGACACCAAACATTTGCAGTATGTTATCTCTCATAAAGTGGGGCAAGGTAGCGGGGCATAGTAGCAGCAAAACTATAAGGTGATCAATCTAGAGCTGACTTTTCGTGATCATGTAATCAATCCACTTTAGCCTCCATGTTATGACCAAGTTTATTCTTGAAGATCTTGTTCACTTAGTGTCTAGTATGAAGCCACAACATTCTTTAACATGAATGACATATATGTGTGTTCCTTGTGAGATGGATGCATGAGGATCTAATGGTGTTCCAAGAATATGTCCATGAAGGAAACGAATTGGTGGTTATTCGTGGAATCAATTAGTTGTGTGATTAATAATGGAAAGCTATAATTCGGGTAGGCTTTGTTGAAATCGGTGAAGTTCACATGCATGCATAATTTTTGATGGCTTTCTTCACCATGACTGCATTGCTTGTCCACTTTGGGTAGTGAACTTCTCCAATGAAGCCAGAACTAGAAGCCTGTCGACTTCTTCATTGATTTGGTTTGACTTGAAGGTTCTCTTCTATTGCATGACTGAAGCTTAATCCGGGTCAATGTTCAAGTGGTGATTGTTGATATTGAGGCTAAGGATGGTTAGTCACATCTAAAATGCATCATGCTCCAACCAAAAGATCAAATTTCTACCTCAAGACCTTAGTTACTAATTTGCTATGGTTGCTCTGTGGATGACCTCACAAAGGTATGGTCTTCCAATGTCAAGCACATCTAGGTTCAAATAAGGGGTTGACTCTTTGTCATTCACGTCCTTTCATATGTCTAAGTTTACAATCAAGATAGAGTTATAGTTTTCACATCATGAATGACATGAACACTTTCTATGGTAGTGAGATAGCACTCTTATACTATCTTCTAATCTCCTCAAACATGTCTCACTTCTCTATCAATAGGAAATTTCAACATTGATTGGAGTATTGAAGTGATAAATTTGATTGTTATAAGGAACCTCCATATGGGAATTCACATTGTATTCAAGGAGAGATTTGAATGCTAGGAAGTCTGTCATAATTGTCTTCTGTAATAGTTTTGTTTCCATATTACAATAAGTGATATGATCCCTTCATGGTTAAATTGTATCCAACCATGAATGCAATTGTAGTCCAAACATGACCTGAGGCGGTCCTATCCTATGTGGAGCTTCTCATATAACAAGAAGGCTAGAGTGTTGTTGATGTAAATAAATTTTTTTGTCTATGGATAGACTTAAAATCTCATTTGCAAAAGCAATGTCTCGCATGCCAGCAAGTTTTCTCAAACTTGCAAAGATGATTTTCTGACTTCTTTGGTGATTTATGGACAAATAGATTCTTGCCATTGTAGACCTTCTTGAACCAACGCTCAAGGGTCAGTCTATATACTCAGAAAAGTAATTTGTGACTCGATCATTTTTGAAACAAATTTTCAATCAAAACAAATTTTCCAAAACTATTTTATCATTCCCTCAACAAAATCAGTTTTAGTTCAATAGAGATGTTTGTAGTTTTTTGGTATTTTGTGGGGACTCAAAAATCTCTAAAAATTTACCTAAGCTAGGCCCAGGTATAGAGTATATTGGGGTAGTTTTATTTGGATTTTTTATTTTAAGGATGAGCTTAATTAAATCGAGGAAGTTTTCAATCTTAGAACTCAAAAAAAACTCTATGACAGAATTACATAGGCTTAGAAAAATGCTTGTATATCTATACGTAGACTTTGGATTTTTATGAAATTATTAAAGTTGGAAAGCTATGAAAATCAATTTTCTAACAAAATAGTTATCATAAAAATTCAAAAAAATCTAAAAATATTTAAAAAAACAACTAAAAATCAAAAAATTACAAATAATGAAATTATGAAAATTGAAAGTAAAAATTTAAATGAAGAAAAAGAAGTCTACATTCCTAGGCACAAATGTGGAGAGGGGCTTGAAGTTTTCTTCACTCAAGTCACTCCAAAAATTTTTAAAACATGCGCTCCGATGGGTTCCATTTTCATGAGTACCACTTCACATACTTCGAAGGTTTCTCCTCCCGAAGAAAACACACAAGAAAATGAGTGTTGTACAAGCATAGGCTTGAAGGATGAAATTCAAGACCTAGTAAAGCAACGGGAGCTCAAAGCCATGCATGAGCTCACGCCACTTCAGCATGCCTACAAAGAAGCTTGCTCTCACAATGGGAAGGTAGTCAAGCTCAAAAAAGGTATGCCTGAACCTCATTTTCCCAAAACTCCTTACTCGATCCTCCCCTTCTTAATGTAGGATCAGTAAATCATTCACATGCATTCCATGTGCCAAATCATACTCATGCACCCACAAGCCCAATCAATGTGTCAAAAGATGTGGATTTTCAAGGTGCACCGAATGTCCCATACCAACAAAAAGAATTTTAAAATAAAAAATAAAATTCAAAACTTAGTAGACATAGTTACTCTTAAGGCATACGTTGATATCCTAAGTACACCTAACCCTACCATGTATAAACAAATTCCTTTGATCCTAGGTTTGCATTATAAATCTCAACCTACGTTTATGACTTCCCCAATCTCCGCATACCCAACAAGGGAACAACCATGGTTTTCCTTGGAATCTATACCTTCCAATTTTGCAAGGGATCAAACATGTTCTCCCTTTGCATACATATACTCACACCATCCACCCCTACGACACATTGGGTTGTACCTAGAATCCATCATAAAAATATCAACCATACCACACCCCGGGTGTGCATCCTTGATGCCCCCGAGCCCCCGGATCCTCCTTGGACATGATACTAACTTCGGGTATGTATATTGTGTACAAGTTATATTCAAAATCTTAAAAATATAGAAAAAAGGAAAAACTTAAATACAAAAAAAAAGAAAAAAAAAGAAAAAACCAAAAACCATTTGTAAAAAAAAAAGGTCAATCCCCTTAGGGATGAATTTTCTCATCCATATGTCAAATCTACATGAATTTTCTCAAAATCAATACAATATTGGACTTGAGCAAACATTCAAGTTCTCAAGAAAGTGACCAACATAGGAACCAAATCTAACCCAAAACACATCAAAAGCTAGGATCATATCATGCATATTCCTAAGTAATGTCAGAAAAACCAAGATAGTGCATGTATGAGTCATTCATGCATCTCAGTAAAAATCATTCATCACATGCCACAATTGGGGTCAGCCATAGTGTGAATGCCCATGTCATCTCCTTCCTCAAAACTAGGGGCATGTGGCTTGCATTCCCTAAGCACCTTTTATAGAGGCTTGAATACATTAGTCTGCATCATCTCATATGAGAATACATTTTTACATGTCATGCATCCCATGAACATCATTCACCCACAAGAGGCCCACATCCTCTTGGAAAGTGGCGGCCCGGGTGGGAAGGTAATGCCCAATATCTAAAAGGATATTATGTTTAGTATCTACCACCAATTCTTTTGAAATGATTTTTTTGAAAATAGATCTTCTTTAGTTTCTTGAAGAAGGGACGAAGTTGAATATAGGCTCTTAACTAGGGATTTATGCTCTATGAAAAGTGGAGTGTTTTCAAAATTATTAAATGACATTTCAAAAATCCTTATTTTACAAGATAGGGCCTAGTTCAAAATAGCAAAATATTTTCAAATAGTATATGCTATTATTAAATAGGGCATACTTGATTAGACCGAGTATCTAGAGGGATAAGTTGTTTCTCATCTCAAAGAAAATTGACAAAAAGAAAAAAAGAAAAAAAGGAAAGAAAATAAACCTCCAACATAGAGGTCTTCCTATAAAAAAAATGAAGAAAATAAACCTCTAACATAGAGGTCTTCCTACAAAAGAAAGAGAAAAGGCCAAAGCTCAAAGAGCATTTCCTTAAAACCTCATCTTCCTTATACCACGGAACACTTCAGAATGGACCGTGGGAACTCTCCCCATACTTGTACAACTTATTCCAAAAGAAGAAAAAAAATTGTCATTATGATCCTAAAGTAGGAATAAAACCTACTAATTTGTATCCCATTTTGTTTGAGGATTAGGTTTTAGGATTAGGCTCTAATTTGTATCCCAGTTCCAATTCCTTTGATTCGTACATTGACCGATGCAGCTACTTCAAACCACGAACTCTTCAACCTGTTGATCTCTAATATAATTGCGAAACGGCAAATATATAGAGGTGAGGCACCAACATGTGTCCATCAGATGAATTGACATTTCTCAATAGTCATACTATGAGAATGCAGATCCCAAAGCAATGAATGATGAAAAGAATAAGTAGTAAAGAAATATACGGTTTAATAAAGCATCTATGATTCACACACAAGCACATATAGGAGTTTACATTTACTTCACATGTATAAAAGTGAGGGAAAACTTCAGATAAATACCCTGAGGTTTGTGGGTCTCTGTGGTTTAAAGATGTTAATAAGATACCTTGTGGTTTTTTGCCATTTATTGGTTAGTCTAAATGCATTAACGAAGTAGCAGTATCCCAATCCAAGAGGGATGCGACGCGGTGCAGATGATGATGGGTCAACCCATTGGTGGAAGATGGATTCACATGTGAATATTGACTCAATAACCACGTGATTAATACATGTTAAATTAAAAGTTATTATAACTTTAGTATTATTAAATTTAACATACAATAATTAGTAATATTAAAGAATATTTATTATTTATTGATATCTAAGTCTAATATAAACTAATATTTAAATATAATACTAAATATAAACTAACGTGGTGACTGATTTGAACCACAAGGACGAAAGTCCTAAGCCATAAGTACTTTTGTGAAGTTTTCCCTAAAAATAAATATCACGTGTATATAAAGCAAATAAGCCAAGTGCAAATATAACCTCCATATGAAATACATTAGCCAAATATATAGTATACATAAATCATATTCACACCGTGTGTACACCTATGAGATCTCATGTCAGCAAGATCCATTTGAAACATGCGTCTTTATAAATCCAATATCATCAAGATCACATATGGTACAACAATCAATATCGTAATCGACATATATGAATCATAAATCAAATACAGCATCACAAACCCACTGACCGATCACACGGCCACCACATGTACGTTTGGAACCAACAAGTCCTAATATTGTTGACACCTATCTCAAAAATACCTAGATCCATTGTGCAATTGCTAAGAAGCCAATGGTTCAAACTGCGACTAAATTGGAGTTCAAACGATTCCACAATCACAATAATATCAATTCAGATCCTAAATAAAAACCTGGATCTATCTTACCTCAATAAACTTGCCTTAATCTGCCCATTTATCATAAATAAAACCTTGATGACATCAAAGTACACCCTGTTATGACTCTGATTCTTCAAACTGGACTTGAATCAAACACGAGACAGTACTGAACCGATTCCCCATCCAGCCTCTATAGTAAGAGTTACACGGACACGGTTTAACTTACAAAAAGCGCATGCCCAGCTTATAGCATGTGAAGAGATCCAAGCTTGGATCTCAGATCTATAACAACTAAACCCGACTCCAACTTAACCTGCTGAACCGAATCGGTTCAGCTCACTGGTACGAACCGGCTTGAGAGACTTGAATCGACCCGATGAATCACCCCAAGCCGGTTCGCTGATACGCACGAGCTAGAGGCATTCTGCCGTCGTTTGCACGGCCATCCCGCTACTGTTACGGTTCTGGTATCCTAAACTTGTTTCGCATTGTTTTAGCGGTAGCATTCATAGCAGCTTCTGCCAAGGCCTTTTCCAGAGATTCGTAAGGCTCCACACTACAAAAGTCCCATTTTTAGGTTGTCGGAAAGACTAGGGTTTGCCATAAAAGTACAAAGAATTTCAAGCCAACAATTCATCAGACTGTTGCCCTATACCATTGATTCGCCGCCGAGGTTCTCTCCGATTCCCTCTGTTTTAATGCTTATCGACAGCCCTATTTTGCAGTTTCCATCAAAGCTAACTGTGGCTCCTATATATAGCTCGAGAAATCCCAAAGAAGCCAAGGAAATCGTTGTTGAACATAAATGGGGCTTCCTCATCCCTGTCCACTGTTATGGGAAAATTTTCCTCTTCCTTTCTTTTTTTTGTGTGACGGTTGTTAGGGTACATTGTAGAGTTTAAAAAAGGCCAATGAAGATGAAATAAAGTGTGCAAGATCCATGGGGAAGTTGGGCATTCTATCGGAGAATGTGATGAATTCAAGCAGATCCTCCAAAGTTTGATGGGCCAATTTACCTAGTGCAAATAAACAATCGATGCGATAATGGTGATATCTATATGGCTCAAGGAAGTTACACCTCCACCCGCCTCCAAGAGGCTGCCAATACCTGTGCAACGCACATCCAATCATAGGGCAAAGTCCGTGTATACCAAGGCCATTGAACGATTCATTATAGTAAAGAGAGGTGTCTCCGTAGTCTCTTTTGGGTCCGAATCCACATCACTATCCAAGTGCCAACTCCTTTCGGCACTATAAGGATACTAGAGTAGCCGTGCCTTGGAAATATGATGTGCAAGTCGTTGTGAATGATCTCAAGACAATCAAATGAAAATCCCATCGGCTATCTATATAGCACCCGAGTATTTGCGGGATCGGTGGAATGACTCGGAAGTGGTCGTATTTATACACCGAGGATATTGCGTAAAGACCCGAAGTGGAGGAAGTGGAAAATAAGAACTCGGAAAGGGAAAGGCAAGATGGGGGAAACTTCCTTCTTGAAAAAGCCTTGAAAGAAAAGTGAAGAAGAACCAAAGGCAACACAACAAGAGCTTTATCTATAAGAAAGAAGTGAGCCAAGAAGAAGTTGCTTAAGCCTGTGAGTTCTTAAAAGTTTATAAAGCAAAGTGAATACAAGGTGTAGATCAAGCTGAATTGGCGCACAAGAATATCAAGCTTTTATCGCTTCATTAATGAACTACGAGCCACACGGGAAGGTGCTAATGAAAGTGCTTAATCAAGCCCATGTTTCTTCATGACATCACGGTTGACAAGTTGAATGGCGTTACTATCGCAACATCAATGGCACAGATACATTACATCACTTTCACCAGGTTGAACGATGAAATGAAACGGAAATCAAGAAGGAGACATAAAGCACTTCATATCTCAAGGAGAAAAATGTCAAGATCATATCATGGCTAGAGTCTTGATGGATAATGGCTCTTCCTTGAATGTGATGCCAAAGTCGACACCTCTCCAAATTACGCTTGATGGGTCACGACACATGAAATCAAGTGCGATGATAGTAAGGGCATTTATGGCACCAAGGAGAGAAGTCATAGGGGATAATTGAAATACCAATTCAAATTGGTCCTTGCACTTTCAACATACTCTTTCCAAGTGATGGACATTGCACTTATCATATAGTTGTCTCTTAGGACTGACCATGGATTCATCTCTTTGTTTGTGCCTTCCACATTGCACCAAAAAGTCAAATTCATAGTTGATAACAAGATGATTCTCTTTGGTGAAGAGGACCTCTGGTGAGTATGCTAGACGCCCTTATATTGAAGCTACGGAAGAGGCTTTGGCAAAGCCAAGGCTTTGGACTACCTTCAGGCACTCGAGGTTGTCAATACCATTTCAACCTATATAAAAGAAGGAAGCTCCAATTCTAAGCCGCGGCAAACTCCTTGCATCCGTATAATGATGGCATAGAAAGTTATGCTAGAAGGGGGGTTATCGGCATGGAGAAATCGGGAACAAGAAACGACAAGGTGCCATAGGACTTTTTCCAAGCCCTTGAAAACACAAAGATAGATTCAGACCAAGGGGTACAAACCCACTAAGGCCGATAAGAGGAGGGTAATGGAAGAGAAAAAAGAAAAGGTGGCTTTCGCTTGGGTAAGCGAGAACCTAAAGTAGAGGGAGTCCCAAAGTAAAATCCGTAGTGATATACTCGACAAAGCTTTCCAGGAGCGCGGAGTTGTGTTCGTAGACCAACCGTTATAATATTGAAGATGACGATTTTTGATCACGAAGACAGCCGATTTATGATCGTTCTTCGGATACAAGACCTACAATGATTGGGAGATCTCCGAGCTTTCCATGTTTTCTTAGAGTAGTCAAAGTAATTTAGTAAACCTTTAGATCCGCCTCAAAGCTCCCGCTTTAGCAAATGTTCTTTGAATAGGCTCATTATGCTTTTGATTTCTACGACAGGATAATTAGGATTATTCATTGGGAAATGGGCTCACATGTTTCAGTTTTCCAATAATTGTTATTAATAAAATCCAACATTTTGAGATCTCTCATTCTTCATTCCAGTTAGCTTTCATCCTAGCCTTATTCATTTCATTTTTCTTGTGTCAACATCAACATTGTGCATCTGCGAAAATGACTATCTCGATGAAAGTAGGCCGGTGTCAATATGCTCAATCATATAATTTTTGAACACCATTTGATGTTAATCATGCGCTGATGAGGATACCATGAGATACTGCCTGGAAACTTCACCTGAGTTAATGAGATTACTTGAACAAGAAGCTAAAGAAATCCAACCCCGCTGAGGAACCAATTAGCGGTAATTAACACGGAAAAGTTTGAAAATGATAAGAAAGAAATCCAAAATTGGCACCTCGATGAAAGAGGATGGCGAAAGATGAAGCGTAAGCTCTTTGTTTGATTATAGTGATTGTTTTTGCATGGTCATACCAAGATATGCCTTTGCATAGTGCTGTACATAGTATGAGCACAAATTGTACCCATTAAAAACTTACTCCGGGGGTACCCTCAGGTATGCTAAGCAAAAATTGGAGGCGAATGAAACACTGAGATGTCCCTTTAAAAATCGTAGAGATGAAATTAAAACAGCTTTGATCTTTGGATTTCTTGCAAGTTGCAAAATACCCACAATGGGTTGCCAATATTGTTCTGTTGTCCCAGAGAAAGACGGGGAAAGTCCAGAATGTGTTGTAGACTATCGAGGACTTAAATAAAGGGCTAGCCCTAAAGATGACTTCCCGATTACCTCACATTGATGTTTTGGTGGACAACAAGCGTTCAAAGAGCTATTCATTTTCCCCCTTTATGGATGGTTTCTCGGAGGATATAATCGGATCAAGATGGCAACTTACAGGAAGACATGGAGAAGACCACGATCATCACTTTTATGGGGCAACCTTGCGCTACAAAAAGTGATGCGCTTTTGGTTTAAAAATCTTTGGACAGCGTATCCCGCAAGAGCTATGGTGACATTGTTTGCCCATGATATGATGCAAAGAAATAGAAGTTTATGTGGATGATATGATTGTAAAGTCAAAAAGGAAGGGATTGAAGATCATATAATCAATGTGACATGCATAAGCACCGAAGAAAACGATTGAGGAAGTTTTTGAGAAGCGTCAAACTCATTGAATCCTGCCAAAAATGCACTTTTGGTGTCGGATCCACAGGGCAACATGATTGGGGTTCAAGGTGAGCCGAAAAGGAATAGGAAGTTGATTCGACAAGGTTCGAAAACTAATGCGGGTTGCGCTTGTCCTACTCGCACTTTGAAAAGAAGAAGTTCAGGGGATTTTTGGGAAGGGATTGAATTACATCGGCTCGATTCATATTCCAGCTCACAAGTAACATGTGAACTGCTTTCAAGTTGTTACTAGCAAGCATGATGAATCCGGCCTGATCAAAGTGGAATGATGATTACTTGAAAGAGCCTTTGAAAAAATCAAAGCAGTATTTACTGAGAACCCCCGGTTTTGGTGCCTCGGTGCCGGGAGACCTCCATTATGTATTTGACGGCGTTACGGTACATGAGTGCTATGGGTTGTGTACGGGGCAGCGTGAGTTTGGTACGTGGAAAGAATCTTTGATCATTTATTATTTAAGTAAAAAGTTCATCGGAAGCTATGAGGCAAAGTACTCATTGTTGGCGAGCGATTGATTTGTTGCGCCTTGGCATACGGGCACCTTGTCGATTAAGAGCAGAACATGTTGTGTTACACCTTTACTTGGTTGGTGTCCAAAATGGATCTATCAAGTATATCTTTGAAAACCCGCTACACGGCGGGAGAATCGTACGCGATGGCAAGGAGTTCATTATCGGAGTATGAAATTGTTTTATGTCACCCAAAAGGCAATTAAGAGGCCAAGTGCTGCAGATTATCGGCTAACCAACCTATAGAAGATTATGGGTCGATAACAATGTGAGTTCCCCGATGAAGATATAATGGCTCTGTTTAAAAATGAGGAATCCTCCGAAAAAGAAAAATGGACTATGTGGTTTGATGGAGCCTCTAATGCACTTGGAGACACGGCATTGGAGCCATCTTGATCTCCCGAAGATAAATTCATCCCAATCACAAACAAGGTTGTGTTTTGACTGTACTAACAATATACAGTGAATCTGAAGCATGTGCTTTGGGTATTCAGCAAAGAATAGAATCAAAAGCAAAGATCTTGAAGTATACGGGGACTCGCCTTGGTCATTCAAACTCAACTAAATTGATCATTCATCAACTAAAGGAGAATGGGAGACCGTGATGCCAAACGTCCGATCCCATACCATGTTTACATCAAAAGAATTGATCGAGCAATTTGATGAAGTCACTTTTCATCATGTTCCTCGAGAAGAAAATTCGAGTTGGTCGATGCTTTGGCCACACTATCATCAATGTTCCAAGTAAGTCATGAAAGTGGACCTACCACTTATAAAAATGGAAAGTCGTGACCGTCTCCGTATATTGTCAAGGAAGTGGTTGAAGATGAGCCTCGATGGGAAGCCGAGGTGGTACCATGACATCAAATGTTTCATCAAGAATAGGAGTACCACTGCGGGTGCTTGAAGAAAATGACAAGAGGACCACAGGGAGGCTCGTAATGATGGGTTATTTTCGAGACTGGGGAAATACTTTACAAAAGAAACCATGATATGGTGCTTCTAAGATGTGTTTGATGCAATGGAAGCAAGAAAAGATTATTGAAGAAATACATGAGGGCTCCTTGCTGGAACTCACTCTAATGGACATGCAATGGCGAAGAAAAATCCTAAGATCTGGTTATTATTGGTTAACCATGGGAAAATGATTCATTTCAATCATGCTCAATCATGTGCCACGTGCCGTCAGTGCCAAACATATCTTGATAAGATCAATGCGCCGGCCCGGTCCCTTTGAACGTCCTAGCAAAGGCACATGGCCATTCTCCATGTGGGGTATGGATGTCATAGGACCTATTGAACCTAAGGCCTCAAACGGGCATCGGATCGCTTATCCTTGTCGCGATAGACTACTTCACCAAATGGGTTGAAGCTGCTTCTTATGCCAATGTGACTAGGAATGTGGTGATCAAGTTCATCAAAAAGAGTTGATATGTCGTTATGAATCATCGAAATAAGATCATCACCGAGGCAATGCAACCAACTTGAATAACAAAAATGATGAAGGAAATGTGCGAGAATTTCAAGATCCAACATCATAACTCCTCACCCATACCGCCCAAAGATGAATGGGGCCGTTGAGGCAAAGAAACAAAAACATCAAGAAGAATCATCCAAAAAATGGTTGTGACATATAAAGATCGGCGTACTTGAGATGCTTCCCGCTTTGCTTTTACGGTTATCGCCTGTCCGCATGTCGTACCTCGGGACGTCCCTCGTATTCTCAACTGGGCAACTCCTTTCTCTTTAGTTTACGGAATGGAAGCCGTACTCCACTATTGAGGTAGAGATCCCCTCATTAAGAGTACCGATGGAGACAAAGCGGAAGAGGCCGAATGGGTCCAAGCTCGACTAGATCAGTTGAATCTTATTGAAGGTAAAAAGATTAAGCCGTATTGTGTGTGTGGCCGCTTATATCGAGGAGGCTTATGAAAGCCTATGCAAAAAAGTGCGCCCTCGACAATTTCAAGAAGGAGGTGAACCAATTATTTATCTCGAGGTAAATGCCTTATCAAAGGCAACTGCAATCCCCGATCAAGCCAATTCGTCTTGGACTACAACCATCTAACACTCTTCATATTCTTGTTTCAGAACCCTGATATTCTCGATGGCCAATGGTTTTTCTTGTACTTGACTCTTCGAGAGTGACTCTAAGTAAGTTTCTTCCTAGTCCCATAGTTTTTGTTGCTCTTCGTTGTAAGCTCCAATTGTAGGTGTTAATTCTTGCACAAGACATTTCAATTGAGAATGGAGATATGACAACCATTGACAGTTTAGAGAGAGCCTTGACAACTAATAGTTAATGACTCTTTGGAGGTCAAAGAATATATGCCGAGCTCCTAGAGGTACACCTTGATTGGTAACTACCCTTTACAAGGCAGAAGAAAGAGTACCTTGTTGTTCTATCCCTTCCATGAAATTCTTACTAAGAGTGCCTCGAACAAACTCTATGCTAGTCTTGATTTTTAATGATGGCGGGGGTGCTACTTCTTCTATGAATGCAATATCATCACTTGGTTCATCTATATTGACTATAGTCTCTCTTAAAGGAACATTAGTCATACCCCCTGTAGGAGTGGATTCAAGTCTGGGAGTAGTGGGAATTAACAAGTAGTCAGAGTAGGGCAGTGGAGTGCTGGTCAGAATTAGCATGAGAGCTCCCTCTAGTCTCAAAGCCACCGGCACTTTAGTTTGAGCCTTTTGTTGAGGTCCCTTTTTAAGAGTCGTCTCGGTGGAGGCTTCTAAGATTGGAGTTGTAGCAGTTGTTACCCAAGATGCTTCTTCTAGATTTGCCTCATTTATAATCGGAATCAAGGTCGCAATGGATTCAACTCGAGTCCATGTTTCGATAGTTAGCTTGATTACCTAAGGCAAAGCAAAAAATTTAGTTTCTCCCTCGTGGGGCATCTTAGTGGATGGGTTAGATCAGTCGAGATGTGAAGGATTCATTCATAGGGTACAATAACTCTCTAGTTGGGATGGAGTTCTGAGGTTCCATCGGAAGAGCCCGATAGTTCTGATTGAACTAGAGGTTACTAAAAGGGGACCTCCATTCGAAATTGTGAGATTGGGAGGAGCTTCGACAATAATTATCTATAGACAATGTCAATATGATTAAAATAGAAAGAAAAGTGAAAAAAAAAATTGACACTAAGGAAAGCACACTCTTTTAAGATGTCTACCAAATAATGGGAGACCTTTCTCTAGGTCTTTTATAGTTTGCTCTAAAGAGGGTTCCTACAGTTGAGTATGCTCGATGAGGGCATATTTGGACAAGAATTTTTTTGGGACAACATAGTTTGTTTGGCTAGGGCATATTTGGCACTCGGTTCAGTAGACATCAAGCTAGGGAATTAGTTGATAAAGTCCTCTAGTTCTTTGTCAAAGATAGTATAGACGGCCAAAGACCACCATTCTTCATATTCGAGGGTAGCTTCTAAGTTGACCATAAAACTATTGAGAGGAAAACTTTCAACCAATTGGAGGTTAGCTTTAGTCACAATGATTGCCAAATTTGACATTGCTACGTTGCCTGCTAGCACCTTGGTTGGGTGAATAGGGTTGAGAATTCTCTATACAAGCATGAATTAGTGTGTTAGATATTTAGAAAATATCACTTAGTCATTATTTCATTGAGGGGGGAAGATTATGCACCAACCATGTTCAACAAATCCTAAGAGCATGGGAATCATTGTCACTCAGCTATAGAGATCTAAGCATGGTTAGATAGCCTTTCTTATATATGTTGAGTCACGTATTTCCCATAACTCAATAGATAAAAATCAAAATTATTAACAAACTCTAAGTGGAGTAATTTATTGAGGCAGATTGACAATACCCAAGTTTCATAATGGTGTTTCAACAAAATTTCACCTAGACAAAATTCCTCCCATTTAAGGTCAGCAAGATGGTGACCTAGGAGGGAAAGATATCGTAGCTAAAAAAGTATAAATATATCTAACAATGAGGAAATCACCAAGGATCCAAAACAATGTTAGGTGTTTTTCTATTGGAAAGTTCATATAACTAGGAAAGGAGTAATCAAGAAAAAGGAACAAAAATAGAACAGATGATCTGAAAACAAGACCTCAATAACAATGTGGTATTATTTAGCAATGGCTACATAATTGCGACAAATAGTCGACTTTCACAATCAAAACAAAAGAAGGTTGATATGTCATCTCGAGTTATCTCTCTCAAATCTTGCACATTGATTTCTAAAATCCCATATACAATAGATTTTTAAAAATAAAGAAAAAGTGGAATGAAGAAGGGCCTAAAGAGTGGCATTCAGAACCAACGGAGGGCAGTCAGGTGATGGAATAAACATCTAGAAGGGGTAGGACTTATCATACTCGATTTCAAAATAAAATGGTTGAGTTTGCTAGACCAAAAATTTAAGGACCTAAAGAGAAAGTTGAGGTCAATAGCAAGACAATGTGAGACAATTGCATTAGGTGAAAAATTCCCTACCTACACTAATTATCAACATGCATTGCACCCACTCGGTCTGACCATTGAATGTATTCTCTAAAAGGTCTCGGCTAGGTATAAAGGCCCTTATGAAAATGATCATACTAGAACCACTTTGTATAAAGTGAAAGGTTTTCAAGACAATCCTTTCTTCAATAATTCTAAGGCCTTCTTTAGTAGACATGATAGGGCTGAGAAGAAAATAGTCAGAGTTAGCGAGTTGTCATACCATGGTAAGTTGAAGTTAGGATCTTAAATAGAGTCATGTTCCTAGAAGCCATGAGAATATCGATTAAGGAAGAGGCTCAAGATGTTCTTTACAGGAGAGCTTGGATACAACAGAAATGTTAGTAACTTTTTGCAAAAAAGAATAAAGAAGAGTAACACCATTGGTCATGTTTTATAATGGAAGGAAGTGATATCCCATCAACGTCAAGTCGCATGCCTTACGTGATCATTTGGCTCCGGATTTGAAGTGGTGAAGGGTCTAATGAGACGGTGATATAAGATAACGTATAATATCAAATGATGTTTTGGTCAGTCTCAATGGATTCCTCAATAAAATGAAAAGTGAAGGATAGAAGCATAAACAATGAAATGATGGATTTGCACATGTAGAAAAGATTGAATGTTTTGTATTAGCATTTAATCACTAAAAATGAGGACAAGATCGTCATGATGATATCTTTAATTTGCTTATGTCGCCTACGTCATTTAGCATAGAATTCCTCAAATTTCTCCAATGTTCCTTAAGGTTGTTGTTATCAAGAATATTGATTGAGCATCCCTTTCTATAGTTTCATGACTTAAAAGCAAGTCGTACAACTCTTGTAATTCTTGAGTAAGCCCCTAAGAAGATGAAATATTTGTGTATCGAGCAACAGACACCTGAGATTATAGGAAGGAGAGACATATCACTCACGAAAAGTTTCGGCTAATAATTTTTGGTGATATTGATAAAGAATCTTGAATTGCTTCTTGAAGGACAAAATCTTAGGTTAGAAAATTGAATTTTTACTCTCAAGATCGTCTACATGTGAAGATATTTCTATCATCTTGGTAGTCGAATTTTGATGTAGTTCTTAGTATTTGTGACATGCTAGGAGAAAGAGCATATGCACTCTTTATGCTCGCTAATAGAAGAACGTTGGGCTTGGGTTGTGAGCCGATGGTTCTAACTAGCATCTAAATGTTTACGAATCTGGATGTATATATCAAAGACTTCTTTAATTAATCTTCTCAGTTTAGAAGGAAGATGTGTCTCCACAAAGAATTTCTATAATGTATAGAACACAACCAACTTCATTCAAAACATAAGGGAGAAAAGAGGCCTTGTGTGAAGCTGCTTGATCATGGAGGTTATGATATCCCACGAAGCGATAAAAGAAGACTCATCATAGAGGAAGCACTAGAATCCATGACTTATTTAGGATACTAAGAAGGTGGGTCGCTATGCAACTCAAAAGAGGATGTAGGTCACTTGCTAGTACTCATGGGGATGGAGTCGAGAATGTTATTAGTCAAATCTTCTATTACGATGGGCTAAGATGGTGGATTCTCCTTTCTAGGTTGAGTTTTACTTCTATTAGTTCTAATATAAGGAATACACTTGAAGCTCTTTTTCATGGTAAGAAAGGAGTTTTTGACAAGTTAGAAGGACCTATTGAAGAAGTCGAGGAGTATATTGATTGACACCTATATTGGAAATTTAAGATTATTACCAATAATTATGTTCATCCCATAATCAATTAGCCTTGATTTATGTTGTCAACTAAGACCACCATCATTTCATACAAATGGTTGTCCATAAAGAAAAAAATTCTAGGGTACCACTAGGATAAGAGTATGCTTCTAGAAGTACGAGGACAAATTCTTGCTATTGATTCTCAAGCAAGAGACCTCAAGTCTTGCTGGAAATCTAATTGATGAGTCAAGCAATGTAGGTAGTATGACTAAGCAACAACTAGATTGAACCAGGATGATTAAGAAGAACCATAAAATATAAAGTAGGGAGAAAAGATCCTTGATAATCCAATTTTGTTGAGGTCCGTTTTAAATTTTGCAGTCAAACTAGAATCGGGAGGGCAAAAATACAAAGGAAGAAAATATACCTATACCATAACCGAGCAGTGATCTCTATTGGCAAAGACAAAGTTGGATGAATGAGACTTCAGGCTAGTCCTAGCATGTCAACAATGATTGCTTGAAGAAGGAGGCATGAAAATCTTAACATGAGAAGTATAGATGAATCCAAAATTGAAGAAACCACGGTACATCCCTATGAGATGGGTAAGTACCATTCCAAAGGGCCTCGAGAGCAGAATTGGTCGAATAGTAGACTATAGCCTAAAACAAAGTGATGAGCAATAGCTTGATTTTAAACATAATAGCAAAAATATACCATGCATACTCATCATTGACTTTGGTTTCACGTACGCAAGTGATGTAACAACAAAACCACAATATCAATAACTCATGGTGTTCGTCATTCGTAATTAGTTTAGTACTTGAGTGACGATGGATAAAGTCATTCCAAAAAGTTGTAGTGAGAGTTTTGGAGTATGAAAGTCTTGATCTACTAAGAAGATAGTATCAACAACACTTATTAGAAGACATGTAATCACCACTTATCTAGAATAGTGAGAGATATCATTCCAAAAGAGAATTAGAAATGATTATGTTAAGAGATCCAAAAACTAACAAAGAGTATAGGAGGTTGCCATCAAATTGTATTGCCAGATGAGATCATGAGTACCCCATTGAACCCAAATGTGACATTTTTTATCTTTAACTCTATCTATCCAATCGACATACAATGGATTGGTTGTGGACCAAGATGAAGAGAGTTTGGGCAATGGGACAATACAAATCTGTTTGCTTCAAGGGTAGTTTCTCAATGTGAAAATTAGAGAGAGTGAGGATTTATTCAATGGTTAGAGGAAGGACAACATTATTTAATGAAATCAGTAGGATAAGGTAATATTCCTATAGAAGTTTGGAAAATACTAGGAGAAATAGGAATCACTTGGGTCACAAGATTATTTAATGAAATATGAAGAAACCAAAAGGTGCTCGAGGAATGGAGAGCGAGTACACTTATAACCATATATAAGAACAAGGGAGATATTCATAATTGTATGAATTATTGAGGTATCAAGTTAATGAGCCATACTATGAAATTGTGGGAAAGAATTATCGAACATAGGCTAAGACAAGTATAAGTATAATAGAGAACCAATTTGAATTCATGCCAGGCAGATTTACTGTTGAAGTGATTCACCTTTTGAGATGTCTTATGAAACATTTTAGAGAAAAAAAGAAAGACCTTCACATGATATTTATTGATCTAGAAAAAGTTTACGATAGGGTATTGAGAGAGGTTCTTTGGAGAACCTTGGAAAAAAGAGGTATCCCATTGACATACATTAACTTTATAAGAGACATGTACAATGGTGCAAAAATATATGTGAGGACTCATGAAGGAATGATAGACTTCTTAAAAGTTAATATTGGGTTATATCAAGGATCAACTTTAAGTCCATACTTATTTATAATGGTGATTGATGAGTTAACAAAACATATTCAAGATGAAGTGCCTTTGTATATGTTATTTGCATATGACATTGTGTTAGTAGAAGAGTCTAAGTTAAAAGTTAATAGAAAATTAGAACTATGGAGAGAAGCATTAGAAAGCAAAGGCCTCGGACGTAGTAGAACAAAGATAAAATATATGAAATGTAAGTTTGATCATCTGGTTACTTTAGTGGACATAGAAATTAAAATTGGCACACATTGCATCCCCAAAAAAAAGTTTTAAATACCTAGGGTCAATTTTTTAGAGTGATGGAAGAATTGATGGAGATATTACGCATAGAATTAATGCTGGTTGGTTAAAATAGAGAAGAGCATCAGGTATTCTTTGTGATAAGAAGATACCATTAAAGTTAAAAGGTAAATATTATAAAACAATAATTAGACTTGCCATGTTTTATGGTTATGAGTGTTGGGCAATTAACCATCAATATGTACAAAAGATGTTTGTGATAAATGAAGATGTTGAGATGGATGAGTGGTCATACAAGAAAAGACCGTATACATAATGAGGTTATTAGAAACTAAATTTGGAAAGTATTAAAAGAGGTAGAGGATGACCACAAAAGTGTTGGAAAGAAACAATAAAGAATGATCTAGGTTATTGTGAGTTAATTGCTAACATGACACATGATAGAGCTCTGTGGAAACAAAGATTCCTTGTAACTGACCCCGTCTAGTATGAGAAAAGCCTTAGTTGTTGTTGTACAAA
The DNA here is from genome assembly GCA_036023115.1 of Brasenia schreberi. Taxonomy (NCBI): domain Eukaryota; kingdom Viridiplantae; phylum Streptophyta; class Magnoliopsida; order Nymphaeales; family Cabombaceae; genus Brasenia; species Brasenia schreberi. The sequence goes on along the minus strand of JAYKKT010000076.1, from coordinate 6,510,755 downwards.
AGATATATATATATATATATATATATATATATATATATATATATATATAAAGAGAGAATGAGAGCTGCTAGAAAGTTTCTTTGGGGTCAAACTTTGCTAGACAATTATAGTGATCCAGTCGATATCACAAATGATTGAGATGATCGTTAAAAAAAGGTCACTAAGGCGCTTGAGCGCCCTACTCTCTCTTGGGTTTGTGTCCTCCCAAATCTCTCTCTTATCTCTCTCTCATGCACAACCATCCATCACTGCAGTGGGTGTTGTCTTCTCTCTCTTTCTCTCTTTCATGCACCACCATCCACTTTTGTGGTGAGTGGCCATCCTCCCTACACTCTCTATATGTACAGTAAGGTGAAGGCGAGATTTGGAAGGACACAAGAGAGAGTTGGACACTCGGGCATGCTAGTGAGATCGATTGGATGACTTGCAACACAAGAGAGAGTTATATGCTCTGACGTGCTAGTGAGATCGATTGGATGACTTGCACCTCAATTGTCTATGAGATCTATTGAACCGTTACAATTATCTAGCAAATTTTGGCACTAATGAGACTCTAACAGCTCTCATTAGATAGATAGATAGATAGATAGATAGAAAGTGGTCAAAATGTATGTCCAATTTATGTACAAATCTACTTAAATATCTTTACTATTTTATTCACATGAATTGAATTACAAAAGTAAAAGTATTATTTATTAAATGTGTCTAATGATATCATATGTATATCTATCATCAATCATGCCAGTCATTTGATCGGTGAAATCAATGACTGAAATTTAAATTTAAAAATAGAAAAATACCATGATAGTGTTTTAGGTACGTAAAATGTACTTGATGCTATTTTGCTATTTGTTTTGAAGATCTCAAAATGATTGAGATTTTTTTTAAGATTTGAGTATAGATGATTGCACAGATGAAGTATTCTCTCTCTCTCTCTCTCTCTATATATATATATATATATATATATATATATATATATCCTGGATGTGCGTGCACACTCACGTGGCTGCATGTGTGACATGTTCGACTTTGTAAGCTTACAAGCTAATTATGCTTCTCTTGTTAGCTCGTGGGTTATGAATGAGCAAGAAAATGAGGCTCATTTGATGGTTCGTGCTCATTAGACATGAATTAGGCGGCTCGAACCCTACCATTTCGCTCGTATTTTGTTCCATTTGCGATGGTGGTCATCTATTTGTTTCATTTGAAACTCCACTCTCTTATTTCCATGGATTGCTTCAGCCAGACAAATGTGGCCTCAGCCTACCCGAGCTTACTTCCAAAAACTCATCTTGAGCTTGAAATTTGCAAATTTGAAGTACACTAACCTTAGCATGCGTGGATTATATTTCGCAGACCTATAGGCAGCTGATCTCTGGATTTTGATCTTTTTCTGCGGAAACATTTCACAGCAAACAAAAACGCACTAAAGATAACAGGTGCATTGATCGAGAGGGAAAGGCCTTTTGGTAATTTGGGAGGCGTTCGTTGACGCAATTTTTGCGATGACAGCACAGTACCAACCTTCCCTCTCGCCTCTCTCTCTCTCGCTCGTGGTGTGATGATCTGGCCTCCTTTGTCTCCTGCGCACTAAATGGAGTCTCTGAGCCCGGTTTTTCCATTCCTAGAGAACGCCTGAGGGAGAGGGAGAGGGAGAGGGAGAGGGAGAGAGAAAGAGAGGTTTAGCGAGAGAAACCAGAGATACAGCGTTCTCCTTGCTCCCCTTAATGATTTGTCATGGTGGCTTTTTCGATGCTCAGTCAACACCAATGTATGCAGTCATTTCATTGCAGATACTGTTTGTTTGATTCCCTTTTGTTTTCCTCTTCCCACATCCTTGTCATTTTGTGTTTTTTTTCTCTGTCAATATATCACCATATATGTTTCTCCATTTTATTTCTCGTTACGTAGGAGGTTTTGTGAATCAGCTTGGTCCTTGGTTGGATCTAAGAAGATGTTCTTTGCATCTTTACTTTTGCTTTTTGTTCTGTCATCTTGTTTTTGCTTTGAGAGAGAAGACTTGATTCTTCCTTCTGAGTGATCAGCCTTTAGGTGGAGGAACGGATCCTTTTGGCTGATGGGAACCAAAATGAAGGGGATCTTCAAGGGGTTCAAATACATATCGCAAATTTTTGGTACACCATTTCATCACAAATGATAGTATATTGATAAATGTGGTGATGCTGCATTGTCTTTTGGAGGGTATTTTATTTGCATAGTCGTTTCTGTTTTGCAGTTTACAAAGAGCATGAGATGGAAATAGGGCATCCCACAGATGTCAGACATGTAGCGCATATAGGATGGGATGGTTCATCTATGAATACTCCAAGTTGGGTATGCTGAAAAGAATATTGCTTTATTTCCATGTGCTGAATTTTATGATTGTTTGATATTATCATTGTTGAAGAGGCAGAACAATTATTTGCTTTTGGTGCATAGTCACCATTCATCCATCTTGGTGCCAGATGGAACTTTCTTGGTCTAGTACCTCCAAAGGATCCTACCAACGAAATACCTATTTAGATCTTATTTACGCATACAATATTGCCCTCAGTGTTATAATAGACAAAAGCTTCCATTTTAGATTTTTAAAGAGCAAGATCAACCACAAGGTTTTGTTGTCTTGTGTTCTCATTGTAGGAAAAACTGGAGAAAGGTTACATACGATCTTTTATGACTTTCAACAGTCAGACTCGACCCTTTTGCCTGTGGATCTTATAGGTTTGTTTCCTTCACCATTGAAGGACGATCTCACTTATCTCCTCAAGTGGAAAATAACTAGTTATGGTGTTAGAACCTATATTCTTCTACTGTTGACTCTTAGTTCATATGAGAAAGTCTACTACTACAACAACAACAACTAAGCCTTTTCCCATACGTATGAGAAAGTCTACTAAAGTAACAAAATCCTTTGTTTGGAAACTAGAAACAGAAGTACAAGAGAGAGATTAAGCAACGAAGAACCATCAATTAGGGTTAGGATAAGATGTTTGGTTGATAAGATTTCTCCTTAGACTTGTGCTTTGATGGCAACAGCACAATTATGGTCGTTGTCCTAAGGAAACTGAAAATTTTATCCGTTGAAACCTCAAATTAGGCTTATTGAGCACGTAACTGGGAGATGGCTATGCAGCTGCAGTTCTTAGCTCCATATTCTTTACCTCGGGATCAGCTAAAAGTGACAAAAATCATGATTAATTAAGTTCACTTTCTGTATTCTTCCCAACATAGCGTTCTTTAGAACTATCATCTTTCTTAATTATCTCCTTAGGGTTAATCTAAAACAACAAGCTTAGCTTTCTCAACAAAGTGTAGACTGCAGATCAGGGTAAACTAGCTACTTATCTATAACAGCTCCAAGGCCAAGCTAGCTTCAAATTAGAGAAATCAGGTCCCGAGGTTTCTTGAGTGGTTTGTGATCCTGGGAAGTTTTGCTGTAGTCATCGACCAGGACGAACACACATGATGCACACCCTAGATGTTCATCCGTTGAACGTATGGCCTTGCAGCCATGCATGTTGTCTATCTAAAGAGTGAGGCGCCCGTAAGGCACATGAAGTCAATACCCATGAGTCATGATTTGCGAACATTTTAAGCTTCGAGTACCAATCAACCTGATGCTGAATGGCATTGAGATAGGTTTAAGGGTCCTTGAACAGAAAATCACCCATGGATGCTTGAACTTGATTCCTTCTTGGGGTCCTATGTCACATGGGTGCGGGTGCGGGTGCGGGATACGGCAAATTTCAAAAATTTTGAGTGCGGCGACATGACTAGGGTATATAATATTATATATTATATATAATATTCAAGCTACATAAATCAATCATAATACAACTAGTATTTGCTAATTTTGGGTGCAATAGGTATCAATTAGCAAGTTCCCTCATAATGATCTGAAACTTACACTGATTTTACGAGCTGCAAAATATCCAAGTTATGGATTCAAAGAGTTTCAAGATCTTTTGTAGGATATAACATATACTAGTATTTGTGCTAGGATTCACTAGTGATGTCATACTCTTCTGTTCTATTGATGTGATAATGTTCCTGGTCTTTAAATGTGTTTGGTGACAAAGATTATTCTGTGCAAAGGCATACATAATGGAGTCCAATTGTTCGCACCCAAAATCATTCAAGCAGCTTTATATTGTATAAAGCTATAATAGTAAGTACACAACTTTATATTAAAGCAAAATATATAAATGGTAAAAAACTATTAATTTCATCATAATACACAAATCAATCTTCATTATCCAGACCCATTTATCCGTGAGTTAAAAAAAAAAAATTGCAAATTTTTTTTTTTGCAACTTTTTTTTTGGGACATGCCGCACCGACATGGTGTCGGTGTCGCACTAGTGTTGGGGTCGACACTCCACCCCTTAGAAGTGTCTGTGTGACTTAGCTGGGGTCATATCTCAATGCAGGTCCAAGAAAGATCAGGTCTCGGGTTTTACTTGTCAAGGTAATTTATATCAAAATGCAATGACATCCTTATTTTGTAACGATTTTTCCTAAATTGTGCAGATGATTGAATACATGACAGCCCCTGAGTTCTCATCAACGTCATTGACGAACTTTGGACAACTTAAGAATATGGCTTCTTGGACATCTGATGGCAAGTTGAACCTACACTTCTTATCCAAATTTCTGCTTATCTGTTTACCCCTCACTATGATGAGTCAAACTGGTTTGTCTCCCTAAGGAAAAAAAAGAGAGAGAACTGCTGCGTGTGCAGTCTTTAGTCTCTCCAGGTTTTGGTAGTTCCTTGGATGCAGTCTTTGTTTGCCCAGGCTATTGTTTAGACTAGTGTAACGAATATGTGATATGGGGGTCACCAAAACCATGGTGAATAATGGTATAATCGTCCTTGTTATGTACCTATCCAAGCATTCCTTTTCTGGTTAATAAATCAAAACTGTCGAAATTTGAGAAATCGAAAGAGCTCCGGTCATTAGCTTCATCATGTGGCTTTCATGAGGAAGAAGAAAAAACAGAGGAAATGCAATAGCAGTTCACGTGTTTGGCTTGTGAGCAATTTGGCCTGAATGCGTCTGGTGCTTCAGTTGTCCAGTTGTGCTTAGTAGAATGGACTCAGAAGACGAACTAAATGTTCTGCGAAGGATGAATGACCGCAGATTCCTTTGATTTGTTTTGGCAGCATCTAGGGAAGGAAATTTAATGATCAGCCACATAAAGATTGTAAATGAAATTTCTTCCTCTGCTCTACCGCACCCAATTATTTTGTATCCCTCCATATGTACTCAACAGTAGATGAAACATATATCATTTGACTGTCAAAACCTTATCTATCCCGTGTTCAAGCATGCAATTTCTATCTTGAAATAGCATATTAGTAAAGGAATCGAGTGTTGGTTTGCTCACACAAACCCTTCTAATACCAAATTAGTAATTAAGTTGTATATCTTTAACCTAATTTTTTTAACTTGTTTTAGAGCTATTAGTAACTTATTAGGGAATAATTTTCTATTTTTGTGAGATATTACCAATTATATTTAAACATATGAACATTTAATTACTTATAAGAGTGGCTTGTCTCAAACACAAATTGATTATTTGTTTGTAGGAAAAAAGATAGATCATGTTGGAAAGATTGTAAGCTAATTCGAAGATAAAGCTTAACTACTCAACATCGATTTTTAGTAATGGATTTGAAGGTAAAAAAGTGGATAAAGAAGAATAGAGTGCATAGAGCTATTCGGATTAGATGGTGGAATCTCAAATGTGAGAAAGAAGTATATTTAAATACAAAGTTCTTCAAGGAGATGCTTGGAATTACATAGGTATACCTTCTTATATGTGAAATAATATGGTATGTGAGAGAAGTGGCAAAAGGTGTATTAGGAGAATTTAAGGGAGGCATACCGGTACAAAAAGAAACTTGGTAGTGGAGTGAAGTAGTGTAAGATAAAATCAAGACAAGGAAGGAATGTTATAAATTGCATTATACCAAGAATATTAATGAAATATGAGAGGTTGATAAGAAAGAAGCGAAAAATACCGTTAGTGAAGCAAAAGCGAAAATTTAGAAGGATTTATATAAAAAGCTTAACTCAAAAAGAGGTGAAAGATATATTTTTAGGATAGCGTAGGGTAGAGATAAGAAAACTAAGGACCTTATTTTTGTTATATCAAAGATGAGGATTAGAAGATTTTAGTGGCGAATGATATATGTAAAAATAGATGGAAAAATTATTTATGTAAGCTTTTTAATGAAAATACATATGGTATTATTAACTTAGGAGAGTTTGCCAAATCAGAAAAGTATATAAACCATAATTTCTATTGGCGTATTCAAAATAATGAAGTCAAAGATGCTCTTAATTATACAAAAGTTGGTAAATCTATACGACTTAGACAATATTCCTATAGAAGTATAAAAAATCCTAGGAGAGATTGAGCTTACTTGGCTCACAAGACTATTTAATGAAATATAGAGAACCCAAAAGATGCTCGAGGAATGGAGAGCGAGTACACTTATACTCATATGTAAGAACAAGGGAGACATTCAAAATTGTATGAATTATCGAGGTATAAGTTAATAAGCCATATTATAAAATTATGAGAAAAATTATCGAACATAGATTAAGACAAGTATCGAGTAAATCAGATAACCAATTCAGATTTATGCCCAGTAGATCTAGTATTGAAGCGATTCACCTATTAAGACATCTTATGGAACATTTTAAAGCAAAAAAGAACCTTTACATGATATTCTTTGGAGAACCTTAGAAGAAAGAGGTATACCATTGACATACATAAATCTTATAAGAGACATGTACGATAGTGCAAAAATATGTGAGGATTCGTGAAGGAATGGCAAATTCTTTTGAAGTTAATATTGGGTTACATCAGGGATCAACTTTAAGTCCATATTTATTTATATTGGTCATTAATGAGTTAAAAAATATATTGAAGATAAAGTACCTTAGTGTATATTATTTCTAGATGACATTGTATTAGTGGATAGGTCTAAGGAAAAAGTTAATAGAAAATTGAAACTATAGAGAAAAATGTTAGAAAGTAAAATCTTCCGACTTAGTGAGTTTGATCATTTCGATACTTAAGAGGACATAGAAATTAAGATTGGCACACATTGCACCCCTTAAAGAAAGTTTTAAATATTTAAAATCAATTTTTCAAAGTGATGAAAAAATTGATAGAAATGTCATGCATAAAATTAATGCCGATTGGTTAGGAGAGGGGCATAAGGTATTCTATGTGATAAGAAGATACCATTGAAGTTGTAAGGTAAATATTATAGAGAAATAATTATACCTGCTATGTTTTATGGTTGTGAGTATTGGATAATTAATCATCAACATGTGCAAAAGATGTATGTAGTAGGAAGATGTTGAGATGGATGAGCGGTCATATAAGAAAAGACTGTATACATAATGAGGTTATTAGAAACAAATTGAGAGTTACACCAATAGAGGATAAAATGAGAGAAAATTATTGAAGATGCTTTGAACACGGAGAAAGACAACACAAGGACGATCTTTTAAGAAGATATGAAAAATTAGATTATGAAAATGTTAAAAGAGGAAGAGGACGACCACAAAAGTATTGGAAAGAAACAATAAAGAATGATCTAGCTTATATTGAGTTAACTACTAGCATGACACGGACCCTGTGAAAACAAAGAATCCATGTAGCCGGCCCTATCTAATATGGGAAAATGCATAGTTGTTGTTGTATTACCAATTATATTTAACAGCATGAAGATGCACACACATGCTAGTAGGCAGGATGTTTTCTTTTTCTGAGAATCGGCATATCCTGTAAATACACCCTTCTGTTTGTTTGGACATGCATACCCCTCAAATGTTGAAGTTGCAGATCCAAAAGTCTTTGAGTACCTGCACTTCAACCAACTTGTTCTGATATACGAGATCCCATTTCCTACTTTGCTACTTGGATTTTGGGGTGTCCTAATGTTGCCATAATCATTCATCCCCTTTGTACGATTATTGTCTTCATTGGTTTGCTTTTTTCTGATTTCTCGCCATATATAAACAACACAATAATTGAAAGAAGCCAATGAAAAAGGAGTACAATCTGTTGTAATTTTTTGTTGTCAATCTTAGATTCCTGTTAAAGGGGAGAAATTTTAATGGGAGTTTTATACTCATTCCTTGGAGTCTCGAGGAATAAGTCAAATGGTAGAGGGAATCTAAATGACTTTATATGTTGTCTTGTAGTGTTCATGTGCTTGTCAAAGATATGGCAAAACACGTGTTGTATAGTTGCAGACTTAAATAAATTCCAGTGTTTTGGATTTCTAGGCTGGCAAATTTGTACTCGTGATTTGATTTTGGTTGCATCTGTGGTTGGAAATAAACGCCGAGTTTCGGCCTGCAGAGCTACTTCAACAGGGTGGTTCCGACCCTTTTGCTGGTTCCCCTGCACGTGAAACTCCACCACCAAAGGCTTCTCCACGCAAGAAAACCAAGGGCTCTTCTGCGGGGAAGTCATCAAAGCCTCCTAAACACAAAAGTTCAGCAGATAAGCTGGCGCAGAAACATGTCGAGCCTCAAGGAAACCCTGACTTTTGATCTCCATTGCTTTGTTGTATAAGGAGAAAAACTCGGTTTTTGGAATTTTTTGAAGAAAAAAAGATAAGAAAGGAAAAGATCCACTTGCAGTGGTGGAAGCACACTGTTGAGGCTACAGGCTGAAACACATCGGTGGACATGGTTACACATCTTTTTGAGCATCTCTTAGAATGTTTACATAGTGGATGTGGTTATATTTCTTGGAAAGAAGTGGAGTAATTTTGATAGATTAACGTGTAATTCTTCGACATTTATGTGGAGTAGTGTAAGTTTTATTACTCGTTCTTCTCTCGTGAGAGACTTACTCCCTTGGGTTTGCCTTCTAGGCTAACTTTTTGTCCTACGTTCTTGTAACCAATTTAGGTTTCTTCATGCATAAAATGTTAGGGTATTACTATTCATATACCTTTTTTATTAAAGGGTATTACTATTCATATACCTTTTTATTAAAGATGCATCATTTCCATTCTTTTTTTCAAAATTACCCTCATTCATGTTCCTCTCTTTCATTCTCTCCCTCTGCAAACTGTTTTCTCGAGAAAAAGATGTGTCTAACGTACATCACACTAAAAACACTTATGGGGCGTGGCCATCCTTTAAACATAATACACTTTAAGCGTGTTTCATCATCAATTATAAGAGATTACATCGTCCATCTTTTTTGTTAAGTCAATTCTTCAAAGAGCGGTGTGGTTTATTGTCGGTGTATTTTGTCCTTTATATAAAATGTGTCTTAAGCCCGTTTCATCGTCGGTCGTTGATTTCTTCTTTTGCATGAAATGTCTTTATCGATCATCTAAAATTTTATTTTCTATTGATTTTTCATGAGATTCACCTCCAGATTGAGATAGAGGTTGAGAGTAATACAAAAAGAGGTTTGAATAAATTGAAAGAGTTTGATAATGAGAAAATTCATTCAAGAGTTTCGAAAAAGAAAAAAATTCAAGAGGGTGAGATTTAGAGAAAAATCAAACAATTAAGAGAAAACAATGAGATTTAAAGAGATCATGTAAATGAGAGAAATCAAGAAGGGGGAAGAGAGAGAATGTGTAATAGTTAATAGAGTATTTGTTTAGTAAAATGGGGTTTGTAAATAGTAATTATGTAATTATAAAAATATTGTAAAATGGGGTGTATAAATAATAATTATGAAAATATTATATTTGAAATGCTTGTGGAGGATAGGTTCATTTAGCTTTTAAACAAGACTACATAAAATGACATCTTTCTCCTTTGGGTATTGAACGTATCTTTTCATTTTATTAATGAAATGAATTTAGCATATAGTTTTGCTGTAAGAAAGAATACATTGGAAATAACAAGCCTTCAAAAATTAAGAAACATAGAGACAAATATGTGTATAGAGAGTGACAGCATCCTACTCACACTAACACATAATTTTGTTGTAAGAAACGATAAAATTGGACATAACAAACCTTCGAAAATTAAGAAACCAAGAAACAAATATGTATAGAGAGTGATAGCATCCTACTCATACTAACACATGCCCTTCCATTGGTTTTGGGTGGCATGAGTATGATAAAAATATACTTCATATTTTTTCAAAGCTTCTTACAAATTTTGAAATTCAACTCGTCACTAAAAAACAATGGGTGAACATGAGTGAGTAAGTATGAGTGTCAACATGATCCAATTATATATATATTATCTTTGCTTGTATTTCTACCAATACAAGCAAAGATAGGGGTGTTTGATTTGTGGGTAGGTGTCCGTTTGGGTATATGTATATATATGTACCTAAAGAAGTACAACATGCATATGTGCACTACGACATGCCCAAGCAGCTAAGTAAATCCAGGTATCAATCACTGTGCTGCCTATTCAAGTAACATTCAACGCATTTACCTGCATTTAGGGTGTAGTTGCTGGTGAACTTGACAAATGATCTCTCTAAAGACATGAGAATCATGACAGCAACATATCAGTTGGAACAACAATATCAACTGGACAACAATATATCTACATATCAGCTGCAGCAAGAATATCAGTAACCGTGTTACACCCATAGTAGAAACATCCAAGAAATTGCAATATATCAGTTGAAAGGAATATCAATAGTATTCTAATCAGTGTAACCAAGTAGCAACAATGTCCTAGTGCATTATACACATCCAACACTATTGTTTCAGTTAAATCCGTAGTTAAAACATTCAAGACAATGGTTTGAGTAACAATCCAAAACTATTACTCTCTCATGACATTAATTGATCAATACAAGTTTCTCCCCTCTACACGAGTCTCATATTCCACTAAGAACTCCTTATGCCCTGTCATCAGCTTGCGGTCTTGAGTGAAAAAAGAAACAAGTTAGAATGAAAAAATTGAGTAATATAATGAAATCCAAAATAACTTACGATTTTCATAATTTTCCCACATCATGTATAAATTTAAATATCCACAATGCGAAAGTAACAATATTAAATGAAGTAAACAGCATAACTCTAAGAAATACATACCTAATTCATGGGACAACAGAACCAGTTTTAATCCTCGACCACATTACCCTGTCTTCTTTTAGGAAGCAGTGGAAGCACCTAACAAAATCTTCGGTCACTAGTCCGTATACACTTCATTCGTGATCTCCCAAGAGTTATGGTTCTCCTTCAGTATTTGGTTAGCACCCTTTAATTAGGTCGTCTTTTGCATACGTAAAATTAATGGATACAAATGACAAACTTATGAAGTCCTGCAGTGAAAACATCAATTGTAATTTTTTTTTTGTAGTGAACTTAGGCTGTGCTCGAGGTGAACTCTTCTTACTTGTTGTAGGGCTGTGCAAAATAATATCATCATCACATTCTAAATCCACAGATTGCAAATTAAGTAAGCTAGAATTGTCTTATAGTTAGAGATAGACATTTGAATGGTATTATTTATGCTTGTCCTATAACGGTATTCTCAACAAAGATCTCACTAATGCTTCATTTTGCCTCTGTTGGTATACTTGCCAGAAACCCTTATCTTAAGTATGGTAGTTGGTGTGTATACTCCATACATCAGAATCAATAAGTAAACATTTTCTCTCATAATCAAAGCCAAAGTTACTATTGAAAAACAAAATTTTTGCAAATCATAAGATGTGTTACTTCTTTAATTTGTTCTTTATTTTCACCTTAATAAATTGTAGCACAAATTTCTCACACATCCCTTTTTCTACCTCTTCCATAACCTTGGGCTTCAAAAGTCCTACTTTCATTTTAGGCATACATGATTGTTCTAGTGTATATTCAAACAAATACTCATATTGCTCTTCATCCATTTACAATCACCTTGAGAGTCTTCAACATCCTTCAAGCTCGCATCTATGTATCTAAAAAAGCATAAATGTTTTAAATAAACTTAAGTAAAAACTACTTGATTAGATGAAAATGGTTCTATCAATTAGAATCTTATAAGAAACAACACACATTAATTATGCTCTAATTCATGTTGAAAATTATATGTGGAATTGTGCGAATTGTAACTATAGTACATTCTAGTGAAGAAACTATACATTATTGAAGAAACAATACACATTGATTATGAAACATCACACATTAATCTTAAACCAATGGACAAGCAACTGTTACATACAAACACATGCACATGGACACATGCAAGCGATGTTTCCATTCAAACTGAACTGCAATCAGACAACAAAAATTAAATGAACTAATGAGCAATATGCTAAAGAACCCCTAAAAGAAATCGTGGTCAATAGGTTGAATGCAAATGCATACAATAAGTGCCATGATCACAATCAAGGTACATCGAAAGAACTAATGAAAAATAGCAATAAGTTGTTGCTAAGATCACAATATGGTACAATGAACTAATGAATTAAACACGAATGTACGAAATAAGCTATTGTACAAAAAAAAGAGAAAAGTAGAAAAACTTCAAAACTACAAAAAACGCTAATTAGAGGAAGAAGACAAGAAAAATGCAAAACTGTAAAAAAAAGATTGTTTGGGTGGTTGGTATAGGGTAAATGATAGGTGGTGGAAAATACAAGTGGTAGGCACATATGAACAAGAAAACAAAAACAATAAGAGAAGAAGGAAGAAAAATGTGGAACTAGAAGAAGAGGGGGCATCAAAAGAACTAATGAGAAATTACAATGAGTTTTTGGTAAGATCATAATATGGCACAAAGAACTAATGAATCAAACACAAATGTACAAAATAAGCTATGTACCAAAAAAATAGAAAAAATAGAAAAACTGCAAAATTGCAAAAAACGTTAATTAGAGGAAGAAGACAAGAAGAAATGTAAAACTATAAAAAAAAATTGGGTGGTTTTGTAGAATAAATGATAGATAGGGCCCATCATGAGTTCTATTGAACTTCAATCTTCTTTTATATTGTGCCCTTCTTAAGAATTAGGACTGCAAGTCAGCATGGAATTCTCCAACCATTGATCAACCTTTATTGACTCGATGGGCAGCATGATCATACGACCTTGTAGTGGGAAATGGTTGCTATTCTATGTGATATCCAACATTGTTATGCCATCTTGCACTTGTACCTCAATGGCCCTATGATGGCATCCTTCATGATGGTTTAGCACTAAATCGTGTTTCTTTATGTCCCCAAACCTAAATTGGGAATACCTTTGATGGGACGTCATACTAATCAATGTTAGGTGGTTCCTTAATGACAAGGTTGTTGCATCTCTCATGACTCCAAACAAGGCTTTTGCCTCTACAATACCTCTCTAGGCCTCAGATGAGGTTCTTACCTCCATCGGGAACTCCTTTGGGCTTGATGATCGGTATAATGATTCGACAACTGAACTAGTTTTGGTAACTCCTATTCCTCATCAGTCCACCACTTTTTTCTTGACCTAGAGTGCGTTACTTCTAATTGGTGTGGGTTGGATTGGTATACCTACTTATCCTTCCCACTTCAACTTAGTTGTCTCTATGTTAAGCCCTCTATTATAATGATGTGAAATAGTAATATAGGTGTGTCTTCAGCTATGGTAGTGATAGTTGGGAATATGTATCATTATTTGCAAGCTTGAAGTAACTGTCTTCGATAGCATGTTGTATAATCATATAGAATTTTATGCATTGGTTTACGTCATGCAAGGATATATTATACTACTTGCAATATCATGATATTTTCTTAAGCTCCTCCTGAGAAGGTATTGAGTGCCTTTCAAGGTATCAAATAGCCATGATTCCTTCTTCTTAGATTCTTTCTCTTTCTCCTTTAAGGGTCAAAGAGCATTACAGATGTATGGTGATTAATGTATGAATTCAGTTGTCATGACTTTAGCCAAGTCGAACTTGTCATCAATCTTCTATATCATGTCTTCCAAACAAGATATCAAGGCTTGATGTTGGGTTCACTTTTGTTACTTACTAAATAGCATCTCGAGCGTATTCAAAATGTATTTGATCTTCATTGCTCGATTAGCCAACTGGAGCAAAGTTAGGCACAAATGACCTATCATCCCTTGCTTCATCTTCGTACTCAAACAATTATATGCCAGGGCCACAAATTGGGTCTACATATGGCAGTGAGGGACCAACTCATGGAACTTGTCGAAGAAGGCCTCAACAGTTTCTCCGACCTTCTATTGAAGGTTCATCAGATAAGTAGAGGCCAACATTTCTATTTGAGAAATGCTTTCTTCATCTCATCCCACATATGGATCAACCTGAACTTTCATGATGTACACCAAGCATATGCATAGCCTGTGAGAGATGAAATAAAGAGTTTGAGTTTGTGTAACTCATAATCACCAACTCTTCGCACTTGAGGGTGAACCATGTCAAATGTTCTCCTAGGTATTTTCCATTCTGACCTAAAAAGGTTGTAAATGTTGCTTTGAATATGACTTATGATCTACTTCAGTATCTAGCACTTAAAGCTTAATCCTGAATATATTGCAAACCAAGTTGATGACTCCATCACATTTCGTAGGCACGTCTTATAATTTGGAAGGCTAATTTGGCATCTGGCTACCAAAGCTTGATATCATCGATGAATATGTGATAACAATGTTAGACATGTCGGTAATGAGGTACCTCAACTTGATACACAAGTTGCTAAGGTAGCCAATGGTCCAAATTTCATAGGCTATAAAGGTCGAGGAAAACCTACTCATATCTAAGCTACCATGAAATTCTATGCGAGTGATGTCACCATGAGATGACGCACTTGATATGTGCCCCCTAGTGTACTAACTAGAATTTGGGCTCCCATTGGGATGGCATATGGTTGTTCCATGTCAAGAGTGGCTTGAAATAATGAAGCTAACACCGAATAATCGAATGACCATCAGGCAATGTTGACTTGTCCATACTACAAATTGGGTCCTCAAGCCACAAAAGATCCTAATATGATACAACATTCTGTATGTTCCAAAAGTCGGTCATCATTGGGATATTGCTTGGTGGCTACTTTAGCAACCTCCATTTGATGAAATAACACTCCTTATAGCTTGTCAAACTTCTCTTGTAACCAATCAACAATTGACATTTTAGACATTCTAGAGTCATGTCATCGTTTAGTTGGATGCCCAGTATAGATGATATGTTCTCCCTATGATATTGTAGTGGTTGCGAGAACAAAGCCTGACCGAATGAATCATCGAGGACTAACACTTTTGAGCTATGATCAGGTGAGGGTGAAGGATGATCATCAACATTTGCACTGAAGGATGTCATCAGATACATTCGATCAAATTGAGTTTGTATAAAGTGTGCATCCCCATGAAGAAGAGTGTAGGTTCCACTAGGTGTGCCAAAGAATATGTTGTTGCCAAAAGAGTTGACACAATTTGAATAGAAATCCAAAAGCTTAGAGAACTCTAATCCTCATCTTCGAGGACTTCATGCAATGGGGTGGGTCATTGAGAATCCAACTATGCATATCTTTATTGCCTTTGGGTCTCACATAAAGGAGGTCAACATATATACTAGTAAAGACTAGCATCATCTCAGGGATGAGATCAAACATCTCATTCAACGAGTTTACTTGCAGTAGCTTGTGCCGTAATTACAAAGCAAGTCCAATTGGGATGTTTGTGATTCCAATGATTGAATTATTTGTCAATCATTAGAAAACTCTACGCCATCAAAAGAGGCCTAACAAGAGGCAGAACCAATAAGTATGTTAATAATCAATATTTCAAAGAAGCCAAGGTTGATGTGTTATGATGTAAACAAAGAAGTTCTCCTCATAACTTTATGTAATAATGATTACAAGGCATTTATATACCACACAATGATGCCCTTTTAGTGACTGCTACTAGTGTCAATTTCAAAGTCATCCAAAGAGTAATTGATCATGGTAGTTGGCTTGATATGTTAGATTCTTGTGAAATTTCAAGTTTGGAGTACCTAAAGGCATGTATGGGTCATTTGATAGGTTACTTGGAGATACACTCTAACCCAAGAAAATTATTCCACTTTCTATTGTGATTAAAGATAAGCCTCTAGAAAGTTCTTATGATGGATTTTCTTGTGTGAAGGCTCCATTGGTCCAAAATGCTATCCATGAAGACTCATTTCTCACAATCATTAAGGTCATCATCTTGGTACCGCTCTTGATATGAAGTTCCCTATGAAGGAAGCAGAAGGACATATTTAAGAGAGCACAAGATGGCGTGAAAATACTATCTTGTCATGTGAACTATCCATGTCTTTCAAAAAATAAGTGTAGATGATGTTGAAGCATTGCTCTTCTATTGAGAGAAATCAATGTTATGGATGATCTAAATAGTGAGTCATTGCCCAATGTAACTGGTCATTTAGATTCAAAGTAAGACCCACTTTTGAAGATCACAATTTAATAAGTCATCAAAGATACAACAAAAGCACATCCAGCTTCCTTAATTCCTACAGGAAATAATATATTTGCATGTTATGTTGGAGACGGCCTAGTATTAGACAAGACGTCATCAATTATCATCAAAGCATCAATCCAAACTATCATCCAAGTAAGGCAAAAAAGCATAAGCAAAAGAAAGAAGTTTTGCACATAATTTGCTTAAGGTTGTCTAGTTTAATCAATGAGAAATCAACTATATGCAATGGATTGCTAACATAGTGACGATAACAAAAACTAATGGAAGTTGCGAACGAACATGGGCTTCACGAATCTCAAAAAGGCATGTCTTGAAAGTGTCTCCACACTACCTTCTATATATCATCTAGTTGACTCTACCAATGGTTAGCAACTCTGCTCCTTCATGGATCTCTTTTTTGAATACTATCAAAATCTCTATGCACCTATCTGATGAGGAACACATGTCCTTCATCACTAACAAAGACTTCTATGACTACATAGTTATTTGCTTTGGATTAAAAAAATGCAAGTGCTACATATCAAAGGTTAGTAAACAAGAACTTTAAGGACCATTTTGGCCAACACATTGAAGCATACGTTGGTAACGTAATTATCATGAGTAAGAAGACAATGGATCACATACCTATCTCAAGTGTGCATTTGAAATTCGCTTATGAAAATTCCTCCGCTTCATGGTGAGCCAACAAGAGATCGAGGTAAATCTAGATAAAGTCACCTCCATTTAGCAAATGAAGTACAGGCATGCTTTTAAACACATTCAATGCCTCACTAGATGTATGGTGGCCTTGATTTGGTTCTTTGTAAACACGTAGGAAAGAACTCTCATTCTTTAAAGTACTTTGAGGGGCCCAAAGATTTTGAATGGACTGATGAATGTGAACAAAAGATAAGTGAATACTTGAAGCATATGGCTCATCTAGCATATCTTTAAGCAGAAGTGCTCTATACCTCTTGGTGTCTTAGGAAGTCAGGAAGCAATTACCTTTCTACTTACCAATAAAGTGTTGCAGGATGTGAATCTCCAATATCTCCTTGTTGAGAGGCTAGCATATTGGTTAGTCCCATCCACATGATTGTGGCCATATTTCTAAGTTCGTACTTATATACCTGGTTCGGATCAACCCAATCCACATGGAAGGGGTTGCCCCCTCTCTTCTCATGTGCCATAGAGCACTCAAGTGGGTGCTCCATGCATTCACCCATAGGCAGCAAACTAGTTGCACACATAGAGAGAGTTAGGGGGAGGTTGTGCAATAATGTTGAGAGTCCTGGAATCCATAAATTTCTTTGTGAATTATCGGGTTCCTTGTGAGCTAATTTCATATTTTGATTTTTTCTGGTGAAAGATCGATGAAGCACAGTTGTATGGATGGGGGAAGAGGAGTGAAGGTGAGAGGCAATGCCTGATGGTCACCCTTCAACTCCTGTCAAGCTCAACATTGGTTGTTTCTGGTCCGATGGTGAAAAACAAGGAAATTGATCCTTTCTCTCCCATTTTATGAAAAAACCACTGCCATTTGCGGTGCTAGAAGGGGGTAATTGGTTCACCCCATGATGATGTATCGATTGGTAATAGTGGTTGTTTTGGAAGGCACTAAAAACGTCATTTCTAATGGTAAAAAATAGTGGCCAACAGGAGTCAATAGAGTCATGTTGGGTCCGATGTATCGTGTCAATCGGCAATGACACCGAGCCGGATACGGAACTAGTGTCCATGGGAAAGATAGGTTCTGGATTGATTCTGCAATGCAAGTTAGGATCCATTTTAATAAATAGAATGGATTCAGATCTCTTAAGTGGGTCCATACAAAAGCAACATGGGTCCAGATTGGTTTTGAGGGTATTTTGGAGTTGTTTGATTTTGATATAGTTTTAAATGCTAAGCTCAAAATTGAATATAGAATATTAATATAATTTAAGTATTAAATTAAGGTATTCTAAAAGATAAGCATCATGAGATATGGATATGTGGATGTGTTGCCTATTCAAATGTATGCTAGAGATAGTTTTACTTGCTTTAAATGATGCATAAGATTATGAAATATTTGTTAATGCTTTGAAATGATTATATATTTTTTTATTGTATGTGATTAGGAATTGCTTTCTTAATTTCATTGGCATTGCATGAGTGTACGTGAGTGCAAGTAAATATTATTGGGTATGGATCCCCTCTCTTCACAATAGTATGGGATCTCATTCAATGGTGGATGGTCATATATGTTAGTGCTAACTCGTGGCTCTTAGTGGATGTGGGTGAACCATCAGTTAGCACGGATTCGTAATCTGCAATCTCAAGACGTGTTGTGTCGTTAGAATAAAAAGGTTATGAGTTCTCGGATGGATGTGTTGAGTGATGTTAACCCATTGACTATTTTGATGGTCATAAATGCTCATGCGTAACTTCTACTTAGCACTCATGTCATGTTGTACAATATGCCTAAGTTGGGGACATGTTGAGTCATGTGGTAAACTAGCGAGAGTAGAGTGTTTTAAAAAGAAATGGCTTTTGATAATGGATTTGGATACTTAAAAATGAAAATATGATATAGACTATTATAAATGCCATGAGAGTAGATGTCTCATGTATACATAATTGTGTAAGAGTATGATCCTACTTGTGTGGTTTTTGAAAATTGTTTGCCCTGTAGAGCTGAAAAGTAGAACTTGATGCAATGTTTTACGGTCCGTCAAGGTCTGGGACCCTGTCAAACTGTGGTATGACTATTGGGGGCCACACATCCGATAGGAGGAGGAATCGGGTGCGTCTTACGTCATGGTTGTGGTTGGATACAATAGTGGTCCTAATATCGAAATTAAAGTTGCATTATTGATGTGTATTTGATTATGCATACACATTTGTATTGATAATGTTAATTTGAATAGTGATATAGATTTTAAGTTTATATGATTATGATTTGAACCATTCATGGTTTTAGCATATTTGTTGCTGTGAAGAGATTACATCTACCTAGGAGTGTGATTATGATGCTTATCCTTTATTTAATATTATAGGATCAAGTAGCATATGTTGTTTGGTGGTCGAGAAAGATGTAGCATCGAGTCCACCTCAAAAAAATAGTAGTGTTGAGTTATTTTTGGATTGAACTTGAATTTGGATTGTAAATTAGAGAATTGTGGAATTGGTAATTTAGTGGACCTTAATGATTCATAAATAAACATAAAATACTTGGGTTTTAATGATGAAAGTTTGTGGTTTAGCTGTTTGAACAATATTGATTTTAGACTTTTCTTTTTTCTCACTCTCTCATTTGTATGTCATATGGGTCAAAAGAGTCTTGACCATCCGTTGAAGCTCGCGTCCTGGGGCGTGACAATACTACCGTCATCTAAACATACCAACTCCAGCGCCAAGTCCTCCACAAGTTACATATATCCAACAACTCAAGTGGAGTCAGGAGAGTTCGACCTAAAATATCCTCAACGAGGCATTAAAGCACGTGTTAACTGATTTTCTAGCCAAGTGCACCATTCATAAACTAACAACGTCAAATCAAAAGCCAAAAGTTGTACCTAGACAGATCCTCCACAAGTATGTGCAACTAACCAACGATTAATTTTCATGCCACCTTTCGGAGAAAAGTTCCAATAAGCTCTGCATTTCAAGTTCATAGCCCCTCATATGGGCACACGACTTCTAGATATTTACAGCAATTCTCAGCTGGTGGTCAATTAAGTAAAGGGCGATTATGCAGCACAGGAACTTAAGCACGATGAATCATCTAGAGAAGACGAGGGCGGAGTTGGACAGGTTTACTCACCACAAAATTATACATCAGGAGAAGGCATCTTAAAGGTCGACCCCTTCTCCAGGCTCTTCAGTTCCCCCCTACACTGAAAAGGATGATACATGTTGAAGTGCTTTCGAAAAGAAATATGGATGAGTTGGTGTTCCTGGCCAACTGACAAATCCTAGTTGGATAGACCTGATCATCATGTACTTACGATATGGAGTACTGCAGGCCGACCAGCTAGAGTCTCGGAAAGTGCATATAAAGGGCTGCCTTGGTATGGCCTTACAGATGGAGAACCATATAGAAGGTCTCTCGCACTCCCCGCTAGTCAAATGCCTCAAGGAGCAAAAGGAGCCTTTAATGATGACCAAAGTCTATAAATAAGCAGGCAATGCTTATCTGACTGCTCAAGCAGTGGCTAACAAAATCCAAAGAGAAGGTCTTTACTAGCCAACCATCGTGAATGACTTGGAAGAATATGTGCAAAAATATGTTTGATTCCAGGAGAACACGTCCATCTGCAGCTCTGTTCTATTGAGATAACTCCCATTGCCATCCCTTGTCTATTCCACTAATGGGAGTTGGATATTTCAAGCCATTTACCTCCTTTGATAGGGCAAAAGCAGTATATGCTTCTCGCTGTTGACTATTTCATTGAACGAGTAGAAGCAAAAGCAGAAGCAACCTGCTTGATTACCTAGAATATCACAATAGGATTCATATGAGAATCAATCTTCTGCTGCCTACTCGGGGTTCCTTGCGCTCTCATTAGGGACAACAGGAAGTACTTCAAAAATGACAAGCCAAAGAACTCTTGCAAGAACTATCGAGTGGAGGTATGTTATGCCTCCACAGCAACACCTAAAACTAATGGTTCGACTGAGGTGACTGATCGTATGATCTTATTGGGAGGGAAGACCCGAGCGTTGGATGCTAAAAGAAAATGGGTCGAGATCATTTGGTCATACCATACACCACCACGAAGATCTACGATTGAAACTCCTTTCAAACCAGCCCTCTGTGTGGAAGAAGTAACCCTAGTTGAGGTTAGTCATAAGCCAACTCGGAGCTAATGAGAGAAGAATAGGGCCTCTTAGAAGAAACTGTCACCAAATGAGCTGTGTATCAACAGAAAATAGCTCAATACCATGATAGAAATGCCAAACATAGAAAGCTACAAGTTGTAGACCCGTCCTTAGGGATACACGGTTCTTCGGCAAAGTCCCCAAGTATGCCAAGCTCTTGTCAAATTGGAAAGGGCTCTATATCATCCATGAAGAAGTCTGTCTATCCGTGCACCAACTAATTGAAGGATGTGACAAGGAAGCTCAAACAGCACTCATGAAATATCACTCATCTTAAGAAATTCTATCAGTAGGCAGGCATGAAAGCTCAAGCGATGTTTTCTTCATAGACTTTAGTCTCAAACCTATTCCTTTTTAATGATATTCCTTGAACTAAATCGAACTGGACCCAAAGAGGAGTGTTTCATTTAAACAAAATAAGCGTGTAGTACCGTGTGATGCATGTATTTGGTTACGTAGCAACCTATGGCCCTCTAAGAGGTCGCCACATGTTCCAAGAAAACACAACCTAACGAAGCATGGCAACAAATGTTCGTTCTTCGAACTCAACACGAGTCTTAACCATTGAATGGCTCATTGTGGACACGACTTGACACAAGCGTATTTCAACAAAACAAAACGAGCATTTATAAAAATGTTCATGGAAAGGGATCCTCCATTCTTTGTAAGTATCCGCTTCAAACGGGACAGATTCAAAGAGTGAAAACAGAGAACGAGAATGAAGATATCAAGTCTCCATCCTACGAATGTGGTTCCGATCCTTTTTCATTGGTTCTAAAAAGTTAAGCCAATTTGAAAATAAAACAAACCATGAGTAATCATAAATTAAAAAAATGTTACATATTTTTGAAATTCATAAATTTAATTTATCTTGTACATTCATTTTTAATATTATGTTTAAATATAAATAAATATATTTTATGTAAATTAAGGTTTTATGTATAAAAGTGAACTTCAATGTATTTGAATATTGTTCTTGTTTCCCACATGATGGGTAAAAGCATGAAGCTGGGTTCCTTAAAATCTGAATCTGGATATATACAAGCAATAGGTCCTACCAGTGATACCTGATCCATATGATGACATGCGTATCCAAATCCATTGTTCCAATTTGAAGCACCTGTTCTACGAATTCAAGCCTATACAGAGAGGAATTAAAAGAGAACCCATACAGAAAGGATTGTTCCGGGAGGCTCCACATTTTGAGATCCACAAGGTCTAAGCAAACTAACACTCCTCGGCTCCTGAGCCCTTGTCTCCGAAACCGCACTCGGACACTTCCACTTTGAGCAAAGGGGGAAAATTTTGTAAGTCTCTTGTCTGCCGAGCTCAATTCATAAATCATGAGGGGCTTTCTGACCAAATTAACGCCTATGTTCGGGCCTTGGTTGGCTCCCAATTCTCCTTAGGCTTGACGACAAGCTTCCCAACCTTCGTGTACAGTGCAAAGAGCCGTCGTCTTTGTCTCTTCACCACGCACCTAATAATCCGCTCTAAGTTCTAGGCATTTCGAAGGCGGTGCTTCAGGGCGGCTGATTGTTCCTTCTTCTTCAACCTCGACTCCAGGTTTGCTGCCAAAACCATGATAGATATCATCGTCTCCTTCAGCACCCTCTATTGTAGGTTGAGTTCGGGGTTTCCATCGTTCGGTTCGGTTTTTGAACCGAACCGAAATAATCAAACCTGAATTTTTTAGGATTCTGAAAACCAAAGGCGATCAAATTGTGCATTGGTTGGGTTCTCTTATTGGGTTTACCCTTTATGACTGAATTCTCTCTCTCTCTCTCTCTCTCTCTCTCTCTCTCTCTCTCTCTCTATATATATATATATATATATATATATATATATATATATATATATATATATATATATATATGTGTGTGTGTGTGTGTGTATGTGCACTATATGCATATATTTATATGTACATGTATATACAGTATATATTAATTTATTTAGGTATGTGTAGGCATATGCATATATGTATGTATATTTGTATATATTATATATAAGTATGTGTATGTATATGCATATATATGTGTATATATGTATATGTATATATATTATATGCATACATGTATATGTACATGTTTAATATATATACATACAAATATATATATATATATGCATATTGACAAACATATATATATATATATATATATATATATATATATATGCATATATGTGTAAACATATATATATGTGTGTGAATATACTTATATACATATAGATATATAGATATACATATTCAGTAATTCGGTTTATTCAGTTTTCAAACCTTGAAAACCGAACCAAATAACTGATTTTTTTAAAAAGTTCAAACCAAAACCGAACCTAAATATTTCAGTTTGATTATTCGATTGTATCCGAATAATGCTTAGCCCTAGGTTGAGAACCCCTAAAGGATGGAGGTGCTTGCATTGTTGGATCCGTCTTTGTGGTCATTGACTGTTGTGTCCCAACTCCAAATTATCACGGACACAACACGAATTATGACAACAATTGCTCCCTAAAGGTGATGGGAGATGCTTGCACATGACGTGTCCTAAAAGTCGGGGTCTAGTGATGTGCATGGAAGGGCGTTCCTCATTTGATTTCTTTTGCAAACAAAACCACATATGAAATCTTTGTTTAAAAGAAAGTCTTGCAAAAGGACACGAACACGATTCTTATCAAATCTACATAACTAAAGAGATGCGTAAATATATATTATCTTTCAGACTGAGAACCACCCTTTTATCATTGCCAAATGGAAACCGCTAGGGTTTCCTAGGTCTAATTATAAATGCATGCAACACCTTAAGTACCAAGTATGCCGAATCACTTGAGGGAAGAGAAAAGCATTCGGATCGACTCTCGATCCTCTCCCACCATTACCATTGACGACAAGAACAAAGATTCTCATCAATCTATCTTCTGCACTTAGTATCCATGCAACCATACAGCTAGCTCATATTAGTTAGAAATCCCACTACTGCGAAGGATAGATCATCACGTGTAGACATCATCAACCGAGGGTAACAGTTTTTACAACGTCGATACCCAACCACAAAACGACATACAACTAGAATATGACCCAGTGACACGAATTGCCAGCCCTAAGATTAATATGGATTCTTGAAGATTGTAGTTGTAACTCGAAGAATCGCCTTTCTAGGACTGGAACAAATCGATCAAACCCTTCACAGACCAACCGAGCTGCATTGGCTTACACAACAATAGAACCCATAGGAGTTGGATCCCTTATGACGGCCACAAGATCATTTCACTATCTCAACGTCTGATCATGTCCGAAAGCAAAACCCATCAAAATGATATATGCCCCTCGAACTAACAACAAAGTACCAAATAGAACCGTTAAAAAACAAGGGCCAAAAGAACACACCCAAATATGCTCCTTTCAAAAAGCCTCCGAGTAATGAAGTAGTACACGATTGATGTTATTTGAAAAGTTTAGAATTAATTTCACGCTTATTGGCTAAAAGTACATGTGAATTCCCTAAAGTTGTACATAGCAAGAACATGAGAACGGACACACACTTGGCCCGCGACTGCAACAGTGAAGATGTGAATTTGCATATATAGCATATCTACTTCAGATATTTGAAAGAGAGAGAGAGAGAGAGAGAGAGAGAGAGAGAGAGAGAGAGAGAGAGAGAGAGAGAGTTCCATGTTAAAAACCACGATCTCATTGCCCTACATTCGACAAACGTAAATATCCCGAACTCCATTGTCTACGTAAATACCAAAACTTCTACCCCATGTTCAATTGGCAAATAGATAGGACAGCACAGTTGGAGTTTAAAGGCCTTAAGCCTTTCAAAGAAACACAACAGTTACCATCTCAACAGATTCATGTAGACTAAAACAACGACCTAATTGAATTGATTCAATATTGCCTTCACCTGGAAGAGTGATCATCTCTACGACACAAGAGCATTTGCAGTTTGAGCCTCACTGGAATGCAAAAAAAAAAAAGTTCTTATCAGTCTTATATTTCATAGATCCAAGAGCAAAAAGTTCACATCATATATGAAGAAAGCAATCAAAGGCAAGAAAATGAAGCAATTGAAAGACAAAAACGAGAGAAATGAGAAGAGATGAAAGACAACTTAATGCCTGAAGAACATAATTGGTTCGTATTCTTGTCAACATGATGGAAAGGACAAAAACTTCTCTTCAGGTAACCTTCTCATTGCCGATGACAAGGATCCCTCTTTGAGATAAACCCTGGGTTAGGACAAATTGTGCCTTAGATGATGCCCTACAGCCTAAATTTAGTGACACAACCACAGAGAGGTTTGAATCTTCCAGATTCTTCAGGTGGCGTGAACCATACATGTTTCTCATTTTCAAAGGGCTTATAACCTTGAATAGAGTAGAAGATCATTTTACAAAAGGTCAACCTAGAACCTCAAAGTTTTTGACAAAATGTTTATGTATAACAAATTTTATAATTTTAAATAAATGTTTTATCAACTACAACAACTAAGCTTTTTCCCATACTAGATGGGATCCGCTACATGGATTCTTTGTTTCCACATAGCCCTATCATAATTTGTAGAATCCGTGGTAAATAAGTCCAACAAAGTTACTGTCGGAAGCGTAATGCAACCCTCCTTACATGGGCGGAGTTTAAAATAAATGTTTTATACAGTGTTGTCTGATGCGTATCATATCGCATATTGCTAGGCTCCACGATACGAGTGTATCGTAGCTTAGCGTAGCGTATCGTATAGTACTTTAATATTAAAAAATAGAAAAATATTTTAAAAAATCAGGAAAATTTTAGTAATTGCTTTGAATTCATATAATGCAAAGTTTAGTACATATTGAGCATTCAACATTGAACAATTGCATCCAAAGGTTCTCATCACTTTCTACTTCAAAATCAAAATCTTCATCTCCTTCATGATGTTGTTGCACTCCTTTCAAATTAATCCATGCAATGTCTTCTTCGGTTAGGAGTGCATTTTCTTCGTTATCTTACATAATTCACTCATCTAATATATCAAAATTAACAAACTGCTATCTTTGTACATGTAGTTGTCATATTTGCTAATTTTCATATGTGAGCAAAATGATGAGCTCCATTTCTTTGATTATTGAGTCTATGACACCTCAGTGATGTGATATTGTTACTTGATGATATCCCCTTTTTCTCTTCCTGGAGACTAACTTTTTAACTAATGCTTGAGTTCCATTTCTCACTTCACAAACTGAGTTAAGCCTCACACACGTTGATCATGTTAAACTCAATAAGTCATGTAAGGTGAACCCTAAAATAGTGAAGTTGTGAAATGCCCACTCAATGAACCGAGACAACCAAATTGTTCTTCATTGTTTGCGATTTCATGAAATTAAAAAATGATACCAGAAATATACATAAAAGTTGGCAACAAAAAGGAAAATGATTTTGTCATAATTTTTATTTGTTCATAAATTATTCTTATTCAATAAATGAAATTATAAACCCGAATTTACATGTTACATACACATCTTGCAATTTCAAACAAGCATATCAGAGGATGCCTTGGAGAGAAGTGAAGAGAGGCGAAGAGAGGCAAAAAACCTGCAAAAAAAATTAAAAGAAAATTGAAAAAATTGGAAAAAAAATTGAAAAAAGAAATGATTTGAAAAAAAAAATTGGCGTATTGCCCGTATGATACAGGCGCCACGATACGTATCGCACTGTACGATACAGATAACATTGGTTTTATAACATTATATTTTTTATTAAGTATAGTCATCTTTTATGTCCCCTCTTGGATTGACCGTTCTAGTTAGAGATAATTGTGCTTAATCTCTTTCAATGCGTTCGTAATCAACAATTCAGTTAGAGGGTTCTTTTGTAGAACCCATGAGAGATTACTCCAACTACTATATTGTCAGGCGTCATGGGTCACAATCTACTATTTCTGTGTACTTTCAAGTGAACTCATGTGATCTTATGATCATGTGCAAGGGCCCCCTCCTCTTGATCATCCAAGCCCATTCCACCTAAGTCATGCATATCAGTATATGTCCAATAGGTTCAGCTATGTTCTTTCTTCAGTGAGCCCCTTAATTCTGTTGCCCATTGCTCAAGCTTGTTAACATATTCAAAGTGCTTCATATTGAGAAAAGAGCTGGCAGTAATTTCGAATTTGGTCATCACCAAGGTAGGCCACTGACAGGGAAATGGTTTCGGCACTCAAAAGCAATGTTGTAAATATTGTGTCGGAAACTGTATCACATGAGGCAATGATATAGGTGATTTTTAAGTTATTTTTTTAAATCATTAAAATGTTAAAAAAATTAAAAACATGAAAAATTCTGCAATATGCACCATACCTACATCGGTTTCGGGCAGAATTTTCAAACTTAACATTGATGACTATTAATTGAACGTCAAATACATATGAGATTTTTAGAGAGAAAAGAGTTTGTCTTGAAGAGAAGGAATAGACATGCAAGAGGAGCCACAGAAGCTGACCTACAGAAGGACTAAATACACCTAAAATATGATTTTCTTAAAAAATATGAATTTTAAAACTTTCAGCATATAATGCGATACACCCCAATACAGTGTTGCAATACAGGTACTTAATCGCATTGGTTCAGGTACCAATACATCCAATACATGTATCTTATTGTACGATATGATATGATTTTTATAACATTGTTCGAAAGAACTTGGCTTTGCAAAAAGACCCTTCCCCTCGAACTAGGGGTTTACAAGAACATTCGTCAACAAGGAAAAAAAGTATGAAAGAATCCAAGCATTCATACGATACAGTCAGATGTAGATGACTGATATTCATTTCATTATGATTCTGTACATAAAAGGCTAAATGGTATCGATCCAGATAGCTTTTTATGAGATTACAGCTACATGTGATAAGAATCTACATCACTTGACAGAACGCACAAAAAAACAATGCCTACGAGACAAACATGAAACATCTAATGAGAAGAAAGTAATAACAAATAATTCACAGAGCACAGGTCACAGAAGGAAAGAAGAAAAATATGGTAAGTACACACTGAACCGTATATAAGATCATAAAGCAAAACGACATTCAAGAAACAACAGCAAGGCCATCAAGCTGCTATTTACTTACTATTTCCACACAGGGGCAAGTTTCTTTGTCCTCTTGTAATAGCGAGCCAGCCGGTGAACCCTGCTCTCAACCAAGATCAACCTAAACTTGGAATCTTTGTCCTTTCGGTTCCTCTCAAGGTGCTTCCGAATAGCAACAGCCTTCTTGATGAGATAGTACAAGTCTTCAGGTATCTCCGGTGCAAGGCCTGCACTTTTTATGTTGATGGCAAGTCCTCTGGATAATACTGTTAACAGAATACAGCCTAAGGTTCTATAGATGAAGAAAGTACCGTGGGCCTTCAGAATCCGGAGGATCTTACTCCCAGTCACACTGTTGACTTGGGCGATACCATGGGAATCACGAAGGATGACACCAATCTGAGATGGTGTCAATCCCTTCTTTGCAAATTTGCATATGTTCTCCTCGACCTGCACGGGAAAAGGATCACCACAACATATTCCACACATGATGTGATTTTGCAGTGTTATGATAGAACGAGCAGATAAAAGAGAAACCTTCGTCAAATAGGAAGACCCAACACAAAGAAATGTATGAAATAATTATCACGCGTTTCATTCAGATGCCCCAGTAGTTTCATCACCACTTTATCGTGCAATTGGCAATTTTAACACATAAAGGCGCTACCATCGTCAAAGATTTGTAAACAGATTATCGATCTCCTATCAACCAGACAACTGCTTGACAATGAAATTTACCTCAAGCAGATTGCTTCAAAAGGAAATAAAGATTAGCATAGCAATAAAAAGTGCATTTGCCAGAAGAAACGAAAAGTAGTAGAAGGACTAATCACCAAGCTAGTAGAAAAGAAGGGAAAAGCAGATCTTTATCACCGTTCTTTATCATTGTTAGGCCGTCTAGCAAACCCATTGATATGAATATCCTAGAGCAAGAAATGAAACCAACAAACCATTTCTGTTGTGAGAGAGAGAGAGAAAAAAAAAAATTACATCCTGAGATGAGATCTTGAGCCAGCTTGGAGGTGTCCTCTTGTAAGGGAGGGCAGATGAAGAGATACCCTTTCTGTTTAAAAGTAATGAGAAGAAAACAATTAGAAAAATCACCACCAACAATCGAACGTTCGATCGTCAATTTCCACAAGAGCGAGAGACAGAGAATTATTCACCCTCGGCTGTGCATACGACCCATGACTACGAGCAGTGCTGGGAACCGGAAGCAGAGAGAAACTCTGTCGATCAGGTAGGCGGCCGACTTCCCACTCTACTCCCCTTCGCTTATGCGCTTCTTATCAACCAAAGAAACCCTAACTAAGCGGACCTGAAGGGCACGCCGCACGCTTCTTATGAAATAAGGGATGTCAAACGGGTCGAACTCGGATCGGATACAAAAAGAACTTAATCCGATTTAATTGGATTGCGTATGACGGCATTCGGGTTCAAGTGACAGTTTCATCACTGAAACCAACTGAATAAGTACTCCAGTTAAATACGCGTTTAAATAATGCTCGTATCGCACCCAGATCGTTACCTCAATAGACAGGCTACACACTTTTTTTCATGATTTCCTAAAATACCCCAACACATTTGTGAAAATTTTTGTACTCTCATTGGTTGGGAGCTCTCTTCCTCCTTTGCTTTTTGTTCTATAGTTGGGTTCTTTGTTCCAGAGTAATATACAATGTATTACTCAATCCTATTGGAACTCTACCAACTTTTCTTAAAAAGAAGAAGAGGTTTGAGTACTTAATTTGATGAGGTATGTTTGTGGATTTAGTCAAATTTTGCTTTTTCTATGTGTATTTGATGTTATACAATCTTCAAAAAATGAGATCAACATTTAATTACTTATAAGAGTGGCTTATCACAAACACAAATTGATTACTTTATTTGTAGAAAAAAAGATAGAGCGTGTTGTAAAGATTGCAAGATAATTTCAGGAGAAAGCTTAATCACTCAACATCGACTTTTAATTATGGATTTACAAATAAAAAAATGGACAAAGAAGAAAAGAATGCATCGAGCTATTCGTACTAAATGGTGAAACCTCAAAAGCGAGAAAGAAGATATATTTAAAGAGAAAGTCCTTCAAGGAGATGTTTGGAATTTTGTTGGTACATCCTGTGATATATGGAACAATATGGCTATACATATTAGGAAAGTAGTGAAAGATGTGTTAGGTATATCAAAGGGAGGTGTACCGGCACAAAAAGAAGCTTGGTGGTGGAGTGAAGTAGTGCAAAATAAAATCAAGACAAAGAGGGCATGTTACAAATTACATTATGCTAAGAAAACTAGTGAAACTTTAGAAGCTTATAAGCAAGCAAAGAAGGAAGCAAAAAAGGCCGTGAGTGAAGCAAAAGCTAAAATTTGGGAGAGATTTATATAAAAAACTCAACTCAAAAGATTGGTGAAAGAGATATTTTTAGAATAGCTAGGGCTAGAGATAAGAAAACTAAAGATCTTAATTATGTTAGATGCATAAGGACGAGGATGAAAAAATTCTAGTGGCAAATGATGATATAAGAAATAGATGGAAAAACTATTTTTATAAGCTTTTTAATAAAAATAAAGATGTTAGTATTAATTTAGGAGAGTTAGTCAAATCAGAAAAGTATATAAACCACAATTTCTACCGACATATTCAAAAGAATGAAGTCAAAGAGACTCTTAAACATATGAAGGGTGGTAAATCGGCAGGACCAGATACTATTCCTATAGAAGTTCGGAAAATAGTAGGAGAAATAGGAATCACTTGGCTCACAAGACTATTTAATGAAATATGGAAAAACCAAAAGATGCCTGAGGAATGGAGAGCAAGTACACTTATACCCATATATAAGAACAAGGGAGACATTCAAAATTGTGCGAATTATCGAGGTATCAAGTTAATGAGCCATACTATGAAATTGTGGGAAAGAATTATCGAACGTAGGTTAAGACAAGTATCAAGTACAACAGAGAACCAATTTGGATTCATGCCAGGCAGATCTGTTGTTGAAGCGATTCACCTTTTGAGACGTCTTATGAAACATTTTAGAGCAAAAAAAAAAGACCTTCACATTATATTTATTGATTTAGAAAAAACTTATGATAGAGTACCGAGGGAGGTTCTTTGGAGAACTTTGAAAAAAAGAGGTATCCCATTGACACACATTAACCTTATAAGAGACATGTATAATGGTGCAAAAACATGTGTGAGGACTCATGAAGGAATGACAGTCTTCTTTGAAGTTAATATTGGGTTACATCAAGGATCAACTTTAAGTCCATACGTATTTATCGGTTGTTGCCATCGTTACTTCATGCCTTAGAGCTCATCTATGTCAAATGATATAGCTTAAACTAACATCCCTTTTTTAAACTCGTTGAGAGCTCATCATATACCTCCTCTATTTTTCAGCATTAATAATATCCTTGACTTTCTTCTTATTATTACTTTTCACAGTATTGAGCAAACCGATCTGAATCAGTTTGAGTCATCTTTTTGAAATGTTGACTTTATTGGATTAATGCTAATTATAGTTGGGTTTATTAAACTCATGTGCATTAATAACATTTAGTTCATATTTGTATCCCAAATATTCAATTGATGCATCATTGATATATGTGAAAGTCTTAAAGTGTAAAAAGTCACGTGTGAGGGACTTGTGCATGTGATAACCAAGAGAAGACAATGTTTAGTCCCATATTTAAGGATGTTATAAACCCACATATCATTTTATATAGTTGGTAGCATACGAACCTTAGTTCAAAGAGCTCGGAGAGGACATGTTAGACCACATATACACGCATCGGGTCGAGTTTGGGCTTGGGTTTGGGAATTGTCTTTGGTCTATCTTTTTTGCACAAAACTCTTTTGATCTAATGGTTATTTTTTATCTAATGGTCAAGAGTATAAGCGGGAACGGTTACGAAGCAGGAATGGTTAAGAACATTAATAGTCACGACGATTGGATTAGATTCGGGATCCGAGATCCATCACATGTACTATAAATAGGGGATTAGGGCTGCTAATCCCGAACACTTGCTTTCTACACTCGCTCTCCACTCTCAGTTCCTTGCGTTTCCTTTGTGCGTGATGGTTTCGAGAACCCTGTCTTCTCCAGCCATAGGCAACTGAGGCGTTGGTAGAAGTCAACTCGAATTCAAGTATGTGATTTTTGAGTTGTGTACGCATTTTATTCAGGGAGGAAGGCATAGGTACTTGTAGTACTCATAGAGGGTGCTAATTTCTCTAAGACAAGTACGCAATGGTGACTCACAAAGATAAGTTTCTAATTTTGTTTCTACTTTTGTTTTTTATATGACTTGTTTATGACTTACTTTATATTGATTGCATATTGGTTTAATATACATATATGTCTAGGTGCATGCGTACCTGGCTTGATTATTATCCTGGTTTTTGTTATCTTTAAATCAATTTATTAAATTTCATGGGTTTCATACTCAGGGCATTAGCAAACCTAGCAGGGCTCTCGATTCACAAAACCCAGGGTGTGAGTTTGATTCCAGGTGCATGTGTACCTGGCTTAAGCCTCCAGCTGTATTTCATGATTTTAGTTATCATGAAATTTTCAATGGTAATGGAAAATAGAGAAGGAATATTGCGTCTTCACCCAAAAAATAAATACATCGTGGAGAGAAAAACTTGACTTGACTGGTACCAAGAGAAGTCCCATTCTCAACTATTAGTGTAAAGATGGAATCAGCATATACAGTGTGTCACCGACCCAGCTAAAAGAGGAATTTCATTTGAAAGAATTTGCATGCGAAACACAATAATAATGTCCAAAGGCAGCGTACATAACTTATCTCAACAAAATGTGGAATGTAAATCTGATAAACAAGTACGCCACACGAAGATTTGATCAAAAGATTTTAGGTAAATGTATAAATCCCAACACTATAGACTAGTAATTAGACCTGCCATGTTTTATGGTTTTGAGTGTTGGGCAGTTAATCATCAACATGTATAAAAGATAAGATGTTTGTGGCAGAAATGAAGATGTTGAGATGGATGAGTGGTCATACGCAGAAAGACCTATACATAATGAGGTTATTAGAAACAAATTGGGAGTGACACCAATAAAGGATAAAATGAGAGTATATTGTTTAAGATTGTTTGGACATATACAAAGAAGGTCAAAAGAAGTGCCTCTAAGAAGGTATGAAAAACTAGATTTTGAAAGTATTAAAAGAGGTAGAGGACGACCATAAAAGTATTGGAAAAAAACAATAAAGAATGACCTAACTTATGTTGAGTTAATTGCTAACATGGCACATGATAGGACTGTACGGGAACAAAAAATATCCATGTAGCCGACTCCGTCTAATATGGGAAAAGGCTTAGTTGTTGTTGTTCTATAAATCCCAACACTCTACTAGGGACAAAATAAATCTAATTCATTTGAAATCATTATTAGAAAGACCTGAGTATGTAGAATCAAAAGGTAATTAAGCAACTCTTTTCCTTGCGATCCAGGGAAGCGGGATCTGGGCCTGGGCCTATCTGCCCTCGACCCAAAGGTTGAGATGGTTGCATGACCAGCTATATGCCGACAAATGTACCACGATGTGGTGAATGTCACGACCGTTAGAGAGAGGGATGAAAGAGGGCAAAATAGAGAGGGTTTCAATAACCCCTCCAACTTCCCTTTCTCCTTCCTATCCCCTCTAATTTCTGTCGCCACCGCCACCCGTAGGCAGGCAATAATTCGTAGGTGCAAGTGGTCAGTTTGGGTATGTGGGGAGTGGTTTCGGCCTGGTTTGGTCGGTACCCACAATGGCAACTAGTGGTGGTTTCGTTGGCGATGTCATGTTTGGCCGTGTCATGTAATGTCAAACACGGCCACATCGAGGTAACCCGTGTGTTTAATGAGACTAGCCTAGGTATAAATCGGGTCAGGCAGGTCAATTGTGTAAATGGGCTTGAGTCTATTAAATAAATCTAAACTAATATAAAATGGAGCCAAATTTCTTAAATGGATCCATATCAAACCAATATTGATCCAAGTTGAGTTTTCAGCTATTTCAGGGTCATTCGTAATCCGTTTTCAAGAAGAGTTGAATATGCTATCTTTATTTAAGATCTGGTTAAGTACCTTCTTTTGGTTTTGAGTCGTATGGACTTTGATTTTCGTGTGGTTTCAAAGGGTAGCTTTCTTATTGGATAGTTTATCATGTATTAATGCTTTTATGCTTATTTAGTTGCAAAATTGGAGTGATTAGAAGATGATGGGCATTTGGAAAATTGGACATGACTAGAGGATAAGGTTCCCTCTTAGTTTTGCTTGCTTCTAGTGATGCATGTGATCATTCACTGTTGTATTAGCACATTAAATTATTATAATGCTTGCTTATTGAATGTGTTAGAAATATTTTATTACTTGCATTTGACATAGCATAAGTATACTTCTGTGCAAGTCAAACATGACATAGCATAAAAATGAAAGTGGACTCAAGAAATTCAAATTCCACCCTATTTTTCTGCCATGCAAACAACCCCTATATACTCGATATGTTGTTCTTTGTGAAGATGCATTTGAGGCCATACATCTCACAAGAAACCACAACTCAAGGAGGGGCTAGTACATTTGAGAGGGGTCTTTCCTTACAAGATAAAAAATTATAGGTTTTTCTCCCTTGTTCGAATATATCAATATGCAGTTTCACCGAAGTTAAATGCAGCCTGAGTGCATCGGGACCTTGAGCAATGAAGTTTGATAGTTGCAAGAAAAGATTACAAACATCCTTTCTTCTCCAATCCAATTTATTACCACACTTCGCAAGCAAAAATCACTTTCTAGTTGGCAGTTTTCAGATCAACTCAGATTCATCATAAACGGACTAATGCAAACACAACCAAAGATAACACCCCTGTTGTATTATCAGTGGCAATTTCATACTTCTAGTTGTGTAGATAAGATGTTAACAGGATTGATACGTGCACACCCGTTCTACTATACAAACTCCTTTTTTTTGTTGCATTTCTCAAAATACCCTTAATTAATTTCAATAATTACGAAAATACCTTTCAAACTTAAAATGGATGATTCTCTCTCCTCCAACTTCCAGATGCTATTTACGGCTAGTTTGCCTTCTATTTTTCAATCATCGACTCATAACACCTACACATTACTCGATCCACAACCATTTCTAATGAAAGAACAAATCAAAATCTATATAAAAGGACGAAACATGAGATTTGAGAACGGATAAGGAAAAGGGAGGAATGAAGAAAAATAATATTTTGTAGGTTGATTAGAAGAGATATTTGTCAATTTATCAAGGCATGTTATTGATTTGGTGTTGTTTTTTCATTTTCTAATCGTTTTCATGCATTTTTCACTCGATTTTTTTATTTTTCTAATGATGTGTCTCTCGTGTGATGGAGATGTGTCCTGGGACATATCTCTCGCAAACATTATTTGTTGATACCAATACCTCATAAATTTTATTTTTTGCTATACATATATAACTGATAAGTATGAGTATAAGAGCATAACGTCTTCACTTCATCTAAGAGACATAATGCTGTGTTGTATGAAGAACATTTCCGTAGACGACAATGAGGAAAAGAAGAAGTTTACCATTCATGTTTTGAGGAGGATGCATTAACCTTACATATTGATATTGAAGACAATGAGGATGATGGATCAATTAACATGTCAAGATTATTTCTGAGTTTTGAAGTCACATTACCTATAAGATCTAGGAGGAATAGGTAATTTCTAACTTTAGTATAATTTTATATTCAATATCAATCCTCTATTATAAATGACTATGTAAATATATATTTGCAAACAATATGGAAAGTAGTAATTTACTTATATATGCTACACTGTTGGTAGAGCCTGACTAGTAAAGAGGACGGATGTGAGGCTTGATAATTGAGTTGAGATTGCATATAGGAATGAGTTGATTGGACATGTGAATTTACTATATGAAATGATAGACCATACATTATTGTATGCTTTTATTAAATATTGGTAACTACATACAAACAACTTCCACATATCATGGGGTGAAATGACTATCACACATTATAATATTTATGAGATACTAGGTCTTCTAATGGAGAGTCAACTTGTTGCCTTAACACATGAGATGATGGTTAGAAGAAAGATATTTTGAATGATAACTTGTTGCCTTAACACACAAGATGATGGTTAGAAGTAAGAAAGATATTTGAGCAATATATTGAGGATGAGTATCGATGAAATCATATGTGAGATTAAGTTTGATATGCTCCAAACTAATTTTTTAAGAAAGAGAGTAACGAAAAAAAGATTTTATATTATTTATTGTATCAATTAGGGTATATGTTATATCAGGATAAGTTTAGAGATAAAATGTCAATAACGCTCGTGAATATGCTAATACATGATGCTTTAAGGGTTGATAGTTATGTGCTGGATGGAGAATCAATAGTAGATTGATGTATTTGATTAGGATAGAACAAGTATTATGGGAGTTTAGGTTCTATGTTTTTAATATTTTATTTAACCCATATCTAACATGGACATCCAATATTGATTAGGGCAAAGCTCATCTCTCATGTATGCAATTTGTTGAATAGTAGCATCAACACTACTATTATCTACAAAAATCTGTACATATATGTTACGCCTACGTACCACCTCCTTCAAGCACTCTCTATGAGCTTCACGACATCACTATGACATCACTCTTTCGCTTGTCCTCAAAGTACATCAATGATTGTGTACCCACAATTTTCATCTCCAATAACATTTATCAAAAATGCCCATAAAGCATGGTATTATTATCTTATATGTTGGTCCAAAATCAAGTTGCTTGGAAATGTTCTTCTCAACGAT
Source organism: Brasenia schreberi (assembly GCA_036023115.1). NCBI lineage: Eukaryota > Viridiplantae > Streptophyta > Magnoliopsida > Nymphaeales > Cabombaceae > Brasenia > Brasenia schreberi. The sequence goes on along the minus strand of JAYKKT010000076.1, from coordinate 6,473,616 downwards.
TGAAAAAGGATCACAACTCCATAAAGAGAAATGACTCACCCTAGGAGCGACATCACATTCTCGACCACGTGAACGCCTTTCTCTATGCGAGACATTTTTGTTTACCTGTTCCTAAGTTGATAAGTCTCACCTCACAGATTTGTGAGATGGTCTCCCTTTAGGATGAGGAATTGGTGGCTCCTATGTGGTGGTATACTTAAGACTCAACTACTCAACCAATATCTTAATAAATTTGTTTCGCTGTAGATGATTCCTTAACTTTCTCTAAATAGTCTCCATCATAAATGGTCTTACATCCTCTCCTACTTGATCGACAATATATGAATGATCATCCTCTATGCCTAGCTTTTTTTAAAATGGATCAATAGAAGATTAATAGTAGACAATTCTATTAATCCACCATATTTTAGCAAAGGCTAAGCTCGTGAGCACAAGGTAGACCATGTGAGCATCACAAATTATAATGATATGTTCTTATATTTGAACCTACTATTTTTATATGATTGTACTATTTTACAATAAGGTAAAGAGCGTATTGTGATACTCTTCTACAAAGGTTCACAACAAGATCTTTTGTGACCTCAATGTAATGTATGCAAATGACTTTTAATTCTATAATTTGTAACTCTATCAATAAATATGAATGTTGTGATGTTTTTGGTTATATACCACTTATACAAAATTATGTTGCATATGTAAAAATTATTTGAATGAAATTCACCAAAATTAGATGGCATCATTACAAATGACACGCAAAATTTTGTTTGGAGTGTATAATTTTCTCATACATCTCAATAACCAAACATAATTCTCTTCTTTTTCTTCACATATAAAAACGAAGGCCACAAAGAAGTCTTACAAGTTGATGTGAACCCAATAACATCAAGCAAAGACATTTTATACCTAAAAAATAAAAATATATATAACCATATTAAATACATTAATATATGATAAACCTTACTATATAAAGTTAGACACTTACATGTTTGTCTTATATGTACTATCAAATTCTAATAACATGAAAATGCATAAAGTATATACACAAAATGAAGATGTGCAAATATAATATTATTGACAATATCTGAATCAAGGATTTTATGATGCTGTGTATGACAATGGTTAATGTTTATATCGTATAGTAGTTGTTATAGACCACTTCAAGAACCCTATCTTCCTAATTTTCATCCTTCCATTGTAAATATATCTTATTGTATTCATATTTTTCTCATCTTTGTACTTCAAATGCATTAAAATAAACTTTGATTTGTAATGGTTTTATGTGAGATCCTTTGTTACACTGTACTTAGATCTAGTCAATCTCCATACGAAATCATGTCCTTTAAGATATAAGCTTAAAAAATGGTTATATATCTTATTCACTACATTCAACTTCTAATAACCATCTACTTCATCCTCTCCTCTCAATAAAAATGATAAGCCTATCTTTTTAGTACCCGTTCACCTAGTACTTTCAATATCAATACTTTTATTGCATCTATATTTACCACTCCTTTTACATCTGAGTCATATATTGCTTATTACACATTTACTCGATTAATAATCGTAACAATATTATACTTCCTCTCAACTACTATTACATACTCAATAAAATTATTAGACTCCTAAATACACCGTCTATCACAAATACGAGTAAATAGTCAAGCCGGTCTCCTCACAATCAACAAATTGGTCTTCTACCTTATCTACCAACCAATCAATGAATATATCATCCAATGCACTACAATAACTTTCACTCTCTTTAGTATTTGGATCAATCGTCATCTTCTCTAATTGCTTCCATCATAAGTGTATCCATTCGAGTTGTTTTCTATTCTACAACATATGCAAAGATATTAGAGACAACTATTTGGTTAAAGGAGACTAAGTACAGGCTATAGCGTATATCCCTTCATGAAGAAGCACACCTATACCATGTTTCGACACGAAGTTATGACACCCCATCTAATTTTACCCAAACCCATAAATTACCTTCAAATATTAAAAAAATCAAACAAAGCAATGAAAATACAATGATCTCACTAAAAACCAACCTTTTAAATGAAAGAAAAGTCCAAAAATCAATTGAATCGATCATCTCCTTAATTTTTTCATTTTTTGTTTTTAGTTCGTTTGATTCAAACTAGGTTTGTAAGTTATTAATCGATGGTTATTGGTTACAAACAAGCTTATATCACCTCCCAACAAATGAAAATAGAATGAAAAATTACGAGAAAGGAAAAGAGAGAAAATAGTATAAGAGTATTTTGGGTATTTACAATAATTGAGATGTATATAGTAAACAGAGTGTGCATATTGTAAGGCCCGATGTTAAGTGTTGTGATTTTTCTTTGATGTTATTTTGGGTAGATATATGTGCCTTTGAGGTCGCATCCGAATCAGGGTTTTGTGCCATGTATTTCCAGCCCTGGAAATCAGCTTGGTCATCAGCACGGAAACCACGACCACCCTTTTATGGGCATTAACGAATACTCTAGTAACTTGTCCCATCTTGTTCTTATTCCATTCACAGGCCATCAGATGCACGCCCATACAAATAAGCATAGGAAAATCCGTTTGTTTTGAGCGACACAAATAAGAGTAAAAAAGAGCATAGATCCCAACTCAGCTGGTTGCCGTAGTTTTTTCATGAAAATGTCACACCAATGCCCCAAGCTGACATGTCCGACTTAGCTCTCGACCCCAGAGTGGAAAGGATCATAAGACAACCAATTTCAGTTTGCAACCTATACAAACTAGAACCTCACTATTCACAAATTAACACTAATTCGAATAAAGTTGCATATGACGAGGCCAGATTTGTCCATAGACATCTTTCTTATGATAGTGCTTATCCCACGACCACGAAACATCTGAGAAATCACAAACATGGAGTTAGACAGCCGGGATGGCAATTAGCAGAACAAAATGAAGGATTTATACAAAATGTGTAATCAACCTTCTGAGGTGTATGACTCCGGAGGAAGCTGATATGGCACAGGCAAGCGTGTCAATGCAGATGATGGTACATTTTCATTTTCTTCCCAACAGAGAGTGACGAGTTTCTTCCTTCTCTGTCTCGTGACTCCTCAATCTCCCCCTACACATTCTAGGAGGCAACCCACTGTATGGCCTTAAAGAGGAATGATATCAAATTGTCAAGAGAAACCGACAAATAAATTATGTAAATGAGTAAAACACGACACACCATGCCATCAAAACAAAAAGAAGTGTCTGGAACTTAAGATTGAAACACCAACAGCAAAACGTGGTACCCGCGTCAGTCCACCATGCGTACAAGATAATTGGGAGCGACCCTTGGAGACCAGAGAAGGCAAGAAGATGACTCCAAGCTGACCGTGTTGGGAAAAACAAAAAATGTTCAATGTAAAAGCTGCTGCAGAAAATGTTCAATCGGAAAAAAACTAAATTGATGTTTTATATGTACTTCTGAGTGCATTAGAAACAGCCCAAATGTACTGACACTTCACCATTGCAGATAATAATGATAGCGAAAAAATAATTTTGTTACGAGAATAATGCTATTTCAAAAGTACATCTTTTTATGAGAAGAACGCAAGGGACAACGCCTAGTTCAACATGGAGCTGCAAAGATTTCAACAAGTTCGTGTCATGGATAAAAAGGAATTGCAACTTTCTCATGCCTGCGTTATAAGAATAGAGATTAGTAATTATCACAAGTTAGCTAGATCATAATAGCTCGTGACCCATCTTACAGCAAACAGTGCTAAAGAAAATGGCCTACAAACATTATAAAAGAAACTATTAGACGCCACAGCCAGATGTTAAGGCAAGCCAACATGGTCCCCGGAGACAATGTAAAATACAAGCAGTTTTGGAGCAGTTATTTAGTACATGTCATTGACCATCAAGAGAAGACTCCTGCTGTTGGTGAATCTTTCTTTTCATAGAGTCGCATCCATCTTCACAAATAATAAAGAAACAATCGACTCATATCAGGAAAAAACACTCACTCTCTCATAAGTTGGCCTCCTGCTGTTGGTGGACACTTGAATATTGAGACATTAATTGATATAAGCACAAAAAGATGGTGGGTACTGTGACATATAATGCACAGAGACAAAGTGAGTAGAAGGGCCCTCAAAATGAAAACCCAGAGGAGTTGCTTGGGATATTAATGGAAATGTCTCCTAGATGTTGGCAGATACGGTCACATGATCAAGAAGGGCCCCCTATTCTTCTTCCTCTCTCTTCTACTTCTTCTCCATGTTCTTCCTCCAGCTTTTCTTCTTTTCTTTTTATTCATCATCAGTTCCTAGATCCATGATTGCATTGCTCAAATGATACTACATACTAATCATGTTAAAGTACTATGGCCTTTATGGTTGTAATTATTTTTAAAATTTTATATGTTTATTTATTTTAAAGTTTGGTGGTTATACATAGAGAAGTGACAAAAGATGTGTTAGGCAAATCAAAAGGGAGCTATACCGGCACAAAAATAAGCTTGTTGGTAGAGTGAAGTGGTGTAAGAAAAAATCAAGGCAAAGAATACATGTTACAAATTGCATTATAACAAAAAGACTAGTTAAACTTGAGAGACTTATAAGAAAGTACAAAAAGAAGTGAAAAAGGAGTTAATGAAGCAAAAACTAAAATTTGAGAGGATTTATATAAAAAACTTAACTCAAAAGAAGGTAGAAAAGATATTTTTAGGATAGCTAAGGCTAGAGATAAAAAAAACTAAACATCTTAATTTTGTTAGATACATCGAAGACGAGGATGATAAGATTTTAGTGTCGAATGATGATATAAAAAAATAGATGAAAAATTATTTATATAAGTTTTCTAATAAAAATACATATGGTAGGCCAAATCAAATATATAAACCATAATTTATATATTCGTATTCAAAAGGATGAAGTCAAAGAGGCTCTTAAATATATGAAAGTTCGTAAATTTGTAAGACCAGACAATATTTCTATAGAAGTATGAAAAATTCTGGGAGAGATAAGACTCACTTGGCTCACAAAACTGTTTAATAAAATATGAAAAACCCAAAAGATGCCCAAAGAATGGAGAGCGAGAACACTAATACCCATATATAAGAACAAGGGAGACATTATTGAGGTATCAAGTTAATGAGCCATACTATAGAATTATGAGAAAGAATTATCGAATATAGGTGAAGACAAATATAGAGTACAACAAAAAACCAATTCAGATTTATGTTCAATAGATCTACTATTGAAGTGATTCACCTATTCAGACGTCTTATGAAATATTTTAGAGCAAAAAAGAAAAACCTTCATATGATATTTAATAATCTAAAAAAAGCTTATGATAGGGTGCCAAGAGATGTTCGTTGGAGAATCTTGGAAAAGAAGGGTACCCTATTGACATACATAAATCTTATAACAGACATGTACAATGGTGTAAAAACATGTGTGAGGACTCGTGAAGGAATGAAAAACTCCTTTGAAGTTAATATTGGGTTACATCAAGGATCAACTTTAATGAAATAGATTGGAGGACAACTCTACAACACACCCATAAGGGCTCCGACAACCTATCATATATCCTAATCCAACTTGTGGCAACACCAACATCCCTAGGTTTATCATTGCCCATAAGAACAACTCCACCTTTAACTGAACTTTATATGGAAAATCAATCTCATCTCTAATGCAAACTTAGTTTTTCCTCTTAATAACATGAGTGATACATCATTATATTAATTTTTGGAAAACTAGCCATTATACCATGACAATATAAGGCCCACAATCCACCAACTACTTCGTGCTACATGGCCTAACCTCGCAGAGCATGATGATAAATGGTACATTCATTAATAGGTGTATACAATAAAATCAAACTTAAATAAAATTAATGTAGATAAAAGATTTTGATATCTAAGAATAGTCTATAGGTTTTAGATAAAAATAAATGTCCTCTAACATGTGGGGCATGACGTTTATCTTCAATTTTAACATCAATGTACTTTAAGTCATTAATCAAGGTGACAAACTAATATGAATCCTAATTAATGTATCTTTGGCCATATGGAGGGTGTACAACCGTTGCTTCAACAAAGTCAATCTAACAAATATTTCTTCCAGCTTTCTTCTATGTGAGAACCTCCTGAAGAATGTTGTTCTTGAGACACAACTAATTCATAGATAAAGCCTGCTCATTAAGCTTATCCCAACAGACTGCATTGTATCTTTCGGTTTCACCTGGCAGGATCATTCAAGTTAGGTTAGGTTTATATAAAGTTGTAATCTGTAATTAGGTTTTAGAATGAATGAGAGTACAGAAGTCAGCAGCCAAGATGGCATTGATGTGCATCTGTGTTTTTATTCTTATTGTATGATGTGCTTTCACTTAATGTTAAGCACTACACACACATGAAAAAACGACATGGTATGAGAACGAGGTTCGGTGGAAATCTCTATTTAAGCGCAAGGCAATCAGAATCGTGGATGGATTCAGTAAGTCTCCTTGAAGTTTAGATTTTGTTTCAGACATCTTCTGTACATCCTGTCGATATTATCTCTTGTTGACTGCCGAGTTTTCCTATTGGTTGTCTTTAAGTGGTCCTGTTGGCTGCCGTGTTTTCTTGTTGGTTGTCTTGAAGTGGAGTGCTGTAAACCATTGCATGCCGTCAAGCCATCTTCTATTGACTCAGTAATCTAATTTCAGTCTCCAATACATTGGTATTAAACATCGTGAATATAAGTCTTTGTGCTGCTTCAATACATTGGTAATATATATCGTAGATTGTCTTCCATATCACGACACGATCAGATGTTGAACATATTAACTGTCATAAACTGTAAAAATATTATACAGTGAAGATTTGAAGACAGAAATATTCTTCGTTTGTTTACTGCAGGCACTAGTATCTCAACAGTAAGGATTAAGTGACCTCTACCTTAGAACATACTCAAATACAAATCTATCAAAGGAGTAGATTCTGATAATAATAATGAAAAGAAACAAAATTGGAGATGGAAGTGACCACAGTCTCTTAGACAAGGGAGAGGGATTTCAAATTATAAATTTGAAATTAAATGGCAAGAACTACATTCAGTGGGCCAAATCTATAGAACTGGCAGTTATGGCTAGGGGCGATGGGACTATCTAAATGGTGAAATACCTCAACCACCTACTTTAGATCGTCTGTATTCTATATGGCATAGGGAGAATACACTGGTTAGTGCATGTCTGATTCAATCAATGGTACCTTTAATTGGCAGTACATTCATGTTTTTATAAACTGCCAAAGATATTTGGCTAGCAATTCAGGATGCCTATGCTCAGAAGAAGAACATAGCAAAGAAATATGATCTCATTGAGAAAATTAGAAAATGCAGACAGGGTGGAAGATCAATAAGTGAGTATTATGCAGAACTCAGAGATTTATGGGGAAGAATTACAACTTTATTTAAAGACATGTCAACAGTGTACACAAGAGCGTAATGAGGAGTTTGAAGAATGAAAAGTATTTGACCTTCCATAGGGCATCTTTTCAGAGTATGAGGCTGTAAAAAATAATATTCTCAGCAGAGAAGAGTTTCCCTCTTTGAGCATCGTGTACTCTTTTTTACTCTGAGAAGAAGACAGGAAACAGTTAGAGAAGGAAACCAAAATTAGTCTGAGACTACAACATTTGTGGGTAGAAATAATTCTACTGGTTCTTACTCCCGTAGAAGAGGAGGTTATGGATGTAGAAGGGGTAGACCCTCACTTACCCTTGAAGAAAAGGAAAAACTAATATGTTCTCACTTTGGAAAATCACGACATACAAAAGAGACATGTTGGGAATTAGTTGGCAGACCAACGTATTTTCATAATAGATCTAATAAAGCTTATTTCAGCAGTGACCAGAGTGACAAACAGAACACTAAAAACAATGCAACCTTGTTTACTGATATGAAAAAGGAAATTGAATTACTCAAAGTTCGCTTAATAGACTCACATACTCCATCCACCTCTTCTAATCCTGATTCTTAAGCAACAATAACATATCCATTTTCATTCATAGCCAAGGGTAATATATTTACTCCTCATTCTAAGATTTGGGTTATTGATTCAGGTGCCACATATCTCATGGTCAATAGGAGAGAATATTTTGATACCTATAAGTTGACTCAAAAACAGATTAATATTAGGTTGGTAGATGACTCACATATTCCTATAGCTGGAAGAGGAAGTATTATTACATCTTTTGGCATATTTAAAAATGTTTTACATGTTCTCAATATCTCAGTCAATTTATTATCAGTCTTTGTCATGACACAAGATTTGAAATGTCGTATAATTTTTGATACTATTGAATATTTATTTCATGAACTAAGGATGGAGATGATCTTTGATATTGTACATCACATTTTCAATTACTCTCAATATATGAAGTTCCTAAACTATCAAGTCCACATAGGGAAACCTATTTGTTTGCTGTGAATTGTTGACCAGCAACAGAGCTCTATTGCTTCTCTTTTGATTGGCAAGATGGGGTTACATAAAGAAAACCCTACCAGATGCACATGACAACTTTAAAATTCATCACCTCTTTGAAATTTGACGGCTTTTGAGCAGACCACTTACCATAAAACCCTACTTTCTTATGACTATGAGGTTCATTTAAATATGAAATACAATCCCGAAAGTCCATCCCCCTTCCTTTATGACTTGAAGCATAGACATTATCTGAAATTAGGAAATATCTACTAGAGCTACCACTATCATAAAATAAAACATTTCATGCACTCTATACATGGGTGTGTAGTGAAAATTGGCCAAATCAAGGATCTATATCCTGCTATGTTACCCATATCATGGGTCACCACGATACGATACAGGTAACTATATCGTAAAAGTGAAAGTACCGTACCGTATCATACGATACGCTCAGGGACCTGTATAAAGGGTCCTTGACCGAACAGAAACCCGCATTTTTGTGGGATCTGTTGTTTTTTTGGAGCTCCCCACACTTTCTTTCCGTGGTTCTCCTTCTCGTTGGGGTTGAAGAGTCCAAAAATGTGCTCTACGGTGTCCGTGCAAGGCTCCTAACTCGGATTGTAGTATATTTTTAGTGTTTTTCTTCATTTTTTCCTTTGTATTTGTTTTTTTTGTGTTATTTATATTTTTCTTTTTTTGAATGAGAAAATATGAAGTTATTAAGTGTGTGAATATGATTTTTATTGCATTCATAAAGTGGGAGACACTCTATTTGAGTGTTATGTGAATATTTGGGATTTACGAAGTGCTTTTATTTTTAGGTTTTTAATTGAATTAAAGTGCTCAATTGAGATGACAAGAAGGAGTGTTAGAGACTCTCATTCTTGGTCTGATGATCCGACATGACAGTGGAGTATACTAGTTGGGGTTCAAGATTAAAGATCATATGTATGTTTTGTGAGAAGGTAGTTAGTGGTGAAATTTTACGGTTAAAGTACCACCTAACAAGGACTAGAATAGAAGTTGCTCCTTGTAAAGGTACAGTTAGAAGTTTGCTAGAAGGCATTAAATGACAATGTTTTCAGATGATTGAGAGTATACAAGAGAGGAGACAACATAATGATGATTTAGGGCAGTTTAAGGAAGATAATGATGCTATTGGATTCACTTATAGTATTCTTTCAGATGCTAGAACATAGATTGGTAGTAGCAGTTCTCAACCACCAAACAGGGGAAATAGGGTTGCTGAAATTTTGAAAGTGGTAGAAGAGAAAGCTTATGAAGGAGTATAGGAAAAGTTGCTTCTAGCATACATTTATTTTTTTCTCCTAGCACTACACCTAGTGCTCAACTTGGAATTCATGCTGCTATGACTTTAGAATAACTACATGATCAGGTAGACCTTGCAGTGGGCATATGATTTTATGATGCATGCATTCCATTTAATGCAATAAATAGTTTTCATTTTCAAGCAATGACAGATGCAATTGCTAATATTGGTTTTGGATACAAGATGTCCTCTTATCAGAAATTGAGAGGAAAGATCTTAGATAAGGTCGTCCTTGAAGTGCAAGAATATTGTTCGACTTTGAGAGAGTCATGAAAGGATACAGGATGCACTATTATAGCAGACAGATGGACAAATAGGTAAGGAAGGACCTTGCTGAACTTTCTTATCTACTGTCCTAAATGACTTATGTTTTTGAGATCTCTAGATATATTAGAGGAGAGACACACTACAAAGATCTTACGATAAGAGTTTGATAAGGTGATATGCGATGTTGGGCTAGAGAATGTAGTTCAATTGATTATAGATAATGCAGCTAAATACAAAGCAACTAGGAAGGAGTTAATAGATACTTATACAGCTTTTTATTTGGCAACATGGGCAACCCATTATTTAGATTTCATCCTTGAAGATATTGGTGAGATGGAGATATATAGATGGTGCAAAGCTTCTTCGTACAACTGCAACTCGGTTTGCATCTAACTTCTTATTTGTACAGAGTGTTGTGAGACAAAAGCAAGCATTAAAGAGAATGTCCTCCTCAGATGAGTGACAACAATTTATAGAATTGCCTCAAAATAGAAGAAATAAAAAGTTGAATGAGATTTTAGAGATAGTATTCAGGAGTACATTTTGGAATGCATGTGTTAGAGTGTTGAGGATTACATGTTCTTTAGTAAAGGTTTTGAGATTAGCTGATAGCGAGGAGAAACCATCTATAGAATACCTTTATGAAGCCAATGATAGGGCAAAAGAAGCCATTAGAAATAATTTTAATGGAAAAAGAAGGATTATGTGCTCGTGTGAAAAATTATAGATAATAGATGGAACAAACAATTACACCAGCCTATAGACAGATTAGTCCCTAATGAGAGTACAACAGATGCTATACATCGAGAGATAGAGATTTATGATAATGTTCTTCACTTGATGGGTTTGCTTGTAGCAATTCGCAATCGCACTACTATGCGTCTAGGTAAATTGTTTATCTTCGTATTTAAGTTTCTTAAATCAATAAATCTTATATTATTATGGATTTTGTCTCTAATATTTGCTTTTTTCTATAGATGTTTAGTGAAATAGATTTGGAAGTAATTGCCCAAACCTTACAGATTTTGCAGTCAGAGTTTTGAGCCAAACCTTTAGTGTAACGGATTGTAAAAGGAATTTGAGTATCTTTGAACACATCCATAAAAAAAGAGCAACAGGTTGGAACATAAGCGGCTTAATGACTTAGTTTTTATTCATTGTAACATGCGGCTTCGCGAAAGGTAATCTTGTATTAGTTAGTACTTAAAGATTCAATTCAATATATTGTTTGATTTCAATTGTTAATATTATTTACTAATTACTTATCTTTCTTTCTTATAGGCAATTGAAAAAAGTAAATAGAGAAGAAAAACAATTTGATCTAATAAGTTTAGATAATTTTGATATATTAGAAGACTGGATTATAGAAGATAGTGAAGAAAATGCCCTCCTAACTGAAGAAGACATTGCATGGATTAATTTGTAAGGAGCGCAACAACATTATCAAGGAGATGAAGATTTTGATTTTCAAGAAGAAGATAGTGATGATGATGAGGATCTTCAGTAAGGAGAAGATGAAGATTATTTAGTTGATGATCTTGATTACAATATGTAAATATAAATGTATTTCATTTTTTGGTTCAAAATATGTAAATTTGGATGCAATTGTTTAATGTTGAATGCTCAATATGTACTAAACTTTACATTATATGAATTCAAAGCAATTACCAGATTTTTCTTAATTTTTCTTGATTTTTTCTAATTTTTTAAATAAATTTTCTATTTTTTTAATATTAAAGTATGATACGATACGCTACGCTTTGATATGCCTGTATCGTGGAGCTCAGCGATATGCGATACGATGAGCGTCAGACAACACTGATATCCTGTTTAACACACCCTCATGCCAGGCCAACCTCAATTGGGAAAAGACTAGAAGATTGACCAACTCTAGAACAGATGCTGCATAGTTTCAATTCTTGCCTTACACATAACATCAGCTAGATAAATGAAAGCCCCAATTTGTCATGTGCTGTTAGCTTTGTGCATGTCTATTTCCAAGTGGAGTTTTCTACAGAATCAACGAAGAAATTGATACAAGGGAGAATTTTGACCAGAAAAAAAATCAGGCAAGAAAAGATGTAAGAAGCTCAAGTTAGTATTGTCATGCAAATACAAACTGAACAAGCCTGCAAGTTTTCAGGAAGCAAGGATGGAGATGTGCATTTTATAATAAATCACAACATCCACCCACATAAATGAAACATGGATGAGACGAAACGAAACATGCAGTGCCCTAACTAGAGTTTCTTCCTCAAGAATTTGTCTCTTCCAGTTAACAATTGTAACATTCAATGTTGTAAAAACCGTATCGGTGTCCATATCACACTGGGCATCGATACGGCTGTATCGTACCGTATCGTACGATACATTGAATTTTTTTTATTAAAAAATTCAAAAAAAATTCAAAAATATAAAAGTTAAAATTAATAAACAAAACATGTATAACACAATGAAGAAGTATCCATGCTATAACAAAAACATCACCTAATGAAGTGATGAACAAGGCTACAAGCACCCATATTCCATAATCCATATTCCATAGAATCCATAACATTAGGCATTAAATATTAGGTAAAGTGAACAAAATATTGAATAGTGAATCCAGAAGGAATTTAACTTAAAAAACAACAAAGTTACAAGTACAACTTCCAATAATCAAAGATGAGAACATTATAAAGTTACAAATAAAAGTTAAAACAAATTATAATCATCCACAATGTGGATCATAATTAAAAAATATATTATAATCAACGTAGTCATGATCACCACCATCACCATCACCATCATCATCATCATCTCCTCCCTCTTCTTCCTCCATAATAGGATCTGCTCATCCAACATCTTCGGCTTTATTTTTATCATCTCTAACTCGAAGTTCTGCTTCGACTTGGAGTGTACTCCAGTTTTCATCCTCTAAAATAATAGGGAGCTCCTCCTCTTTGACTCAATCGTCAAGAATATCAATATTTTCGTAACTCAACGAGTCATATAACACCTTCTTTGCCCTTCTTGTATCCTTTTGCATTTTCCTATAAAAAAAAGTATTCAAAATATAAAGGATATCAAATGCAATATAGTCACATTAAGCATTCATTATTAATAAGATTAAGAAAGAAGTCAAGAACTATGCAACAACAAACAATATATATTTTATCCTCTCTTCTTCCTCCATAATAGGATCTGCCATCCAACACCTTCGGCTTCATTTTCATCATCTCCAACTCGAAGTTCTACTTCGGGTTGAAGTGTCCTCTAGTTTTCATCCTCTAAAATGATAGGGAGCTCCTCCTCTTCGAGCCAATCATCAAGAATATCAATATTTTCGTAACTCAACGGGTGATATGACACCTTCTTTATCCTTCTTACATCCTTTTGCATTTGCCTATAAAAAAAATATTCAAATTATAAAGGATATCAAATGCAATATAGCCACATCAAGCATTCATTATTAACAAGATTAAGAAAGAAGTCAAGAACTAGGCAACAACAAATAATATATATTTTATAATTATTACCTTTGCCTTAACTTCATGTTATAGGCAATGTATACCAAATCACGTAGTCAAGTATATTCTAGTCTGTTTCACTTTTTTATGTGAATGCATTAAAAAAAACTCTAATTCCTCTTGCACCCACTCGAACTACATGTTTAACTCAATATACGTTGAGTAAACCTTATCAAATTCGATGCATCTATACCAAAACGAGTCCACCGTTTATCTAAAATAAAACATGATAATTATTAATAAGAAACACATGGAGTCAATCAATTAATAACTTAAATATCAATAAAACACAATACCTAATCGCATCTAAGAGCAAAGTTGGATTAAAATTTGTCTTCCAAAATCTCCAACACTCTATATATACTTGTTTAACTCTAAATGGATATTAGAACAAGTAGATGAATCTTCAACATAGTTAATTGAATTTAAGATACCCTTTTTTACTTCTTCATCATCTACAAAGTTAGGAGAAAATTGAATAGAAGGGTTAAAGAAATATACAACAACATACAAATCATGATGCATTTGGCCGTTCCAACGTGTATCAATTATCTTTTAAACCTTCTTTAGAAGTGACCGCTTACAATTAAGGTTTGATTGTATTTCCAATTTGACCTTATTCATATCATCATATATATAAGGCATAACAAGTCTATCTTCAATATCCATCATCCTCATTACCTTAACTAAATGTACAATCATCCTCAAAAATTTGTTGTAACTTATCCAAAAATTAGCATTGAAAACAACATCTACCACAACAATCCCCTCAATCTTTTTAGACCAAATAATAGAGCCCCATTTATCAGATGCAACAATTTTTTCAATACATTTTTCTGTATGACAAGACTTTGCACACTAATGACATTTGTAGCAAATCTTGTCAATGAAGGCCTAATCAATTCTCTTTCACCTGTATGAATTCACATAAAATGCAATACAGAAGAATGATTATAAATAAACTTTGTAATATTTTTGCATGCATCTATAGTTCCTCTTATTTCATTCATTGCACTCAAATCTTCAAGCATTAAGTCTATGCAATGTGCAACACATGTAGTCCATACTAAGGATGGATGGTTTACCTCAAGCACCTTACCAGTTGCTCTAAAATTTATAGCATTATCAATAATGAATTGAACAACATTTGTAATACCTATTTCCTAAACAACTTTCTCGAAAATAGGGACTAAATTATCTACAGTTTTATAAATATGGGACAAGTCATATGATTTCAAAATAATGTGCCTTTGAGACAATAGACTAAGAAGTTTACCAAATACCTATGCTCACCATCTATCCAACCATCAGTCATAACAAAACATCTTGTATCCTTCCACAATCCCTAAATTCAAAACTCCATGCATTAACAATATCAACTCATTTCTGCAATAATGTGCCCCTCAAAGCGTGATAAGTAATGACTCTATAACCCGATCCCACACTAACAATAGCATCCACCATACTTTGAAAAGAAAACAAGTTTGTAACATTTAAAGGGAGACAATTTTCATAAAAAAATTCAACACACTTCAAATCTGCTTTTTCAATTACCTCATTTGAAGCCATAATTGATCTAATGCCTAGCTGAGCTTCAAGAGTCGTACGTGGGAGAAAAATGAAGGTATCCCACTAGGGCCACTACCTCCTCTAGCTCCTCCTCTAGTACCCCTCATAGGCATCGGGCGAGTGGAATAAGAACTAAATTCACTATTACTACCACTAAAACCTATACTTTTTTCCTTTTATCGCTTTCTCTCCTCTTCAACCATCTCTTCTTCCATCTCAACTGTATCATGAAATTCATCACCACCATGAACATACATCTCTTGAACGTAAGCATCTTCAAATGGTTGAGACATATCCCAATCACTTATTTCTACCCTCTTTCTTACCCTTAATCTTTTATTCTCCTTTAAAGCCTCTAATACCCCATGATTTACAACATTGGAAAACATGCACTTGTTCACAAGCCTATTGCCTTCATAGGCTGGAGTGCAATATTTTCAAGCCGGATTGACTCAATTGGAAGCCATTAAGACAAGAGTGAACAATCAACAACAAGGAAAAGGCTTTTTACATGTTAAGAATCATGAAAGTTGCAAAACTCCCAAATTTTTAATTAAAAAATTGAGTAGAATGCTAAAGAAAAGAGATACGACACGGATTTGACAAAAATCCTAGAGATGGGGCGTTGGATTGGGTGAAATATTTGAGAATCTTTTAAATAAACTATGAAATCAATAAGAATAAGGTAAGAAGAGGATCTGGAAGCAAGGGAATGACATTAAAAAAGGTTTGGGAAGAAGCACAAATGAAATCCACAAGTTTAAGATTTCTGAAATTTATAACATAAAAATGAACATCGACTCCTACGATTTGATACGATACGGCACGATAAATCGCGATAAGCGATACGTGCTCATGTATCGTACTGTATCTTCATATGATACGTGATAAAATTATACGATACGATATGACTTTTATAACATTGGTAACATTGCCTCAGCCATGATCTAGCACTTTGTTCAATTTGCTTATGAATGGAGCAATTCCATTTGAGAGTATTTGGCATCATATCGTAAAAAGTAGTGACCAGGTATTAACTCTAGAATATCACCAGGAGTGATTACAACCTTCTCTTGTGAGCGAAGCTTTTTATGTTTACCACTAGATTTTATTATCGTTGGGATTGGTCCCTCCAAAGATGGCCTATACACCAAATACCCAGCATAACCTTTGAGCTTCGAAATAATATTGCATAGATGATGGCATGAGGTTAATCATAACTACACAACCCATCAAGCAATCCAATTCATTCATGTGATTAGACGTAGAAAACCATTGATAGCATGAAAAAGGGCGAGTCTCGTACAACTACTACTTCCACAGAACCACCAGCTAAAGCATTCAAACTGACATGCTTGCGGCTAACTCTTTTGTCAGCCATGGAGAGAATATCTCACCCAACAACATTGCGTCCTTTGAGAAGGAGAACTTTAACTGTTATAATGAAATGACCATTCTCGGCTCGGGTAACGGCTGGACTGGCCATCCAGCCGTTACTTAAGGAGAGACCGGATAATGTAACGAACAACCATTACCGAAAAATCTGGTAATAGCCATTCGTTACCGAAAAATCCGGTAACGGCCATCCGTTACAGCTCCTAGACGAGGAAAGCCACTAGAGGAGTAAGCCAGACGATTGGGGGAAGTGGCTGCCTATAAAAAGGCAGCCATTTCACATAGAGAATAGAAATAAAGAAATACATACAATCGTCTGAGAAAACCCTCGTGTGGAAACCTCGTGACAACACCATCCGCTGCGCTCATTAAGCCTCCGGTGACCGAACAAAAGAAAGGTAAGCTCCGAATCTATTAGTGGTATCAGGGCCTGGTTCTCGCCAAAAAAAAAAAAAAGAAGAGGGAGGGATACGTTAGAAAAAAATAGAAAGATAGAAAGAAGTCGGTAGTCGGACAGGGAAGACAGAGCATATCCGGCCTGCGAAAAGCCCCAAAGGCAAAACCAAAGGCAAGCCGACGGAAAGCCCCAAAGGCAAAACTAGAGGCAAGCGGGTGGAAAGCCCCAAAGGCAAAACCAGAGGCAAGTCGGCAAAAAGCCCCAAAAGGCAAAACTAGAGGCAAGCCGGCGAAAAGCCTCAAAGGCAAAACCAAAGGCAAGCCGACGAAAAGCCCGAAGGCGAAACAGAAATGGCAAGCGACGAACGACCAGCAACCGATTGGAGTGCTCGGAAGAAGAAGAATCCGACAGCCGACAACCGACAGCCGACGACGACGATCGGCCGGACCACTCCCTCCCTCTCTCTCCCTCTCTCTCGAAAAATCCAAAATCTGTAACTTTTTTTATTTTTCGCTTTTATAGCGATATAAATAAAAAAAACCAGTGATTTTCAAAAAATCGCGGCGGGAAAACCAGCGGTTTTCCAAAACCACCGACGGTTTCTTGAAAACCACCAGTGGTTTTCTGAAACCACTCAAAAAACCGCCTCGATTTTTGAGAGAGAAGGACAAAACTGCCCCCAGTCCTTTTGACTATTATGAAGTTGCCACGATAAAAAGACAAGTTTACCCCTTGGCTGTTTTTGAAAATTACAAATTTGATTTACGGTATTATCCAACCCGGTTTCGAAAATATCATTTTTGTCATTAAGTTAAAAGACAGGTTTACCCCTGTTCCTTTTGAAAAACTACAAATTCATCTTGAGAGTTAAAATTACGATTTTAACCCTGATCAGTTGAGAATTTTACAAGAATACCAAGTAGTAATTTTATGAGTTTGTTCTTGTGATTTTACAAAAATACAAAAAGGGGATAAATAAGTAAAAATTATAGATTTATCCTTTGGTATTCGTTTAGGGGTTTGGAGGCAGAAAAACCCTTAGAAAAATTATTTGTTTTTCAAACTCTACATCAAGTTAACATGTTTCTTGCTCTGTGGTTTTTCTTGTTTCTTTTAGAAAGAGAAAGACCGCTTGATTAATATTTTTGTCAAACAAAAATGAGTTCTAGGATATGCGTGTCTGAATTAGCAAAAACAGAAAAACTAAATGGTCTGAACTTCCAAACATGGAAGAGAAGAATCCCGTTAGCTCTAACACTAGAAGGTGTAGAGTATGTGTTAAAGGAAATAGTGTGTCCTCCACCACCAGACGCAAACCAACAACAGTTAGAAATGTATAAAACATTTCTAAAAGACGATACCATTGCAAGAACTGTAATGTTAACTTATATGGAGGATGACTTGATTAGGGTCTTTGAAGAATTTGAGACTGCAAAAGAGCTGTTTGACACGTTAACAACTAAATATGATACAACTGCAAAGTTGTATGTGCAGTTACTACTATAAAAATACAACTCCTTTAGAATGAAAGAAGTAGAAAATGTAGTAGAACATGTGAATCATATGTTGGTAATGGCTAGGGATTTAGCCGTAACAAAATCAGTCATCCCCAAACCTATGCAGATATCAACTATACCGAGCAGTCTACCTCCATCATGGAATATGGTTACCACTGCCTTAAGGTTAGGGCCTGAAATCAACCTTTCAAAATTACTCCTAAAGCTAACAATTGAGCAGGAACACATGCTCAAAAATAAAAGAGAAAAACTGCTAGTGATTTAGGATGAGTTAGCATCTAGCTCAAAATCTAACCAGAAAAAGAAACCAAATAAAAAGTTTGGCAAGAATATTAAGAAAGATGGTCAAGCTTTTAAGAAATTACAGGAAACCACCTTTCCGGATCAAGTGCTTCAACAGTAGAAAGATGGGGCACTACAAGAGGGACTACCGCAATAAGAAAGGTAGAGGAAACAACCCACAGAGTGGATAATCAGAGAAGCAAGACATAATCAGTGTAATTTCAGAATGCCTATACTTGGACTGCCCAGTTACAGGTTGGTGGATGGACTCTGGAGCTACAAGACACATCTCGAAAACCAAGGAAGGGGCAATTGATCTAAAGGAATATCAACATGGAGAATATCATGTGTACATGGGAAACAATACTTTCTCAAATGTTTTGGGTATTAGATCCTTTAGGATATTTGTACAAGGCAAACCAATTGTACTGACCGATGTGTTAATTGTGCCATCTATAAGGCGCAATCTGGACTCGGTCCCTGCCTTAGCAAAGAAAGGTTTTGAGGTTAAGTTTGTACCTAACAAGGTGACTGTGGGAAAACATGGGAGAATCTTGTTCTCGAGAGAATTTGATGTAGAACATGGACTGTTCAAGTTATCCGATAATGAAAGTCATCAATCTTCTGTTTATATTGAAAGTGTCTTTACTGTTGATATGAATATGTGGCATAAACGCCTAGGGCATATAAATCTAGAAAAGTTGAGGAAATTATCCAACTTTGATTTATTACCCGGATTTGAGGAAAAGACTTTCAACAAATGTAAAGCTTGCATATAAGGAAAAATGACAAGGAAAGTCTTTCTCAAGGAAACAAAAAGGGCAACAACCCTGTTAGAGATTATTCACACGGATTTATGTGGACCTTTCAGAGTATAGACACATCAAGGAAAGGGTTACTTTGTAACCTTTATCGATAATTACTATAGATATATGTATATATATCTTTTAACACATAAATTAGAGACACTTGAAGCATTTAAAGAATATAAGCAAGAAGTGAAAAATCAATTGGGGCATACTATCAAAGTCTTGAGATCAGACAGAGGAGATGAGTATACCTCAGCAAAATTTTTAGAATATAGTAAAGACTTTGGTATTACTAAACAAAATACAATGCCTAGAACACCTCAACAAAATGGTGTAGTTGAAAGATACAATAGAACCTTATTGAATATAACAAGGTCTATGATTATTGATGCCTCTCTACCAAGGGTCTTTTGGGGAGAAGCGGTAAGTACAACTATTTACGTGCTCAATAGAGTACCATGTAAAGCTGTGTTCACTACACTGTATGAGATGCGGTTTGGAAGAAAAGCCAACCTAGGTCATCTCAGGAGATGGGGATCAATTACACATGTCAAGATCCTTGATTAATCTAGAGATAAACTAGACAATAAGTCCTTGAGGTGTATATTTATTGGATATCCAAAAGGTTCAAAAGGATATCGGTTTTATCATAAGGACCAAGGACTCATTGAAAGCAAAGATGTTGAATTCTTAGAAGATTCTAAGAATGACATCCTGGAAAACAATGAAGAGTGTGTTGATGATTTGGTAGATTTTGACCAATCATCTTTTGAGCCCATAGAAGAACTTCCTGAAACTACTGATACCTTAATTGGACAAAAGAGGCCTAGAGCCACTCCATCCTATTTAAAGGATTATCACACTTATCTTTCAGAAGAAGTGTGTAATTCGGTAGATTTAGATGAATTGACTAATAACTTGACTTATCAGCAAGCAATGAATTCATCAGAAGCAACAGACTGGGAGAAAGCCATGGATGAGGAAATTGAATCTATTGAGAAAAACCAAGTCTAGGAATTGACTGATTTGCCAAAAGGAAGAAAAGCTATAGGCTGTAAATGGGTCTTGAAAAAGAAATATAAGGTTGATGATATAATTGACAAGTTTAAAGCGAGGTTGGTTGCAAAGGATTTTTCACAAAAGGAAGAGATAGACTATGATGACACATATTCCCTAGTTGCAAAATTTGCATACATACGAATAATCCTGGCAATATCTACAAACTATGATTTGAATTTACATTAGTTAGATGTAAAGACAACCTTTCTAAATGGTGATTTAGAAAAAATCATATACATGCAGCAACCCAAAGGATTTGTGATTGAAGTCCAAGAAGATAAAGTGTATAGGTTGAAAAAATCCCTATATGGCCTAAAACAGTCACCTCACCAATGGTATTTGACTTTTCAAAATGCCATTATAGAACTTGGGTTTGTGGCTAACAAACTTGATCACTGAACAGTGTGAGACACTTTGTCATCTTATCATTATATGTCGATGACATATTGTTGACTGGAAATGATAATGAAATGATTGTTAAAACCAAGTCATGGTTGAACTCCAAGTTCGAAATGAAGGATATGAGAGAAGCATCCTATATCCTGGGTATAAAGATCTCTCGAGATAGAGGATATAGACTCTTATGCCTGAGTCAAGAGAGATATATAGACTATATCCTCAAGAAGTTCAAAATGGGTGAATGCAAATCTGCAGATACACATGTTGCAAAAGGAGTGAAACTAAGTAAGGCTGATTGTCCCGGTGAAGGAGACGATAAGCCTAATGTTCCTTATGCTCAAGTTGTTGGCAGCTTAATGTATGCTATGTTGTGTACAAGGCTTGATATCAGCTTTGCTGTTGGTCTTGTTAGCAGATATCAAAGTAATCCAGGTTGACAACATTGGATAGCTGTAAAAAGGATTCTAAGATATCTGAAAGGAACAAAGGACTTGAAACTATGTTTTCAAGCAAATGAACTGGAAGTGATAGGATACTCAGATGCTGACTTTGCTGGGAGCAAAGATGACAACAAATCTACCTCAGGACAAATATTCTTATTTGGAGGTGGTGTTGTTTCTTGGGCATGTAAGAAACAGGGCTGTGTAGCATTGCATACACAAGAAGCTGAGTATATTGCTTGCTGTATGGCTGCAACAAGTGCCGTTTGGATAAGCCGCTTCATACGTGATTTGAAGCTGGAAATAACAGATGAGCCGATGATTATCTATTGCAATAACAATGCAACAATTACTCCTATTAAGAGTGGAGCAGATTACTCAAAAAGCAAGCATATAATGGTAATATACCACTATGTTCATGATATGGTTATGAGAAAGGAAATATCCATCTCATATAAGCCAACGGAAGACATGTTGGCAGACCCCTTAACCAAAGGCATAACGAAAGAACTCTTCTCAAAGCATGTTAGAAACATGGGTTTGAGATATGTTGTTATATAGGTAAATAACCATATAACGGATGATTTGTTGTGTAAGGAAATAACCACACAACAGGTTCTGATTACAATAGTAATCAGGAATCGACATAACTAGTGAAAACCCCTAGAAAGTGGGAGGAAAAACAGTATGTCGATACACTTGGCTCGAATGGCTAAGTGGGAGATGTTACAATGAAATGACCATTCTCGGCTCGGGTAACATTTGGATTGGCCATCCAGCCGTTACCTAAGGAGAGGCCAGATAATGTAACGGACAACCCATCCGTTACAGCTCCCAAACGAGGGAAGCCACGAGAGGAGTAAGCTAGACGATTGAGGGAGCGACTGCCTATAAAAGGCAGCCATTTCACATAGAAAATAGAAACACAAAAATACATACAATTGTCTGAGAAAACCCTGGTGTGGAAACCTCACGACAACACCATCCGCTGCGCTGACTGAACCTCCAGCGACCGAACAAAAGAAAGGTAAGCGCCGAATCCATCAGCAACATTATTCCCCCACTTTCTCCTTATGGGTTAAGGAGTCCAATCACTACCTGAACAATAACGGAAGGAAGAATGGCTCTCTCAAATGTTAGAAACATACACAGAAACGAAAAATAGTCTAAGAGTAACGAGAACTCAAAAACTCAAACGGGAAGATTAAAATCGGATCAAAATTGAAGCACGTCAGAGCCTACCAAGTCAAACAACTAAAAAGTGGGAAATTATTATGTAACCACGATTGTCAGTCAACAGATAACTCCACGACAGGATAAGCAGAAGTCGGTCATTAGGGGAAGAAACATACACAGAAACGAGAAATAGTCTAAGAGAAATGAGAACTCAAAAACTCAAACAGGAAGACTAAAATCGGATCAAAATTGAAGCACGTCAGAGCCTGCCAAGTCAAACAACTAAAGGGTGGGAAATTATTATGAAACCACTGAAAAATGGGATTGTCAGTCAACAGATAACTCAACGACAGGATAAGCAGAAGTCAGTCATTAGGGGAAGAAAATCACCCGAGATTCGACCATAGTTCTCGATTCCTCCTCTCATGTCGATCGTTCGGCGAGCAACAAGACCAAACGCTCTCGCCGATCTCGGGCATGAGAAGTAGAAAACGGGAGGGAGGTGCTTAAGAGGAGAGAGAGAGGGAAGGCTGAAGAGGAGCTGTTGCGGGACTACTCCCAGGGGAGCCATGGTTTGGCTAAGCAACTTTATACCAATTTTTCGCACTTATATTGACCATGTGGATAGTATGAAGATAAATGACTTGCATGAGTCACGACTGTGACGGGATCTGAGTCGATGCCATGTAGACGTTTCTCAAATGAACATAAATGATAACCAAAGCTAAATAGGATGATTTCTAACCCAACCTAACTCAAATAAAATATCAAATTCAAATGTCTATAGTGTGATCAATTTGTATTAAATGGTATGGGGCCCACTAACATAACTTTCAAAAGACATTTTTCAACATCAAGACTAGCTACCTCTACACTAGGTTATATCATCCTAGAATTGACTCTAAAAAATCAGCAATTCAAAACTGTCTACCCTTGAAGTGGTAGCTTTAGGATAAAGTATAAAATAACATGATGAGCTTCGACATATTTCTTACTAGAAAAGTTATACACCTCTTAATAAAATTCATGATTAATAAACATTTTATATCATATAAACCTTTATATTTAAATTCATACTTTCAAACCAACAAACACGTAAACAAACATATAACACCACTTTCAATATTTAGAGCCCATACTATATCTAAATAAGACGCCGAAGTCGTTTGACTCTCTCTCGTATGATTTTGGCCACCACGTCCCCAATGGTGAAACTGTGCTTACCCTCATGGTAAGCAGCCCTAGAATACACTCTATATTCTTCTATATGCCACAATACTTGAGTGGCCTTTAAGTCTCTAGAGACCTAATACAAACCACACAAGTATAGCTCATGGATTCACACGTCATTATGTTCCAAACCAATTCTATATTACCTTATCCACATGTTCGTGTCCATACCTATATATTCAAATTGATATCACGTTTTATACAATATCAAATCACACTTTTCTATCAAATACATGCATATCAAATCATGTTCATTATCAACTAGGTTTTAAATAAGATTATCTCAAATACACATCAAATAACCCACAATTTCAAATATCATCTATGCATCAAGAAAACAATTGATAACCATGGACATTTAAATCTATTCATAATAGGAAAAATCACTTTTAATATGGTTCTACTAAAAAATGCATAACCCCCTCCCTATCTGAAAAAGTACAAAGATCTAATCCTACACTTCTAGGTTGGTCTTATCATCTCCAAATCTTCCAATTTTAATTTATAAACAGTTTTGAAATAATAACAAATATCCAAATTTATTTAATTACAAGCCTAATGCAACATATTTAATTCAAATTGGATATAAAACGACCCTAGAACAACACAAAAACATATCTTAGGTCCAAATAAGCTGTTTGGGATCCAGTCTAATACTTAGACTGATTTATGCTAAACTCTGTATTAAAACAAGTATTATGTGTTCTTGTGTTAACACAAAACCTAGTTGAACTTAAATATGCCTGTCTAGGATCTATGTTCAATTTTGTGCTCAGCATAGAACCTGTTTCAGACTCAACATGTACCTAATATATTCCTTAGACAAAAACATGACCCAAAAATATGACACACTATAATAGGACATGACACAATGTGTCATCATGTCGTGCATGACACGATATAACTGAACCCGACATGTTTTGAAAAATCAGATTCACCAACAAACTGAACAACATTGTTGTCATTTCCCAGTATCTGTAATGACCGACAATAGTTCCCCACCATCCACCCGGTTTTCCTCTTCTTGGTAGGCATAATATCGGCCACTTGTGGCTGCGTTCTTGCCAAAAAGCCAAAAGAAGACAATCAATTTTGACTTAACAAAAAAATCCCATGAATCTAAAACAATTTTCAACTGATTTCAATGACATTAGAATATGTTTTCAAGTGTTGAGGATGCATCGAACAAAAGCCCCTTGATCTGATTAAAATCCAACGCCAGACAATAACGATCTTGCTTGAAAAATGTAACAAATCCATTTTTGGTTCCTTGAAGACTCTGACATTCATAGTCATTTTTTAGCCAAATGGAGGCTAATGACCCACAATTTCACACTACAATCCCCAAATAAGTGGACGATGATGACCATTTTTTTGGGAAAAGAGAAGCACAACAAAGAATGAAAAAACATAAAAATACCTTCTTCCTAGCATGTTTCTCCTGCATTGTTGCTCGAAGCCATAGAACCTCGTAGCCTCTTTGTTGGGTCTCATCACTAGCAAGTCGGCCATAAAATATCCTAGAAGATGGTGTTCACTAATTTCGCCACCCACCATGGTTTTCGTTAATGCCCACTATCGGGTGTTAGTATGGAATATGTTCGTTGATTGGTCTAGGTCCAGTCCCGGTTCTAGATCCTATTACAACCAAAAGTATCATAAAGAAACAGCCCACTCAACCCATTAGTTTATTCCTCCAAAGCTAGACATAGATTGCGAGGATGCATTGACTGAGCTGTACCCACTCATGCAGGTGCTTGGGTATGCACACAATGATGTTACCTAGAGCTAGGCATCAAAGATCATCCCTTCTAGACTTGGATTGGATAGGAGAACTTAGACAGGTTGAGTCAAAACAAACTCATAGAACTTGATAACCCTCCTTCATCCATCCATCCACTCATAATAGATGAACCTAGTGATGATCCTCCTTCCTTAGTCAGTAATTAGGTAGACACAATTCCATTTGCTTATCTATGGGTCACTGCGTGATATTTTCCATTATTCTAAAAATGAGGTTTCAATGGCTGAAATTAATAGTCTTTTTACTTGATTAGTACTTTGAGAAAGAGGATATGAGTGAAAATACTTTATTCACCTACATTTTATTTGACAAGAGTCAATAATATGAAAAGATCGATTTTCAAAGTATCTTTTATGATCTTCTCAAACAATCTTGTGAATCATGTTCTCCTCCAAAGAAAGGATTTGCATGTTGTCATGGTCTAGTGCTTAGACGTGTCTTATCTTATGCGTATCTCTCATCATTATGTTTTGATAGGTTAGAATAGAGGCACCACCAGTCCCATTCAGCACCTCATATAACTTTCACTCTGCTCATCCTATAGAATGCTTGCCTTCATCATCCTAGTAATACCTATGACTCCCACCGAGGACTTCTACACTTATCACATATTCCACATAGTGCTCCATCTTATCCACTTTGTACTTGGGTTGCACCTTTGCTTTCTAGGGTCATTGGTTGTTTGTCTTGTCCATGACGTCTGATTTTCCACTTAAACACCTTTTATTCCATCAGCCTTTGGTTGATTATTACCCCACTGGTATTGGGATCACTCACCTCTCATACTGTTGTATTTGTTTCCCAAGCATTTTTATGTCATTTTTTCCATAAAGGTCCCATAATGTGTATGTAATTAACCATGCCATCACATGGGAAATTTTCATGATGTAGATACATTTGCTTACAAGCAGGGGACATCTTCTTACATTTCTTTTCTTTGTTCTAGAGTTATCTTAGGAGTCGAGTTAGAATTCCTTTTGTTATAGAATCCTCCTCTTCTTATTGTGCTAGAGGTGCTTTGTCTCGATGCCCTCTTTCCAACTTCCGAGTCAAGGAGGTTTTTTTGAGTCTACCAAGGATTCTTCTCATCTTGGGCACATCTTCCTTATACCTTCCATTCACATTTTCACCTTTCATTTTTATACTTCAAATTGCCACTTCACCTTATTCCATCCTTCACTACATTCTCCATGTATTTATATAACAACAACAACAACAACTAAGCCTTTTTCCATACTAGACGGGTCAGCTACATGGATTCTTTGTTTCCACATAGCCCTATCATGTGCCATGTTAGTAGTTAACTTACAATAAGCTAGATCATTCTTTATTATTTCTTTCCAACACTTTTGTAGATTCTTTGTTTCCACATAGCCCTATCATGTGCCATGTTAGTAGTTAACTTACAATAAGCTAGATCATTCTTTATTATTTCTTTCCAACACTTTTGTAGTTGTCCTGTAGCTCTTTTAATACTTTTCAAATTTAGTTTTTCATGCCTTCTTACAAGTTCTTCTTTTGATCTTCTTTCTATATGTCGAAACCATCTTAAACGATATTCTCTCATTTTATCCTCTATTGGTGCCACTCTTAATTTGTTTCTAATAACCTCATTATGTATATGGTCTTTTCTTATATAACCACTCATCTATCTCAACATCTTCATTTCTGTCATAGACATCTTTTGTACATGTTGATGATTAACTGCCCAACACTCAGAACCATAAAACATGGCAGGCCTAATTGTTGCTCTATAATATTTGCCTTTTAACTTTAATGGTATCTTCTTATCACAAAGAATACTTGATGCTCCTCTCTATTTTAACCAACCAGCATTAATTCTATACATAACATCTCCGTCAATTCTTTTGTTACTCTAAAAAATTGACCTTAGGTATTTAAAACTTTTCTTTTGAGGGATGCAATGTGTACCAATTTTAATTTCTATATCCTCTGAAGCAACAAAATGATCAAACTTATATTACATATATTTTGTCTTTGTTCTACTAAGTCGAAAGCCATTACTTTCTAATGTTTCTCTTCATAGTTCCAATTTTCTATTAACTTTTTCCTTAGACTCCTCCACTAACATAATGTCATCTGTAAATAACATACACCAAGGTACTTCATCTTGAATATATTTTGTAAACTCATCAATCACCATTATAAATAAGTATAGAATTAAAGTTGATCTCTGATGTAACCCAATATTTAATTCAAAGAAATTTGTCATCCCGTCATGAGTCCTCACACATGTTTTTGCACCATCGTATATGTCTCTTATAAGGTTTATGTATGTCAATGGTGTAGACGTGATTTTATTTCAAATCGTGGGATCTGAAATCAAACCCTCGAACTACGTCAGGTTGCGCGAGTGTGCCAGTTAGTTTATCAAAACTAACAAATTTTGATTTTCTGACTTCTAAGAACGATTGTGGACAAGTGAGATCTTTTCGGCTTAGGCCTTCTTGAACCGGCACTCAAGGGTCAGCCTAGACGCTTGAAATTTGTTTGAATCCGTTAATTCAAGAAAGGAAAAACCAGATTTTTCAATAGTTTCAGATTTGTGTTTAAGTTCTTGATTTCTGAAAATTTTCAGATTCTGAAAGTTGCAGAATCTATTCAGTTCCAAAGACCCGTTCTTCGAATTTTTAAAAATATTTCTGATTCTCCAAAAATTTTACAGAATAGAGACACGTGTGTGTAGAATCAGAATATATTTTTATTTTATAATTTTGTTCTTTATTTTCTGAGAATTAAATACAGAATCAGAAACTGTTATAAAATTCGGAACAACCCTGTTTCTGTGAATCAAAAGCTCAGAAAAACAGCAATATCTAGGCACTCAGTCATCCAATTTCGATAAAATTTATTGTGTGAGAAAGATACGGATGTTAAGCTTCCGAAGAATCAAATTTCATCCAATTTCATTCAGTGGTTGAAGAGATATGGGCAAAAGAACAGAGGTCTGTTACTGAACGTTCTGTTTCTGTAAAACGCAATCTGGATTTTGTATAAACTTCACGGATCTAATTGGCTAGGAAACAGTTCATAAAAATTCCTCAAAATTTTATCTAAGAACGTCTGATATGTCTAGATTATTCATGCAAAATTTCGAAGCAATTGGATTATCCGTTTGTCTATAAAAATTCCGTGATCAGACGCATGTGCACGGACAGTTTCAGAAACCAAGTTTGCAGAAAATTTCAGAAAGTTCCTAACGTGATTCTAAAACGAAATTCAACCTGTATCAGTCCTAATGATGCATGGAAATCATCTAAACATGGATTTTAATTCCGTTCATGAAGGAATCATGCATGTTTGTATCGATATAAATGAAGAACATGGGCTCAAGGCCTTGATTCACGTACAAATTTCCAGAATCTGTGCTTTTTCAGATTCTCATGAATTAAAACCAATTTGTGCGAGAATTCCAACCTGTGTGAGTGAGAGGGGACGTAGGAGAACTTCGTCGGATGATCGTCGGACGTCGGAACCAGGCCGGACTTCCTTCTTCTCCTTCTTCTCTTCCTTTCTCTCTCTCTCTCTCTCTATTTCTCTGAATTTTCGGACTGAACCTCTTGATGCTCGTTGGTTGGACGTCGCTGGTTGATGATCGCTGATTGATCGTCGCTGGTTGATGATCGCTGATTGATGATCTCTGCAGCACCTGGGGAAGCCTTTTTATAGGCTCTGGCTGTGATTTGGATAAGCCAGATGGTTGGGATTTGGATGAGTTTGGTTTTGATTGTGCTGATAAAATCTTATCTGAATTGGTTTCATCTTATCTGGAATGTGATCTCCACAGGATCTGTATTGCTGAACTTTATCTTGAACGCTACTTTGTAATTTGAATATCATATGCATCTGATCTCTTATGAATTGGTTGGGACGTTATCTATAGTTGATAACGTTATCTGCATTTGATGATTCCTTTATTTGGTAAGCTTTGAATCGTTATCTGATTAGGCTTTGATTTCATCTGAGTTAGGTAAGCCTTGAACGTGATCTCTGTTGCAGATATGGCTGAATCGTTGTGGCTAGAAGTTGTTGACAACATTCAGTTGGAGATCATTGAAGGCTGTTGAGGGCTGATCTGCTGCTGAGCCTGAGGCTGTAGTTGTGGCTGTGTCTGGAGCTGCGCTTGTTGGTTCACTTGCTGCGTTACGGTAAGACCTGATGGAGAGCCGACCTGCTGCTGGACTGCACCCACTAGTGGTTGACGGCAATGCAGTGATGGCAGTCTTGTTGAGTGTTTGCCCAAACATCGACATTGGTTCGGTGACGGGTATTCCACCCAGATTGTCAATGGGTCTCCTCATCATTGTCGGGCCCAACATCCCCTGCCCTCTGTTCTGCTGCATCATCCTCAATTTTGCAGCCACAGCCGGATTCATGCACAGGACGCTGCTGACATTGGAAGCAGGATTGAGACCCATCTGACCCATATTGCCCAAGCTAGTAAGTGCACCCATCACCTTTCGCATCTGTGGCTGTTGTTGCTGTTGCTGAAGTATCTGCAGTTGTAGGTTGCTGGAATTGTTGACAATCTGATTAGCAACGTGCGCACCCACTGGATTTAGTTGTGCAAGCGAGTTGTTTGAGCCAAGAGTGGATGATCTTTGTAACTGCGAATACTGCTTTCATCTCGGCCAAATGCGTTTGGTACTGTGCTTCTCTTTGTCGTTGTCACAGCCACTGCACGTACCAAGGTGGAGCCGCGGCATATCCCTACGGCTTATCCCCAAGGAAAAAGATTCAAATTTGCGAAAATCCTAAAGTACGAATAAAATCGGCTTATTTGGATTTCATTTTGTTTGAGAACTCGACTCTGTTTTGTAGGAAATGGAACTTTGAAATGTTAGTTTTCCTACCCAAAAACCTCTACTGAAAAACCCGAATGAAGGGAAGTATGAAAAATGGAAGTCCTTTTCGAAAGAAGTTAAAAGGAGTTCCTTTTCAAAAAGGAATTTTCGAAAAACCCACGAATGTCAAAAAGACAAGGGTACAACCTGCTTAGAGCAGATAGCCTCAAAAGGCTCTCTGTAAAGCTCAAAAACCCAAAAAATGTCAAGAAGACATGGGTAAAACCCTGCTTGGAGCAGCCAGCCTCAAAAGGCTTTCTTCGGGCTCAAAAGCCCAAAAATAAAATTTTTCTCATGCATGCATCCAAAGAGTTGTTCGTGCATGATCATACGTATAGGGAAATAGCTAGGAAAAGCCCCCT
The DNA here is from genome assembly GCA_036023115.1 of Brasenia schreberi. NCBI lineage: Eukaryota > Viridiplantae > Streptophyta > Magnoliopsida > Nymphaeales > Cabombaceae > Brasenia > Brasenia schreberi. The sequence goes on along the minus strand of JAYKKT010000076.1, from coordinate 6,442,764 downwards.
TTGCTAAAAATCCCCACTATGGTAAAGGAAAATAGGGTTTTGCGAAATAAAATGGTATTCTCAGGAAAATTTAAGAGAAAAACCAATATGGGGTGTTTCTTCTTTGCCATTATCCAAATACCATTTGGATAATGCCAAAGAGGGGCATCTGTAAACACCCCAAATTTCCATAATCTTTGAAAATAAACCTGGTTTTGAAATCCCCTTTTCAAGACCAGATTTTGAGTTTTTAAAAGCACAGGAGTTGTAAAAGCTCCAGATTTTGTATAAAACCCCATTTTGATATAAAATATATTATATTTGGGCCAAGTCCCAATTTTGTAAAGAGTTGAGTTCAACAGGTACAACCTGATCAAAAGCAGCCATAGAAAGGAGTGAAAAAGCCCAAAAAGCCTACTGGCCTGATAAAAGTGAATCAAAAAGGCAAAGGAGAGCCCGGACCCGAAGCATACTTCAAGCCCGGCATATCAACTCTCATCTCTAAAGCATCCCCAGATTCTCGGACATCCAAGCCCCTGATATCAAAAATTCATTCAAAATGATCTCCGGAAGGTGAGAAAAAGAGCGGACGACAATGTTGGCGAAGACCCAACGCAAGACGGAGTACTGATGCAGTCAGGCCCCGCACAAACCGTCCGTTTCGAAACGCCATGATGGAATCAGAAAATCATATTTGGGTCGGATCTGGACCATATATATCCAGATCCAAACCCCAACATGCATTTGGATTTGGATTTGGATTTGGATCTTTGGATCCAAATCCAATATCCACATCCAGGGCCCACATCACCTTCTCATAAATGGAGGTGGGTCCCACCGATATTTCACGTGAAAAGCTTGGGTAGAGAGAGAAAATGGGTGATAAAGTATGAGTGAGAAAGTTGGTAGGCTTGACTTTTGGTTAAGGGTGGGTTAACCTTGTGGGTTTAGCCTAGAGTGTGGGTTTGAGCTTGTATGCACCTACACCTAACCTGGGGCTGCACCAACTTGGATATGGCTGCAACTGGGTCCATGGACCGGCACCAAGGGGAGGTTCCTAAAACCTAACCCTGAGCTAGCCCACCTCACCTAGCCACTCCCCCCTAAACCTGACCCAATCCTAGCCGTCCCCACCCAAAACTGCCCCAACCTCACCTAGCTAGACCAACTAGACCCTAACCAATTAAATCCTAACAAACTAGACCCTAACCAATTAAATCCTAACCAACTAGACCCTAAACCAACCATAATTGACCTAACTAAGTCCCTAACCAAACCAAACCCAACCCACCTAAACCAACTACCCCAAAACCACTAACCTAGCCCACAACATTCCCTAAAACCTAAACTAGTTGCAGCCCACCTTAAATCCCAACCCACCTAAAATATCTAACCTACTTTCACTCCCAGCCACTCATCCCCTCAACCGACCTACCATCTCACCCATTGGGCCAGCCACTCACATGCGGCCCCCACCTAAAAATCCCAGCACCCATATACCCCAAGCCGACCTATCAAGATCTCTCTCTCATCCATTCCACCTTGGCCAGCCCCTTGAGAAGAGATTCGGCTAGCACTCCAGCCAGCCTCTTCCATTGGCGCCTCCGGCCAGCTCCCCTCCATGGCTTCCCTTAGGTAAGTCCCACCTCTCACTCTCCCCTCCTTCTCCTCCATCTCATCCCCTAGGCCAACTCCACCAGCACCTCCACCGTCTCTCGCCACCCCACAGCACCTGCCCTTCCATCACCCGGCTGCACCACCACCATCATCCATCTCCCATCTCCCACAGTCGAACATAACCTGCCACCACCTGCCGCCTCTTCCTCACCCATTCGGCCAAATCCCAGCACCTAACCTACCTTCCCTTAGCTCCTACTTCCCAGCCCAGCCAACACCCCTAACCTACCGCACCTAGTCATTCCATCACTCGTCCAGCATCAACATCCCACACGACTAGCACCCCTACTTGCCGCCAACATACTACCTAAGGAGCTCCTCGCTGCCCAAGGCGACCCACGAGGCCAAATTCCAGCAAGTTAAAGATGGACCGGTTACATGTAAGTGCCTTAACTTGGTCTATTATATGAACTTGCTTATGTTTAATTGAATTTGATATGGGGTTGTAATAATGGAGCATTGTCTCCCTCCGGTTGTAATAATGTGGTTTGACACACCCACACACACGTGCACTTGAGCCTTTCTGCTCTTAGTTGCACACCTTTTGACACACACACGGGCCTAAACAGCCCCTAAGATATAGTGATATATATATATATATATATATATATATATATATATATATATATATATATCTTCAGCTACGTGGGTTTTCATTTAAGTTGTGTGTATTGTCTTTCAATTCTACACTCACACACATTGAGCTTTCGCTCTTATTCCCAAGACCCTAGTAAGGGCCATATTGCAATTTCGTTTTGGGTGTTTAAATTCAAGTTGTGTGCGTAGTATTTCAATTCTATACTCACAAACATTGAGCTTTCGCTCTTACTCCCAAGACCTCAGTCAAGGCCATATTGCAATTATATTTGGGTTTACATTACAAGTCGTGTGAGTTATCTTTGCATATACACACAACACCCACGCACACGTTGGCGACCTTCGGGCCCATATATATTATAAGTATTTCCCTTCGGCTATGTCTTTTAGATTTGGGTTTTAAGGTTCAGCTGTGTGCGTAGTCTTTCCATATATACACGACACACACTTGTACAATTGAGCCTTTCCGCTAGCCATATTTCCCTTTTGCAATTTACATTAAGTCATTTCCCTTAAGCATTGTCTTTCAGTTTCGGGTTTTCCCTTGGAGTTGTGTGAGTTGCATTGCATACTCGCCATACTCGAGCTAGAGTGCATACCTGCATCAAAGCAAATCCCGAATCAATCGTGCAAACACGCCAAGACTTAGGCTATTTCGATGCGCGCACATCGTGCCTAAGTAGATTAAAATTGAAAGACTTAGGGTCGTCCAAACCTTGTAAAATCAAAATCGCCCAAGTGCATGGTTTTCAAAAGGTTTTAAAACACTTCTTCATTCAAAATATATTTTAAGTTAAACTTGTTTCAAAACGAAGTCTCTAAGCATACAGACTGACCCTTGCACATCGGTGCAAGAAGGTCTGCGACGTAAAGATCTCGCTTGCCTACAATCGCCTTCAAAAAGTCAGATTATTTCAAAACATACTTTGCTAGTTAAAGTAAACTAGCTGGCACGCCCATAAAGCGAAGTAGATTGCGAAAAGGTTCACTTCAGGCCTAAGAACCCGTAAGTGAAAATTTTCGGTGTCTACAAGACGACAACAAGTTCTAGGACCACGATTTATATCAAACATTCTCTAAAAACAAAAAATCATGGAACATGATGTTAAACATGGGCTATTTGCCTTATAAAAGTCTGGGGGCACAAAATCAGGGTCTCCTAGAACCCATACTGCCTAGGGCCAATTCAAGCCGATATGGGATCGGCTATACTCCCAGAATACCACCAGAATCGCCCCTGTGACCACCTGGGTCAAGGGTGCCCTGGAGTCTATCTTAGAAGAGACCTACGATTTAGACCTCTTATTCAGAGTCTAACCTGTAGCATTTTCCCTTTGTAGATATGATGGAAGATCCCTTTATCAAAAATACAAAAACATTTGAAAAACTCAAAAGCCAAAAAATGGAAAAATTACAAAAGCCAAAAACATTAGAAAATGAAAAACTCAAAAAAAGAGTAGTTTGTATAGTTCCCAAAGTACACGTTTTGTACATAGCTGCTCCTGGTAAGGATGTGGAAAAAGAAAAAGATTTCGAAAGAAACGTTGTCTGTATAACCAAACCAAAAAATTCGAAATCAATAGAAATTTCGAGTGTCAAACCAGGTCTTTTGAAAATCCATGCATCAAATTCCCTAGGATCTATAAGCCACGAGAATGATCGAAGCCCAGAAGTGGATCCCCTTGAGGAAGATCCTGTAGACTCTGAAAATCCTCACCTCTGGTTCTTAGGCCTAAAGCGAATCTTTTCGTGCATCTAAGTTGTATTTTAGCAAAAGGGTGTGCTAAGCTAGCGAAGAAACGTTTTGAAATCTGACTTCTATCGGGGTGACTGTGAGCAAGTGAGCTCTTTTCGTCGCAGACCTTCTTGCACCGATGCGCAAGGGTCAGTCTGTACGCATGGCAAAGTTTTTTAAAATGTAAACCTCTTTGAAAATAGCCTAAGTGTTTGGGCTTTGGATGTGCGATTTCAGATTTTATTACACGTGGGATTTGCACGTGCCTATGTCTTTCTTTTTATCTTTTCGGGCCAACTAGGTGTGTGTGTACACAAGTGACCTAAGTTGGGCGATTTTGAGCGGGAGTGTGGGGTTTTCTTTGATGCAATATGCGTCCTAACTCGTGGTATGGCGTATATGCAATGCAAACTCACGCAACTCCAAAGGGAAAACCCGAATTGAAAGACAATGCGGAAGGGAAATGACTTAATGTAAATTTGCAAAAGGGAAATTGCAAAAGGGAAATATGGCTATATCTGAAGAGCGGAAAGGCTCAATTGTGCAAGTGTGTGTCGTGTATATATGTAAAGACTACGCACACTGCTGAACCTTAAAACCCAAATCTTAAAGACATAGCCGAAGGGAAATATTTATAATATATATGGGCCTGAAGGTCGCCAACGTGTACGTGGGTGTTGTGTGTATATTGAAAGACAACTCACATGACTTGTAAATGAAACCCAAATATAATTGCAATAGGCCTTGACTAAGGTCTTGGGAGTAAGAGCGAAAGCTCAATGTGTGTGAGTGTAGAATTGAAATACTACGCACACGAAATGTAATGAAACCCAAATATAATTGCAATAGGCCTTGACTAAGGTCTTGGGAGTAAGAGCGAAAGCTCAATGTGTGTGAGTGTAAAATTGAAATACTACGCACACGACATGTAATGAAACCCAAATATAATTGCAATAGGCCTTGACTAAGTTCTTGGGAGTAAGAGCGAAAGCTCAATGTGTGTGAGTGTAGAATTGAAATACTACGCACACAACTTGAAGTAAAACACCCAAAACGAAATTGTAATACGGCCCTTACTAGGGTCTAGGGAATAAGAGCGAAAGCTCAATGTGTGTGAGGGTGAAAATTGAAAGACAATACACACAACTTGATAAAACCCACGCAACTTAAATCATATAGGTATAACTATATCTTAAGGGCTGATTAGGCCCATGTGTGTGTAAAAATCGTGTGCAGCTAAGAGCGGAATAGGCTCAAGTGCACGTGTGTGTGGGTGTGCCAAACCACATTATTACAAGCGGGGGGAGACAACGCTCTATTATTACAACCCCGTATCAAATTTAATTAAGCATAAGCAAGTCTATAACAAGGACCGAGTCAGGCACTTATGTATAGCTGGTCCGGGTGTGACTTGCTTGCACTTGGGCCTAGTGAGTCGCCTTGGGCTGCAAGAGGGAGCTCCTTGGATGGGCGTGAAAAATGGGTGTGCTGGCCGAATGGAAGCAGTCTTGTGCTGGCCGAAGGATGAAGGTGGAGGTCTTGGCCAAGTGGAATGGAGTGCTGTCTTGGCTGGGTTTGAAGTTCTTAGGGGAGGTATGTTGAACTAGGGTATGTAACTAAGGCATGGGGTAGGTCTTAGGGAGAGGTAAGGTGGGTGTAAGGCACGGCCGACTGAGAGAGGAGGGGGCAGGTGGTGCGAGTGTTGGTTGGTGTTGGCTGAATGGGAGAAGGTGGTAGGTGCTGGCCGAATAGATGGGATATTAGCTAGGCTAAGTGAAAGTGGCGGGTGTGTGGCTAGGAATGGAGGGGAGTGGAGAAGAGATGATGTTGAGATGGGGTACTAACCGGGATGGAAGGGCTGGCCAGATGGTGGAGGTGGCGGGTGGCAGCTGGAAGGTGATGGCAGGCGGGTGTAAAGGTGCAGCCGAGTGGAAGTGGAGGTTGCAATTGAGTGGAGGTGGAGCCGGGTAGGGGCGACGGTGGACGGTGGTGCTGTTGGAGGTTAATGGGAGTGAAGTGGATGAGAGAGAGAGGGTAGGTGAGAAGGAGAGAAAGGGCTGAGCTGCCCAAAATTCCATGCAAAACCCGCCCCAAAAGGGGGGTTTTATAGGCTTAGTGGGTCGGTTGGGCTGGTTTGGTGGTGGTGGTTTGGGGGGGGTATGGTGTGCTAGATATTTAGGTGGGCCAGATATTTGTTTTGGGTGGTTTGGGGATATGGTGTGCTAGGTGTTTAGGTGGGCTGGTTTAGTGGTTTAGGGCTTAGTTAGGTTGGTTGGGCTTAGGGTGAGGTTTAGTAAAGTGGGTTAGGTGTTTAGGCTAGGATTAGGGTGAGGTTAGGGGGATTAGGTTAGGTTTAGGGAAGGATTAAGGAAGTGGGTTAGGTGATTAGGCTAGGATTAGGGAATGATTTAAGGAAGTGGGTTAGGTGATTAGGCTAGGATTAGGTCGGGTTTAGGCGAAAATGGCTAGGTAAGGTGGGTTAGGTTTAGAAGCATCCCTTTGCCTTCGACCCATGGACCTAGTTGCAGCAAGTTGGTGTAGCCCTAGGTTAGGTGTAGGTGCATACAAGCTTAAACCCACACTTATTAGGCTAACCCACATGATTAACCCAAAACTTGACACAAAAGTCAAGCCTACCACATTTTCACTCATATTTTATCCCCCCATTCTCTCTCATGCCCAAGCTTTTCACGTGAATTTCTTGTGGGCCCCACTTCCATTTATGAGAAGGTGATATGGGCCATGGATGTGGATGTTGGATTGGATCTTTGGATCCAAATCCGTATGCATGTTTGGATTTGAATATGGATATATGTGGTCCAGATCCGATCCAAATATGAATTTCTGACTCCTTCATGGTATGTTCGAAAAGGACAGTTTGTGTAGGGCCTGACAGCATCAGTACTCCGTCTTGCATTGGGTCTTTGCCAACATTGTCGTCCACTCCTCTTTTCACCTTTCGGAGATCATTTCGAACAGTTTGTTGATAACAGGGGCTTGGATGTCCGAGATTCTAGGGATGAATCTGATACGAGAGTTGATGTGCCGGGCTCGACATATGCTCCGGTTCCGGGCTCTCTTTTGCTTCACTGGTCCTACTTTCATCAGGCCAAGTTGCTTTCTGGGGTTTCAAAATTCCTTTTTAAAGGTTTTAAAACTATATGATACATATTTTAAAACATATATAGTTTAAACATATGTACAGGGTTGCCTAGAAGGCTCCTAGGTTTCCAGACTCAAAATAGCCCTTTGGGGCAGCTTTTGCAAAACCAGGTGTTTTGGGAGAATCGTGGGATTTTGGGGTGTTTACAGATCCCACTTCTAAGCTCCCAGAATTTCATAAAATTCTCGATTTTGAAAAGCCTTCAAATTCAGTAGGAGGAGATTTCATAGAGGTAAACCTAGGGAGTGATTCAAAGCCCAAACTCATTAAGGTAGGCACATGTTTGCATGAGCATGAAAGATCAACATTCATTGCGTTTCTACAAACCTACTTAGATGTGTTTGCATGGACGTATGAAGACATGCCGGGCATAGACCCTAGTATTATCGAACATCATCTTCCCTTAGATGAGGATCTGAAACCCATAAAGCAAAAGCTTAGGAAAATACATCCGAATGTACACGCACAAGTCAAAGAGGGTTTAGAAGATCTGTTAAAAGCCGGATTTATAAAACCCATTGTGTATTCTGATTGGTTATCCAATATCGTTGTTGTTCGAAAAACCAATGGGAAGATTCGAATATGCATCGATTTTAGACACCTGAATAAGGCCACTCCAAAGGATAATTATCCTTTACTAAACATAGATTTGATAGTCAATAGTACTGCAAATCACGAAATGTTTTCGTTTATGGATGGCTATTCAGGGTATAATCAAATCACATTAAACCCACGAGATCAGGGTAAGACCGCTTTCACAACTCAATAGGGCACGTACTGCTATACAGTCATGCCCTTTGGTTTGAAAAATATCGGCGCCACATAACAGAGAGCCATGACCACGATCTTCCATGATCAGATTCATGAGCTCGTAGAGGTATATGTGCATGATCTCTTGGCAAAATCCAAAACTCGATGCACTCATATCGAATGCTTGCAAAAGATTTTCGAAAGGCTTAGACTTTACAAAGTAAAGCTAAACCCTCGGAAGTGTGTGTTTGGAGTAGAGTCCAGAAAGCTCTTAGGCTTTATGGTGAGCCAAAGGGGCATAGAAGTCGACCCATCTAAGTGTTGAGCCATCATAGACATGGCTCCACCCTCCAATCTCACACAGATTCGAAGCCTCCAAGGTTGATTGCAATCCATTCGCAGGTTTATCTCAAACCTGGCGACTAGATGCGAACCCTTCAACAAGTTGTTGAGAAAGGGTACAAAATTTTTATGGGATGACGACTGCCAAAAGTCATTTGAAAGACTAAAGGCATACTTAGTTAATCCCCCTATTTTAAATCCTCCAAAGCAAGGAAAGCCTCTTCTGCTTTACATTTCCGTGCATGCGAATGCCTTGGGAGCTTTGTTAGCTCAATACGAGGATGATACCCACAAGGAGTATGCCATCTATTATATTTCGAAAACTCTCTTGGCTTATGAAAGGAATTATCAAGCCATGGAGAAGACATGCTTGGCCCTAGTTTGGGCCTGTTAGAAATTTCAACATTATTTCCTAGATCATGAGATCTGGATAGTGTCCAAGCTTGATCCAATCAAGTATTTGTTCGAAAAACCCATTCTCACTAGTAGATTGGGCAAATGGCAACTCCTTCTAATGGAGTATGACTTGAAATACCATCATCAGATCTCCATTATGGGGCAAGCCCTAACTGACTACGTGGCTGAGTTCCCCCTAGAGGACGCATATCCCACACTTAGTGAAATGCCTGATGAAGGCATATTGCAAAACCAATTTCAAAACCACATTTTGGCAAACTCTTTCAAAAACCAAGTGTGGAAGATGCACTTCGATGGGGCACGAAACCAATGAGGTGCTGGTGCCGGGGTTATCCTCATATCCCCTGAAAAGGGCGAGATACCCATAGCAATTCGCCTAGGTTTCGAATGTTCCAACAACATAAGTGAGTATGAAGCACTCATACAAGGCTTAAGGATTTCGAAAACTCTAGGGGCCTCATGCATCAAGGTCTTTGGAGATTCACTCCTTGTTATAAACCAAGTTTTGAAAATTTGGCAAGTGCGAAATGAAAAACTTCTTCCATATCACGAGTTGGCCACTCAATTGGTTGAGTCATTCCAATCGTGTAGACTCACACACGTAGGAAGAGAGGATAATGGCATTGCCGACGCCCTCTACTCCTTGGGTTTAGTCCTAAAGGTCGATACCACTTTGGGAACCCGATCCTTAGAGATATGGCACGCACCCACTCCATCTACACACGATTTGAATATTTGCCAAAACAATCTAGATACTGTTGAAAAACCTTGGTTTTATAACATCAAATGTTTTTTAGAAAATGGGGGATTCGCTGAGGATGCCACATCCAAAGATAAGGCATTCATCCAGAAAATTTCTACCCGATACACAATTTTGGATGGGGTTTTGTATAAAAAAAGTTTTTCTGGCATCTTACTAAGATGTGTCGATCTAGAGGAGGCTAGGACTGTTATGCATGAATTCCACGATGGAGAATGTGGAGGTCATGTTAATGTCAATATGATGGCAATGAAAATACTTAGAGCGGGCTATTTTTGGTCCACCCTGAGAAAAGATTGCCACGATCATGTTAGGAAATGTCATCCATGTCAATTGCATGGACACGCCATTCATATCCCATCATCTTCATTGCATTCCGTGGTCAACACCTGGCTATTTACCATGTGGGCGTTTGATATTGTAGGCCCAATATTTCCAAAGGCATCGAATAGGCATAGGTTCATTTTAGCAGCCACTGAGTACTTCTCAAAGTGGGTCGAAGCCTCTCCCTGACCAATGTATAGGGGCAACATGTGGTGGCTTTCATTAGGAGGAATATCTTGGCTCGATTTGGAGTCCCAAGAGACCTTGTGTTCGATAATGGCACCCCATTCAAAAACGAGCGGATGGTCAAGTTGTGCAACACATATGGCATAACTCACGACTTCTCCTCGCCCTACTACCCTCAAGGAAACGGCCAAGCCGAAGCCACGAATAAGACTCTCATTAGCATAATTGAGAAAACTTTAGAGAAGGGTAGGATGTGGCATGAGAAGTTGGATGAAGCCTTATGGGCTTATAGGACTTCCATCCGGACTCCCACGAATGCCACGCCATTTGAGTTGGTCTATGGCACAAACATCATTCTTCCCATTCATACACAATTGCATTCATTCCATACATCCATTGCACTCGACCTCCCCCTAGAGACGCTTTAGCATGCTAGGATGGCCGAACTAGATTTGTTAGATGAAAGATGACTCCTTGTTATGGATCATGCTCATGCATACCGGCAAAGGATAGCCCAACACTATGACAAGCATATGAGACCTCGCCACTTTGAAGTAGGAGATCTGGTTTTGAAAATCATCCACTATCGTGGCCCACATCCACTTGGAAAGTGGCGTCCCAAGTGGGATGCACCCTATGTTGTGCGTGCAACCACCACGAACAACTCATATTGGTTGATCGATGTAGAAGGTAGGAATTTAGCAGATCCTATCAATATTCAATACTTAAAGAAATATTATGTGTAGGGTTTGGGTTAAATTCCTGTTTTCGAAAATTCTTAGGGATAGCTGCTTTGAAACCTCGAAAGTAAGGTTCAAAGGCAAATTGTGTGACCCTGAGCGAGAGAATTCGCACTTGTGAAAGAGTGGAGTTTTCCAAATACGTGGTTACATGTCAAAATCCTTCTTCTTACAAAGAAATGCCTAGTTCAATATAGCAAGATACTTGCAAGTAGTACGTGCTATTTCTAAATAGGCTGATCTGGAATGGATCGAGTGTGACCTTGGGATAAGTCCTCCCCTCTTCTCTTCTCCTTCCAAAAGGAAAATATGGCCAAAAACAAAGGGAAATCCTTGCCAAAATCTCTTTCCCAAAGAAAGAAAGAAACATGAATCAAAAAGAAATGATTCTCTTATGAAAAAGAGGGATTAAAGAAAAAATACTCCCAAAGGGAGACCCTCTATGAAAAAAAGAAGAAAAAAAGAAGAAAAGGCCAAAAAGCTAAAAAAGGAGCAGTTTTCCGCCTTCTATGCATCAAACCACGGGACACTTCAGAAGGGACCGTGGTATCTCTATCCCATCCCTTCGACTTATCCCAAGTAAAATATGGTTCATTTCGAGGAATCCTAAAGTAAAAATAGGATTTACTTACTTGAATTTCATTTTGTTTGAGAATTTGATGTTTCGAGTAAGGCGTAGGAATTTTGAAATATAGCTTGTTTTCTTATAAAACCTCCGCTAGATTAGCGAGTGTCAAGACTCAAGAAAAGGAAACGTGAAGAGTTCGAGATCCTTAGGATTGAGGCTAAAAGCGGTTTTCCCTTTTGTAAATAGATTTTGAAAAATCGAACATCGAGCAACATAGGGCCCGCTCACTTGGAGCAGCAGGTCTTCGTAAGTCTCAAGAGTTCGACCATGCCATTTGGTCTCTGGGAGGTCGCCATTCTTGGCGTCTCATCCATGTCACGCATGTACACATCCACGCATGAACACTTGCATAACATGATCTCGTTTAGGACCAAAAACCATAAAAAGATCCCCTTTGGCGTGATATCTCCTCCTACCAGGTTTAAAAGAGAGATTTTGCTAAAAAATTGGGATGATCCCATATTTTCGTGGATAGATCTAGGGAAACATTGAAAGGGGTATTGTCTTCTTTGCCAAAGAGGGGCATCTATAACACCCCAAAATCCCACGATTTTCTGAAATATGCCTGGTTTCACAAAAGCAGCCCCAAAGGGCTATTTTGAGTATGAAAATGCAGGAGCCTTCTAGACATCCCTGTACATACTTCAAGCCCGACACATCAACTCTAATATCAAAATCATCCCCAGATTCTCAGACATCCAAGCCCCAGATATCAGAAGTTTGTTCAAAATGAACTCCGGAAGGTGAGAAGAAGAGCGGACGACAATGTTGGCGAAGACCTAACGCAAGACAGAGTATTGATGCAGTGAGGCCCTGCACAAACTGTCCATTTCAAAACGCCATGAAGGAATAAAAAAAATCAGATTTGGGCCGGATCTGAACCATATATATCCAGATCCAAACCCAACATGGATTTGGATTTGGATCTTTGATCCAAATCCAATATCTACATTCATGGACCACATCACCTTCTCATAAATGGAGGTGAGGTCCCCACAACAATTCACGCGAAAAGCTTGGGTAGAGAGAGAAAAAGGGGGGTGATAAAGTATGAGTGAGAAAGTTGGTAGGCTTGACTTTTGGTCAAGGGTGGGTTAATCTTGTGGGTTTAGCCTAGAGTGTGGGTTTAAGCTTGTATGCACCTACACCTAACCTGGGGCTGCACCAACTTGGACGTGGCTACAACTGGATCAATGGACTGGCGCCAAGGGGAGGTTCCTAAACCTAGCCCTAAGCTAGCCCACCTCACCTAGCCATCTCCCCTAAAACCTAACCCAAACATAGCCATTCTCACCCAAAACCGCCCCAACCTCACCTAGCCAACCTCACCTAGCCGACCTCACCTAGCTAGACCACCTAGACCCTAACCAACTAAGCCTAAACCCACCTTAGTGCACCTAATTAAACCCCTAACCACTAAGTCCCAACCCACCTAACCGACCTACCCTAAACCACTAACTAGCCCCCCCCAACCGACCTACCCCAAACCATGTCCCATTCCCACCTTATTACAAATATCTAGCCCATACCCCCCCAACTGACCCAGCCCATTCCTAGCCTAGGGTTCCACTCTCTCTCTAACACTCTCATCCCCCCCACTCCCTCCAAGCTCCACCATCTTCCATCCACCTGCCATTCCACCGCCACTCCATCACCCGGCTACCACCTCTCCACTTCAACCGAATCCACCATCTTCCATCTTCGGCGAGGAGCTCCACCCTTCGGCTGCCACCCTTCTTCCACCACCATTCGGCCACCACACTCCACCACCACCACCACCGCCTCCTTCACTGTTAGTACAGCACCTCAACCCCATCTAACCCTTCACCTCCTTCTTTCCCAGCCACACACTCCCATCCATCCGCCACTCAACCCATCCATCCCCTCTTCCTTACACCCGGCCGACCTGCACCTTACCCCACTACCTTCCCTCAACACCATCCACCCTAGCTCCTAGTTGAACCTCCTCCCTTAATCCCCCTTCTTCCCAGCCAAACACCACACCAACCTAGCCCATCCACCTGCCACTTCACCCTCCGGCCAGCTACTTGCTGCGCCTTCCACTCGGCCAGCATCAAGATGCCACTCGGCCCGCACCCCTACATGTCACCCACATCCACCTAAGGAGCTACCCTTCGGCTGCCCAAGGCGACTCACGAGGCCATAGCCAACCAAGTTGAACACGGACCAGCTACACATATGTGCCTAACTCGGTCCATTATATGAACTTGCTTACATTTAATTGAATTTGATACGGGGTTGTAATAATAGAGCGTTGTCTCCCCTCAATTGTAATAATGTGGTTTGGTACACCGACACACACGTGCACTTGAGCCTTTCCGCTCTTAGCTGCACACCATTTTGGCACACACACACGGGCCTTAACAGCCCCTAAGATATAGTTATACTTGTATATATTCGGTTGCGTGGGTGTTGTCTTTCAATTCCACACTCACACACATTGAGCTTTCGCTCTTATTCCCAAGACCCTAGTAAGGGCCATATTGCAATTTTATTTGGGGGTGTTTCATTTAAGTTGTGTACGTGGTCTTTCAATTCCACACTCACACACATTAAGCTTTCGCTCTTATTCCCAAGACCCTAGTAAGGGCCATATTGCAATTATATTTGGGTTTTACATTACAAGTCGTGTGAGTTGTCTTTACATATATACACAACACCCATGCATACGTTGGCGACCTTTGGGCCCATATATATTATAAGTATTTCCCTTCCGCTATGTCTTTAAGATTTGGGTTTTAAGGTTCAGCTGTGTGAGTAGTCTTTCCATATATACACGACACACACTTGCACAATTGAGCATTGTCTTTCAATTCCCTTAAGCATTGTCTTTCAATTCGGGTTTTCCCTTTGGAGTTGTGTGAGTTTGCATTGCATATTCGCCATACCACGAGTTAGGATGCATATTGCATCAAAGCAAAACCCCACACTCCCGTAAAAAAATCGTCCAACTTAGGTCACTTGCGCACACACCTAGTTGGCCCTAAAAAGCATAAAAGAGAAAGACATAGGCATGTGCAAATCCCACGTGAAATAAAACTTGCAATCATGCAAACAAAGCCCAAACACTTTGGGTATTTTCAAAGAGGTTAGTAGATTCAAAACGACTTTGCCAAGCGTACAGACTGACCCTTGCGCATCGGTGCAAAAAAGTCTACAACGAAAAGAGCTCACTTACTCACAATCGTCCTGATAGAGTCAGATTTCAAAACTTACTTCGCTAGCTTGAGTAAGCTAGTTAGCACGCCCTTGTTATAAAAACGACTTAGACACACGAAAAGGTTCACTTCAGGCCTAAGAACCAGAAGTGAGAATTTTCCGTGTCTACAACGATCTACTTTGATCCTCACTCACGAAGTTTCAAAGGAGATCTCCTCAAAATATTTTCGTAATAGGATTTAGCTTGGACCCTACACATGGTATTTTTTCAAATATTGGGCATTCATAGTCTACTAAATTCTTACCCTCAACATCGACTAACCAGTATGCATTGTTTGTGGTGGTTCGACGTACAACATAAGGACCATCCCACTTGGGCCGCCACTTTCCAAGTGGATGTAGGCCACGATGTTGGATGATTTTTAGCACAAGGTCTCCCACTTTGAAGTTGCGAGGTTTCATATGCTTCTCATTATGTCGGGCTATCCTTTGCCGGTATGCATGCGCATGATCCATGTCAAGGAGCCTTCTTTCATCTAATAAATCAAGCTCAGCCATTCTAGCATGTTGAAGCGTCTCTAGGGGAAGGTCGAGTGCAAGTGATGTATGGAATGAATGCAGTTTGGTATGAATGGGGAGAATGGCATTTATGGGAGTTCGAATGGAAGTCCTATAAGCCCATAAGGCTTCATCCAACTTCTCATGCCATGTCCTACCCTTCTCTAAAGTTTTCTCAATAATGCTTATGAGAGTCTTATTGGTGGGTTCGGCTTGGCGGTTGCCTTGAGGGTAGTAGGGCGATGAGAAGTGGTGAGTTATGCCATACGTGTTACATAACTTTACCATCCTCTCATTTTTGAAGGGAGTGCCATTATCAGACACTAGGTCTCTTGGAACTCCAAATCGAGCCAAGATATTTTTTCTAATGAACGCCACTACATGTTGCCCTTGGACATTAGTCAGGGAGGTAGCTTCAACCCATTTGGAAAAATATTCAGTGGCTGCTAGGATAAACCTATGCCCCTTTGATGCATTTGGAAAAATTGGTCCTATGATGTCAAACGCCCACATGGTGAATGGCCATGGGCTGACCATGGAATGCGGGGTGGATGATGGGATATGAATGGCGTGTCCATGCACTTGACATGGGTGACACTTCCTAACAAGGTCATGACAGTCCTGCTTTAGAGTGGACCAAAAGTAACCAGCTCTAAGTATTTTCATTGCCATCATGTTGGCATTTACATGCCCTCCACATTCTCCATTGTGGAATTCATGCATTATCATCCTCGCCTCCTCAAGGTCCACACTCCTCAATAAGATGCTAATAAAACTCTTTTTATAAAGAATCCCTCAAAAATCATGTATCGGGTTGAAATCTTTCGAATAAAAGATTTGTCTTTAGACGAAGCGAATTCTGAAAATCCTCCGTTCTCTAAGAAATCTTTACTGTCTTGAAACCAGGGTTTTTTAGTAGAGGTTGGGTTGTTTTGGCAAATCTCCAAATCGTGTGTGGATGGAGTGGGTGAGTGCCATATTTCTAAGGATCGAGTTCCCAAGGTGGGATAGAACCTTAGGGATGAGCCTAAGGATGAGAGGGCATCGGCTATGCCATTATCCTCTCTTCCTACGTATGTGAGTGTACACGATTGGAATGAATCGACCAGCTTGGTGGCCAATTCATGGTATGGAAGAAGTTTTTCATTTTTGACTTGCCAAATTTTCAATACTTGGTTTATGACAAGTAAAGAGTCTCCAAAGACTTCAATGCATGATGCTCCTAGAGTTTTCAAAATTTTTAAGCCTTGTATGAGTGCTTCATGCTCGGCTGTATTGTTGGAACGTTCGAAATCTAGGCGAATGTTAATGGGAATTTCTTCCTTTTCAGGGGATATGAGGATGATTCCTACCCCAGCCCCTCTTTGGTTTTGTGCCCCATCGAAGTGCATCTTCTACACTTGGTTTTCATTTAAACAGTTTGATAAGATATGGTTTTGAAATTGATTTTAAAAGATGCCTTTGTCGGGCATTTCATCAAGTGTGGGGTATGAATCCTTTAAAGGGAAATCAGCTACATAGTCAGCTAGGGCTTGCCCCTTAATGGAGGTTTGATGGTGGAATTTCAGGTTATACTCCATTAAGAGGAGCTGCCATTTACCCAGTCTACCCATGAGGATAGGTTTTTCAAACAAATGCTTGATCGGATCAAGCTAGACACTATCCAGATCTCATGATCTAGGAAGTAATGTCGAAATTTCTGGTAGGCCCATACCAAGGCCAAGCACGTCTTCTCCATGGCTTGATAGTTTCTTTCATAAGCCAATAGAGTTTTCGAAATATAGTAGATGACATACTCTTTATGGGTATCATCCTCATATTTTGCTAACAAGGCACCCAAAGCATTCGTATATTGTATCATCCTCAAACAAAAGAGGTTTTCCTTGCTTTGGAGGGTTTAAAACCGGAGGATTAACCAAATACGCTTTTAATCTTTCGAAAGCTTTCTAGCAATCATCGTCCCATACAAATTTCACCCATTTTCTCAAAAGCTTGTTGAAAAGTTTGCATCTTGTAGCGAGGTTTGAAATAAACCTTCTAATTGATTGGAGGCGACCTTGGAGGCTTCGGATTTGAGTTAAATTGGAGGGTGGAGGCATATCTATGATGACTTGACACTTAGGGGGGTCGACTTCAATGCCCCTTTGGCTTACCATAAAACCTAAAAGCTTGCCGGATTCTACTCCGAAGACGCACTTTTGAGGGTTTAGTTTCACTTTATAAAGCCTCAATCTTTCGAAAACTTTTTGCAAAGACTCGATGTGTGTATCTCGGGTTTTTTATTTCACCAAGAGATCATCCACATGCACTTCTAAGAGCTCATGAATTTGATCGTGAAAGATCGTAGTCATGGCTCTTTGGTATGTGGCACCGGCATTTTTCAAACCAAAGGGCATGACTGTATAGCAGTATGTGCCCCAGGGTGTGGTAAAAGCAGTTTTAGCCTGGTCTCTTGGGGCTAACTTGATTTGATTATAACCCGAGTAGCCATCCATAAAGAAAAACATTTCATGATTTGCGGTACTATCGATTATCAAATCAATGTTTGGCAAAGGGAAGTTATCCTTTGGCGTGGCTTTATTCAGATTTCTAAAAGCAATGCAAATTCGAATTTTCCCATTGGATTTTTGAACTACAACAATGTTGGAAAGCCAATCAGAATATGCAATGGGCTTTATAAAACCAGCTTTAAGCAGATCTTCTAAACCCTCTTTCACTTTAGAGTGTACATTTGGATGGATCTTTCTAAGCTTTTGTTTTATAAGTTTCGACTCTGAATCTAGGGGAAGACAATGCTCTGCGATTTTTGGGGCTAGACCTGGCATGTCTTCGTATGTCCACACAAAAACATCAAGGTAGGCTTTCAAGAATGCAATGAATGATACTTTTTCATGCTCATGCAGACATGTGCCTATCTTAACACATTTTGGTTTTTCTTTACTACCTAGTTTGATTTCTATGAAATCCCCTCCTACAGAATTCGAAGGTTTTTCCAAATCGAGAATTTTGTTAAACTCGGGAAGCTCGGATGTTTGATCCTCCTCAAGAAGAAGGGGATCCTCCTCCGTGCTTTGATAATTCTTGAGAATTTTAAATCCTAGGGAA
This sequence comes from Brasenia schreberi, assembly GCA_036023115.1. NCBI lineage: Eukaryota > Viridiplantae > Streptophyta > Magnoliopsida > Nymphaeales > Cabombaceae > Brasenia > Brasenia schreberi. Next base: position 6,424,623 of record JAYKKT010000076.1, on the reverse strand, counting down.
TTTGGAGTTAATGCATGGTTTTTGCAAACACCTGGTTTTGGTTTTGGAATTTCTATAGGTTTTGAAGATTTTGGTCCATTTATGAAGATGATTTTTTCTTCAAAATCCTTGGTTTTTTCCAAATTTTTACCAGGAGCTTGTATGTACAAGATCTTTTTGTTATTTTTACAATTTTTCAATGTTTTTGGTTTTTGCAAATTTGTAATATTTTTGGCTTTTTGTTTAAAAGAGGGGTCTTCCATCACACCTACAAAGAAAACACCATGAATTAGTCTCTAAACAAGACATCTAAACCACAGGTCTCGGTTTTAGTAGGCTCCAGAACACAACGTCCCAAAGTAAATTGATGAAGGGAAATGAATGAAAATATATATCTTATCTTAAGCATATGGGGATTAATAGATATAGAATGTTTATAACGTATAAAGAGGTAGAATCAATAACGCAAATAGTTAGAGTGCATAAGCAAGAATTGAAAATTTGCAGCACATCTACTTCTTATTACATCATTGGGAGAGACAAAGCTCCATTAATACAACCCCTTTTAAATAAAATAACAAGAAGAGAAGGGAGAGGAATGATGGGGGAGGATGACTCACATGAAATCCTCCAAGAATCGACTCCAAATAGGAACTAGGAAACCCTCACTCTCACACTCCAACTTACAGCACTTGGCCTCGTTTCTACACTCTCTCCAGCCCCTTGTTTTAGGTCTTCACGTGGACATGTGGTCCCCTTTAGTCAAAGATGGACCAGCCCCATGTGGGCTGGTTGTTGGTCCAAACCATGTGCACCTAGCCATGGTCGGCTAGGCCATGGATGTCTCCAAGTGCAACCGGCTGGACTTGTTCTTCAAGTTGACATGGCTTTCCTTGTTGGCTCATCCCATTTAATCAAGGCTAGGTAAGAGTGTCATTTGATGTTTAGCCCAAGGATGTAGGGTGGATAAGGCTAGGAAAATTCAGTTTGGTCAAGTTAAGGTATTTGATTTACACTAGGTCATGCTTCATGTTTGACTCAAGTGACTCAAGCTTAGGACTTAGTCAAGTTCAGCTAGGTTTAGTTTTGGTTGACTTGATCTTCGATGAAGACGTGTCTTGATTCGACATGATCTACTCCCTTACTCCACGGCTTGACCTTCGCGAACTCGATCCTGGCTTGAAGTGAGCTCCTGCCATTGCCTTAATCTTCACTTGATTTGCCCAAAATTTCTAGGCTTATCCTTTTAGCTTTAATTTAAACATCTTTATTTTTAAAATCTTTATTCAAAAGATTTAAAATTTTCATTTCAAGGCAAAGGTTTTTAAAACAAGCCGACTTTTGAAATTGAGAGTGTTTTTAACAAAAATTATTTAGGGTATTTACAGATGCCCCTCTTTGGCATTAATCCAAAATCATTTGGATAATGGTAGAGAGTACAACACCCTTTTTTATTTACTTCCCAAATTATCTTAAGAATATAAATTGTCCTTCATTTCATTAAACCCTTTCCTTGGATTATAGAGGAGGAGAGTTCACCCAAAGGGGACTTGACCCATACTGAATGCTAGTCCTAACATGATCATGCATGGCCGACCTTGGATGTATGCATGCATGGGGTGTGTGATGCAAATGAAGTGTGAGGTTTATAGACTCTTTTATGAAAATGGATGAGCTTGAGGAGAAACCTATGATGATCGGCTGCCCCAAGTAAGATAATCCCATGTCGTTTGACATTTCGGGTTTTCAAAAATTCTTTTTCAAAGGGAACTCCTTTTTGTTTCTATCAAAAGGACATCCCATTTTTCATATTTCCCCTCATTTGGGTTTCAATACTCACTACTTAGCAGAGGTTTTGTAGGAAATTTTAGAAAATATTTCAAAATTCCATTTCCCACATAACAAAGTTTAATTCTCAAACAAAATGAAATCCAAATAAGTAGATTCTATTCCTACTTTAGGATTTTCATGGACAAAAAGCTTTCAACATTGGGATAAACTATAGGGATTTGGGAAAGAGTTACTACGGTTCCTTCTGAAGCGTCCCGTGGTTTAAGGCAAAGAGATGAAAAATTGCTCTTTTTGAGCATTAGCTTCTGGCCATGAACTTGGTGCAGGTGCAGCTCCAAGCCTAGGTGCAACCCTTAGTTGTAGCCGTGAGCTAGGTCAGCCCCAAGCTTTGGTCTTCCTTGGTCAACCCTCGATGGTGCAACCACTTTTGTTGAACGTTATCTTGTAATTTGAGCTATTGAATGTCATCTGATTTGCAACTTTGTATATCTTATATTTTCACTTACTAATATTGCTAGAGCTAGATGCCTAGTTTGACTTGGTCATTAGAAATGACCAGCCTCACCTGTCCACTGCTGCTCTAAGATATGTTCTCATCCCATCATATAATTCGCTTCCGTCTCTTTCTTAAAATAGGAGTATTTATGAAAGTTTTTGCTAGAGAGCATCATGCAGGTAATCACATTTTCATGTGAAAACTCAAGACGAGGCCAGACAGATCAAAACTAAACATCAAAAGTCCTGAAAGCGAGAAAATTGGCCGATCAAAGGGACTAAAAAAAACCCAGTCTAAAATCGGGTCACCGAGGGACCGGAGCCCGCTCGAAAACCGTTCGTTTCATGCACCAAAAAAGGACTCAAAAGAAAAAGTTTGGATTGGATTTGGACCAAAAAAATCCAAATCCAAGTCCTATTGAAGATTGGATCGGGTTGGATCCAAGGATCCAAACCCGATCCAAAGAACTACCCTTGGCCTATAAATAGGGCCAAGGGAGTTCACGTGAAGTCTCTTAGAAATTTTGGAAGTAAGGAGAGAGGAGAGAGGTGAGATCTCAAGCCAAAGAGGGGTTCACGTGGAGCACTTGGTCAACAAAGGGGGGAGGACTTAGTCAACAAAGGTGGAGTCAAGGCTTGGCCAAGGTGAGTTCCCAAACTCAAGTGGGCTACACCAAGGTTGACCAAGGAGGACCGACTGCAACAAAGTGGCTCGAGCTAGGGAGTGGGCTGCAACAAGGTGGCTCAAGTTAGGGAAGGCGACTGCAGCAAGGTGGAGGGCAGACTCGGCTAGGGTGACTCCACCTTGGGCTGAACCAAGCCCAAACCTTGACCTAGCTCTTAACCGACTGCACCTTGGAGGATCGGCTGCACTTTGGGGGACCGATTGACCAAGGAGGACTCGATCAACAAAAGTGGCTGCACTTTGGGCAGAACCAAGCCCAAAACAGTGGGTTGCTGTAAACACCCCAAAATCCCACGATTTTTTCCAAAACACCTAGTTTTGCAAAAGCTGCCCCAAAGGGCTATTTTGAGTCTGGAAATCCAGGAGCCTTCCAGGCAACCCTGTACATATGTTTAAACTATATATGTTTTAAAATATGTATAATATAGTTTTAAAACCATTAAAAAGGTGTTTTGAAACCCCGCAAAGCAACTTGGCTTGATGAAAGCAAGACTAGAAGAGCGAAAGAGAGCCCGGAACCGGAGCACATGTCGAGCCCGGCACATCAACTCTCGTATCAGATTCATCCCCCTAAACCTAACCTAACCCTAAGCCTAATCACCTTACCTAGCCTAATCCCCTTAAACCCGACCTAATCCTAGCCTAATCACCTAACGCACTTCCTTAATCCTTCCCTAATCCTAACCTAATCACCTAACCCACTTCCCTAATCCTTCCCTAAACCTAGCCTAATCCCCCTAACATCACCCTAATCTTAGCCTAAACACCTAACCCACTTCACTAAACCTCACCCTAAGCCCAACCCACCTAGCTAAACCCTAAACCACTAAACCAGCCACCTAAATCCCTAGCACACCATATCTCCAAACCACCCAAGACAAATATCTGGCCCATCTAAATGCCTAGCCCACCATATCCCCAAACCACCACTACCATACCCCCAAACCACCATCCCCAATACCAGCCCAAACCGACCCCACTAAAGCCTATAAAAACCCCCCTTTTGGGGCGGATTTTGCAGGAATTCTTGGGCAGCCCAACCCTTTCTCTCCTCTCTCACCTGCCCTCTCTCTCTCTCACCCACTCCACTCCACGCCACCTCCATCCTTCGGCCACCTCCACTCCATGCCACCGGCTGCAAACTCCCCTTCCACTCGGCTGCACCTTGACACCCGCCTGCCATCACCTTTCAGCTGCCACCCGCCACCTCCTCCCTTTGGCCAACCCTTCATTCCGGTTAGTACCCCATCTCAACACCATCTTTTCCCCACTCCCCTCCATTCCTAACCACATAACCGCCACTTTCCCTTAGTCTAGTTAACATCCCATCTACCCGGCTGCAACCTGCCACCTTCCATCATTCGGTCACTCCACCCGGCCACACCACCTGCCCCTTTTTCCCTTAGTCAGCCGTGCCTTACCCTCACCTTACCTCTCCCTAAGACCTGCCCCATGCCTTAGTGACACACCCTAGTTCCACCTACCTCCCCTAAGTACTTCAAACCCAGCCAAGGCAGCACCCCATCCACTTGGCTAGGACCTGCACCAAGGTGCCATCCGGCCAGCACCTTCCCTTGCCGCGCCCATCCAAGGAGCTCCCTCTTGCAGCCCAAGGCGACTCACTAGGCCCAAGTGCAAGCAAGTCACACCCGAACCAGCTATACGTAAGTGCCTAACTGGGTCCTTGTAATAGACTTGCTTATGCTTAATTAAATTTGATACGAGGTTATAATAATGGAGCGTTGTCTCCCCCCGCTTGTAATAATGTGGTTTGGCACACCCACACACACGTGCACTTGAGCCTATTCCGCTCTTAGCTGCACATAATTTTGGCACACACATGGGTCTAATCAGCCCTTAAGATATAGCTATACGTATATAATTTAAGTTCCGTGGGTTTTATTTAAGTTGTGTGTATTGTCTTTCAATTTTCACACTCACACACATTGAGCTTTCGCTCTTATTTCCAAGACCCTTGTAAGGGCCTATTGCAATTTCATTTTGGGGTGTTTTACTTCAAGTTGTGTGCATAGTATTTCAATTCTACACTCACACACATTGAGCTTTCGCTCTTACTCCCAAGACCTTAGTCTTGGCCTATTGCAATTATATTTGGGTTTAAATTAATGTCGTGTGCGTAGTATTTCAATTCTACACTCACACACATTAAGCTTTCGCTCTTACTCCCAAGACCTTAGTCAAGGCCTATTGCGATTATATTTGGGTTTCATTTAGAAGTCGTGTGAGTTGTCTTTCAATATACACACAACACCCACTCACACGTTGGCAACCTTCGGGCCCATATATATTATAAGTATTTCCCTTTCGGTAATGTCTTTAAGATTTGGGTTTTAAGGTTCAGCAGTGTGCGTAGTCTTTAAATATATACACGGCACACACTTGCACAATTGAGCCTTTCCGCTCTTAAGATATAACCATATTTTCCTTTTGCAATTTCCCTTTTGCAAATTTACATTAAGTCATTTCCCTTCCGCATTGTCTTTCAATTCATGTTTTCCCTTTGGAGTTGTGTGAGTTTGCATTGCATATACGCCATACCACAAGTTAGGACACATATTGCATCAAAGCAAACCCCACACTCCCGCTCAAAATCGCCCAACTTAGGTCACTTGTGCACACACACACCTAGTTGGCCCAAAAAGGGATAAAAAGAAAGATAGGCATGTGTAAATCCACGTGAAAATAAAACATGAAACCATACAAATCCGCCCAATCGAACACCTCAAACATTTTCCCTAGGTTATCATGTTTAAAACTCGATTTTCTAAGCGTATAGACTGACCCTTGCGCATCGATGCAAGAAGGTCTGCGACGAAAAAAGCTTCCTTGCTCACAGTCGCCACGATAGAAGTCAGATTTCAAAACATTTTCTTCGTTAGCTTAAGCAAGCTAGTTGACACGCCCTTTTGCTAAAATACGACTTAGACACACGAAAAGATTCGCTTCAGGCCTCAGAATCAGGAGGCGGGGATTTTTCAGTGTCTATAGATTTGGCACGCTCGGTGGGACGTGAGTCTTTTGAAAAATCGAGTCATATTAGAAACCTTGCGAAAAATTTTCCAAAGGTGTCATTTTAACTCTTTTACTTGTTGTACTTCATACGTAGGATTTTGAAAGCTTGAAAGCATGTCGAAATCAAATCCAAGTGAAGTGTCGAGCCAAGGCTCATGCGCATCAAGTTCTCACTCTAGGAAGTTTTTGAAAAATAAAAACAAACTAGAAGAGATAGAAGATTTGAGAAGAGAATTCGAGGCCAAAATCGATGCTCTTAGCCAAGAGGCTGAAGCAGGCGATTCATGTTCATTGAATGGTGAACAAAAGGCCAAGAAAAGACCTGAAAAACCTCGCAAACATAAAGAGGCCTCCGTAATGGAAGACAACCAATACCACGAGTCCTTCACACAAAAAGGACCGTAAAGCCCTACAACAGCTGCTAAAAGGGCAAAGTAAAGAGAAAAGGAGTTACGCCCTGTTTGATTTCCTGCCTATGGATTATGAAACAGACAGTGACGATGAAATACCGAACTTCCATCGGTATGATGGCGTGGGAGACCCTAGGTCTCACTTGCAACTTTTCTCACGTCGAGCCCATAAGAAGAAAAAGGACTCGATGAAATGGGTGTATTGGTTCCCTCTATCCCTTAAAGGCACAACTGCCAAATGGCTGGCTTCCTACGATTTAAGCCAGTTCGCTACTTTTGAAGAGTTAGCGAACTACTTTATGCAAAGATTTGCACATAACATAGAAGTCACGCCAACTTTAAACACTTTAAGGGATACAAAGCAAGGCATGAACGAAGACGTGCTTGCCTTCATTATTCATTGGAGGTCCCTTTTAGGAAAAGTGTGAGAACCAATATCCGAAGGATGCGTAGTCATGCTCATCCTGGATAATTTTAAAAATGAGTTAAAAACCCTTCTCTCTCTTCACGAAATCTCAACTTTCCATAAGTTGATTAAAAAAGCATCCATTTTCGAAACCAAATTAAAAAAAGGGATATACGATCACTTATAGAAAGGAAGTGTCATTTCGAAAACCCGCTTGGAGAAGCCCATCACTTATGGGCTACCCACGATGGACAAAGGGGCAAAACCCCACAAAATTGCCAATGTCCGGGTGGATCCAAGCCCGGCGAACACTTCAAAAAATTTTGAAAAAATAGAATACAAAAGGGAGAAAAACTTCCAAAAACCTTTTGAAAAACGGGAGTACACTCCGCTGGGGCAACTTGTGTCGGAGGTCTTAGACCTCCTACTTGCCTAGGGCATGATTGAACTCCCCGAAATTCCTAAGGGAGTCACTTTCAAAGGGGGATTTTCAAACCGCTTTTGCAAGTATCATCGGCTCAAAGGCCATGATACAAAGCGATGTTTCTCCCTTTTAAATAAAATTGAGAACTTGATAGCGGAGGGTCGGCTTCAGGTCATTGAGGAACCCGAGCCAGCCCAAGCTATCTTTAAAGAACCCTTTCCCAAGCACGCCAGTAGCAGTGGGAAAGGAAAAGAGGTATGTACCCTCACCTTTTCAAAAGATCTAGCGCATCCATCTGAGTCTGGTCGATCCACTTGTGCGTCTACTCTTGTACTTTACAAGAAACCTGCCCAAGTATTCATCCAGAGACCACCAAGAGCTAAATCCCTGACTAAACCAGTTTTAAAGATTCAAGGTGCTCCAAAACTCTCTGTTAGAGCCATATTAGGTGCGAACCCTAGGTTGGTCGTGGGGGAAGTAACAAGATCCGGAAGGATCTATCAACCCCCGCACCTACAAAGTGCTAAAAAGGTGGTCAGTGTGCCTGGCCCCTCAAAAGCATGTATTCCTAGAGTTCTGCCAAAAGCAGACAATGGGAAAATCATTTTAAACCCTTATGATTTCGAAAACCATCTTTCAAAGATTCCTATCCACATGTCCATCCTAGAGCTAATACAAACTTCGCCTAGGCATAGACTCATGCTAGAGAAAATTCTAGAAAGAGCTAAGGTTAGTTCGAACATAACCCCTGAATCCCTGTTTGACCAAGTGGCGTCAATAGGAGCCAAATCGCCCATCACCTTCTCGGAAGATGATGTAGAAAGACCCTACGAGTCCCATAACTAGGCCCTACATATCGAGGTGGTCCTGAATAACCACTCTCTGGATAGGTGCCTAGTCGATGGAGGAGGAGGGCTCAACATCCTTCCACTTCATGTGGCGTATCAAATCGGAGTCACCTTGACTTCTGTAAATCCAAGTCCCATCGTTATCACTAGATACGATGGGAATGCGTTTAGACCCTTAGGATCAATCGAACTCCCTATGGAAACGGGAGGGATCACACACATGGGAGTGTTCCATGTCTTGGACATCCACCCCCACTATAACCTGTTGTTGGGAAGGCCCTGGATACACAGCTTGTGCGCTGTGCCATCCACCTTCTACAGGTGTGTCAAGATCCCTTTCAGGGACCAAATCGTTGTGATCCTAGGTGAGAGTCACCCTCAGCTTCAGGGGATCATAAACTCCCCTTGTTTGTCGAGTTCCCAGGCCCATGAGGCTAACCTAGGGCAGACCATGGTCGAGCCGCCAAGGCTCACATTGAAAAATCCTAGGAAGGTTGTATGCATCAGGGGACCACCCAAGGTTGGCCCCCTCTCAATCTTGACCATCCCAGGAAGACCCAAACATCCTTTATTTCCAAAACCCCTGGACAGAAAGCCCTATGTCCATGACATAGATGACAGCAAGTTCTAGGACCATGACCTATATTCAAACTTTTCTAAAAACAAAAAGTCGTGGACCATGCTGTTAAACATAGGCTACAAGCCATATACCAGCCTAGGGGTGCAGAATCAGGGTCTCCTAGAACCCATCCTTCCTAGGGCCAACCCAAACCGATATGGGATCGGCTATACTCCCAAAATACCTCTAGAGCCACCCCCTGTGACCACTTGGGTCAAGGGTGCCTTGGAGCCTACTCTAGAAGAAACCTACGATTTGGACCTCTTATTCTGAGTCTAACCCGTAGTGTTTTCCCTTTGTAGGTATGATGGAAGATCCCCTTTACAAAAATACAAAAACATTTGAAAAACTCAAAATCAAAAAAATGGAAAAATTGCAAAAACCAAAAACATTGGAAAATCAAAAACCCGAAAATAGAGTAGTTTGTATAGTTCCTAAAGTTCTTGTTTTGCAAAACACAAAAAAATCGAAAATCTACAAAATACCAAAAAGATTTTGTACATAGCTGCTCTTGGTAAGGCTTTGGAAAAAGAAAAGGATTTCGAAAGGAACATTGTCTGCATAACCAGACCAAAAATTTCGAAATCAATTGAAATTCCAAGTGTAAAACCAGGTCTTTTGAAAATCCACGCATCAAATTCCCTCGGGTCTATAACCCACGAGAATGATCGAAGCCCAGAAGTGGATCCCCTTTAGGAAGATCTCACTTCTGAGCTCCCAGAATTTCATAAAATTCTCGATTTTGAAAGACCTTCCAATTCAGTAGGAGGAGATTTCATAGAGGTGAACCTAGGGAGTGATTCCAATCCCAGACTCATTAAGGTAGGCGCATGTTTGCATGAGCATGAAAGATCAACATTCATTGCATTTTTACGAACCTACTTAGATGTGTTTGCATGGACGTATGAAGACATGCCGGGCATAGATCCTAGCATTGTCGAACATCGTCTTCCCTTAGATGCAGATGTAAAACCTATAAAGCAAAAGCTTAGAAAAATACATCCGAATGTACACGCACAAGTCAAAGAGGGTTTAGAAGATCTGCTAAAAGACAGAGTTCTTTGATTGAAAAAGAAAAGAGGGAAAATAAAAGAAAAATTCTCTGAAAAAAGAAAATGGGAGGCCCTCTACAAAAGAAAAGAAAATTGCCAAAAGCTAAAAAAAGAGCAAATTTTCCATCTCTTAGCCTTAAACCATGGGATGCTTCAGAAGGGACCATGGTAATTCTTTTCCCTATCCCTATAACTTATCCCAATGGAGAAAGGTTCGTCTAAAAAAATACTAGAGTAGGAATAGGATTTACTAGTTTTGCAAGTAGGGGAGTTTTGCAATGTTTCCTAGTTTTTCTATAAAACCTCTACCAAGTAGTAGGTATTATGACTCGAGTAAAGGGAAACACAAGAAGCTGGAAATCCTTGTGATTGAAGCTAAAAGGATTTCCCCTTTCTTTTGAAAATTTTGAAAACCCTGAACATCAAGCAACATAAAACCATACTCACTTGGGGCAGCCAGCCTTCATGAGCCTCCCAACTTCGATTATTGTATGTTTAGGGTCTTTAAAGAATCATATGCACATCACTCATGTCATCCATACCCATGCATGCATGCAAGGTTGTTGAGTACATGATCCCAATTAGGACTAGAGCCATCAAAAGCCAAGTCCCCTTTGGCTCCAAATCCCCTCTTACCAATCATAAAGAAAAAGGGTTTTTAGAAACTTGGATGATCCATACTCTCGAGAAAAGTTCAGGAAGAAAAACAAAAGGGTATTTTCTTCTTTGACATTATCCAAATACATTTGGATTAATGCCAAAGAGGGGCATCTGTAAACACCCAAAATAAAAATGTTTTTGAAAAATTTTAAAAGGAAGTTTTAGAAAGGTTTGTCAGGTTTTAAACTCCATTAGTGTGAAGAAGAAAGTTTCAAAATTTTGAATTTAACTTGTTTAGAAAGGTTTTCAAAAAGGTTACAAATCAATTCAAATTCCATGTTTTGAACAAAAACTCGTATAAAGACCCTGATTACATTCCCAAGAGAAACTCAAGGCCAAATCAAAACAACCAAGTCTAAATTCCATCGCATCTCATGAAGGAGTTCAAGACAAATGCAGCAAGTGCCAAGACACATTCGACTTAGAACAAGACCACAATGCAATTCAAGTCCTAGCCGTGATGAAGCACAAATCCAACTCCAACTCAATACATGATCGATGAAGCTCAAGTCCATGCATGGCCGCATGAAGCCCAATTTTACCAAAGCATATGACGTTGGGGACATTCAATGCAAATCCAATAACCAAATGTATGAAGTTCAATTTAGCAAACACAAACCCAATGCAAGGCTGAACCGATCGATCCAAGCCTCAAGTGGACAAGCCCAAGAATGAGTCAAGTTGGAGTTGAGACAATAAGGAGTGGAACCGAATCAAGAATGGAGTGAAAGATCAACACCTGTCCCTAGGAAATTAAATGCAAGATGAAGCTGAATGAATCAAGGAACAAATGCAAGACATAATTGAATTGAAAGAGCACGACTGGTTTGCATCAAATCATATCCAAGTTGTAAAGACCAGCCATATGAACCAAGGTTCCAATCAAGGCTAACTCGGCTGCACCCATGACCAGCCCACATGGGCTGGCTTATGTTGACTCAAAGGGGGGACCATTAGGAGCTGGGTATTGGATCAAGATCCTCCAAGAAAGCAGGTCCTACCCACCCCATTGGAAGACCCTAGACCCAACCCCCCTTGGCCTATAAAAGGGGCCAAGAGGGGGGCAGGTGGATCATCCAGAAGAGAGATAAAGAGAGGTTGCTAAAAGGGGATTGTGTGCTAGGTTAGGAGAAGGACTTCCACCCTAGAGGAACGTGACTTCCAAGTGTGGATTCAAGAAAGGGGTAGATAGGTGAGAGTGTGGGAGATAGAAGGAAGAAGAAAGAGCTCTAAAGGCCGGAATCACTCTTGAATCTAGGCCCTTTTGTATTCCAAAATCGGGTAAGTACTTGTTTGATTAATGCAAATCTCATTCTCTTCCTTTAAATTCAATTAAATTGGGGTTGTAATAATGGAGCTCAGCCTCCCCCCATATTGTAATAGTGCTTAGATTCAATTTCTTCCATTTCATTTGATGAATGTTCACTATTGCACACACGCACTCTATATGTTTGTTTATGTGTCTCTTCCCCAATATATTCTATAGACACTCTATACTTCTACTCCCTTCTATGCTTAAGCTAATATATACATTCAATTCGTGTGAGTTTTAATTCGGGACGTAGTGTTGCTGTAATTTCAATTCGTGTGAGTTCTAATTCGTGATGTAGAGTGGGTGCAATTTACTTTTGGGTGAATTTGCATCATTATATTCCTAAAAATCGAAAACAGGATTTCCAGCATCTCTACATATGTTTCTTTCTGTAATTTTAATTTCTTGATGCTTACTCCGATTGGAACGAAACTTCACTTGTTCCACACACATTAGGCCACATTAAATAAAATTTACAAGAATTTTAGGGCCGTCCAATTGGGAAAAGATCGAGTCACTTTCTGAGGACTTACTACATAGTCAGATTTTTTGAAATAAAGGTTGGGTAAAAGTCCCATATCTCTGTGCATAGGAATCTAATTCACTTAATTTTTGATGTATTAGAAAGCTAACATCCATATCTTTCAAACAACATTAAAATCATTAAATTCGAAATTCAGATCATGGAGATACAAGCTTATCTTTGAGCCTTTATATTTCTGTGATAGAGCTGTTCCGGTTCAGTGAGTTTGTCCCATTCAAACATTTAATTTTGATTCAATACATCTTCAAATTCAGATATGTAAAAAGCAACACTGCCAGCTTGATCTGGTAAAATTTTGATGATTTTTGGAGACCTATAGCACAATCAAATCGATTTTAGAAACAAGCCTTGAAAATAGAAAACTCTGTTTTTCAGGACTTGTTCATTTCAAACATTGAATTAAAGTGTACAATCAAACATCTTTCAAAACACTTGTTGTTCACGTGATTTGAAGTAAAACTTGTTTGCAAATTGAAGCTTCTAAGCGCTTAAACCGACTCTTGAGCATCGGTTCAAGAAGGTTTAAGTAAAAAGAGTTCGCTTGCGTACAATCTCCAAGAAAGTCAAAAAATCTTTTCAATCTTTGCTAGTTTTTGCAAACTAGCTGGCACGCTCGTACAAGCGTAGATAGGAAAAGGTTCACTTCAAGTTTTCCATAGCTTAGGAGTGAAAATTTTCATGTCTATAATGGTGTATATCCCTTGTTCAACATCATATTCCAAGGCTTCTTGAGTTTGGAAAATTTTTTGTAAAGTGGATGGCCTTGGAATCGAGTGTCATCAATAGCATGGATATACCTACGAATTGGTTTGGCCAAGAGATGTAGGTTTGAGATGGTGGATGAGTTGGACTTCCCTAGGGGACATACGACCCTAGGTTTGGATGACTTGGGCTTTGACTTGGGTTCTTCTAGGAGATGGACGACCTTGGCTGGGTGTGACTCGGTTTCTCCTAACAGGTGGATGATAGGGGGATGGATCCTAGGTGCAACCAAGTGTGCCCCTAGGGGTGGATGATTTAGGTTTATTTGGATGCAAAGGGAAAACATGTTTGATTCCTTGTAATTTGGAGAGGTATGGATTCCAAGGAAAACCATGGTCGGTCCCTTGGTGGGTTTAGAGATGTTGAGAAAAATCATGGCCATAGGTTTGGGTTCATGATACAAACCTAGGTTCAAAAGAATATTTTTGTTCATGGTAGGATTAGGTGTACATAAGTTGTCGACGCATGTCTTAAGAGTAACCATGTCTACCATATTTTGATCTTGTTTTTCTTTTTGAAATTCTTTTTCTTGGTGCGGGACATTCGGCATACCTTGAAAATCTACATCCTTGGTCACATTTTGTGGGTCTATGGGTGCATGAGTGTGATTCGATGCATCTAATGTATATGAATGATCTATCGATCCTACACTAAGAAGGGGAGGATCGAGTAGGAAGTTTGTGGGGGAATGAGTTTTGGACATACCTTTTTCAAGCTTGTCTACCTTTTCATGGTGAGAGTAAGCATACTTGCAGGCGTCCTGAGGTTGCTCTAGCTCATATATGGCTTCAAGCTCCCATTGCTTTTCAAGGTCTTGGTTTCCATCCTACAAACCTATGTGTGTGCAACACTCATTCTCCCTTGTGTTTTGTGAAATATGTGAGGTGATGCTCAAGGGATTGGAACCCATCGGAGCGAATGTTTGTGAAACATGTGGAGTGACTTGGGTGAAGTGATACTCATGCCCCACTCCGCTTATGTGCCTAGAAACGTGGACTTCACTTTCAACTTTTGGAATTTCAAATTTTTTATTTTCAATTGTTTTTTATTTTTGAAGATTTTTCAAATTTTTTTTATCTTTCCAAACTTAAAAACTTTTTTTGATTTTTCAATGGAAAAGGGGTGCTTATATGATTGGCAAGGTTAGATGCTTGAATCTCAACACTTGCTGTATTTGTAGCCTCATTTCCTTCATCAAATTTTGGGCTCCATTTGGTTTTTCGGGTATGGTTTTTCTCTCTACGTACTCAAGATGACTTTTCATGGGAATGATGTGCCTTGGCCTTTTGGCTTAAGGGAGCAATTTTTTTCTCCATTTTCATCATTATTTCCCTTTATAGTGAGGCAAGCTCTTCTTAGAGGATTTCCTTGAGCTTTTAAAAAACCGATTCAGGAAATGTGATGAGGCTTTCCTTGACTTGTTTTTAAAGGAATCATATGAACTTGACATTGTTTTTGAAAAAAAATGACCTGTGCACAAAAAATCGATTAAACACCAAGGATTTTTCAAAAGGTGAATTTAGAAACAACACCAAATCAATCAACCCTCAAAGACTCAAGTCCCACCGGGCGTGCCAATTCGGTAGATGTAAAAATTTCACTCCAAGCCCATGTACAAACTTGAAGAAAACTTTTCAACACTACTTCGTTGCACGAGTGTGCCAGACTTGGCGATTGTGGTTAAGCGGGATCTTTTCGTTTTAAGCCTTCTTAAACCGATGTTCAAAGGTCAGCCTAAGCACTTTGACGATTTCAAATGTATAAGTCAAGTTTCAAATCCAAGTAGAAAATGCGGTGTTGTCAAGAACAAATTCGTGAACTTTGGTTTCAAGTTTAAAATAAACAAGTTCTGAAAAACAGAAATTGGTTCTGTTTTCAGAGTTTGTTTACGAACTTTTTTGGGTGACCTAGGGATCTCCAAAATTTCTGAAAATTTTACAAGACATAGCCTGGAATGTGAATATTCTAAATCACTTTTTGTTTTGAATTTTGGGACATCACTCCCAAGTTAGAAAACTTGAAGTGAACCTTTTCGTGCCTACGCTTTGCGCGAGCGTGCCAGCTAGCTTACACAAACTAGCAAAGGTTTTTAAACGTTTTTCTGACTTTTGACGATTGTAGGCAAGCAAACTCTTTTTGCTTTAAACCTTCTTGAACCGACGCTCAAGGGTCAGTTTAAGCGCTTAGGAACTTCGATTTTTAAACAAGTTTTTACTTCAAATCAACTGAATGCTAAGTGTTTTGGACGAATTCGGTTCATGCACTTTTGCCAGTTTTTATTACTGGGCTGGGCCTCTCCTTCACTTTTTTACCCGATCTTGAGCTGGATTTTTGGATCGGGTTTTACCTATCCGTTTGAGCTGTTTTGCAAACCTTGGGTTTTTTACCTGAATTCAAAACCTTTATTTTGAAATATTTTCCGAAAAGGTTTAAACTTCAAAATTTTGAGGTTTTTATAAGTTCAAAAGGTTGTGAGTTGGTTTTCAAAATTTAGGAGTTTGTTGAAAACATTCCCATTTCGGGGTGTTTACAGTGGTGATACAAAATTAAATCGGGAAAGTGTCTCTACTTAGACACTCGGAATTGTTCTGTTAAAGAAAAATAGAGACCCAAAGATAGGTCTGTATCTCAATGCTTAGAGCTCCGATTTTAGTGGACTTGATCTTGTTGGGAAGCTATGGATATGAACTTTCTAATGAACTAAGTTTAACCAAATTTGGACAACTACAGACAGAGTTATAAGATAATTACCCAGGCTCTTTTGCAAAAAAAAAAATTTGATAAATCATTTTTGAATTTTTCCTGATCTTACACATCTTTTAATACGTAGTTGCACGGCCATAAAATTCTTGAAAATTTTATTGCAAGTGGGCTTGTGTGTGTAAATATAATGTGTGCAAAAATTAAGAATGATCGGAGCAACAATTTAGCAATAAAAAATAAAGCAATCAACATATGCAGGAATGCTCAAATCTAGAATTTCGTTTTTAGAACATACGTGATGCAAACTCACCCGAATTTAAATTGCAACAACACAACATCCCAAAGTAAATTGTTGAAGGGAAAGGAATGGAAATATATAGATTAGCTTAAGCATAGAGGGGATTAGAAGTTATAAGACTTGTATAACATATAGAGAGGTAGAATCAAGAACACAAACAATTAGAGTGCATAAGGAAGAAATAGAAATTTCAGCACATCTACTTCTTATTACATCATAGGGGGAGACAAAGCTCTATTAATACAACCCCTTTTGAATTGAATATGAAGAAGAGATATAGATGAACAAAGGAGGAGGAATACTTACAGGGATTTCCCCAAGGATCTGCTCCCAATGATAGTGCACGACCCTCACCATCCCCTCTTTTTACTCTCTATTTTTCTCACTTCCACACACTAACTTTTGCAACACTTTACCTATCTTCTAGGTCATTTGATATGAACTGGTCATGCGTCATTTTAGCTCAAGTGAATCAAGTCTAGGTCTTAGTCAAGTCCAACTAGGTTTAGGTTGGTGAGGCTATCCACTTGACTTGATGGAGATGTGCCTTAACTCGAGTCGATCCGTTTCCTTGCTCTACAGCTTGACTTTCGCGAACTCGATCTCGACTTGAAGCGGGCTCCAACCGACGCCTTGATCTTTGCCTGATTTGTTTAAATCCTCTAGGCCTGATCCCTTCAGCTTTAACTTGAACCTCTTCATCTTTAAAATTCTTATTTTAAAGCAGAGGTTTTAAAACAAGTCGGTTTTCAAAATTGAGAGTTTTTTCAGAAAAATTTTATTTAGGGTGTTTACACATCATATTTGCATTCACATGTCCTCCACACTCCCCATCGTGGAATTCATGCATTATAGTCCTAGCCTCATCAAGGTCTACACATCTCAACAAGATGTCAGTAAAACTCTTTTTGTAAAGAACCCCTCCCAAAATCACATATCGGGTTGAAATTTTTCGAATAAAAGTTTTATTTTTAAAAGAAGTAAATTCGAGAAATCCTCTATTTTCTAAAAAGTTTTTAATGTCTTGAAACCAAGGTTTTTCCATTGAATTTTTGTCATTTTAAAAAATCTCTAAATCATGGGTGGATGGAATGGGTAAATGTAGGATCTCTAAGGATCGAGTTCTCATAGTGGGGTCGATTCTTAGTGATGACCCTAGGGATGAGAGAGCATCGGCTAGGGTGTTATCCTCTCTACTTATATGAGTGAGTGTGCATGACTTGAAATAATCAACCAATTGGGTGGCCAATTCATGGTATGGAATGAGTTTTTCATTTTTGACTTGCCAAATCTTTGAAACTTGGTTTATAACAAGCATAGAATCTCCAAAGACTTCAATACATGATGGCCCTAGATTTGTCAAAATTTTTAGGCCTTGTATGAGTGCTTCATATTCAACCATATTATTTGAGCATGAAAAATCTAGTCGAATTGCAATTGGGGTTTCTCCTTTCTCGGGGGATATGAGGATGATTCCCACACCTGCCTCTTGTTGATTACTTGCTCCATCGAAGTACATCTTTCATACTTGATCATCATTAGAATAATTTGATAAAACATGATTTTGAAATTCATTTGTGTAAACACCCCGAAATCCCACGAATTTCTCAAATCAACCTGGTTTTATAAAAGCAGCCCCAAAGGGCCATTTTGAGTCTGGAAACCCAGGAGCCTTTCAGGCAACCCTGTACAGATGTTTTAAACTTTTATATGTTTTAAATATGTATAATATATTTTAAAAACTATTAAAATATGTTTTGAAACCCCACAAAGCAAGCTTGGCCTGATCAAGACAGGACCAGAAGAGCTAAAGAGAGCCCGGAACCGGAGCACAAGTCGAGCCCGGTGCAACAACTCTCGTATTGCATCCACCCCCAGGATCTCGAACATCCAAGACCCTGTTATCAACAAAACATCACTTGAAATCATCTCCGGAAGGTGAAAACAGAAGCGGACAATCATGTTGGCGAAGACCCAACGCAGACGGAGTACTGATGCTGTCAGACCCCGCACAAACCGTTCATTTCAAACACAGCCTGAAGGAGTCAGAATTCAGTTTGGATCAGATCTGGAATATATATATCCAGATCTCAATCCAAACCTATGTGTGGATTTGGATTTGGATCCAGAGATCCAATCCAATATCCACATCCATGGCCCACATCACCTTCTCATAAATGGAGGTGGGGCCCACTTGAAATTCACGTGGGATTATGGGCATGAGAGAGAGTGGGGGAGGATAAGATTTGGGAGTGATTGTAATTAAGCTTGACTTGTGTGTCAAGTTTGGGGTTAGTCATGTGGGTTAGCCTAATTAGCATGAGTTTAAGCTTGTATTAGCCAAAACCTAACCTAGGGTTGCACCAACATGATGCAACAAGGTCTATGGGTTATGCAAAGGGAGCTTTCTAACCCAATCCTAATAAAAAAACCCTAATCCTAGCCTTTTACCCTAATCCCATCCTAAACCTAGCCTAATCACCTAACCCACTTCTCTAATCACCTAACCCACTTCCTTAATCCCGACCTAATCACCTAACCCACTTCCCTAATCCTCCCCTAAACCTAGCTTAATTTCCCTAAACCTAACCTAATCCTAGCCTAATCACCTAACCCAACTCACTAAACCTCACCCCAAAACCAACCCACCTAGCTAAACCCTAAACCCCTCAACCACCCCACCTAAACCTAGCACACCATCTACCTAAAACCCCTTGTATTAAAATATCTGGCCCCTCCTCAAAACCAGCCCACCTTATCACCACACCACCACCACCTAAACCACCTTACAACCTCCTCAAAACCAACCCCAACCGCCCTTCACCAACCTATATAAACCCCCCCCTAAGGGGCGGGTTTTTCAATCATTTCCAGCCCACCTTGGCCCAGCCGACCTTGGCCAACCTCCTCCCAGTCGAGCTTTCCACCTTGCTGCCCTCCTTCCACCTACACTACCACTGCCCCCGGCCAAGCTCCTCCTACACCACCACTTCCATCCGGCCAGCTCCCCATCGCCGCCACCTCCCGGCTGAATCCCATCCATCCAAAGCACACGGCTGCCCTTCTTCCGTCCGCCAACTTCCTCACCATTCGGTTAGTACCCTATACTTAGCTCCACCTCTTCTTCACTCCCCCTCCACTCTCAACCACCTATACCACCACTAATCACCCCATCACAGCCACCCGCCATCCTCACCCATTCGGCTAGACCTCAACCATTTCCACCACCCGACACTCTACCTTCGCCTAGTGACACCCGGCCACCCTACTTGGCTCCCTAGGACCTGCCCCTTCCACTCTCCACCAGCCCTTAGTCCCACCTTCCACAACACCCTAGCTAACTCCCTTCCCATCCATAATATCCCTAGCCACCCTAGCAGCCGGCCACCACTAAGCTCCCCTTAGTCGGCCACTCCAACCGACTGTACCAAATCCATTCGGCCAGCCATACATTTCCCTTAGGCATTCCCTTAGGCTCCCCTTTAGTACTATCTTCCTTAATACCAGCCCATCCTTTAGTGACCTTCCTTAGTCACCTTAGCCCAAAGCACCAAGGCAGCACATTCCTAGCAACCGACCAGCTTCAAGGCGTCCTTCCCGCGCATCCAAGTCACCCGGCCAGCATCTCCCCTTGCCGTTCCATTCCGAGGAGCTCCCTCTTGCAGCCCAAGGCGAAGCCAAGCCCACGCTCAAGCAAGTCATCTTCGGACCAGCTATAAGTAAGTGCCTAACTCGGTCCTTAGTTGTAGACTTGCTTAAATTAAATTTGATACGGGGTTGTAATAATGGAGCATAGTCTCCCCCCGCTTGTAATAACGTGGCTTGACACATCCACACACACGTGCACTCTCTTAGTTGTGCACTATTTTGAACACACACGGGCCTAATCAGCCCTTTATATATAAGTTTATGTATATACTTTAAATTACGTAGGGTTTTGCTTAAGTTGGGTGTGTTGTCTTTCAATTCTCACACTCACACACATTGAGCCTTCGCTCTTATTTGTAAGACCCAAGTAAGGGTCGTGTTATACTATCCTTGGGTTTAATTTCATGTTGTGTGCGTAGTACTTCAATTCAAGCACTCACACACATTGAGCTTTCGCTCTTATTCCCAAGACCTTAGTTAAGGCCATACTGCAATTTATGTTTGGATTTAATTTCATGTTGTGTGCGTAGTACTTCAATTCAAGCACTCACACACATTGAGATTTCGCTCTTATTCCCAAGACCTTAGTTAAGGCCATATTGCAAGTTATATTTGGGTTTCATTTCATGTCGTGTGTGTAGTACTTCAATTCAAGCACGCACCCACATTGAGCCTCCGCTCTTATTTGCAAGACCCAAGCAAGGGCCCATATATACATTATATATGTATTTTCCTTCGGCATTTCCATTACAAGTCATTTCCCTTCGATATTGTCTTTTAAATTCGGGTTTTCCCTTTGGAGTAGCATGAGTTTGCATTGCATATACGCCATACCACGAGTTAGGACGCATATTGCATCAAAGCAAACCCCATACTCCGGCTCAAAATCGCCACATTTAGTGGAGTGTTCATAACACACACCTAGGTGGCCCATAAAGGGATAAAAAGAAAGACTTAGGCACGTGCAAATCCACGTGATCTAAAATCTGAAAATCGTACAAATAAGACCCGAATCAAACACCTCGAACCGCTTTCGTAGGTCCTTCTATCCAAAAACTCTATCTTTAAAAGCATACAGACTGACCCTTGCGCATCGGTGCAAGAAGGTCTGCGATGACAAGAGCTTGCTTGCTCACAGTCGCCACATTAGAAGTCAGGTTCTAGAATATATCTTCGCTAGCTTAGGTAAGCTAGCTGGAATGCCCTGTTTATTTAAATAGGACTTAGACACACGAAAAGGTTCGCTCTAGGCCTAAGAACCAGGAGGCGGAGATTTTCTACGTCTACAGAAGTTTGGCACGCCCGGTGAAATGTGAGTCTTTTAAAAGTCGAGTCATTCTAAGAACTTGCAAAAAGATTTTCAAAGAGATGTTGTTTTAACTTTGTTTTCTTTACTTGTACTTAGGAAATTTTGAAAAAGGCTTGAAAGCATGTCAAAATCCAACCCAAGTGAAGTGTCGAGCCAAGGCTCATGCGCATCAAGTTCTCACTCTAGGAGGATTTTGAAAAACATGATCAAGCTAGACGAGATAGAGGACCTGAGAAGGGAATTCGAGGCCAAAATCGATGCTCTCAGCTGTAGACGCGCGAAAATCCCCGCCTCTTCGTCCCTTCCGGGGGCTTGGAGTGGATCTTCTCGTGCGTCTAAGGCCTATGTATACAAATAGGGCGTGCCAGCTAGCTTACTTAAGCTAGCGAAGATATTTTTAACACTGACTTCTAAACGTGGCGACTGTGAGCAAGTAAGCTCTTGTCGTCGCAGACCTTCTTGCACCGATGCGCAAGGGTCAGTCTGTACGCTTTGCAAAAAATCGAGTTTTGGAGAGAAAGTCTACGAAGCGGTTCGAGGTGTCTATTTCGGGTCTTTAGGATGCGATTGCATATTTTAAATCATGGATTTGCACGTGCCTAAGTCTTTTGTTTTATCCCTTTTCGGGCCACCAAGTTTGTGTGTTATGAACACTCCACTACATGGGCGAATTCGAGCGGGGCTTGCTTTGATGCAATATGCGTCCTACCTCGTAGTATGGCGTAGATGTAATGCAAACTCACGCTACTCCAAAGGGAAAACCCGAAATGTAAAGACAATACTGAAGGGGAAATAACAGAAGGGAAATAACCGAAGGGAAATAACCGAAGGGAAATATGTATATAGATTATGTATATGAGCCCTTACTCGGGTCTTGCAAATAAGAGCGAAGGCTCAATGTGGGTGCGTGCTTGAATTGAAAGACTTACACACACGACATGAAATTAAACCCAAATATAAATTGCAGTATGGCCTTGACTAAGGTCTTGGGAGTAAGAGCGAAGGCTCAATGTGTGTGAGAGTGCTTGAATTGAAAGACTACCCACACGACATAAATGAAACCCAAATATAACTGCAATAAGGCCTTTAATAAGGTCTTGGGAGTAAGAGCGAAGGCTCAATGTGTGTGAAAGTGCTTGAATTGAAAGACTTACTCACACGACATGAAATGAAACCCAAATAGTATAGGTCGGCCCTTACTTGGGTCCTTCAAATAAGAGCGAAAGCTCAATGTGTGTGAGAGTGCTTGAATTGAAAGACTTACTCACACGACAAGAAATGAAACCCAAATAGTATAGGTCGGCCCTTACTTGGGTCTTTCAACTAAGAGCGAAAGCTCAATGTGTGTGAGTGCTTGAATTGAAAGACAACGCACCCAACTTAAACAAAACCCTTCGAAAATGAAAGTATATATGTACACTTATATATTAGGGGCTGATTAGGCCCGTGTGTGCTAAAAATCGTGCACGACTAAGGGAGTGCACGTGTGTGGTTGTGCCAAGCCACGTTATTACAAGCGGGGGGAGACTATGCTCCGTTATTACAACCCCGTATCAAATTGAATCTCAAGCAAGTATACAACTAAGGACCGAGTTTAGGCACTTACGAGTAGCTGGTCCGTAGAGGCCTTGCTTGAGCGTGGGCTTGGCCTTCGCCTTGGGCTGCAAACGGGAGCTCCGCGAAGGTAGGTGATCAAAGGTGTTGGCCGGCTGCAAGTGGGGCGCGGGATAGGCGCCTCGAAGGTGGCCGGTGGCAAGTAGATGTCGCCTCAAAGTAGGGGGTTTAAAGGGGCTGAATGAGTGGGTTCTTAGGGTCACTAGGGGAGTTGAGAGTTTAGGGAAACTGGACCTAAAAGGTGAGCTAGTGGGAAGGCCGAATAGGACACCTAGGGGAAGGGCGAATGGGAAATGATGGCTAGGTAGTGGCCGGCAGTTTGGGCTATGCTAGGTTCGGCTAAGTGAAAAGGGTGGTGGTAAAAGGGCTGAGATGAAGGTAGGATGGGTGGCTAGGAGTGGAGAGGTAGTAGAGAAGGGGGCTAGGTAAGGTGCAGGGTACTTACCGAATGGGGAGAGGTGGCGGATGAAGTGGGAAGCAGGCGGGCAGGTGGACTGTTGGCTGGTTCGGTTGGGTGGAGGTGGTGGCGTCCGGCTGAGGGATGGTGGTGGTGGTGGATGGAAGAGGGAAGGTGGCGGTGCAGGTGGAGCTGATGGAGCAGGTGGAGCAGTTGGGGAGTGGAGCAGGCGGACAGGTTGGTGAGTGGAGTCGGCTGGGCTGAGGTGAGGGCTCCCACTTAGAAAACCCGCCCCCAAGGAGGGGGGTTTAAATAGGGGATGGGTAGGTCGGTTAGGGCTGGGCTGAGGGTAGTGGTTAGGTGGTTTAGGTAGGGTGGTATGTAGATAAGGTGGGCTGTAATGGGTTGGGCCAGATATTTTAAAACTAGGGGTTTGGGTAAATCATGGGCTAAGGGTGGTTTAGGGGTTTAGGGCTAGGTTAGGTGGTTGGGTTTTAGGGTGAGGTTTAGTGAGCTAGGTTAGGTGATTAGGCTAGGTTTAGGCTAGGATTAGGGAAATTAATCTAGGTTTAGGGAAGGATTAGGGAAGTGGGTTAGGTGATTAGGTTGGGATTAGGCCGGGATTAGGGAAGTGGGTTAGGTGATTAGGTTTAGATTAGGGGTGGATTAGGGGTTTAGGCTAGGATTAGGCATTTTGGGTTAGGTTTAGGTGAGGGAGCTCCCTTAGCATGGCCCATAGACCTTGATCACCCCATGTTGGTGCAGCCCTAGGTTAGGTTTTAGCTAATTACAAGCTTAAACCCACTCAATTAGGCTAACCCACATGATTAAACCCAAACTTGACACACAAGTCAAGCTTAATACAACACTCTTGATATTTTTCACCCCCACTCTCTCTCATGCCCAATATCCCACGTGAATTTCAAGTGGGCCCCACCTTCATTTATGAGAAGGTGATGTGGGCCATGGATATGGATATTGGATTGGATCTCTGGATCCAAATCCAAATCCAAGTCCACATATGGGTTTGGATTGGAATCTGGATATATATGGTCCAGATCCAATCCAAACTGAACTCTGACTCCTTCGAGCTGGGTTCGAGACGGACGATTCGTGCGGGGCCTGACAGCATCAGTACTCCGTCTGCGTTGGGTCTTCGCCAACATGGTCGTCTGCCTCCGTTTCTGCCTTTCGGAGATGACTTCAAATGCTATTTTGGTAAGAACAGGGTCTTGGACGTTCGAGATCCTGGGATGTGAATCAGATACAAGAGTTGCTGTGTCGGGCTTGACGTGTGCTCCAGTTCCGGGCTCTTCTTGGCTCTCCTGGTCCTGTCTTGATCGGGCCAAGCCACTTCGGGGTTTCAAAACATGTTTTAAAAGGTTTTCAAAAGCCATATCATATGTTTTTGAAAGATAAAGTTTAAAACATATATACAGGGTTGTCTGGAAGGCTCCTGGGTTTCCAGACTCAAAATGGCCCTTTGGGGCTGCTTGTACAAAACCAGATGGATTTTGAGAAATTCGTGGGATTTCGGGGTGTTTATAGATGCCCCTCTTTGGCCTTGTCCAAATCGATTTGGATAAGGGCAAAGATGAAAAACACCCCTTTCAATGTCTCCCTAGATCTAGCCACGAAGAATATGAGATCGTCCCATTTTTAGCAAAATCTCAATTTACAAACTCTGGTAGGAGGAGATATCACGCCAAAGGGTTTTACATGGAATCTGGTCCTAAATGGGATCATGTTCATGCAAGTACCATGCGTGGAATGCAAATGACATGGGTGTGGTGCCAAGAGTGGCGACCTCCCAGAGACCAGATGTGGTCGAACTCTAGAGACTTACAAGGCCTATTGCTCAAGTGAGCAAATCCTATGCTGTTCGATGTTCGGTTTTCAAAACTTATTTACAAAAGCTATTTACAAAAGGGACAACTGTCTTGAGCCTCGATCCTAAGGATCTCGAGCTCTTCGTGCTTGCCCTTGTTTGAGTCTTAACACTCGCTTATCTAGCGGAGATTTTATAAGAAAACAAGCTTCATTTCAAATTCCTACGTCTTACTTGAAACGTCGAATTCTCAAACAAAATGAAATTCAAGTAAGTAAATCCTATTTTTACTTTAGGATTCCTCGAAATGAACCATGCTTTAGCTTGGGATAAGCCAGGGATGGGAAAGAGATACCACGGTCCCTTCTGAAGCGTCCCATGGTTTAAGGCATAGAAGGCAGAAAACTGCTCTTTTTGAGCTTTTTGGCCTCTTTTTCCTTTTTTTCATAGAGGGTCTCCCTTTGGGAGTATTTTTTCTTTAATCCCTCTTTTTCTCAAGAGAATCGATTTTTCTTTTGAATTCTGGTTTCTCTCTTTTGGAAAGAGACTTTAAATGGGAAATTCCCTTTTGTTTTGGGCCTTTGTTTTCCTTTTGGAAGGAGAAGAGAAAAGGGGAGGACTTATCCCAAGCCTACACTCGATCCATTCCAGATCAGCCTATTTAGAAATAGCACGTACTACTTGCAAGTATCTTGCTATGTTGAATTAGGTCTTTCTTTGTAAGAAGAAGGATTTTGAAATGTAACCACGATTTTGAAAACTCCACTCTTTCACAAGTGCGAATTCTCTCACTTGGGGTCACACGATTTGCCTTTGCACCTTATTCACATGTCTCAGGGCAGCTATCCCTATAAAATTTTTCGAAAACTGGAATTTAATCCAGATCCTACACATGATACTTCTTTAGGTATTGAATATTGATAGGATCTGCTAAATTCCTACCTTCTACATCGATCAACCAATACGAATTGTTCGTAGTGGTTGCTCGTACAACATAGGGTCCGTCCCAGTTGGGGCGCCACTTGCCTAGGGGGTGTGGGCCACGATGGTGGATGGTTTTCAAGACCAGATCTCCCACTTCAAAGTGGCGAGATCTCATGTGTTTGCTATAATGTCGGGCTATCCTTTGCCGGTATGCACGAGCATGATCCATGGCAAGGAGTCGCCTCTCATCTAGCAAATCTAGTTCAGCCATCCTAGCATGCTGAAGCGTCTCTAGGGGGAGGTCGAGTGCTATAGATGTATGAAATGAATGTAGTTGGGTATGAATGGGAAGAATGGCGTTTGTGCCATAGACCAATTCGAATGGTGTGGCATTCGTGGGAGTCCGAATGGAAGTCCTATAAGCCCATAAGGCTTCATCCAGCTTCTCGTGCCACATCCTACCCTTCTCTAAGGTTTTCTCAATGATACCAATGAGAGTCTTGTTTGTGGCTTCGGCTTGGCCGTTGCCTTGAGGGTAGTAGGGCGAGGAGAAGTGGTGAGTTATGCCATACGTGTTGCACAACTTGACCATCCGCTCATTCTTGAATGGGGTACCATTATCAGACACAAGGTCTCGTGGAACCCCAAATCGAGCCAAGATATTCCTCCGGATGAAAGCCACCACATGTTGCCCCATTACATTTGTTAGGGAAATGGCTTCCACCCACTTGGAGAAATACTCCGTGGCTGCTAAAATAAAACGATGCCCATTCGAGGCCTTGGGAAATATTGGGCCTACAATGTCAAACGCCCACATGGTAAATGGCCAGGGGCTGACCACAGAATGCAATGCAGATGAAGGGATATGAATGGCGTGCCCATGCACTTGACACGGATGACACTTCCTAACATGATCGTGACAATCCTTTTTCAGGGTGGACCAAAAATAACCCCCTCTAAGTATTTTCATTGCCATCATGTTGGCATTAACATGACCTCCACATTCTCCATCGTGGAACTCGTGCATCACTATCCTAGCCTCCTCTAGGTCGATACACCTAAGCAGAATGCCGGTAAAACTCTTTTTGTATAAGACCCCACCCAGAATGGTGTATCGGGTCGAAATCTTATGAATGAATGCCTTATCTTTGGACGTGGCATCCCCGGTGAATCCCCCATTTTCTAAAAATTGTTTTATGCCATAGAACCAGGGTTTTTCAATAGACTCTGGGTTGTTTTGGCAAATATCCAAGTTGTGTGTGGATGGATGGGGCGCATGCCATATTTCCAAAGATCTGGTCCCTGAAATGGGATCGACCTTCAGGGCTGAACCCAAGGAAGAGAGGGCATCGGCGATGCCATTGTCCTCTCTTCCTACGTGTGTGAGCTTACACGATTGGAAGGATTGGACCAATCGAGTGGCCAACTCGTGATATGGAAGTAGTTTCTCATTACGTACTTGCCAAATTTTTAAAACCTGGTTTATGACAAGGAGCGAATCTCCAAAGACCTCGATGCATGATGCCCCTAGAGTTTTCGAAATCCTTAAGCCTTGTATGAGTGCTTCATACTCAGCTACGTTGTTGGAACATTCGAAATCTAAGCGGACTGCTATGGGAATCTCGCCCTTTTCAGGGGAGATTAGGATGATCCCGGCACCAGCCCCTCGTTGGTTTCGTGCCCCGTCGAAGTGCATCTTCCACACTTGGTTTTCGAAAGAATTTGCCAAAATGTGGTTTTGAAAATGGTTTTGCAATATGCCTTCATCAGGCATTTCGACAAGAGTGGGATATGCGTCCTCTAAGGGGAATTCAGCCACGTAATCTGCTAGGGCTTGCCCCTTAACGGAGATCTGGTGATGGTATTTCAGATCATACTCCATTAGAAGGAGTTGCCATTTGCCCAATCTACCCGTGAGAATGGGTTTTTCGAACAAGTGCTTGATTGGATCAAGCTTGGACACTATCCAGATCTCATGATCTAGGAAATAGTGTCTGAATTTCTGGCAGGCCCAGACTAGGGCCAAGCACGTCTTCTCCATGGCTTGATAATTTCGTTCATAAGCCAAGAGAGTTTTCGAAATATAGTAGATGGCATACTCCTTATGGGTGTCATCCTCGTATTGAGCCAACAGGGCTCCTAAAGCGTTTACATGCACGGAGATGTATAATAAAAGCGGTTTTCCTTGTTTTGGAGGATTCAAAACGGGGGGATTAACCAAGTATGCCTTCAGTCTCTCGAAGGACTTTTGGCATTCGTCATCCCATAAGAATTTCGTACCCTTCCTCAACAGTTTGTTGAAGGGTTCGCATCTAGTTGCCAGATTCGATATGAATCGGCGCACAGATTGTAATCGACCTTGGAGGCTACGGACTTGGGTGAGATTGGAGGGTGGAGCCATGTCTATGATGGCTCGACACTTAGAGGGGTCGACTTCTATTCCCCTTTGGCTCACCATAAAGCCTAGAAGCTTCCCTGATTCTACCCCGAACACACATTTTTGAGGGTTTAGCTTTACTTTGTAAAGCCTAAGCCTTTCGAAAATCTTTTGTAAACATTCGATATGGGTGCATCGGGTTTTGAATTTCGCCAAGAGATCATCTACATACACTTCTACAAGCTCATGGATTTGATCATGGAAGATCGTGTTCATGGCTCGTTGGTATGTTGCGCCGGCATTTTTCAAACCAAAGGGCATGACTGTATAGCAGTACGTGCCCCATGGGGTTGTGAAGGCGGTCTTACCCTGATCTCGTGGACTTAGTTTGATTTGATTATAGCCTGAATAGCCATCCATGAATGAAAACATTTCATGATTTGCAGTACTATCGACTATCAAATCTATGTTTGGTAAAGGATAATTATCCTTTGGAGTGGCTTTATTCAGGTTTCTGAAATCGATGCATATTCGAATTTTCCCATTGGTTTTTTGAACTACAACGATATTTGACAACCAATCAGAATACTCAATGGGTTTTATAAATCCGGCTTTTAGCAGATCTTCTAAACCCTCTTTGACTTGCGTGTGTACATTCGGGTGTATTTTCCTAAGCTTCTGCTTTATGGGTTTTACACCTGTATCTAAGGGAAGACGATGCTCGACTATGCTGGGATCTATGCCCGGCATGTCTTCATACGTCCATGCAAACACATCTAAATAGGTTCGTAGAAATGCAATGAATGCTAACTTTTCAGTTTCATGCAAGCATGCGCCTATTTTGATGGTTTTGGGATTGGAATCATCCCCTAGGTTCACTTCTACGAAATCTCCTCCTACTGATTGGGAAGGTCTTTCAAAATCGAGAATTCTATGAAATTCTGGGAGCTCAGAAGTAGAATCTTCCTCAAGGGGATCCACTTCTGGGCTTTGATCATTCTCGTGGGCTATAGACCCGTGGGAACTTGATGCATGGTTTTCAAGATAACCTGGTTTTGAACTTGGATTTTCAAGTGATTTCGAAATTTTTGGTCTGGCTATGCAGACGATGTTTCTTTCGAAATCCTTTTCTTTCACCAAAGTCTTACCAGGAGCAGCTATGTACAAAATCTTTTTGGTATTTTCCAAATTTTCGATTTTTTTGGGTTTTTGTAAAACAAGAACTTTGGGAACTATACAAAGCACTCTTTTTTTGAGTTTTTGTTTTTCCATTGTTTTTGGTTTTTCTTGTTTTTCGATTTTTGATTTTAAGTTTTTCAGATGTTTTTGGTATTTTTAGAAAAAGGGATCTTCCGTCATACCTACAAAGGGAAAACACTACGGGTTAGACTCGGAATAGGAGGTCTAAACCATAGGTTTCTTCTAAGGCAGGCTCCGGGGCACCCTTGACCCAGGTGGTCACAGGGGGTGGCTCCGGCGGTATTCAGGGAGTATAGCCGATCCCATATCGGCTTTGGTTGGCCCTAGGAAGGATGGGCTCTAGGAGACCCTGGTTTTGTGCCCCTAGACTTTTGTAGGGCGTGTAGCCCATGTTCAATAACATGTTCCACGACCTTTTGTTTTTTGAAAAGATGGGATATAAGTCGTGGTCCTGGAACATGCTATCGTCCATATTAGGCTCGTATGGCCTTTTGTCCAGGGGTTTTGGAAATAGGGAACGCTTGGGTTTTCCTAGGAGGATTAGAGTCGGGAGGGGGCCTGCTTTGGGCGACCCCTTCACACATACAACCTTCCTAGGGTTATTCAACACGAGCCGAGGTGGCTCAACCATAATTTGCCCCAGGTTAGCCTCATGGGCCTGGGAGCTCGATAAACAAGGGGAGTTTATGATCCCCTGAAGCTGTGGGTGACTCTCACCTAGGATCACTACGACCTGGTCCCTAAAAGGGATCTTGACACACCTGTGGAAGGTGGATGGCACAGCGCACAAACTGTGTATCCAGGGTCTTCCCAGCAACAGGTTATAATGGGGGTGGATGTCCAAGACATGGAACACCCCCGTGTGTTCGATCCCTCCCGTTTCCATTGGGAGTTCGATGGATCCTAAAGGCCTAGAGGCATTTCCATCGTATCCAGTGATAACGATGGGGCTTGGGTTTACTGAAGTCAAGGTGACTCCGATTTTGTACGCCACATGAAGTGGAAGGATGTTGAGCCCTCCTCCACCATCGACTAGGCACCTGTCTAGAGAGTGGTTGTTTAGAACCACCTCGATATGCAGGGCCTGGTTATGGGTTTCGTAGGGTCTATCTACATCATCTTCCGAAAAGGTGATGGGCGATTTTGCTCCTCATAAAGCCACTTGGGAAGACAAGGATTCCGGACTTATGTTCGAATCAACCTTGGCCCTTTCTAGAATTTTCTCTAATACAAGTCTATGCCTAGGCGAGGTTTTGATAAGCTCTAGGATAGACATGTGAATAGGAATCTTTGAAAGGTGGTTTTCGAAATCATAAGGATTTAGGATGATTTTGTCCTTATCTGCTTTTGGCAGACCACTAGGGATACATGCTTTTGAGGGGCCAGGCACACTGACCACCTTTTGAGCACCTTGAAGGTGCGGTGGTTGGTAGATCCTCCTGGATCTAGTGACTTCCCCCACGACCAGCCTAGGGTTCGCGCTAAACTTGGCTCTAAGGATGAGCTGAGGAGAACCTTGGATTTTCAAAACTGGTTTTACCGGGGTTTCCACTTTTGATGGTCCCCGAATGACGACTTGGGTGGGCCTCTTGTATAGTACAAGGGTGGGCGCACAAGCAGGTCGACCAGGTTCTAGTTTTTGCGCTAGTTCCTTGGAAATGGTGAGGGTACATACCTCCTTTCCTTTCCCACTGCCACTGGCGTGTTTGGGAAAGGGTTCCTTCAAGATAGCTTGAGGTGGCTCAGGTTCCGCAATGACCTGGAGCCGGCCTTCTGCTATCAAGTTCTCAATTTTATTTAAAAGAGAGAAGCAACGTTTGGTATCATGGCCTTTGAGCCGATGATACTTGCAAAATCGGTTTAAATACCCCCCTTTGGACGTGACTCCTTCGGGGATTTCAGGGAGTTCGATCATGCCCTGGGTAAGTAAGAGGTCTAGGACCTCCGACACAGGTTGCCCCAGCGGAGTGTACTCCCGTTTTTCAACCGGTTTTTGAAAATTACGTTCTCTCTTATTTTCTATTTTTTCAAAATTTTTAGAAGTGCCTGCCATGCCTGGATCCACCCGGACATTGGCGATTTTATGGGGCTTTGCCCCTTTGTCCGTCGTGGGCAGCCCATATGCGATGGGCTTTTCCAAACGGGTTTTTGGAACGACACTTCCTTTCCATAAGTGGTCGTATGTCCCTTTTCGTAAGTTGGTTTCGAAAAGGGAGGCCTTTTTGATCAACTTATGGAAAGTTGAAATCTCATGGAGCGAGAGAAGGGTTTTTAACTCGCTTTTAAAATTATCCAGGATGAGCATTACTGCGCATCCTTCGGATATGGGCTCTCGCACTTGGCCCAAAAGCGACCTCCATCTTATAATGAAGGCATGCACGTCTTCGTTCATGCCTTGCTTTGTATCCTTTAAGGTATTCAGGGTTGGCGTAACTTCCACGTTGTGTGCAAATCTTTGCATGAAGCAGTTCGCTAACTCTTCAAAAGTAGCGAACTGGCTTAAGTCGTAGGAAGCCAGCCATTTGGCAGCTGTGCCTTTAAGGGATAGAGGGAACCAATACACCCATTTCATCGAGTCCTTTTTCTTCTTATGGGCTCGACGCGAGAAAAGCTGCAAGTGAGACCTAGGGTCTCCCATGCCATCATACCGATGGAAGTTCGGTATTTCATCGTCACTGTCTGTTTCGTAATCCATAGGAAGGAAATCAGACAGGGCGTAGCTTCTTTTCTCTTTATTCTGCCCTTTCAGCAGCTGCTGTAGGGCTTTACGGTCCTTTTGTGTGAAGGACTCGTGGTATTGGTTGCCTTCCATTACGGAGGCCCCTTTTTGCTTGCGAGGTTTTTCAAATTTCTTTTTAGGCCTTTGTTCACCGTTCGATGAACATGAATCGCCTACTTCAGCCTCTTGGCTGAGAGCATCGATTTTGGCCTCAAACTCCCTTCTCAAGTCCTCGATTTCATCTAGTTTTATTTTGTTTTTGAAAATCCTCCTAGAGTGAGAACTTGATGCGCATGAGCCTTGGCTCGACACTTCACTTGGATTGGATTTTGACATGCTTTTCAAGCTTTTTCAAAATATGCTAAGTACAAGCAAAGAAAACAAGTTAAAACGACACCTTTTTACAAAATTTTCGCAAGACTTCTACAAGCAAACGCGATTTTTGAAAAGGCTCACGTCCCACCGGGCGTGCCAATCCCTGTAGACGCGTGAAAATCCCCGCCTCTTCGTCCCTTCCGGGGGCTTGGAGTGGATCTTCTCGTGCGTCTAAGGCCTATGTATACAAATAGGGCGTGCCAGCTAGCTTACTTAAGCTAGCGAAGATATTTTTAACACTGACTTCTAAACATGGCGACTATGAGCAAGTAAGCTCTTGTCGTCGCAGACCTTCTTGCACCGATGCGCAAGGGTCAGTCTGTACGCTTTGCAAAAAATCGAGTTTTGGAGAGAAAGTCTACGAAGCGGTTCGAGGTGTCTATTTCGGGTCTTTAGGATGCGATTGCATATTTTAGATCACGTGGATTTGCACGTGCCTAAGTCTTTTGTTTTATCCCTTTTCGGGCCACCTAGTTTGTGTGTTATGAACACTCCACTACATGGGCGAATTCGAGCGGGGCTTGCTTTGATGCAATATGCGTCCTACCTCATAGTATGGCGTAGATGCAATGCAAACTCACGCTACTCCAAAGGGAAAACCCGAAATGTAAAGACAATACTGAAGGGGAAATAACAGAAGGGAAATAACCGAAGGGAAATAACCGAAGGGAAATATGTATATAGA
The DNA here is from genome assembly GCA_036023115.1 of Brasenia schreberi. Classification (NCBI taxonomy): domain Eukaryota; kingdom Viridiplantae; phylum Streptophyta; class Magnoliopsida; order Nymphaeales; family Cabombaceae; genus Brasenia; species Brasenia schreberi. The sequence continues at coordinate 6,391,526 of JAYKKT010000076.1, read as the reverse complement.
TTATGTATATGAGCCCTTACTCGGGTCTTGCAAATAAGAGCGAAGGCTCAATGTGGGTGCGTGCTTGAATTGAAAGACTTACACACACGACATGAAATTAAACCCAAATATAAATTGCAGTATGGCCTTGACTAAGGTCTTGGGAGTAAGAGCGAAGGCTCAATGTGTGTGAGAGTGCTTGAATTGAAAGACTACCCACACGACATAAATGAAACCCAAATATAACTGCAATAAGGCCTTTAATAAGGTCTTGGGAGTAAGAGCGAAGGCTCAATGTGTGTGAAAGTGCTTGAATTGAAAGACTTACTCACACGACATGAAATGAAACCCAAATAGTATAGGTCGGCCCTTACTTGGGTCCTTCAAATAAGAGCGAAAGCTCAATGTGTGTGAGAGTGCTTGAATTGAAAGCCCTACAGCAGCTACTAAAAGGGCAAAATAAAGAGAAAAGGAGTTATGCCCTGTCTGATTTCCTATAATGGCATGGGAGACCCTAGGTCTCACTTGCAACTTTTCTCACGTCGAGCCCATAAGAAGAAAAAGGACTCGATGAAATGGGTGTATTGGTTCCCTTTATCCCTTAAAGGCACAGCTGTCAAATGGCTGGCTTCTTACGATTTAAGCCAGTTTGCTACTTTTGAAGAGTTAGCAAACTGCTTCATGCAAAGATTTGTACACAACGTAGAAGTCACGCCGACTCTGAACTCTTTAAGGGATACGAAGCAGGGCATGAACGAAGACGTGCATGCCTTCATTATACGATGGAGGTCCCTTTTGGGCTAAGTGCGAGAGCCCATATCCGAAGGATGCGCAGTCATGCTCATCCTGGATAATTTTAAAAGCGAGTTAAAAACCCTTCTCTCGCTCCATGAGATCTCAACTTTCCATAAGTTGATAAAAAAAGCATCTCTTTTCTAAACAAACTTAAAAAAGGGGATATACGATCACCTATGGAAAGGAAGTGCCGTTTCTAAAACCTGCTTGGAAAAGCCCATCACTTATGGGCTGCCCACGATGGACAAAGGGGCAAAGCCCCATAAAATCGCCAATGTCCGGGTGGATCCAGGCGTGGCAGACACTTCCAAAAATTTTGAAAAGCTAGAAAACAAAAGGGAGCGAACCTTTCAAAAACCGATTGAAAAACGGGAGTACACACTGCTGGGGCAACCTAGGTCGGAGGTCCTAGACCTCCTACTTGCTCAAGGCATGATAGAACTTTCCGAAATCCCTGAAGGAGTCACTTCGAAAGGGGGGTATTTAAATCGATTTTGCAAGTATCATTGGCTCAAAGGCCATGATACCAAACGTTGTTTCTCCCTTTTAAATAAAATCGAGAACTTGATAGTGGAGGGCCGGCTCCAGGTCACTGCGGAACCTGAGCCACCTCAAGCTATCTTCAAAGAACCCTTTCCCAAGCACGCCAGTAGCAGTGGGAAAGGAAAGGAGGTATGTACCCTCACCTTTTCAATGGAACTAGCGCAAAAACCTGAGTCTGGTCGACCCACTTGTGCGCCCACTCTTGTACTGTACAAGAAGCCCGCCCAAGTCATCATCCGGGGACCACCAAAAGCTGAATCCCCGACTAAACCAGTTTTAAAACTTCAAGGTGCTCCTCAACTCATACTTAGAGCCAATTTTAGTGCGAACCCTAGGCTGGTAGTAGGGGAAGTGACTAGATCCGGGAGGATCTGTCAACCCCCGCACCTACAAAGTGCTAAAAAGGTGGTCAGTGTCCTGGCCCCTCAAAAGCATGTATTCCTGGAGTTCTGCCAAAAGCAGACAAGGATAAAGTCATCCTAAATCCTTATGACTTCGAAAACCACCTTTCAAAGATTCCTATCCACATGTCTATCCTAGAGCTTATACAAACCTCGCCTAGGCATAGACTTGTGCTAGAGAAAATTCTAGAAAGAGCTAAGGTTGATTCGAACATAAGTCCGGAATCCCTGTCTGCCCAAGTGACTTTAATAGGAGCAAAATCGCCCATCACTTTCTCGAAAGATGATGTAGATAGACTCTACGAGTCCCACAACCAGGCCCTGCATATTGAGGTGGTTCTGAATAACCACTCTCTGGACAGGTGCCTAGTCGATGGGGGAGGAGGGCTCAACATCCTTCCACTTCATGTGACGTATCAAATCGGAGTCACCTTGACTTCTATGAACCCAAGCCCCATCGTTATCACTAGATACAATGGGAATACGTCTAGGCCATTAGGATCGATTGAACTCTCGATGGAAACGGGAGGGATCACACACACGGGGGTGTTCTATGTCTTAGACATCCACCCCCATTATAACCTATTGTTGGGAAGGCCTTGGATACACAGCTTGTGCGCTGTGCTATCCACCTTCCACAGGTGTGTCAAGATCCCTTTCAGGGACTAGGTCGTGGTGATCCTAGGTGAGAGTCACCCACAGCTTCAGGGGATCATAAACTCCCCTTGTTTGTCGAGCTCCCAGGCCCATGAGGTTAACCTGGGGCAGACCATGGTCAAGCCACCAAGGCTCATGTTGAATAGTCCTAGGAAGGTGTTATGTATGAAGGGGCCGCCCAAAGCAGGCTCCCTCCCAATTCTAACCCTTCTAGGAAGACTCAAGCATCCCCTATTTCCAAAGTCCCTGGACAAGAAGCCATACGAGCACAATATGGACGACAGCAAGTTCCAGGACCACGATTTATACTCTGCATTTTCAAAAAACAAAAAATCGTGGAACATGTTGTTGAATATGGGCTATACACCCTACAAAAGTCTAGGGGCGCAAAACCAGGGTCTCCTAGAGCCCATCCTTCCTAGGGCCAACCTAAGCCAATACGGGATCGGCTATACTCCCAGAATACCGTCAGAGCCACCCCCTGTGACCACCTGGGTCAAGGGTGCCCTGGAACCTGCCTTAGAAGAAACCTACGATTTAGACCTCCTATTCCGAGTTTAACCCGTAGCGTTTTCCCTTTGTAGGTATGACGGAAGATCTCTTTCATAAAAATACAAAAACATTTAGAAAACTTAAAATAAAAAAATAGAAAAAGAGGAAAAACCAAAAACAATGGAAAAACAAAAACTCGAAAATAGAGTGCTTTGTATAGTTCCTAAAGTTCTTGTTTTACAAAAACCCAAAAAAATCGAAAATCTAGAAAATACCAAAAAGATTTTGTATATAGCTGCTCCTGGTAGGACTTTGGCAAAAGAAAAAGATTTCGAAAGAAACGTCGTCTGCATAGCCAGACCAAAAATTTCGAAATCAATTGAAAATCCGAGTACAAAACCAGGTCCTTTTGAAAAACACGCATCAAATTCCCTCGGGTCTATAACCCACGAGAATGATCGAAGCCCAGAAATGGATCCCCTTGAGAAAGATCTCACTTCTGAGCTCCCAGAATTTCATAAAATTCTCGATTTTGGAAGACCTTCCAATTCAGTAGGAGGAGATTTCATAGCACCTAGGGAGTGATTCCAATCCCAAATCCATCAAAATAGGAGAATGCTTGCATGAACATGAAAGATCAGCATTCATTGCATTTCTACGAACCTATTTAGATGTGTTTGCATGGACGTATGAGGACATGCCAAGAATAGACCCCAGCATTGTCGAGCATCGTCTTCCCTTAGATGCGGATGTAAAACCCATAAAGTAGAAGCTTAGAAAAATACACCCGAATGTACACATGCAAGTCAAAGAGGGTTTAGAAGATCTGTTAAAAGCCGAATTTATAAAACCCATTGCATATTCTGATTGGTTGTCAAACATCGTTGTAGTTCGAAAAACCAATGGGAAAATTCGAATATGCATCGATTTTAGAAACCTGAATAAAGCCACTCCAAAGGATAATTATCCTTTACCAAACATAGATTTGATAGTCGATAGTACTGCAAATCATGAAATATTTTCGTTTATGGATGGCTATTCAGACTATAATCAAATCAAACTAAGTCCACGAGATCAGGGTAAGACCGCCTTCACAACCCCATGGGGCACGTACTGCTATACAGTCATGCCCTTTGGTTTGAAAAATGCCGGCGCAACATACCAGAGAGCCATGACCATGATCTTTCGTGATCAGATTCATGAGCTCGTAGAAGTGTATGTAGATGATCTCTTGGCAAAATCCAAAACCCGATGCACTCATATCGAATGTTTGCAAAATATTTTCGAAAGGCTTAGGCTTTACAAAGTAAAGCTAAACCCTCAAAAATGTGTATTCGGGGTAGAATCAGGGAAGCTTCTGGGCTTTATGGTGAGCCAAAGGGGTATAGAAGTCAACCCCTCTAAGTGTCGAGCCATCATAGACATGGCTCCACCCTCCAATCTCACCCAAATCCGTAGCCTCCAGGGTCGATTACAATCCGTTCACCGATTCATTTCAAATCTAGCGACTAGATGCGAACCCTTCAATAAGCTGTTGAGGAAGGGCACGAAATTCTTATGGGATGACGAATGTCAAAGGTCCTTCGAGAGACAAAAGGCATACCTGGTTAATCCCCCCATTTTGAATCCTCCGAAGCAAGGAAAACCACTTTTACTCTACATCTCTGTGCATGCGAATGCTTTAGGAGCCCTATTGGCTCAATACGAGGATGACACCCATAAGGAGTATGCCATCTACTATATTTCGAAAACTCTCTTGGCTTATGAATGAAATTATCAAGCCATGGAGAAGATGTGCTTGGCCCTAGTCTGGGCCTGCCAGAAATTCAGACACTATTTCCTAGATCATGAGATCTGGATAGTGTCCAATCTTGATCCAATCAAGCACTTATTCGAAAAACCCATTCTCACGGGTAGATTGGGCAAATGGCAACTCCTTCTAATGGAGTATGACCTGAAATACCATCACCAGATCTCCATTAAGGGGCAAGCCCTAGCAGATTACGTGGCTGAGTTCCCCCTGGAGGACGCATATCCCACACTTGATGAAATGCCTGACGAAGGCATATTGCAAAACCATTTCCAAAACCACATTTTGGCAAACAATTTTGAAAACCAAGTGTGGAAGATGCACTTCGACGGGGCACAAAACCAACGAGGGGCTGGTGCTGGGGTCATCCTCATCTCCCCTGAAAAGGGCGAGATTCTCATAGCAGTCCGCCTAGATTTCGAATGTTCCAATAACGTAGCTGAGTATGAAGCACTCATACAAGGCTTAAGAATTTCGAAAACTCTAGGGGCATCATGCATCGAGGTCTTTGGAGATTCGCTCCTTGTCATAAACCAGGTTTTGAAAAATTGGCAAGTACGTAATGAAAAACTACTTCCATATCACGAGTTGGCCACTCGATTGGTCAAGTCGTTCCAATCGTGTAGACTCACACACGTAGGAAGAGAAGACAATGGCATTGCCGATGCCCTCTCCTCCTTGGGTTCAGCCCTAAAGGTCGATCCTATTTCAAGGACCCGATCTTTAGAAATATGGCATGCGCCCAACCCATCCACACACGACTTGGATATTTGCCAAAATAACCCCAATTCTATTGAAAAACCCTGGTTTTACGACATAAAACAATTTCTAGAAAATGGAGGATTCACCGAGGATGCCACATCCAAAGATAAGGCATTCATCCGTAAGATTTCGACCCGATACACCATTCTGGGTGGGGTTTTATACAAGAAAAGCTTTACCGGCATCCTACTTAGGTGTATCGATCTAGAGGAGGCTAGGATAGTGATGCATGAATTCCACGATGGAGAATGTGGAGGTCATGTTAATGCCAACATGATGACAATGAAAATACTTAGAGGGGGCTATTTTTGGTCCACCCTGAAGAAGGATTGTCACGATCATGTTAGAAAGTGTCATCCATGTCAAGTGCATGGGCACGCCATTCATATCCCATCCTCTGTATTGCATTTCGTGGTCAGCCCCTGGCCATTCACCATGTGGGTGTTTGACATCGTAGGCCCAATATTTCCAAAAGCCTCGAATGGGCATCGATTCATTTTAGCAGCCACGGAGTATTTCTCCAAGTGGGTGGAAGCCATTTCCCTAACCAACGTGCTGGGACAACATGTGGTGGCTTTCATTAGGAGGAATATCCTGGCTCGATTTGGGGTTCTACGAGACCTTGTGTCTGACAATGGCACCCCATTCAAGAATGAGCGGATGGTTAAGTTGTGCAACACGTATGGCATAACTCACCACTTCTCCTCGCCCTACTACCCTCAAGGCAACGGCCAAGCCGAAGCCACCAACAAGACTCTCATTAGTATAATTGAGAAAACCTTAGAGAAGGGTAGGACGTGGCACGAGAAGCTGGATGAAGCCTTATGGGCTTATAGGACTTCCATCCGGACTCCCATGAATGCCACACCATTCGAATTGGTCTATGGCACAAACGTCATTCTTCCCATTCATACTCAACTGCATTCATTCCATACATCCATAGCACTCAACCTCCCCCTAGAGACGCTTCAGCATGCTAGGATGGCCGAACTAGATTTGCTAGATGAGAGGCGACTCCTTCTATGCATCATGCTCGTACATACCGGCAAAGGATAGCCCGACACTATGGCAAACACATGAGACCTCGCCACTTTGAAGTGGGGGATCTAGTCTTGAAAATCATCCATTATCGTGGCCCACATCCACTCGGAAAGTGGCGCCCCAAGTGGGATGGACCCTATGTTGTACGAGCAACCACCACGAACAACTCGTATTGGTTGATCAATGTAGAAGGTAGGAATTTAGCATATCCTATCAATATTCAATACTTAAAGAAGTATTATGTGTAGGATTTGTAGTAAATTCCCCATTTTCAAAAATTTTAGGGATAGCTGCCCTGAGACATGAAAATAGGGTGCAAAGGCAAAGTCGTGTGACCCTGAGTAAGAGAATTCGCACTTATGAAAGAGTGGAGTCTTCAAAATCGTGGTTACATTTCAAAATCCTTCTTCTTACAAAGAAAGGCCTAGTTCAACATAGCACGATACTTGCAAGTAGTACGTGCTATTTCTAAATAGGCTGATCTCGAATGGATCGAGTGTGAGCTTGGGATAAGTCCTCCCCTCTTCTCTTCTCCTTCCAAAAGGAAAAACACGGCCCAAACAAAGGGAATTTCCCATTCAAAAGTCTCTTTCCAAAAGAAAGAAACCAGAATTCAAAAGAAAAATCAATTCTCTTGTAAAAAAAAGGGATTAAAGAAAAAATACTCCCAAAGGGAGACCCTCTATGAAAAAAAGGAAAAAGAGGCCAAAAAGCTCAAAAAGAGCAGTTTTCCGCCTTCTATGCCTTAAACCACGGGACGCTTCAGAAGGGACCATGGTATCTCTTTCCCATCCCTGGCTTATTCCAAGCTAAAGCATGATTCATTTCGAGGAATCCTAAAGTAAAAATAAGATTTACTTACTTGAATTTCATCTTGTTTGAGAATTCGACGTTTCGAGTAAGGCGTAGGAATTTGAAATATAGCTTGTTTTCTTACAAAACCTCCGCTAGATAAGCGATTGTTAAGACTCCAACAAGGGCAAACACGAAGAGCTCAAGATCCTTAGGATCGAGACTCAAGACAGTTGTCCCTTTTGTAAATAGTTTTGTAAATAGGTTTTGAAAAATCAAACATCAAACAGCATAGGATTTGCTCACTTGGAGTAGTAGGCCTTGTAAGTCTCTAGAGGTGGACCACATCTGGTCTCTGGGAGGTCGCCACTCTTGGCACCACACCCATGTCATGCATCTGCATTCCACGCATGGTACTTGCATAAACATGATCCCATTTAGGACCAGATTCCATACATATCCCTATGGCGCGATATCTCCTCCTACCAGGGTTTTAAAAGTGAGATTTTGCTAAAGATTGGGACGATCCCATATTCTTCGTGGTTAGATCTAGGAAGACATTGAAAGGGGAGTTTGTCATCTTTGCCCTTATCCAAATCGATTTGGACAAGGCCAAAGAGGGGCATCTGTAAACACCCCGAAATCCCAGGAATTTCTCAAATCAACCTGGTTTTATAAAAGCAGCCCCAAAGGGCCATTTTGAGTCTAGAAACCCAGGAGCCTTCCAGGCAACCCTGTACAGATGTTTTAAACTTTTATATGTTTTAAATATGTATAATATGTTTTAAAAACTATTAAAATATGTTTTGAAACCCCACAAAGCAAGCTTGGCTTGATCAAGACAAGACCAAAAGAGCTAAAGAGAGCCCGGAACTGGAGCACAAGTCGAGCCCGGCGCAACAACTCTCGTATTGCATCCACCCCCAGGATCTCGAACGTCCAAGACCCTATTATCAGCAAAACATCACTTGAAATCATCTCCGAAAGATGAAAACAGAAGCGGACGATCATGTTGGTGAAGACCCAATGCAGACAGAGTACTGATGCTGTCAGATCCCACACAAACCGTTCGTTTCAAACACAGCCTGAAGGAGTCAGAATTCAGTTTGGATCGGATTTGGACCATATATATCTAGATCCTAATCCAAACCTATGTGTGGATTTGGATTTAGATTTGGATCCAGAGATCCAATCCAATATCCACATCCATGGCTCACATCACCTTCTCATAAATGGAGGTGGGGCCCACTTGAAATTCACGTGGGAATATGGGCATGAGAGAGAGTGGGGGAGGATAAGATTTGGGAGTGATTGTAATTAAGCTTGACTTGTGTGTCAAGTTTGGGGTTAATCATGTGGGTTAGCCTAATTAGCATGGGTTTAAGCTTATATTAGCTAAAACCTAACCTAGGGCTGCACCAACATGATGCAACAAGGTCTATGGGTTATGCAAAGGGAGCTTCCTAACCCAATCCTAATCAAAAAACCCTAATCCTAGCCTTTTACCCTAATCCCGTCCTAAACCTATCCTAATCACCTAACCCACTTCCCTAATCCCGGCCTAATCCCAACCTAATCACCTAACCCACTTCCCTAATCCTCCCCTAAACCTAGCTTAATTTCCCTAAACCTAACCTAATCCTAGCCTAATCACCTAACCCACCTCACTAAACCTCACCCCAAAACCAACCCACCTAGCTAAACCCTAAACCCCTAAATCACCCCACCTAAACCTAGCACACCATCTACCTAAAACCCCTTGTATTAAAATATCTGGCCCCTCCTCAAAACCAGCCCACCTTATCACCACACCACCACCACCTAAACCACCTTACCACCTCCTCAAAACTAGCCCCAACCGCCCTTCACCAACCTATATAAACTCCCCCCTAAGGGGTGGGTTTTTCAATCATTTCCAGTCCACCTTGGCCCAGCCGACCTTGGCCAACCTCCTCCCAGCCGAGCCTTCCACCTTGCTGCCCTCCTTCCACCTACACCACCACTGCCCCCGGCCAAGCTCCTCCTACACCACCACTTCCATCCGGCCAGCTCCCCGTCGCCACCACCTCCCGGCTGAATCCCATCCATCCAAAGCACACGGCTGCCCTTCTTCCGTCCGCCAACTCCCTCACCATTCGGTTAGTACCCTACACTTAGCTCCACCTCTTCTTCACTCCCCCTCCACTCTCAACCACCTATACCACCACTACATCACCCCATCACAACCACCCACCATCCTCACCCATTCGGCTAGACCTCAACCATTTCCACTACTCGACACTCTACCTTCGCCTAGTGACACCCGGCCACCCTACTTGGATCCCTAGGACCTGCCCCTTCCACTCTCCACCAGCCCTTAGTCCCACCTTCCACAACACCCTAGCTAACTCTCTTCCCATCCATAATATCCCTAGCCACCCTAGCAACCGGCCACCACTAAGCTCCCCTTAGTCGGCCACTCCAACTGACTGTACCAAATCCATTCGGCCATCCATACATTTCCCTTAGGCATTCCCTTAGGCTCCCCTTTAGTACTATCTTCCTTAATACCAACCCATCCTTTAGTGACCTTCCTTAGTCACCTTAGCCCAAAGCACCAAGGCAGCACATTCCTAGCAACCGGCCAGCTTCAAGGCGTCCTTCCCGCGCATCCAAGTCACCCGGCCAGCATCTCCCCTTGCCGTTCCATTCCGAGGAGCTCCCTCTTGCAGCCCAAGGCGAAGCCAAGTCCATGCTCAAGCAAGTCATCTTCGGACCAGCTATAAGTAAGTGCCTAACTCGGTCCTTAGTTGTAGACTTGCTTAAATTAAATTTGATACGGGGTTGTAATAATGGAGCATAGTCTCCCCCCGCTTGTAATAACGTGTCTTGGCACATCCACACACACGTGCACTCTCTTAGTTGTGCACGATTTTGAACACACACGGGCCTAATCAACCCTTTATATATAAGTTTATGTATATACTTTAAATCACGTAGGGTTTTGCTTAAGTTGGGTGTGTTGTCTTTTAATTCTCACACTCACACACATTGAGCCTTCGCTCTTATTTGTAAGACCCAAGTAAGGGCCGTGTTATACTATCCTTGGGTTTAATTTCATGTTGTGTGTGTAGTACTTCAATTCAAGCACTCACACACATTGAGCTTTCGCTCTTATTCCCAAGACCTTAGTTAAGGCCATACTGCAATTTATATTTGGGTTTAATTTCATGTTGTGTGTGTAGTACTTCAATTCAAGCACTCACACACATTGAGCTTTCGCTCTTATTCCCAAGATCTTAGTTAAGGCCATATTGCATGTTATATTTGGGTTTCATTTCATGTCGTGTGTGTAGTACTTCAATTCAAGCACGCACCCACATTGAGCCTCCGCTCTTATTTGCAAGACCCAAGCAAGGGCCCATATATACATTATATACGTATTTTCCTTCGGCATTTCCATTACAAGTCATTTCCCTTTGGTCATTTCCCTTCGGTATTGTCTTTTAAATTTGGGTTTTCCCTTTGGAGTAGCGTGAGTTTGTATTGCATATACACCATACCACGAGTTAGGATGCATATTGCATCAAAGCAAACCCCATACTCCCGCTCAAAATCGCCACATTTAGTGGAGTGTTCATAACACACACCTAGGTGGCCCATAAAGGGATAAAAAGAAAGACTTAGGCACGTGCAAATCCACGTGATCTAAAATATGAAAATCGTATAAACAAGACCCGAATCAAACACCTCGAACCGCTTTCGTAGGTCCTTCTATCCAAAAACTCGATCTTTAAAAGCATACAGACTGACCCTTGCGTATCGGTGCAAGAAGGTCTGTGACGACAAGAGCTTGCTTGCTCATAGTCGCCACATTAGAAGTCAGGTTCTAGAATATATCTTCGCTAGCTTAGGTAAGCTAGCTGGCACGGTTTGTTTATTTAAATAGGACTTAGACACACGAAAAAGTTCGCTCCAGGCCTAAGAACTAGGAGGCGGAGATTTTCTGCGTCTACAATTTGCTAAGATGCCTTCATCGATCATTTCATCAAGTATGGGATATGTATCTTCAAGAGGCAATTCGGCCATATGATCATCTAGGGCTTGTCCCTTAATGGAGCTTTCATGATGAAATTTGAGTTCATACTACATTAAGAGGAGCTGCAATTTACCTACCTACCCGTTAAGATAGGTTTTTCAAAGAGGTGCTTGATTGGGTCAAGTTTTGACACTATCCAAATTTCATGATCTAGGAAATAATGTCTAAACTTTTGACAAGCCCACACCAAAGCCAAGCATGTTTTCTCCATGGCTTGATATTTCGAAATGTAGTAAATAGCATACTCCTTAAGACTATCATCCTCATATTTAGCAAGTAAAGCACCCAATGCATTCGCATGAATGGAAATATAAAGCAATAAAGGTTTTTTTTGCTTTGGAGGTTTTAAATCAGAGTATTTACCAAATAAGTTTTCAATCTTTCAAAAGTTTTTTGGTAATCGGAATCCCATTCAAATTTAACCCCTTTTCTCAAAAGCCTATTGAAAGGTTCACATCTTGTTTCTAGATTGGAGATAAATCTCCTAATTGCTTGGAGTCGACCTTGGAGGCTTCGGTTTGGGTCAAGTTGGAGGGTGGAGGCATATCTATGATGGCTCGACACTTAGAGCGGTTGACCTCTATGCCTCTTTGGCTTACCATGAACCCTAAGAGTTTTACCGATTCCACTCCAAAAACATATTTTTGAGGGTTTAGTTTCACTTTATAAAGTCTAAGTCTTTCGAAAACATTTTGCAAAGATTCTATGTGTGTGCATCGGGTTTTTTATTTTACCAAAAGATCATCTACATATACTTCCAAGAGCTCATGGATTTGGTTATGGAAAATGGTAGTCATGGCTCTTTGGTATGTGGCACTAGCATTTTACAAACCAAAAGGCATAACCCTTATAAACATGAAAATTTCCACCCCCAAGTTAGAAAACTCGAAGTAAACCTTTTCGTGCCTACGCTTGCGCGAGCGTGCCAACTAGCTTACTCAAACTAGTGAAGATTTTTAAAATATTTTTCTAACTTTTGGTGATTGTAGGCAAGCGGACTATTTTCGCTTTAAACCTTCTTAAACCGATGCTCAAGGGTCGGTTTAAGCACTTAGGAACTTCGATTTGCAAACAAATTTTTACTTCAAATTAACTGAATTCTCAGTGTTTTTGAAAGATTTTGATTCGTGCACTTTTGCCAATTTTTATTACGGGGTTGGATGACCCTAAGATTCTTGCAAGTTTTATTTATTGTGGTCTGCTGTGTGTGGAGTGTGTGAGCCTAGTTTCAGCGTGATTTTGAGCGAGTGTTGAGGGATTTACCGTAATGAGCGGATGCAAAGATGCTATAAAACTTGTTTTGGGTTTTTGAGAATGATGATGCGAACTCACCCGAATTGAAATTGCACCCACTCTACATCCGAAGTAAAACTCACGCGAATTTAAAGTACTTTCATGAAAGTAAAACTCACGTGAATTGAAAGTGCATTCACTCTACTTTCATGAAAGTAAAACTCACGTGAATTTAAAATGCATTCACTCTACTTTCACGAAAGTAAAACTCACGCGAATTGAAATATATATATATATATATATATATATGTATATATGTATATATATTTAGCCTAAGAGAGCGAAAAGGCTTGAGTGCACATGAGTGTAGAGAGCGAAAAGGCTCGAGTGCTCGTGAGTGTAATCGTGACAATCCACCAATTTAAGAGCGAAAATGCTCAAGTGCATGTGAGTGTAAAGAGCGAAAAGGCTCGAGTACTCGTGGATGTAATAATGACAATCTACCAATTTAAGAGTGAAAAGGCTCAAGTGCATGTGGGTGTGTTCATGCACCAATATTACAACATGGGGGGAGGCTTCTGTCCATTAATACAACCCCTTTTTGAATTGAATTTAATAGAAAAAAATGGCTTAAAGAAAAGTTTAAAGTGCTTACAAATTTTTCCTGTTTGCTTTGCCCTTTGGTGCAGCCCCTTCTCGCTCTTGGTCGAGTTCCACTCTCCCTCTTGGTTTGGTCCAAGCCTTGGTGCAGTCGCTTTGGTGCTCCAAGGCGTCTTGCTTCAAACACTCCAAGTTTGATCTTGGCCAAGGTGCAGTCAGCCTTGGTTTGCCTAGTCGAGTCCACCACCTTTGATCGAGCCCCAAGCTTTCAAGCTAGGTTCGGTCCGAGGTAGCCTTTGGTGCAGCCCATTGTTCGGCCTTGGTGTATCCCAAGTCAGCCCACCTTTTGGGGCTTGGTTCAGTCCAAGTCATCCCACGTTTTCACTCTTTGGCCAAGACCTTGAGCTCCACGCCTTCAAGCTTCCAAGGCGTCTCCAAGCTTCAACAGCCAGAACCTCCAAGGTTCACTCGAGTTCATGGTGTCTTCAAGGTGCAGTCGAGTCATTCTTCCTGGCAGAACCCAAGGTGTCTTCAAGGTGCAGTCGGGTTATTCTTCTTGGCCGAACCCAAGGTGTCTTCAAGGTGCAGTCGGGTCCTTCTTCGTGGCCGAACCCAAGGTGTCTTCAAGGTGTAGCTGGGTCCTTCTTCCTGGCCGAGCTCAAGCTAGAGTCTAGGCTTACCTCTTTGTCGGGTGCTCCAAGCTCCAAGTTTGGCTCGAGCTGCCCTTGGTCGAGTCCTCCCCCTTGACCAAAATATATTTCCAAGCCTTTCACGTGAACCACCTCTCCAAGTGCTCCACTCCTTCTCTCTCCTCAAGCCTTCCACCTTCCAACCCATTCACGTGAACCCCCTTGGCCCTATTTATAGGCCAAGGGTGGATCTTTGGATCGAGTTTGGATCATTGAGTCCAACTCGATCCAATTTTCAGTGGGACATGGATCTGGATCCTTTGGTCCAGATCCAATCTATTTTTTTTTCTTTTGTGTCCTTTGTTGTATGAAACGAACGATTTTCGAGCGGGCTCCGATTCCTCGGTGACCCGATTTTAGCTTGGGTTTTTCCCAACCCCCTTTAGTCGGCCGATGCCTATTTTTAGGACTTTTTTGTTTGCTTTTTGGCTTGAATTGATCCGTCTGATCCCCTCTTGAGCTTGTACTTGATGAGGTCGATCCCAGATTTTGAAGCGAACACTGATTTTTATTTTAACAGGCCCGATTCTTGATTTTCGATGGCTTCATCAGGGTCTTGGTTTCATTTTGCATTTTTGAAGTTAAACCTGTCTTTTGAAATGGACACCGGGTTCAATCTTCCGTCTCGCTGTTATCCGGATAGGTTGGGCCTCTCCTTCATTTTTTGACTTGATCTCGAGCTAGATTTTGGATCGGGTTTCACTTGTCCGTTTGAGCTACTTTGAAATCCATGGGCTTTTAGCCTGAATTTAAAACCTTTATTTTTGAAATATTTCCCAAAAAGTTTAAACTTAAAAATTTTATATTTTTAAAGGTTCAGAAGGCTGTAAGCTGGATTTTGAAATTTAGGAGTTTTGGAAAACATTACCATTTTTGGGGTGTTTACAACCGTGTAACAGTATGTACCCCAAGGTGTAGTAAAAGCAGTTTTTGCCTAATCTTTTGGTACATTGATTTGGTTATAACCCGAATAGCCATCCATGAAAGAAAACATTTCATGATTTGCAGTGCTATCCACTATCAAATCAATGTTTGGAAGAGGAAAATTATCTTTTAGAGTGGCTTTGTTCAAAGTTCTAAAATCAATGCAAATCCAAATTTTTCCATTAGATTTTCGAACCACAACAATATTTGAAAGCGATTCGGAATAAGCAATGGGTTTTTATAAATCCGACTTTTAAAAGACATTTTAAACCCTCTTTTACTTGGGAGTGAACATTGGGATGGATTTTTCTAAGTTTTTGCTTTAGGGGTTTTGAATTCGGTTGTAAGGGTAGATGATGTTCTACGATCCTAGGGCCTAAACCCGGCATGTCCTCATAGGTCCATGCAAATACATCCACATAGGATTTCAAAACTATAATGAATGATGCTCTTTCATGTTAATGCAAACAAGTACCTATTTTGACATATTTTGGGTTAGACTCACTCCCTAGATTGATATGTAGAAAATCCCCTTCTACGGAGTTTGAAGGTTTTTCCAAGTCAAGGATTCTATGGAATTTGGGAAGCTCGGAGGCTTCATCTTCCTCATGGATGAGGGGATCTTCCTCCTTGCTTTGATCACTCTCAAATGCTTTGATTTCTAGGGAAGTATCATGCAAGAGAGTGGGGTTGTACATAATGGACTTAGACGATTTTTGTTTGAGACTATATACAAGCTTTGAAAACTCAAAATTGGGATTTGTATATGGCTAAGATTTTTGTAATTTTTAAAATTTTCAATCTTTTTGTCTTTTTCTAAGCAAATGCTAGATGGATGAATATAAAAGACTTTCTTTTTGAGATTTTGAGATTTTTTAATTTTTTTGGCTTTTCCAAACAAATGCTAGGGGAATGAACACAAAAAGCTTTCTTTTTGGAATTTTCAAAATTTTTGAATGTTTTTGGGTTTTAAAGGTTTTCAATTTTTTTTTGGTTTTTTCAAATATATAAAATTTTTGGATTTTTTTCTAAGGAGGGGTATTCCATCAACCTACAAAGAAAACACCATGAATTAGACTCTAAACAAGAGGTTTAAGCCATAGGTTTCGGTGTTAGTGGGTTCTAGGGCACCCTTGACCCAATTGGTCTTAGGTGGTAGCTTAGGGGGTATGGATGGGGTGTATCCCACTCCATGTCGACCCAAGTTAAGAAGAGATAGGATGGGCTCTAACCTACCTTGATTCTTGACTCCTAAAACTTGATACAGTGTATATCCCATGTTCAACATCATATTCCAAGGCTTCTTGAGTTTGAAATTTTTTTATAAAGAGGATGGCCTTGGAATAATGTGTCGTCCATAGCATGGTCATACACACAAGTTGGTTTGGCTAAGAGTTGGGAGGTATGGGTTAGAGATGGCTTGGGCTTCCCTAGGAGACACACGATCCTAGGAGAGGGTGACTCTATATGTTTGGGAGTTCCTAGGAGATATGGTTCTATGGGATTGAGGGCCTTCTAGGGGATGGACGACTTGGGGTGAGTGAGGCATCTCCATGGCCTTCTCACTTGATGGATGACTTGATGGATGAGGGAAGTTTTATATTCCCTTAAGGTATGGATGGTCTTCTCCAAGGACTACCACCACTTGGTTATCCCATAGAAATTTCAAACACTTGTGAAAGGTTGAAGGGACGGCTCGGAGGCTATGTATCCAAGGCCTTCCTAACAACAAGTTTTAATGGGGTTTATGTCTAAGATATGAAATAACCCCGTATGTGGATTGTTTTATACTTCCATAGACAAATCGATGGCTCCTAATGGGTGGAATGAGTTGCCATCGTATCCGGTGATAATGATGGGGCTTGGTTCTAGCCTAGAAATGAGGACTCCTATTTGGAAGGCCACGTGAAGAGGAAAAATGTTTAGACCTCCTCCCCGATTGACCAAGCACTTATTTAGAGTGTAGTGATTCAATACCACCTCTATATGCAAAGCTTGGTTGTGGGTTGTATTTGATCTCTCTAATTAATCCTCGGTGAACACGATTAGGGCCTTGCCAAAGATTGGGGAGACCAAGAAGGATAGGGATTCGGGAGTTATGAATGTGTTAACCTTGGTTTTTTCTAGGATTTCCTCTAAAACTTGTCTATATTTAGGTGAGGTTTGTATTAACTCTAAAATAGACATGTTTATGAGAAGTTTTGAAAGATGAAGTTCTAAATCGTATGAGGTTAACACAACACTTTTACCTTTATCCATGCCATGAGATGCATGCTTTTGAAGGGTCGGGCAAAACAACCACTTCCTTGCTAGTATTTTTGGCTAAGTGTGGGGCTTGATAGATCCTTTCGGATCTAGTCACCTCGCCTACACCTTCTCTAAGGCTCGTTCCTAACTTGGCTCTACTTAGATGCCTCAGAGCACCATGAATTTCTATCAAGGCTCTAGTTGAGAGCGAGACTCTAAGCGCTCCCCGGATCACTACTTGCTTGTCTTTTTTTATTACGATGGAAAATTGTGTGTGACAAGTACTGTGAACCGTATGCAATGCATACTTGTAAACACCCAAAATTTTCTTTCAAAATTTTTACCTTTTTAGTAAAATATCTATTTTTGGTAATTTTGGGGTTTCGAATGAAAAAGGTACTAAACGAGTTTGCTTCGGTACCAAAATTTTATGGAAGCTTTAAAATGATAGAAGAATGCTTTCCTTTCTAAAAATTTCGAATTTTGACAAAATTTGATAAAAATGACGATTTTGCCATCAGCACTGGAAAAACAAGATTTCGTTTCTTTAAAAGATTTCTGTTGAAAAGTATGTTTAAAATTTACCATTTGGAAAGAAAAAGGCATTAAAAATACAAGTTGACACCTAAAAAGGAAGGTGGGCGCCCAAAAAGGAAAGCGGGCGTTAAAAAGAGAAAGTGAGCTTCCCAGAAAGAAAAGCTCATATTTGGAAAGAAATCAATTTCCAGAGGGAAAAGTTGATATCATAAAAAGAAAGGAAAGATGGAAGCATGAACGATAGCTTCCGAAAAGAAAGGTTTGGTATCGAACGCCTTTCGTAACGTGTCCATGTTATGTTTGGTTGTCGAGGTAATTAGTGTACTGATATGCATCAGTTTTGCATTGTCATCTGTTACTGTTATGTTAAAAATAATGTTAATGTTCCAACACTCATGGAAGAAATCTAGCGAGCATGATGGTTGGTTTTCAAAAACGTAACAAGGGCTTACTAGAACGCTTTCGTAGTAAAACATGTAACATGAATTTGCATAACCACTTTCACAGCAAACATGCAGGTAATGTCGGTTGGTTTAAATACTCTTATAAGTATGGCATTAAGAGATTCTGTTGAAATCATTATGTGGGATGGTCGGTTCCCTTAAAGTGGTCATTTATTAATGGTTCTTGCCTATACCTTGTGCTTAGCCTCTTCCAATTAAATTTCTGAATCTTCAGTCAGTAAAGTTGAATCTGCAACAACAGTAAGGCATGAGCAGACAGCTGCGGATGCACTGATCAACAAGAGTCGGCCAGATATTCAACCACTAAAACATGGTTTTTGGATGGCCAAGAAGTCTTCCTTCCCAAGTTGCTAGCGTTAGTTTGTTGGTGGGTGGAAGCACCATATTAGCATGTATTTGCTCAGCAGTTGGCCAGATCAGTTTCCTTTTGGAAGGAGAGTTATTTCATGCCAAGTGGTCGCAGCCAGTTTTGGTGGCCAATGGTGACTCAAGGTTCCCACCATATGCACGATGTACCTTTGCAAAAAGGTGTTGTGTGTATGGAAAATGTTACAAGGATACTCTTCAAAGGGAATCAGGATCGAAGAGGAAGAAAGGAGGCCGGCGCCCGAAGAAGTTCCTCCACGTTCCCTCTCCAGGTTGGAATCCTTTCACAAAGTAGTTTTAATTCATGCAAATCTGAAAAACCACACATTCTGCAGACTTGTATAAGAATCAAATCTACAAGCCTATGTTTGTGATCTATATCAATACAAATATGCGTAATTCCTTCATGAACGAAACAAAAATCCATGTTTGAATGATTCTCATGCTTTATTAGAGCTGATACAGGTTGAACATCGTTCCAAAACCATGTTAGGAACGTTATGAAAATTTCTCCAAATTTGATTTCTAAAACTGTTTGTATACACACGTATGATCACTGAATTATTCTGAATAAACAACTAATCCAATTGATGCGAAAATTTTCACATATAATATAGATATATCACACATCACTAGGTAAAATTTTTAGAAATTTTTATAATTGTTTTCTTAGTAATTAGATCCGTGAAGTTTTACAAAAAATAAGATTGCGTTTTACAAAAATACAATATTTAGAAACAAACCCCTGTTCTTTTGTTCATATCTCTGCAACCACTGAGTTGAATTCCATGAAATTTGATTCTCTGGAAAGCTAACATCCATATCTTTCTAACAAAACAAATTTTGTCGAATTTGTATGTCTGATTGAGGACCTATGGCTATTTTTCTGATCCCCTAACTCACAGAAATAAAACTGTTCCGATTTTCATAACAGTCTCTGGTTCTATATTTAATTCTCAGAAATTACAGAATAAAATCATAAAATAAAAATATATTCTGATTCTACACACGTGTGTTTTTCCTCTACAAATGTTTTAGAATTTTTGAAGAATCAAAAGTATTTTTAAAAATTTGGAGAACAGGTCTCTAAAACTGAACAGATTCTGCAATTTTCAGAATCTGAAATTTTCCAGAAATCAAGAACTTGGACACAAATCTGAAACTTTAAAAAATCTGGTTTATCCTTTTTCGATTTAGTGGATTCAAACAATTTTCAAGCATCTAGGCTGACCCTTGAGCGCCAGTTCAAAAAGGCCTATGTCGAAAAGATCTCACTTGTCCACAATCGTTCTTAGAAGTCAGAAAATCAGAATTTGTTAGTTTTAGCAAACTAACTGACACGCTCACGCACACGATGTAGTTTGAGGGTTTGATTTCGAATCATAAATGATTTGAAATAAAATTCACGTCTACAATACTCAATCCCATAAGTTTGAGGAAGAAGGCGTACCTCTTTTCCTTTCCCGCTTGTGCTTGCGTGGTTGAGAAATGACTCTTTTAGAATTGCTTGAGAGGGCTTCGATTCCTCCAAGACGTGGAGCCTACCCTGCTCTATCAAGTCTTCTATTTTATTTTGAAGAGCAAAACACTTGTTTGTATCATGACCCTTGAGCCTATGATACTTGAAAAAATTATTGAGAAACTTTCTCTTAAGGGCCCCTTCGAGAATGGCCGGGAGATTGATTAGCCCCAGCGTTAAGAGGATGTCTAGGACTTCCGTGAGTGGTCGTCCTAGGTGGGTGAACTCCCTTTTTTTAAACTTTTTTTTTTATTTTTTTAAAATTTTTTGTTCAGAGGGTTTTGAGGATCCGACCGAGCTTGGTTCTACTCGGACGTTTGCAACCTTTTGGGTCTTTGCCCCACTCTCTGGTGCATGTGTGCTCCTGATTTTTCAAATCGGGGTTTTTGAAAACTCCTCCATTTCCATAGATCTTCATATACTCCTTTTTTCAAATTTGCTTTAAAGAGTGAAGCTTTTTTTATAAACTTTTGAAAAGTTGAGATCTCATGGAGGGAGAGGAGGGCTTTTAAATCGGTTTTGAAATTTTCTAGGATGAGCATTGTAAACACCCCGAATTTTCCAAAATGCAAAAACTCTAAAAAAACACAAAAAGCTCGTTTGAGCCAAACGACAATCTATTTTAAAATGTGAAAACAGGTACAAGAGCCCGTTCGAAGAAAAGCTCAAAATCAAGCAAAATGGAGTCCAGAATGGCGAGACGGAGTCCGGACGACAAAGTTGGGGAAAACCCAACACCAAATGAAGCGTTGATGAAGCCAGTGCCCGCACAGATCGTTCGCCTCAAGAAGCCAAGAAGGACTATCCGAAGAAATTTTGATTTGGATCTGGACCATAAATATCCAGATCCAAATCCATATAATGAATAGTGTTTGGATTTGGGCCAATCAAAATAGTGTTTAGGTTGATCCAAATAGTGTTTGGATTGGATCGAATCTGGATCAAAATATCCAGATCCATATCCATAAAAATGTTGAGTTTGGATCAGATACGGATCTCAAAATATCTGAGATCCAATATCCAGATCCAAATAGTATTTAGATTTGGGTATGGATCCAGATCTCAAACCCAAACCCAAATCCAAGACCCACCTCAAATGTCTATAAATAGAGGTGAAGGGGTCCATGTAAAGGGTTCATGCAAATGCTTGGGAGGAGAGAGAGGGAGTGATAGACCTAGCCATATGGGCTCATGAGTGAAGTGGGCTTGAGCCATGTTGGCCAAGGCTAGATCAAGGGGCTGCACCAACTTGAACCTAACTACACCAAGAGGTGGACCGCGGGCGTGGAAGTGGGCTGGACCGAGTGGAGGTGGCTGGACCTAGTGGACTACACCTAAGGTAAGCCTAAACTAAACCTAGCCCTTCTCTCTACCCTTGTAAACCTAACCCATATGAACCCACCTACACCTAACTAACCTTACCACCACCCTAAACCGCCATAAGTAAGCCCAGCCAAGTGCTAGCCGAACCCCACTTCGCCACCAACCGACCTGCCCTAGCTGGCTGAACCCAACCTAGCCGGCCTCCCCCCTTGACCTGCACTGCCTAGCCTACCACCACCTGCACCTCACCCACTACACTGCCTAGCCTACCACCACCTGCACCTCACTCACTGCACCTCCTCAGCCATCCACCGAAACTCCCTTAACCGCCTCCCCCACCACCGGCTACAAGCTGGCCGAACCCACATAACTACCACCGCCTCAACCAAACCCCACCTTGACCACTGCCCTAGTCGACCTGCCCTTAACCACCCAACTCCACCTGAACCGAACCACTCCTTGGCTCAGTCCATCACCACCTGCATCTAACCCACCTACCACTGCCTCAACCAAACCCCACCTTTCCCTTAACCTAGCCAAGGCCTGCCCTTTGGCAGGCCATCCCTTAATCAAAACCCCAAAGGCCTGCCACTCGACAGGCCCTCTCCCCATAAGCCCACGGCCTGCTAGTGCAGGTCGGGCTTCCCCTCCTTTACCAAGGGCAGGGCCTACCACTCGGCAGGCCACCTCTCCCTAGAAACCCCACGGCCTGCCAGTGCAGGCCATGTCCTTCCTTCACCCCCAAGCCCACGGTCTGCTGGTGCAGGCCGTGTATCATCCACACTACAAAAGCCCCCGGCCTGCCACAAGGCAGGCCGTTTCCTTGGGCTACCTACCTCTGGCCGTGACTCCCCTTAGCCAACCCGCGCCCAAGACACCATACCTGGCCTTGACCAACTGAACCTAACCTAGTTAAGGCTTCCCCTAAAACCCAACTCGAGCCACCTTGGCTAGAGTCATCCTAAAACCAGGCCCATACCAAGCCCACACAAGCCCACTCAAACACCTCTCCCAAGTCCTCAAGGGTTCCCAAGCCTCCAAGCTATCCGGTTCCACTTCCATGTGACCCGAGCTCCACAAGAAAGGCGTACGCGTCCTAGACACACCCCACATAGCGGGCTAGGTGAGTTGTAAGTCCTTACATTTGGTATTTAATTAAATTTTGATACGGGGTTGTAGTAAAGGAGCTTTGTCTCTCCCGATTGTAATAACTTGGTTTGACACACAAGAACACACGCACACTTGAGCCTTTCTGCTCTTAGTTGCACACTTTTTGCACATACACGGGCCTTGATAGCCCCTAAGATATAGTTCTATTTATATATATTCAGTTGTGTGGGTTTATATTCAAGTTGTGTGCGTGGTCTTTCAATTCTACACTCACACACATTGAGCTTTCGCTCTTACTCCCAAGACTCTAATAAGAGCCGTATTGCAATTCAATTTGGGGTTTTCATTCAAGTTGTGTGCGTGGTCTTTCAATTCCACACTCACACACATTGAGCTTTCGCTCTTACTCCCAAGACCCTAATAAGGGCCATATTGCAATTCTATTTGGATTTTACATTACAAGTCGTGTGAGTTGTCTTTATATATACACAACACCCACGCACACGTTGGCGACCTTCGGGCCCATATATATATAGTTGTATTTTCCTTTCGCTATATCTTTAAGATTTGGGTTTTAAGGTTCAGCTGTGTGAGTAGTCTTTCAATATATACACGACACACACTTACACAATTGAGCCTTTCTGCTCTTAAGATATAGCCATATTTCCCTTTTGCAATTTCCCTTTTGCAATTTACATTTCGCAATTTCCCTTAAGCATTGTCTTTCAATTTCGGGTTTTTCCTTGGAATTGTGTGAGTTTGCATTGCATATTTGCCATACCACGAGTTAGGACGCATATTGCATCAAAGCAAACCCCATACTCCTGTGCAAAAATCGCCCAACTTAGGTCACTTGCGCACACACCTAGTTGGCCTAAATAGCATAAAATTGAAAGACATAGATACGTGCAAATCCCACGTGAAATAAAATTTGCAATCATACAAACAAAGCCCAAACACTTCGTGTATTTTCAAAGAGGTTATACTTTATCGACTTTGCTAAGTGTACAAACTGACCCTTGCGTATCTGTGCAAGAAGGTCTGCAACGAAAAGAGCTCACTTGCTCACAATCGCCCCAAACGAGTCAGATTTTCAAAACTTACTTCGCTAGCTTGAGTAAGCTAGCTGGCACGCCCTTGTTATAAAAACGACTTAGACATACGAAAAGGTTCACTTCGGGCTTAAGAACCGGAAGTGAGAATTTTTCATGTCTACAAGCATTACTGCACATCCCTCAAATATGGGCTCTCTAACTTGGCCCAAAAGTGACCTCCATCTAATGATGAATGCGTGTGCATCCTCATTAGGTGCTTGCTTTGTGTCTCTCAAAGTGTTCAAAGTTGGGGTGACTTCGACATTGTGTAAAAATCTTTGCATGAAATAATTTGCCAAATCTTCAAAGTTGGCAAATTGGCTCAAGTCATATGAAGCCAACCACTTTGATGCATTTCCTCTGAGAGAGAGGGGGAATTAGTAGATCCACTTTAAAGAGTCATTCTTCTTATAGGCTCTTTGAGAAAAGAGTTGAAGGTGGGATCTAGGATCCCCACTGCCATCATACCAATGGAAATTTGGTATGTTATCATCACTATTGGTATGGTAATCCAAAGGTAAGAAATCCGATAGTGCGTAGGCTCTTTTCTCTTTTGTTTGCCCCTTCAACAGTTGTTGCATGGCTTTCCTATCCTGTATGGTAAAGGACTCTGACTCTAGTTCCTCCTCCAACCTAGAGACCATTTTGGTTTTCTTGATATGAGAGAGTTCCTTGTGAGCCCTTGCTTGTTTCTCATGAGAGGAACATGACTCGACTGCCTCGACCTCCTGGCTTAGAGCGACGATTTTTTCCTCTATGTATTTACGTTCCCTTCTTAGGGAAACAAGAGAATCATCCCAGTTTTTGCAATGTGTTTTTGAAAACTTTTTGAAATATGACTTGAACAGCATGAAGATCGACTTGACATCTCATATGAACCTTCTGAACTTGACATTATTTGAAGAAAATGATAGACATGTACATAAGAAATGAATTAAACACCAAGAATTTTTGAAAAAGTGAATTTTGGGAAAATCGACACCAAACTTGATGAAATTCTCAAAGACAAGAGTCCCATCGAGCATGCCAATTCTGTAGATGTGAAAATTTTATTTCAAAGCCTATGTAGAAACTTGAAATAAACTTCTCAACCTACTTCATTTTTTGCATGAGCGCGAGCCAGCTAGTTTCTAAAACTAGCAAAGTTGTAAACTTGACTTTGTGAGGCGATTGTGGCTAAGCGGGATCTTTTCGCCTTAAGCCTTCTTGAACCGATGCTCAAGAGTCAGCTTAGGCACTTTGAGGATTTATTTGTGCTCATGTATGTTTCCAAAATTAACTTTGAAAGATGGTCCTGAATCAAATCAAACTCGTGCACTTAGTGTAGAGATTGGAGATTTTCAAGTCTTGAAAAATAGAAATTGGTTATGTTTTCAGAACTTATTTCTGATTTTTTTTAGGTAACTTAGAGATCTCCAAAATTCATGAACAATTTACAGAACATAGAATAGAATGTGGTAAGACTATTTTTATTTTGTGCTTTGGTGTTATAGATTTGCAGAATTAAATCCAAAATAGACCACCGCTAAGGTGTTTCAGGATATTCTGTTAAAGAAACATAGGGGCCTAAAGAAACCTCTGTATCTCGGTACATCAAACTCCAAATTATATGATTTTACTCTTGTTGGAAAGCTATAGATATCAGCTTTCTAATGAGATTAATTGTATCAATTTTGGTTTACTACAAATAGAGTTATGGGAATTTTACCCAACCCCTATTGGAAGAAAAAAAACTGCATAGAAACTTAATCTGATTTTGACTAATCTTTTTATGTTTTATCTATGAGTCTAAACGTCCCTAAAATTCTTAAAATTTTTATTTCTAGTGGTCTTTGTGTGTATATTCGGTATCTTAAATTTCATATCATTCAAATCAACCGTTTAACAATGAAAAATGAAACAATAGACGTGTGCAGGATATAGAGAAACAAAGTTTTAGTTTTAGAATATATATGCATACATCCATCCGAATTTAAGAACCATCCACAACAAAATTAAAGCACATGACTGAAGGGAAATGAATGTAAATATGTATTTTAGCTTAAGCATAGAGGGGGGTTAGGAGTTATAGGAGTGTATAGAATATAGAGAGGTAGAGAAGCATGGAAACAAATAAGTAGAAGGCATAAGCATAAACGAAATGAAATAGGCAACACTTCTACTTTATTATAAAATGGGGGGAAACTTGAGCTCCATTAATACAACCCCTTTTCAAATTGAGTGTGAAGAAGAGAGTGTTAAGACCAGCAAATGAGAAAGAAAACTTACTCACAAAGCCTTCAAAGGCACACGGCTCCAAGGAGGGAGAGGACGTTCCCTTTCTTCTTCTTCTCTCACTCTCTCTTTTCTCTCTTCTCTCTGTTTTTCACTCTCTCTCTTGTTGCAACACTTTCTCTCTCTCCTAGACACTTCTCTCAAGTCTTGGCAAGTCCCTCTAATGCTCGAAATCGTTCTCCCTTGAGGGAGGGGGCTGCTAGACCCTTCCATAATGTGGGTCAATGGATTTCTTCTTAGCTCCAATCCAAAGGTGTCCAACTGCACATGGTCTTGTGGTCCCCTAAGTGAAGAGGAGTCCAATCCATGCAGCCCTTGACTTGAGTGGGTGGGTCTTGGCTCAAGCCAACATGGTTTCGGTCCCATCGGCTAGGCAAGTTTGAGTCTAATTGGCTAGGGGCTGTCCTCCTTCGAGGAATTCGATCAACCCCTAAGGATCGAGTCATGGTGAACATGGCCCCTTGTCCAGCCAGAGTAGGTTAGTGTAGACATGAAATAATGTCTAAACTTAGACACTATCCAAATTTCATGATGTAAGAAATAATGTCTAAACTTTTGGCAAGCCCATACCAAGCCAAACACGTTTTCTCCATGGCTTGATAATTTCTTTTATAAGCCAATAGAGTTTTCGAAATATAGTAAATAGCATAGACCCTATGGCTATCATCCTCATATTGAGCAAGTAAAGCACCCAATGCATTCGGAAAAATGGAAATATAAAGTAATAAAGGTTTTCTTTGCTTTGGAGGTTTTAAAATTGGAGGATTTACCAAATAAGTTTTCAATCTTTCAAAAGCTTTTTGGCAATCATCATTCCATTCAAATTTCACCCCTTTTCTCAATAGCCTATTGAAAGGTTCGCATCTTGTTAGTAGATTAGAGATAAATCTCCTAATAGCTTGGAGTCGACCTTGGAGACTTCTGATTTGGGTCAAGTTGGAGGGTGGAGGCATGTTTATGATGACTCTATACTTAGAGGGGTCGGCTTCAATACCCCTTTCGCTTACCATGAACCCTAAGAGCTTGCCCGATTCTACTCCAAAGACACATTTTTTAGGGTTTAGCTTCACTTTATAAAGCCTAAGTCTTTCAAAAACCTTTTGCAAAGAATCAATGTGTGTGCATTGGGTTTTTGATTTTACCAAAAGATCATCCACATATACTTCCAAGTGCTCATGGATTTTATCATGAAAAATTGTAGTCATGGCTCTTTGGTATGTGGTACCGGTATTTTTCAAACCAAATAACATAACCGTGTAACAATATGTGCCCCAAGGTATAGTAAAAGCAGTTTTGCCTGATCTTTAGGGGCTAGCTTGATTTGATTATAACCCGAATAGCCATCCATAAAAGAAAACATTTCATGATTTGCAGTGCTATCCACTATCAAATCAATGTTTGGAAGAGGAAAATTATCTTTAGGAGTGGCTTTGTTCAAATTTCTAAAATCGATGCAAATCTGAATTTTCCCATTAGATTTTCGAACAACAACTATATTTTAAAGCCATTCTGAATAAGCAATGGGTTTTATAAATCTGGCTTTTAAAAGATCTTCTAAACCCTCTTTCACTTAGGAGTGAACATCGAGATGGATTTTCCTAAGCTTTTGCTTTATGAGTTTGGCATTGGGCTCTAAGGGTAGATGATGCTTCATGATTTTTGGGTCTAGAACCGGCATGTCTTCATAGGTCAATACAAATACATCAACGTAGGATTTCAAGAATACAATGAATGATGTTTTTTCATGGTCATGCAAACATGCACCTATTTTGACATACTTTGGGTTGGACTCACTCCCTAGATTAATTTCTACAAAATCCCCTCCTACGGAATTTGATGGTTTTTCAAGTCAAGGATTCTATGAAATTCGGGAAGCTCGGAGGCTTGATCTTCCTCATGGATGAGGGGATCTTCCTCCTTGCTTTGATCATTTTCAAGCACTTTAACTTCTAGGGAAGTGTTAGGCAAAAGAGTAGAATTGTGAACGACAAGTTTGCACGATTTTAGTTTGGGAATATATATAATCTTGGAAGAAATCGAAAATGGGCTTTGTACATGGCCAATATTTTTGGTAATTTCAAAATTTTTAATTTTTTAATCTTTTTCAAAACTAGAAGGATCAATATAAAAGACTTTCTTTTAGAGGCTTTTTCCAAATAAAGAATAGGAGAATGAATATAAACAATTTCCTTTTTGGAATTTTCAAAATTTTCACATGTTTTTGAATTTTGGGAATTTTCTATTTTTTTTTTGTTTTTTCAAATATATACTTTTTTGGATTTTTTGCTAAAAAAAGGGTCTTCCATCAAACCTACAAAGAAAACACCATGAATTAGACTCTAAAAAAGAGGTCTACGCCATAGGTTTCGGTGTTAGTGGGTTCTAGGGTACCCTTGACCCAATTAGTCTTAGGTGGTGGCTCAGGGGGTATGGATGGGGTATAGCCCAATCTATATTGACTTGGGTTAGGACTAGGTAGGATGGGTTCTAACCTACCTTGGTTATGTACTCCTAGACCTTGATAGGGTGTGTATCCCATGTTCAACATCATGTTCCAAGTCTTTTTGAGTTTTGAAATTTTTTTGTATAATGGATGGCCTTGGAACATGGTGTCGTCCATATCATGCACATACACACACTTAGGCTTGGATAGGGGTTTGGAGATGTGGGTAATGGAAGACTTGGGCTTTCCTAGGATAGACACGACCCTAAAAGAAAGGGCTTCACTCGGGCATGGCTTGGGCTGCCCTTGGATGCACACGACCCTTGTTTGATCACTTGGAATCGGTTTGGGCTTCCTTAAAAGGTGAATGACTCCCAAGTGTGGGTCGACTAAAGGAAACTTGGCTAAGGGTGGGGAAAGCTTCCCCACGACTTGTTTATGGGATGGATGACTCGATATGTAAGGAAAATTCAAGATTCCCTTGAGTTGTGTGTAATATTCTCTTAGAATCACCACTACTTGGTTTTCATATGAGATTTTTACACACTTGTGGAATGTGGAAGGCACAGCCCGGAGGCTATGAATCCATGGCATTCCTAACAAAAGGTTGTAATGGGAGTTTATGTCTAAGACATAAAACAATCCTGTGTGTCTAATGTTCTTGACTTTCATGGGGAATTTTATGGCTCCTAAAGGATGGGATGCATTGTAATCGTATCCCATGATAACGATGGAACTTGGCTCTAAGCAAGATATCATGACTCCTACTTAGAAGGCTACATGCAACGAAAGGATGCTCAGACCTCCTCCCCCATCGACTAAGCACTTGTCTAGAGTGTGGTGATTCAAGACCACCTCTATATGCAAGGCTTGGTTATGGGTCATATATGGTCTTTCCAACTCATCCTCCATAAACATGATGGGGGCCTTAGTACATATCGGGAAAACAAAGAAGGATAAGTTCTCAGGAGTTATGAAAGGGTTAACCTTGGCCCTTTCTAGGATCCCTTCTAAGACTTGTCGATGTCTAGGTGAGGTTTGAATCAACTCTAGGATAGACATGTTTATGGGAATTTTTGAAAGATGAAGTTCAAAATCATATGGGGTTAACACCACGTTTTTACACTTGTTCATACCATGAGGTGCATTAGGGATGCATGCTTTTGAAGGGTCGGGTATAACGAACACTTCCTTGCTAAAATTTTTAGCTAAGTGTCGGGGTTGATAGATCCTCTCGGACCTAGTCACCTCGCCCACACCTTTCCTAAGTCTTGCTCCTATCTTGGCTCTATTCCGATGCTTCGGAGCACAACGAATTTCTAGTAAGGCTCTAGTCAAGGACGGGACTCTAAGCGCACCCCGGATCACTACTTGCTTGGCTTTTTTTATTACGAGAGTAAGTGGTGTGTGACAAGTAGTGTGTATCGTATGCAATGCATGATCCATTTCATGAGCCATGAGTGGGAGAAGGCATAACTCTTTTCCCTTCCCGCTGGTGCTCACGTGATTGGGGAATGATTTCTTTAGGATGGTTTGGTAGGGCTTCGGTTCTTTCGTGATGTGGAGCCTTCCTTGCTCTATCAACTCCTCTATCTTATTCAAGAGTGCAAAACATTTATTCGTTTCATGGCCTTTGAGTCTATGATACTTACAAAACTCGTTTAAAAATTTCTCTTTAAGGGGTGTTCCCTCGAGAAGAGCAGGGAGGGTGACCATTCCTTGGTTCAAAAGGAAGTCTAGGACTTTCGTGATTGGTTGTCCTAATGGGGTGAACTCACTCTTTCGAAATTCTTTTGCAGTTTCTTAGCATGTTTTTGTTCGGATTTTTTAGAAAGGTTGATCGGGCTTGATTCCATGCGGACATTTGCAATCTTTTGAGGTTTCGCCCCATTGTCTGCCATGGGTTGCCCATATGCCCTTGGTTTTTCAAACTGAGTCTTTTAAAATGTTCTCCCCTTCCACAAATCTTCGTAAACCCTCTTTTCAAATCGGCTTCAAAAAGTAAAGCATTTTTTATCAATTTATGAAATGTTGAGATTTCGTGGAGAGAGAGAAGAGCTTTTAAATCCATTTTAAAATTTTCAAAGATGAGCATTACTGCACACCCTTTAGAGATGAGCTCTCTAACTTTCCCCAAGAGTGACCTCCACCTAACGATGAATGCATGGGTATCCTTGTTGGGTGCTTGTTTAGTATCCCTTAAAGTGTTCAAGGTGGGGGTGACTTTCACGTTATGAGAAAATCATTGCATAAAGCAATTTGCTAACTCTTCAAAGGTAGCAAATTGGCTTAGATCGTAGGAAAACAACCACTTTGAAGCATTTCCTTTAAGGGAAAGGAAAAACTAGTAGATCCATTTCATAGAATCCTTTTTCTTCTTATAAACCCTACGGGAGAAGAGTTGAAGGTGGGATCTAGGATCCCCACTTTCGTTATACCGATGGAAATTTGATATGTCATCGTCACTATTAGTTTGGTAATCGGATGGTAAAAAGTCTGATAATGCGTATGATTTCTTCTCCTTAGTTTGACCTTTCAATAATTGTTATAAGGCTTTCCTATCTTTTAGCATAAAGGATTCGTGTTCTTTTTCCCCTTCTACTATTGAGGTCTCTTTGGGCTTCTTTAATCGTTTTGATCTCTTGTAAGCCCTCACTTGTTTCCCATGAGAAGGACATGATTCCACCGCCTCAGTCTCTTGGCTTAAGGCGGCAATCTTTTCTCCTAAGAGTTTGAAATCTCTTCTAAGAGAAACAAGTGATTCTTCTCGATTTTTGTAATATGTTTTTGAAAATCTTTTCGAAAGAGAACTTGATGAGCATGAAGCTCAGCTCGATACCTCACATGATCTATCCGAACTAGACATGCTTCTTGGGATGAGAAAAACCTGTGTATAAGTTAAAGATTGACACCACGACTTTAAAAAGTCTGGAATTGGAATGTTTCACCTAAGCTTGAAATCTCACAAAGACTCGAGTCCCACCGGGCGTGCCAATTCTGTAGATGTGAAATTTTCACTCCAAGCCTATGTAGAGACTTGAAATAAAAGTTTTAGTTCCACTTCGTGCGCGAGCGTGCCAGCTAGTTTTCAAAAACTAGCAAAGTGTATAAAAATCTAACTTAATTGGCGATTGTGGCTAAGCGGGCTCTTTTTGCTTTATGCCTTCTTGAACTGACGCTCAAGGGTCAACCTAAGTACTTAGAGATTTCGAATTCATAGGTGATGTCTTCCAATTCACGTGAAAATAAGGTGTTTTTCCTAAGAAATAATGGGTGCACTTGGTTTCAAGCTTGAAAATCAATAAGTTCTGAAAAACAGAAACTGGTCCTTTTTTTTTCAGAACTTATTCCTAAAATCTTCTTGGTGGCCTAGAGATCTCCAAAATTCATAAAAATTTTACAAGCTATAGCCTGTTGAGATCCTAAACCACTTTTTACTTTGAATTTTGGGATAGTAGATTTACAAAATTAAATCGGAGACTGGACTTAACTTAATAGTTTCAAGAAGTTCTGTGACAGAAATATAGAGGCTCAAAGAATACTCTGTATCTCGGTATACAAAACTCCAAATGTTATTATTTTAGTCTTTTCGGAAATCTATAGATGTTAGCTTTTCGATGAAACTAAGTTTATCAAATTTGGATTCCTACAGACAGAGATATGAGACTTTTACCCAACTCCTATTGTAGAAAAACTAACTGTGTAGAAAACAAAACTGAGTTTGTTCGATCTTGCCCAATTTTATTCATGAGTTTGAACGAACCTAAAATTCTTGTCAATTTTATTTCTAATGTTTTGGTGTGTGTAGGTGTTGTGACTAAAATTTCAGAGCATTTAGATTATAGATTAGAGAATGAAAATTATGGCAATCAAGGTATGCAGATGGTGGAAAACCAGAATTTCATTTTTAGAACATACATGAATGCAAACTCACCCGAATTTAAATTGCAACAACCCAACAATACCAAGCAAATTATTGAAGAGAAATGAATGGAAATATATATCTTAGCTTAAGCATAGAGGGGATTAGAGAATATAGAGTATTTTATAGAATATATTGGGGTAGAATCACAAAATCAAACACATAGAGTGCGTAAGTAAGAAAGGAAAATTCACAACACATCTACTTCTTATTACATCATAGGGGGAGACAAAGCTCCATTAATACAATTCCTTTCAAATTGAATATGAAGAAGAGATATGTAGGAATCAAGGACGAGAAATACTTACAAAATTTTCTACAAGAACCGGCTACGCAAGATGAACTCGTTCCACACTTTCCTTCTCCTTGACTCACTCTTTCACTCACGGTTTTCCTAAGTGCTTGCAACACTTAGCCTATGATCTATCCACTTTTCCCCTCTCTCCACTCCTCCCTTAGCATCCCACAACTTGCCCAAGGTGCAGCCCTTCCTTTCTAAATAGCCAAGATGCTTGTTGCAACCCTTCCTTAAACCCCTCTCCCATATGGAAATCACCCCCCCCCCCCCCCCCCCCCCCTTGGCCCTATTTATAGGCCAAGGGGGGCCTCTTCTAGGATCTTTCTTGGGGCGGGCCTTCCTTGGCCTAAATCCATCCCCAAGGTCTGGTTAGGTGGTCCCCCTTTAGGCAAAATGGACCAGCCCCATGTGGGCTGGTTCTTGGCTCCATTTGAACACACCTAGCCCTAGCCGAGTGAACCCACATGCACCCGACTAGGCTTGAATGGGTGCCTTGATCCCATGTGTCTTGTTTGCTTGGGTCTTGATATGCAACTGAATGAGCTTTTAATGAATCTTTGGGGCCAGCTCCAAGACGTCCTTCCACTTTGATTTGAAATGAACCAGCTCATATTTATCTTGTCCAAACGGCATCCTTGATTTTCACAATCAATTCAAAACCAATTTGAGATGCTTTGAGGGCCCATATAACTAGATTTGTTTGAGGATATGCCTTTGACTTAGTCCATCCTTCGCTTTCAGACTTGAGCTTGATTTCGAATTGAATTGGGTCTCACCTGTTCGCCTGATTTGTTCAAATCATTTGGGCTTTTTATCTTGAATTTAAAACCTTTATTTTGAAGTATTTCTAAAAGATTTGAACTTTTTCAAAAGGTTTTAAATCATTTAAATTTTTGAAATTTGGAGTTTAAGAAAATTTTGATTTTGGGTGTTTACAATTAGGTCTAGGTGATTTAGGCTTACCTAGTGTGGTTCGGTCAAGGCATGTTGGGTGAAGATGGCTCAAGCTAGGTTATGTCATGGTTTAGCAAATTTGGTTAATGTCATGGGAGAAGGCTTTTTCAAACCGTGCTTAACCAAGGTCATTGGGTCAAGGGTAGCCAATGGGTCACTCTTAGGTGTGTTCTTTGGAGGAAACGGGTCACCATCATCCCTAGCCCTCCCATGCATATGGGCTAGGTGCCATCCCAAGCAGGCGTGGCTTGGTTCCATCTACCCTTTGGTGTAGTGTGACTGACCACGGTGCATCATCTTGTGCAAGAGACCTAGCTCCATTTTTTGGGCACTCGACTTGGTCTCTTTTTGTTCCTTGCTTTGATCTTCTGTTATATCTGCCCCTGAATCTTCGACATTGCTTTTGCTCCTTAGCTCGTACTGCATTCCCTCAACTTGATCATTTTCAAATCTTGATTTAAAAACTTTAAAATCTTTTGAATTTCCAAACATTTAAAATCTCCTTTTTGATTTTATAAGCCATGCTATGAACCAGTAACAAGCTTATTGTTTTGGAAATTGTGGAACAGACTGGGTAAAATTTTGAAACTATTTTGGGTGTTTACAGATGGATGTGAAAATGGTTTTCTTGAATTATAAACTTAAAGAAAAAGTGTGCCTGCATTAACTTCAAGGTTTTAAGGTTAAAGGTAAACAACATATGGTTTGTAAGTTAAAAACATCTATTTATTGACTCAAGCAAGCTTTTAAACAATGGTACTTCAAATTTAATAAAGTTATCATGTCTTTTGGTTTTAAAGAAAATATTATTGATCAATATATATCTAAAGGAAAGTTGAATCATATGGATATTACTTGTTCTATATGTAGATGATATTTTACTTTCTAGTACAAACCTTAGATTGTTAAGGGATACTAAAGATTTTCTATCTAACAACTTTGATATGAAATACATGGGTGAAGCCAATTATGTCATTGACATAGATATTTACTATAACGAGTCTCTAGGAATGCTTGGATTTCTCAAAAGTCTTACATATCGAGCATGTTAAAGAGGTTTTCAATGAAAATCTGTACTCTTACATATGCACCTATTATTAAAGGTAGAAAACTAAGGAAATTGCAAGCTCCTCCAATAAATTTGGAAAGGCTTGTAATGAAGGATAAACCATATGTTGCAGTAGCTGGTTATCTCAACTATACATAGACATGCCCTTGACCATATCTAGCTTTTGTCACTAGATACCTTGGTAGATATCAAAGTTATATGGGACCTTGTTATTGGCAAGATACAAAGAAAGCCTTGAGATACCTACTTCTGGGTATGTTTTCCTACTTAGTGGGGATGATGTTTCATGGTCTAGTACCAAACAGAAGATGATTATCGGATTCACTATAGAAGTTGAATATATACTTGTTATATAGCATCTTCACATGCCATTTGGTTATGCAATTTCATTACATATTTGAGAGTCATGAGCTCTATATAGAAACCCAAAAAGATATATTGCGATAATGACATTGTAAACAAATTCTCAACAACAAGAGCTCTAGTGTTGGAGGTCAAGTTCTTGATTGTGAAATATAGAATTAGAGATCATTTGGTGTCTATTGAGCATATTGGGATTGATTTCATATTAGTTGATCATCTTACTAGAGAATTGCCTCTAGGTACCTATAATGGGCAAGTACTTAAGATGGGTTTAGTCAATTCTTTTAAGGTTTTGCTCTAAGGATTTAGACATTCATTTATTATGTGATATCAATCTTGTATTAATGATCTTTATTGTGTAGTTTGTTTTGCGAACTATTTATTATTGGATAAATTCAGGTGAATAAACCTTATTATTTTGTCATGGTATTTGGTTTATTTATTTGTAAAGTTTTACCACCACATAAAGCATTTGATTATAACTTCAATCTTGGATATCTTGGTATATAAACGGGGCATACAACATAAATGTTTGTATTACCACTATGACTAGTATTCATGAAAATGATTATTTTAAAAATGAGGTTAGTGAGTTTTACTGATAATTGGATAGTGATTGCTTCACATACAATATTTCTAGTATAAGATAAGTTAAATAAGTGGGAGATTGTAGGACTAATATCTTAATTTTCAACTTAAAGATGACTTATCTAACTTAATCTTTCTAATTCTCAAGATAACCTTTTTGTTTCTCGAGAAACTCTCCCAGTTCTCAAGGAAGTCGCTCAATTCTCAAGAAACTTTTTCAATTCTTGAGATAGTGGTTTCTTCGGGAATATCATAACACATTTATGGAATGTGTAGTTGTAAACACCCAAAATTAAAATTTTCCTAAACTCCCAATCTCGAAAATCCAATGATTTAAAACCTTTTAAAAGTTCAAATCTTTTAGAAAGACTTCAAAATAAAGGTTTTAAATTCAAGTCAAAAGCCTAGGCGATTCAAGACCGATCAGATGAACATGTGAGGACGCAGCCCAAGTCAAGATCGGGATCAATCCCAAAAGTAGAGTTAGAGACTTATCATCAAATCAAAGCATATCAGAATTGGATAAGAGATCAAGATTATAGATAGATAAGATGGAGTAGTTCAAAGGCCGGTGCATTTCAAGAGATGGATTACTTCGAGTCATGGATTAGTCCACTTCAAATCAAATGGACCGGTTGTACAAAATGAATTGGACTTATCTAGAAGACTTATCCAAGTTACGTCCAATATATCAAAGAAAGTGAAGTGAAGACAAATGATTCAAGAAGGAAAACAAGCCTAGGCGGTGAATTGAACCCCACCCGGCTAGGGCTAGACGTGCCCAACAAAGACTAGAACCTGCCCACATGGGGCTGGTCCATAACACCACAAGGGGACCACTCGAATTGGATCATGGGCTAGACATGGACCATGGAAGGCCTGCACCAATGAATCCCCTAGAAACCAGCCCCCTTGGCCTATAAATAGGGCCAAGGGGGGGGGCATGAAAGGCATCTTGTAGTCTTGAAATATTGGGGGAAAATGTGAGAGATAGGGGCTGCTCTAGGGTGAAGGGCCAGCAAGGTCAGTTTGTCCAAGAGAGGGGCTGCACCAAGGTTGGGTCGTGGGCTGCCAATGGAGTGAAGAAAGAGAGGAGAATTGGGGTAGTTCTAGGCTAAGGGTTGCACTTAGTGAGAGTGAGTGATATATTAAATCAAGAGAGCAAAGGAGTGCTGAATTCTCTCTTGGGAGTTCGAATTCTTGGGGAAAATTTGTAAGTATTCCTAATCTTTGATTCTTATATATCTCTTCATTCAATTCAATTTAAAAGGAGTTGTATTAATGGAGCCTTGTCTTCTCCCATGTTGTAATAAGAAGTAGATGTGCTGAATTTTCATTCTCACATATGTAGTCTATGTGTTTGGTTTTGTGATTCTCTCCCAATATATGTTATAAACACTCAATATCTTCTTACCCCCTCTATGCTTAAGCTAATATATATATTAACTTTCATTTTCCTTTAGTAATTTGATTAGTGTTGCTGGGTTGTTGCAATTTAATTTCGAGTGAGTATGCATTCATGTATGTTCTAAAAATACAAAAATCTGATTTCTCAGCATCTGTATACTCTGATTGTTTGAATTTTAGTTCTCTATTTTGTACTCCGAATGCACTGAAAGTTTAGGCACAACACCTACACACACTATGCCACTAGAAATAAAATTTAAAAGAATTTTAGGACCATGCAATCCCGTGAATAAAATTGGAAAAAATCGAACAAATCCATTTATGTTCTCTGTACAGTCGGATTTCCTGCGATAAGGGTTGGGTAAACGTCCCATATCTCTTTATGTAGGAATCCAAATTGGATAAATTTAGTCTCATTGGAAAGCTGATATCCATAGCTTTCCAAAAAAATTATTAAATTTGGAGTTCTGTATACCGAGATAGAGAGGCTTCTTTGAGCCTCTGTATTTCTGTCACAGAACCTCTTAGAACAGTGAAGTTAGGTCCAATTCCCAATTTAATTTTGTGAATCTGTTGGTCCAAAATTTAAAACAAAAGGTGGTCTAGGATCCCAGTACATCAGGAAACATCCTGTGAAAATTTTATGAATTTTGGAGATCCTAGACCCCTGAGAAAAATTCAGGAACAATCTATGGAAAATAGAGCCAATTTCTGTTTTCGAGAATTTGGTGAATTTCAAGTTCAAACAAGGTGCACTCAATATTTTTTAGCCACACTTCATTTTCACGTGAATTGGAGTCTTTCACTTATGAATTTAAAATTTCTAAGCGCTTAGGCTGACCCTTGAGTGTCGATTCAAGAAGGCCTAAAGCGAAAAGAACTCGCTTAGCCCAATCGCCAATCAAGTCAGATTTTAAACTCTTTTGCTAGTTTTTGAAAATTAGTTGGCACGCTCGTGCATCAAGTAGATTGAAAATTCTCGTTTCAAGTCTTTACATAGGCTTGGAGTGAAAATTTTACATCTACAGAATTGGCTCGCCCGGTGGGACTCAAGTCTTGAGGAATTTCAAGCTTAGGTAAAAATTTTCCAATTCCAAGCTTTTCAAAGTCGTGGTGTTAATTTTCAACTTGTGCACAGGTTTTTTTATCTCGAAGTGTTTCGAAAACATTGTCAAGCATAGATGATTCATTTGAAAACAAGCCGAGGAAATCCTCATCGCATGTCTCAAAATGGTTTTCCAAATCCTCTAAAACCCAAGATGAAGAGCTTGCTTCTTCCCTAAAGGAGATAATGAGGGAAATGAAGAAAAAAATCGATACCCTAAGCCAAAAGGCCAAGGCACAACGATCCCATGAAAATTCATCTCGGGTACATAGAGAGAAAAAGTATACCCGAAAAAATAAATTGCCTTGAATCTGATGAAGGAAATGAGGCTAAAAATGCAGCAAGTGTTGAGATTGAATCATCTAACCTTGCCCACCCCCAAACATCCCATTTTCCATGGAAAAATAATAAAAAAAAGTTCAAAAATATGGAATGTTGTTCAAAAAAAAGTTCAAAAAAGTGTTGAGATGGAATGTTGTTCACAAAAAAGTTCAAAAACATGGAAAAAATTAAAAAAACTTCAAAAATAAAAAACATTTGAAAAACAAAATTTTGAAATTCCAAAAATCGAAAGTGAGATCCACATTTCTAGGCACACAAGTAGAGTGGGGCGTGAGATTCACTTCACTCCCAAATCTTCACAAACATTCGCTCCGATGGGTTCCAATCCCTTGGGCATCACCTCACATACTTCACATGTTTCACGGAAGAATGAATGTTGCACACACATAGGCTTGGAGGATGAAATCTAAGACCTTGCAAAGCAACGGGAGCTTAAGACCTCGCAAAGCAACGAGAGCTCAAAGCCATGCACGAGCTAGAGCAACCCCAGGATGCCTACAAGGATGCTTGCTCTCACTATGAAAAGGTAGACAAGCTTGAAAAAGGTATGTCTGAAACTCATTCTCCCATAAACTCCCTACTCGATCCTCCCCTTCTTAGTGTTGGATCGGCAATTCATTCATATTCATTGGATATATCAAATCACACTCATGCACCCACATACCCACAAAATATGCCAAGGATATGGATTTTCAAGGTGCGTCGAATGTCCCACACCAAGAAAAGAAATTTCAAAAAGAAAAACAAGATAAAGTTCAAAATACGGTAGACATGGTTACTCCTAAGGCATGCATTGACATTCTAGGTACACCTAACCCTACCATCAACAAAAATATGCCTTTGAGCCTAGGTTTGTATCATGAACCCAAACCTAGGGACCGATCATGGTTTCTCTTGGAATCCATACCCTCACCAATTGCAAGGGATCGAACAGGTTTTCCCTTTGCACCCAAATCGTCCACCCCTAGGGGTAGATTGGGTTGCACCTAGGGATCATGCCAAAACCGTCCACCTCTTGGGAGAGCCAAAGCCAAAACCTCTCAAGCCACTCACTCCTAGGGTCATGTGGAAGCCTAAGTCTTCCATCATCCATACCTCCCAGCTCCTACCCAAAATAAGTTGTGTGTATATCCATGATATGGACGACACCCTATTCCAAGGACACCCACTCTACAAAAATTTTCAAAACTAAAGAAGCCTTGGAACATGATGTTAAACATGGGATATACACCTTACCAAGGTCTAGGAGCCCATAACCAAGGTAGGTTAGAACCCATTCTACCTAGTCCAAACCCAAGTCGATATGGATTGGGCTATATCCCATCCATACCCCCTGAGCCACCACCTAAGACCACTTGGGTCAAGGGTGCCCTAGAACCCACTAACACCGAGACCTATGGCTTAGACCTCTTGTTTAGAGTCTAAATCATGGTGTTTTCTTTATAGGTTTGATGGAAGACCCCTATTTAGAAAAAAAAATCCAAAAAAAATTATATATTTGGAAAACCCAAAAAAATGTTGAAAAACTTTCAAAATCCAAAAGCATGTGAAAAATCTGAAAATGCCAAAAATGAAATTGTTTATATTCATTCTCCTATTCTTTGTTTGGATAAAAGCCTCGAAAAGAAAGTCTTTTATATTGATCCTTTTAATTGATGTTTTGAAAAGATAAAAAAATCAAAAAAATATGAAAATATGAAAATCCCAAAAATATTGGCCATGTACAAAACCAATTTTCAAATTCTTCCAAAATTGTATATATCATCCAAGTTTATCATTCACAACCCCACTCTCTCACCTAGCACTTTCCTAGAAATTCAAGTGCTTGAGAATGATTAAAGCAAGGAGAAAGATCCCCTAATCTATGAGGAATATCAAGCCTCCGAGCTTCTCAAATTTCATAGAATCCTTGACTTAGAAAAACCTTTAAATTCTGTAGGAAGGGATTTTTAGGGAGTAAGTCTAACCCAAAGTATGTGCATGTTTGCATCATTCATTGCATTTTTGAAATCCTATATTTGCATGGACCTATAAAGACATACCGGGTTTAGACCCTAGAATCGTCAGACATTATCTACCCTTAGAACCCAATGTGAAACCCGTTAAGTAAAAGCTTAGAAAAGGGTTCATGGTAAGCCAAAGGGGCATTGAAGTCGACCCTTTAAGTGTTGAGTCATCATAGACATGCCTCTACACTCCAACTTGACCCAAATCCGAAGCCTCCAAGATCGACTCTAAGTCATTAGGAGATTCATCTTCAATTTAGCAACAAGATGTGAACCTTTCAATAGGCTTTTGAGAAAATGGGTGAAATCTGAATGGGATGCAGATTGCCAAAAAGTTGTTGAAAGATTGAAAACTTATTTAGTAAATCCTTCGATTTTAAAACCTCCAAAGCAAGGAAAACCATTATTACTTTACATTTCCATACCTGCGAATGCATTGGGTACTTTACTTGTTCAATATGAGGATGATAGCCATAGGGAGTATGCTACATTTCAAAAACTCTATTGGCATACAAAAGAAATTATCAAGACATGGAGAAAGCGTGCTTGGCCTTGGCGTGGGATTGTCAAAAGTTTAGACACTACTTCCTAGATCATGAAATTTGGATAGTGTCTAAGCTTGATCCAATCAAGCACTCATTTGAAAAACCTATCCTAACGGGTAGGCTTGGTAAATGACAACTCCTCTTAATGGAGTATGACTTAAAATTTCACCATCAAACCTCCATTGAGGGATAAGCCCTAGCCGATCATATGGTTGAATTGCTACTTGAAGATACATATCCCATACTTAATGAAATGCCCGATGAAGGCATATTTGCAAATGAATTTCAAAATCATGTTTTAGCAAATTGTTTTAATAAACATCAAGTATGGAAAATGTATTTTGATGGTGCACTAGATTGGTCAATTCTTTCAAATCATGCACACTCACTCACATAGGAAGAGAGGACAACACCATAGCAGATGCCCTCTCATCCCTAGGTTCATCTCTAAGGGTTGGTCCCACCATGGGAACCCGATCCTTAGAAATTTGGCACACAACCCACTCCATCCACTCATAATTTGGAGATTTGCCAAAATGATCAAAATCCAATTGAAAAACCTTCGTTTATAGACATTAAAAACTTTTTAGAAAATAGAGGATTTCCCGAATTTGCTTCTTCCAAAGATCGAGTTTTGATTCAAAAAATTTCAACCCGATATGTGATTTTGGGAGGGGTTCTTTACAAAAAGAGTTTTACCGGCATCTTGTTGAGATGTGTAGACTTTGATGAGGCTAGGGCCATAATGCATGAACTCCATGATGGAGAATGTGGAGGCCATGTCAATGCAAATATGATGGCCATGAAGATACTTAGGGTCAGTTATTTCACCCTTAACCAAGAATATCATGATCATGTTAGAAAATGTCATCAATGTCAAGTGCATGGACATACCATCCATATCCCATCATCCACTTTTGTAAGCCCATGGCTCTTCACCAGGTGGGCATTTGACATCATCAGACTCATCTCCACCAAACTAGGGCATTTAGAATGTATTCCCTAAAAATATTTTCATGGAGACTAAATATATTCATCATCTCATAAAGCATGTATCTCCATCATATCACATGGAATACATTTTTACAGGTCATGCATCACATGCACATCATTCACCCAAAGAGGCCCAAAAAGGTGGCAACCCAAGTAGGAATGTCTCCATGTCATAAAAGGGGCAACAAAAAAAATCGATAATGCATATTGATTGATTGATGTTGAGAGCAGAAATTTAGTAGACCATATAAATGCTCAATACCTAAAAAAAATATATTATGTATAGGGTCTATGTTAAATTCTTTCGAAAAGATTTTAAAATGGGTCTCCTTTGAACTTCTTGAAAGAAAGATAACGATTGATTGTATAGCCCTGAATGAGGGAATCAATGCTTTATGAAAAGTAGAGTTTTCAAAATCAGTTGGTACCATTTCAAAAATCCTTGGCTTACAAAATGAAGCCTTGTTCAATATAGCAAAGTATTTTCAAATGGTAGATGCTATTAGGAAATGAGATGATCTTGGTTGAATCGAGTAACCAAAGGGATAAGTTTTTCTCCCATTTTACTTCTCTCTCCAAAAGAAAAATTGGCAAAATTCAAAAGAAAAGAGAATACAAAAACTCCTTCAAAAAGAGGTCTTCCCTTCCAATAGAAAGAGGGAATACAAAAATTCCTCCGAAAGAGGTCTTCTCTTTGAAAGAAAAAAAAGAAGAAAAAAAAGAGAATGCAAAAACTCCTCCAAAAAGAGGTCTTCCCTTCTGATAGAAAGAGGGAATACAAAAATTCCTCTAAAAGAGGTCTTCTCTTTGAATGAGAAATAGAAAAAAAAGATAGGAAAGGAAAAGCCAAAGCTCAAAAGAGTAATTTTCCATCTCTACAACCACAGGACACTTCAGAAGGGACTGTGGTAACTCTTTCCCATATCCCTACAACTTATCCCAATGAAAAAAGTTTTATCCATGAAAATCCTAAAGTAGGAATAGAATCTACTTATTTGGATTTCATTTTGTTTGAGAATTAGACTTTGTTGTATGGGAAATGGAAATTTGAAATGTTTTCTAAAATTTCCTACAAAACCTCTACTAAGTAGTGAGTATTGAAACCCGAATGAGGGGCAATAGAAAAAATTGGAAGTGCTTTTGATAGAAACTAAAAGGAGTTCCCTTTTGAAAATGAATTTTGAAAAACCTGAAATGTTAAAATGACATGGGATTATCCTACTTGGAGCAGCCGGCCTTCCTAGGCTCTCCCTAAGCTCATTCATCTCTTAAGTGAGTCTCTAAAATCTCATACTTCAGTTGCTGATATGCATGCATACATTCAAAGTCGTCCATGCATGATCATACTTAGGACTAGCACCCAATGTAGGTTAAGTTCCCTTTGGCTGAAATCCCCTCCTCTATAATTCAAGAAAAGGATTTTATGAAATGAAGGATGATTTATATTCTCAAGAAAATTTGAGAAGTAAATCCAAAAAAGGTGTTTTTTTCTTTGCCATTATTCAAATAAATTTAGATTAATGCTAAAGAGGGGCATTTGTAAACACCCAAAATTAAAATTTTCTTAAACTCCTAATCTCGAAAATCCAATGATTTAAAACCTTTTAAAAGTTCACATCTTTTAGAAAGACTTCAAAATAAAGGTTTTAAATTCAAGTCAAAAGCCCAAGCGATTCAAGACCGATCAAACGAACAGGTGAGGACCCAGCCCAAGTCAAGATCAGGATCAATCCTGGAAGTAGAGTCATAGACTTATCAACAAATCAAAGCATATCAGAATTGGATAAGAGATCAAGATTACGGACGGATAGGATGAATTAGTTCAAAGGCCGGTGCATTTCAAGAGACGGATTACTTCGAGTCATGGATTAGTCCACTTCAAATCAAATGGACCAGTTGTACAAAATGAATTGTATCAAAGTAAGCCAAGTGAAGACAAATGATTCAAGAAGGAAAACAAACCTAGCCGGTGAATTGAACCTCACTCGGCTAGGGCTAGACGTGCCCAACAAAGACTAGAACCAACCCACATGGGGTTGGTCCATAACACCACAAGGGGACCACTCGAATTGGATCATGGGCTAGACATGGACCATGCAAGGCCCGCCCCAAAGAATCCCCTAGAAACCAGCCCCCTTGGCCTATAAATAGGGCCAAGGGGGGGGCATGAAAGGCATCTTGTGGTCCTTGAATTTTGGGAAAAAGTGTGAGAGATAGGGGCTGCTCTAGGGTGAAGGGCCAACAAGGTAGGTTCATCCAAGAGTGGGGCGGCACCAAGGTTGGGTCATGGGCTGCCAAGGGAGTGAAGAAAGAGAGGGGAATTGGGGTAGTTCTAGGTTAAGGGTTGCACTTAGTGAGAGTAAGTGATATATTGAATCAAGAGAGCAAAGGAGTGCCGAATTCCCTCTTGGGAGTTCGAATTCTTGGGGAAAATCTGTAAGTATTCCTAATCTTTGATTCTCATATATCTCTTCATTCAATTCAATTTAAAAGGAGTTGTATTAATGGAGCCTTGTCTTCCCCCATGTTGTAATAAGAAGTAGATGTGCTGAATTTTCATTCTCAC
Source organism: Brasenia schreberi (assembly GCA_036023115.1). Classification (NCBI taxonomy): domain Eukaryota; kingdom Viridiplantae; phylum Streptophyta; class Magnoliopsida; order Nymphaeales; family Cabombaceae; genus Brasenia; species Brasenia schreberi. The sequence continues at coordinate 6,347,195 of JAYKKT010000076.1, read as the reverse complement.
ATATGCAGTCTATGTGTTTGGATTTGTGATTCTATCTCAATATATGCTATAAACACTCTATATCTTCTTACCTCCTCTATGCTTAAGCTAATATACATATTTCCTTTCATTTCCCTTCAGTAATTTGCTTAGTGTTGCTAGGTTGTTGCAATTTAATTTCGGGTGAGTATGCATTCATGTATGTTCTAAAAATATGAAAATCTGATTTCGCAGCATCTGCATACTCTGATTGTTTGAATTGTAATTCTCTGATTTGTGCTGAAACTTTAGACACAACACCTACACACACTAGTCCACTAGAAATAAAATTTACAAGAATTTTAGGATCGTGCAACCCCATGAATAAAATTGGGAAAAATCAAATAAATCCATTTATATTCTCTGTACAGTCGGATTTCTTGCGATAGGGGTTGGGTAAAAGTTCCATATCTCTTTATGTAGGAATCCAAATTGGATAAATTTAGTCTCATTGGAAAGCTGATATCCATAGCTTTCCAAAAAAATCACTAAATTTGGAGTTCTGTATACCGAGATAGAGAGACTTCTTTAAGCCTCTGTATTTCTGTTACAGAACCTCCTGGAACAATGAAGTCAGATCCAATTCCCGATTTAATTTTGTAAATATGTTGGTCCAAAATTCAAAACAAAAGGTGGTCTAGGATCCTAGTACATCAGGGAACATTCTGTGAAAATTTTATGAATTTTGGAGATCTTAGACCCCTGAGAAAAACTCAGGAACAATCTATGGAAAATAGAGCCAATTTTTGTTTTCGAGAATTTGGTGAATTTCAAGTTGAAACAAGGTGCACTCAATATTTCTTAGCCACACTTCATTTTCATGTGAATTGGAGTCTTTCACTTATGAATTTAAAATTTCTAAGCGCTTAGGCTGACCTTTGAGCGTCGGTTCAAGAAGGCCTAAAGCGAAAAGAACTCGCTTAGCCCAATCGCCAATCAAGTCAGATTTTAAACTCTTTTGCTAGTTTTTGAAAACTAGCTGGCATGCTCGCGCATCAAGTAGATTGGGAATTCTCGTTTTAAGTCTTTACATAGGCTTGGAGTGAAAATTTCACATCTATAGTAGTACAAAAGGATGTGTCTACCTAAGGTTTTAACACACAATTACACAACTTTTGGGGATTGTTGTGGGATGTCTCTAAACATGTTCTCATCATATGAGAAAATCCTTTTATAGGAACAAAGGTGATTGTTGTGGGATTGAAAAGAAAAAGCATGCTTCCGTATCAAGGATCAATGACATGGTGTATCAAGGTATCCCACATGGTGGGTGCATCACATTCAACCATGAAAAGAAATATTACTATATTGGAATCAGCAACAAACACGTTCTTTTGACCACGAACAATCTGTCAAAAGCTCCCTGCTTCATCAAACGGGCATGGCCATTTCTTGTGCTTGTCTGAAGAGTCATCACTGATCTTCCTCATTGAGGATCATTGATAACTTGACGTGCCATCACAAAATTGTGAACAGGCCACTCTTTAATTGTTCATAGAAACTTAGAGATGGCTCTTGTTGGAAACAAACCATCATGGTCATTCCATCTATGCAGATCCACTGACGGCTCTTTTTGCAACTTATATGGCCAAGGATTATCGACAGCAATAGTGAGGCAAACAAATTTGCATATCAAGAGTCAGAAATCATTCAACCATCTCAATGAACCCTGAGTAGTTATGGTTGTTCGTAGTCATATTTTCTAACCTTTGAAATTTCTCAATTTCAAAAATTTGCTCTACTCTCCGAAATTTAGATTCTTAAATGCATTACAAACTTTTCCCTAGTGAATCGTTAGACATAAATAGATTGCCATTGAGCAAATAGACTCATCGTAAGCAGGTAGAAACATTTCTCAATAGCATGCCCACAAGCGATCATGATCTACTAAAAGAAAGCTCATGAAAATACAAAGAGACAAAGATGAGTGCATAGGGAAGCAGGTAATTGATATGTTCCAACTTTAGGGGGAGACCAGAATATAAACATGAGGAAGAGCAATCTATGCTACATGTGCTACTCATGTCCAGACAATACAAGGAAGCAGCAGGGAGGGAAACACAGTTGTATTGGAGCAAAGCTAGATACATCAAAAGCAACTATGAATAGAATTATATAATCGTTGCACATCATTAGCGTAGATCTTTCGAGGTGTCTCCCATATTTCAGCAATAAGAATATCTTCCACTTTCTTCTTCAAGTAATCAAAGAGCCCTTGTCTTGAAAACAACTTCTCAATAGCAGTAGACAAATCCGTACAATTCTTCCCATTAAGTTTTTGAGATGTCAAGGTGGGTAGTTCAAAAGAAGGCAAAATCAACAAAAGGGGACCACTCCCCAACCCACATGCACCTATGTGCAGCCATGAACCAGAATTTCCTTGAATCAAATCAAAATCGGATTGAATATCAAGGCAAGACCCAAACCCATGAAAGGACCTAGAGGGCCCCCCTTGAAATCTATAAAAGGGGGCCTTGGGGGCTGGTTTGAGGCATCCAAGAGAGAGGAAAAATCCTGCAGTAATGAATGAAGAGAAAGAGAGAGAGAGAGAGGAAGGAGAAGGAGGAAGAAGAGGTGTCCCCAAGAGGTGCCGGCCACTAGACGATCTTCCACGGTAAAGGTCCTTTCTTTCCTTCTCTTTTCACATGTTTTCTTCTTCTCTTTCATTCAATTCAATGAGATTGTAATTAAGGAGCTTAATAATTAAGGGGTTATGCTACCTAATTTCTTTTACGTTTATGGATGTATGTTATGTATTTGATTTTCAGTTCCTCCTACCCCAATATACATTATAAGATCTTATATCTCCTAATCCCCTCTATGCTTATGGTATAATCATAATTTCCTTCATTTGCTTCAGTTATTTATATTTTAATTGTTTTATATTGTCTTTATTTCAGACAAAATGCATTTATGTATCTTGTAAAAACTGAAAATATGTTTTCTATACTCTGAATATATCTCATTAAATGATTTTTATTTTCTTACGCCCTACTCCAAATACTCTAAAATTTTGCATACCTAATCTACACACAGACAGACTATTAATAAAATTTGTAAGAATTTTAGGATCATGTAACATCATAAATAAAATCAGAGAAAATCGAATGAAATCAAAATAGAATCTATAAAACCTGCACTTCCTGCAACAGAGGTTGGTTCATAATCTCATAACTTTGTCTGCAGTGAATCATTTTGATTATCCCATTGGAAAGATGAGATCCATAGCTTTCCAACAATACTAAGTTCATAGAAATCAGAGGTTTGAGTACCAAGATAAAGTGGTTTTTCTAAGCCTCTTTCCTTCTATCACAGATCTGTCTCGAATATCAAAGTAAGGTGCATTCTCATATTTAAATGCATACATTTACAACATTTAAAATCAAAATCAAAATAGTTCTTGAATCTGCATATCAAACTCTACTTTCTATAAAAGTTTGAAGATTTTTGGAGATTCGAAAGCTATAAAAAAATCTGAAAACAAGTCTTTGAAAACAGAACCAGTTGCTGTTTTTAGGATTTGAAATGTTTTCATTTAAGAACTAAGTTCACGAGTTTTGCAAAACTTTTCAGAATTGAAATTGGATTTTGAAAACTCACTGGATCTCAAACAATCTTCAAAGCTTCTAGGCTGTCCCTTGAGCATCGGTTCAAGAAGAAGGCCTACATCGAAAAGAATTCACTTACCCATAATCGCTAAGGAAGTCAGAAACCATCTTTGTTAGTTTGAGCAAACTAACTGGCATGCTTGCGCATTCATAGCTTGTGAATTTAATTTCAAGTCTCTACATAGACTTCGAAATAAAAATTCACAGTTAAGAAGGGCATCAACTCTAATACCAAATTAAGAATAAGTTATAGAATTCCCTTGGGAAAGCAAACCTTTATCACTACACAATACATATTTCCCAATTTTTGGATCAGACCCATTGATCTTAGGGATTAGTGTCCCATTGATGTTAAGATTCAGATCACTTGGTCCTAGGAATTTCAAAAGGGAAACAATCATGCACATTTACAGCAATTATAACCCCCATTTACAACAGCATATCTTGTGAGTGTATTTTCAAAATAAATATATTCATATATAATCCAGTTGTGGGTGAGTTATGCCTATGTAAATGGCTAAGTAATGGCATGTGCTTTTAATTCAGTTATGAGTGGGTTAATGCCCAAGTAAATGGATCAGTTATAGTTGGTTATGATGGTGAGTTTTCAAGTAAATGACTTAGTTATAGTCAGTTATTTTGATCAATTTTGTTGATGCTGAGTAAGCCTATAAATAGGCATGCCTCATTCCTACAAAGTATGAATAGAAAAACAACATACCAACTACATTCAGCCTTCTCCTACTAAGTGTTGTTTCTTTTGTAATGTTGAAAACTTTTTATAAGTCCTATTTAGTGTCAGTAGGACCTGTGAACCTCATAATTTTAGTTTACCAGTATTGTCTACCACTCATTGCATTAGTGAAAGACAAACCAAGAGTCTTCGCAGTATCCTGAAGATGATAAATTTGACATTGGTAGTGACGAATAAATCTAAAAGTTAGAATTTACTATGCATCAAAGAATAGTCCTTTTTTAACCTCCTTTTAAGTTGTTGAATCTCTAAAGAAAATGTTGTTCATGTGCGAGAAACATTGATTGTTGATAGCGGTTAGAAAATGTCATTTGTCAACTGCAATTTGTTGTTTATCAATTGCAATGACATCTATCATTTGCCAATTGTCATTTGTTGTGTCCAAATTTCTCAAAAAGTTATTTGCTCATTACCATTTACCAATTCAAGCAAAAGCCAATTACCAATATCTCTCAAGGAATTGAACCATCACCAGAAGAAGCTATCTCCAACAAGAAATCCAACATCAACAATATTTAGGTTTATTTTGCCCAGATGGTTATTTCTCTATGAGAAATGGCATTCAACATTATTACGTCGGATAGGTTTGATGGTGATAAGTTTCTATCATGGTAAAGGAAGATGTGCTTACTTTTTACCATATTAAAGGTAGTGATATTCTCACACTACCAAAACCGACGGAGAAGGAGAATGAGATTCTTGAAGATACCCCACTGTACACACGCGGAATTTTCCACTCCGGGTTCTTAGGCCTAAAGTGAACCTTTTCGTATGTCTAAGTCGCTTAAAAAGGGCGTGCCAGTTAGCTTACTCAAACTAGCAAAGTAAGTTTTGAAATATCTGACTTATGGGGGCGACGGTGGACAAGTGGGTTCTTTTCATCGCAAACCTTCTTGAACCGGTGCTCAAGGGTTAGTTTATACGCTTAGAAAACTCGATTTTGAACAAGTATGACCTTCTTTGAAAAGTATGAAAGTGTTCGATCGATTTGGTTTGTCTAGTTGCAGATTTTATTTATGTGGGGTTTGCACGTGTCCTATGTCTTTGGTTTTAGCCACTTAAGCATGAGATGTGTGCATCAAGTGCCTAAGTCTTGGCAATTTTGCACGGGTGGTTCGAGGTTGCTTTGATGCAAGTATGCACCCTATCTTGTACTATGGCGGATATGCAATGCAAACTCACACAACTGAACCTTAAAACCCGAAATTGAAAGACATAGTAGAAGAAAAATTGCAAAAGGGAAATATAGCTATATCTTAAGAGCAGAAAGGCTCAATTGTGGGCGTGTGTGTTGTGTATAAATTGAAAGACAAGTCACATGACTTGAATGTAAAACCCCGCTCGACTTGAATGTAAATTGCGGAAGGGAAATACTTATATATATATGGGCCCGAAGGTCGCCAACGTGCGCGTATGTGTTGTGTATAAATGTAAAGACAACACACGCCACTTGAATGTAAAACCCAGCCGAAAGGGAGATACAACTATATATATATGGGCCCGAAGATCGCCAACGTGTGCATGGGTGCTGTGTGTAAATGTAAAGACAACACACGCAGCTGAACCTTAAATACCCGGAATTGAAAGACGTACACAACTGAACCGGGAAAACTCATACAGCTGAAAATATAGAGATATGGCTATATCTTAGTGGTTGTCAAGGCCAAAATGGTGTGTGAGGTGCTTGAGCAAGTGCTCGGGTGTCTTTGGGTGCGAGTGTGTAATTGAAATGACAAACTCACACGACTTAATGTAACAACCCAACTGAATTGAAATACATATATATAATAAGAGTGAAGGCTCAATGCACGCGTGTGTGGAGTGTGTAAATTGAAGACAACTCACGCAGCTCTTACTAGAGTCTTGGGAGTAAGAGCGAAGGATCAATCATGTATGTGGGTGCTTGGTGTACGAGTTAAGAGCTGAAGCTTAAGTGCTCGTATGTGCTTCGTGTATCAAGCATCCTTATTACATTATGGGGGGAGACAAAGCTCCGTTAATTGATGTTTTGTTCCTTTGTTTATCTTTTTTATAACTTTTTTGAGCATTTACGTTCAAAGACTTAGGGACTTGTTTCCTCAATTTATATGCTCTAGATAAACTCATAAAAAGAGTTTAATATTCTAGAAAGTATACGAGATCCTTCATAAGTTCAACACTATATATGGAACTCAACAACAAAAACTTTGTTAAAACCGTGCATGGGGTTGCAATTGAAGTTCCCATAATTTGCATACCTCCTATTTGCTAAGAAAGATACAATTTGGAAACAAGCTCTATTTCTACCTTACGGTAGTTCAATTAACACTTGTGAAATTGATAAGAACTTGTGGATGTGTGAATTTTTTTTAATTATCTTATTTGTTTCAGTATTTTTAGCCCTATCAATGTTTACTTTCTATAACCAAACTGCATCTACATTTGTATTGATTTCTTCTTCTATCATATTCGACCATTCCTTTAAAGTAAAGCCAACAAACTTTCGATAAATGACAAGGAAGTGTTGGTTCTTCATTTATGTTGGTGGATCTAATCCATTTGGGATCTCAACCCTTACAGTAAGGTGGTAGTTAGTCTAACCTTTGTTGTTAGTGATATCTTTATAGCTTGTGTATGATGGTTGCTTTTAAAAGATCAAGGTCATATATGCTTTGCCCTTTAAAAGGGACTGTCGAAGTGAAATCCATTTCAGGCAACGAGGAGTGATAGGATGACATCACCCCAATGTTGAAAAAGGAAATATGGATTCCTCACCTCATTTATATCTTAGTCTTTTGTTCACTAGGAACCATTGCAAGGGAAAATTTTTGCAAATATTGATTCCACACCTCAAACATTTGACACCAAAATGTTGTTTTGATATTTTATGAGTGTTAAGACTTATTCAACGTAAGTCTAGTAGTTGCTATATTTTAGAGATATTATACAAGGCCACTTGCCCTAGTATTGTTTTTCTAAATCATGATTGTCAATTGGATTTGGAACGTGAGTTTTCAAAAGATCATACCCCTAGTAAAAGATCAACAAAACTAATGCTTGTTACTCACCAACTATGTAAGGATCAACCATTCCCATAGGTGGATGTTGTTATTTAGAAAACATTGAAAGTTTCTCTATTGTAAGAGGAATAACTTTTCCGTAGTTTTCTCTTCCACGGGGGGTCATTGCTTGTAGCTAAGACGAGTCACAATCTTCCTTTTCTTCTTTAAAATGTTAGTAAATGAATGCGCTTTTAACTATTGAAAGACTTGATGAATGACTAATACTATTTTTTTTGTTTCAACATTTAATTAATGACTATGACTCGTGATTACATCAATATCATAGGTGAACATCACAAATGTCGATTATTTGTTAGATATAAGTTGGATTTATAGGCCTAGAATTAAGGGTTAACATATACATGATAGCGGTTATTATGCAAAGTAAATGACTTTATTTATTATGCCATGACAAATGCTTAATGTAGAGATAGAGAGAGGATATGTTGTTCATATTCAAAATGTGATATTAGAGGTGTTGAAAGACCATAACCCGTGAAATTTCACCATATTTCTTATGGTTTTACTCAAAACCATATTACATGGATCTTTCATGGTAAGCAACAAAGACTGAATATTTCACTCAGAAATGATATTGGGGATATAAAAAACTTGGTAGATCATGCCTTCACTCCATTTAAAATATATATGAATACAAATATTTATAATAGGGAATCGGCTAAGATTGAAAAATATTGGAAATACAACTAAGCTGCTACAATCAAGATGTGAGAAGTATTCACTAGTGTTATTTGTAATATATTTCTTTCATATGAAATGTATACATAAGATTTCGAATAAAACAATTGATGACTTATTAGAACTATTTAAGGGCATAACTCGAAAGATAATTTGATCATGAATGTTATTGGTATGATGCTTAGAAGTTGGTAATATATTTTGGTTTGGCTATGTCAAAATGTACATGTTATAATAATTGTATCGTGTATAGAGATGAACATGAGCATGCAGGTAGATGTTCCTACATAGAATATAGTTTGCCAAAATGAAAATATGTGATCAATATGACATAAAACAAGAACGTGACTTTAAGATAGTTCCGTAGGCTTCAGAGGTTGTTTGGTCAACCAGTACTAACGAGTTTATGAGTTGACATACCGCAACTTCAAGAGATGCTTTTAGTAAGATAAGTAGTCTTCATTTGGAAGTAATAGGGTAGTTTTCCAATCATCCTAATGACATATAACTTGTCTCCTTGGATAACTATAAAACAACTATTTATCATAATGTTCTTGCTCAATGATGTGTCAAAATAACTTGTGCACAATATTGATATATAAGCATTATTTGATGAGTGAAAAGTACTTTGAAATGATGGAGTTCTAACATATGATTCAAAGAATCTTGAAGTGTTTTGAATGTGTGCAACTATGATATGTATGATTAATGACTTTTTCACTTATAGCTTATTGTGAGGATGGAACTAATGGTTATATAACTTGTCCAATATATTATGTAATACTACTTGTATTTATTTGTTACATCCCAAAAAGTATGTACATATGAGACAACATGATTTTCTACCTATTGATGATGCTTGGTGAAACAATACCTCATTATTTGATGAGAAATAAGAATATCAAAAGGCTCCAATTCTATTAAGTGATGAATATTATTTTACAATAGTGAAAAGGTCATGAAAACAATATAATAGGGAAAGCATCATATGTATAAGATAGTACCATCCTCGTTGAGTGAAACAAAAAAGTATTTTTTAGCTCAATGTTGGAAGACTGTATTAGTACATCATAATCTTGACGTTATGCACTTCAAAAAGAACATGTTTGATAAGATTTCATCATTTTTAATGAAGAAAATTGGAAAAACAAATGACAATATCAAGTTAGAAATGGATATAGAGACATTGAGCTTAATAATTATAATACATGCAAATATATTTAATACTCAATTTGATATAGTGAACTTATTGTATGCTTCTTATCAATTGAAAAAGAAAGAAAAAGAAAGATTTCTTAGTACTTTATAGTGCATTAAGTTATTACATGGGTTTTCATCATAAATATCTAAAAAAATGAAAGTGTGTGAGGATAAAATTATTAGATTGAAGAGCCAAGAATATCATAATTTGGTATGACATTCATTTCAGTTTTTATTTGTAAGAATGTACCAAAAGAAGTGACAATTGTCATAAATAAGTTGTGCTTGTTTTTCATTAATGGTACTCAAGAATGGTTGATATTCAAAGGGTAAATGCAGTAAAAAATGTTATTCCTTAGATTTTGTACAAATTAAACATTATATTTACTCATAGATTTTTTTATATTATGGCATACTTAGCCATCCACTTACAAAGAGATGTACGACTTGTTGGGTCAATACAAGATCTATCCTATAGAGAGGTTCTTATTTACATTGAATAAGTATATGCATAATAGTCAACCCAAATTATATATTATTGAATAATATATAATGAAAGAAGTAACATAATTTTGTGCACGATATTTTAAATCGAAGCAAAAGTGACTAAACTAGTGAAATTTGAAGAAGGTCCAATTGATAAAGCATGGAATGATACACTAAGTGTTGGCAAAATGAAAAAAACAATTGATGATTTTATGTAATAAGTATAGTTATTACTTTCCTACTTCAATATGTATAAATCTAACTTTCATATATAGGCTAAGATTGGAAAATATAGAAAATACAACTAAGCTACTGTAATCAAGATGTGAGAAGTATTCACTAGCATTACTTGTAAAATATTTCTTTCATATCAAATGTATGATAAGATTTTGAATAAAACAATCAATGACTTATTAGAACTATTTAAGGGCATAACTCGAAAGGTAATTTAGTCATGAATGTTATTAGTGCGATGCTAAGAAGTTGGTATCATATTTTGGTTTGGCTGTGTCAAAATGTACAAGTCATAATAATTCTATCGTGTATACAAATGAACATGAGCATGCAGGTAGGTGTTCTTACGTAGAATGAAGTTTGCCAAAACGAAAATATGGGACCAATATGACACAGAATAAGAATGTGACTTTTACGATAGTTTGGTAATTTCTAATAATATCAAGGCTTTAGAGGTTGTTTAGATCAAGCAGGACTACCAAGTTTATGAGTTGACATACCAGAACTTCAAGAGATACTTTCAGTAAGATAAGTAATCTTCATTTGGAAGTAGTCAACGTTGTTTGGCAATCATCCTAATGACATATAACTTGTCTCCTTGGATGACTATAAAACAACTATTTATCATAATGTTCTTGCTCAACGACGTGTCAAAATAACTTGTGCACAATATTGATATATATCTCTAAGCATTATTTGATGAGTGAAAAGTACTTTGAAATGATGGAGTTCTAACATATGATTCAAAGAATCTTGAAGTGTTTTGAATGTGTGCAACTATGATATACATGATTAATGACATTTTCACTGATAGCTTATTGTGAGGATGGAACTAATGGTTATATAACTTGTCCAATATATTATGTAATACTACTTGTATTTGTTTGTCACATCCCAAAAAGTGTGTCCATATGAGACATCATAATTTTCTACCTATTGATGATGCTTGGTGAAACAATACCTCATTATTTGATGAGAAATAAGAATATGAGAAGGCTTCAATTCTACTAAGTGATGAATATTATTTTACAACAGTGAAAAGTCATGAAAATAATATAATAGGGAAAGCATCATATGTACAAGATAGTACCATCCTCGTTGGCTGAAACAAAAAAGTATTTTTTAGCTCAATGTTGGAAGATTGTATTAGTACATCATAATCTGGACGTTATGCACTTCAAAAAGAACATGTTTGACAAGATTTCATCATTTTTAATGAAGAAAATTGAAAAAACAAATGACAATATCAAGTTAGAAATGGATATAGAGACATTGAGCTTAATAATTATAATACATGCAAATATATTTAATACTCAATTTGATATAGTGAACTTACTGCATGCTTCTTATCAATTGAAAGAGAAAGAAAAAGAAAGATTTCTTAGTACTTTATAGTGCATTAAGTTATTACATGGCTTTTCATCATAAATATCTAAAAAAATAAAAGTGTGTGAGGATAAAATTATTGGATTGAAGAGCCAAGATTGTCATAATTTGGTATAACATTCATTTCAGTTTTTATTTGTAAGAATGTACCAAAAGAAGTGACAATTGTCATAAATAAGTTGTGCTTGTTTTTCATTAATGGTACTCAAGAATGGTTGATATTCAAAGGGTAAATGCAGTAAAAAATGTTATTCCTTAGATTTTGTACAAATTAAACATTATATTTACTCATAGATTTTTTTATATTATGGCATACTTAGCTATCCACTTACAAAGAGATGTACGACTTGTTGGGTCAATACAAGATCTATCCTATAGAGAGGTTCTTATTTACATTGAATAAGTATATGCATAATAGTCAACTCGAATTATATATTATTGAATAATATATAATGAAAGAAGTAACATAATTTTGTGCACGATATTTTAAATCGAAGCAAAAGTGATTAAACTAGTGAAATTTGAAGAAGGTCCAATTGATAAAGCATGGAATGATACATTAAGTGTTGACAAAATGAAAAAAATAATTGATGATTTTATGTCATAAGTATAGCTATTACTTTCCTACTTCAATATGTGTAAATGTAACTTTCATATATAGGGTATATAAGATAATTATACATAATCAATATCTTAATAACCTAACAAATGTGATTTAACAAAAACTACACAAAAGTTTCTTAGCTTGTTTCAAAAATTATGTATGTTATCTATTTTTTTTCACGATTAGTTAATTTAATTGAATGTAATCTGCAATCACAATTTACATATGCATATATACGTATGTACATATATACATGCCAATGATATTTTTCAAGATATTTGTTTATTTTGTAGAGGGTCTTTAAATTTTATTGCACAATATAAATAATTTTCTATTTAGGGTTACAAATTTGATGTTTGACATTTACAAGAGTTTATTATACATAAAATAGTGATGTTGCAAAAATAAGTGGATCAAGAGGCATAGATTATTAAAGTTCAGTATTTGTTTAAACCTTATAGGTTTCTATTTAAGTATCTTTGATATAATATAGATGTCACATGTGAAGTAGACGAAATGAAGTTGATGTTAGTATCTACTTCTATACAATTATATCATGATGAATATTTAAAGTATGACATTCAAGAGAATAAAGGAAACAAAATTCAGAAGTAGTTTATCATTGGAGGTCAAGACATATATATGAATTGCCAACAAATAATGTATCAAATGAAGCCGCATCGTTGTTTCAAACAACCCATAAAAGTTATGGATAATACTATCCTTTTTTATGTTTGATTAGATATATATGATGTTGTGCATATATCAAAGCAAAATCTATTCACATTTAAAGAAAAGGACACTAAAAATTATAGTTAGTAATTAATTAGTCCAAATGCATGTTTTTCTTAAAATTAGTAGTATTATGCATTTGTATGCTTATTTTATTCTAGTTAAGATTACTTATATGTCAACTTGTACATTGATGATCCATATATATAGCTTGTTTTCCTTGAAATTAATGCTATTATATATTTGTATACTTATGTTATTATAGTTAACATTTCTTAAATGTCTACTTGCACATTGATGAACCATACATGTAGCATTTTTTTCTTAAAACTAATGCTATTATGCTTTTACGTACTTTTGTTATTATAGTTAAAATTGCTTATACATCAATTTGAATATTGATGATCATGACATGTAGCATTGTTGTCATGTATGTAAAACATACTTCTACAATTGTATCAATATTAAAAAAACCCACAATTGATAGGTTGAGTAGTGACATGCATTTAGGTATATGACAATATTTATGAAATATGTATTTATTTATTATTATGAAGTTATAATATATTTATTGTAATTAAATAACTTAATCTTTATTATTTTAGATATGAATGCTAGAGAAGTAATAGTAAAAGGAGTAGAAATGAGCCACCTTAGATAACTTTAAACTCAGTTATTGTATTATTTTTGTTTTATATTATCAAGTTCATATTCACAAATTTTGTTTTTTATGTACAAAAGAGTATGAACAATTACAAACCAAGAGAACTACTGAAGAAATAGTACCATGCTATAAGAGAAAATACTCCAATTTGAAATGGAGAATATATGGAAGAGAATGTTGTAGAACAAGAGGAGAGTCGAAAATGAGAAAGATGTAAAATTGTTGTGTGGAATTGCTTGCCTTTAGATAGAGAAAAATGACCTACATTAGTTAGTGATGGTAAGGTCATGAGTACTAACACCAACAAGTTGCATATCTTTGGTTGCTATACTAAGATGATTACTTTTCTCCACATTATGAGTCCAAAAAGAAAGAAATGTAAGGCGAGTTTAAGAATATTTAGGCTATTGAGATAATATAACTTTTTCTAATTACATATGCTTAAATTTCACTTTAGGTAATATATATGTATATTATATATTTTAATATTATTGTAGTCCAAATTTGACTTTATAGATCGCACAATAAGACTTGAAGTTTCAAGTGACACTATTAAAAAGTTTTGTAGGAAGCATTTTTAGAACAACTTCAAAGATTATCATAATGCTATTAAGTCAAGATATTGTAAACCAAACATCACATCTTTACGGTATTCTCTATAACATATTATTGTAGAAGGCCTTCCCAAGTTACATCATAAGAAAGATTAAACAATTAAGTAGTCTTAGGAAAAAGTAGAATAAAGTTTAAATATGAAAGCAACTCTTGCAAAAAAAGATTGAAGGCATAACCGGAGAGCTATATCCTTCGTTGGACATTATTATAATCTATGAAGGCTATCATATTTTTATTTTTCAATAAATCATATCAAGTTTTTGTATATAAGTTGCCTATATCTAATTAATGGTAATATTTTCTATTTATTTATATTATAGGAAAAAGTATATGTGGACATGGAGATCAATGAAATAATCACTTATATTGAATACTACAAAAATTTACAGCTTTTTTATAAAGAAACTAACTCCATCTTGTGTTAGTATTTACTTTAATTTCTTCTTTTATATATGTTTTGACTTATAGATTATCATATAACCCAATATTTTTCTTGAATAGAACAAAGTGTTTGAGAAATCTAAAAATGTGTGCCATGTATCAAGTTCATTCCCTACCTCTAACTCTTTTGGGAAAGTGATAAAACATATTCACGATAAGTATCATAATGTCTATAAGAGTGGTTTAGATATTCGCGTACTGACAAGGATAAGTAGAACTAGTTTTGAGTGTGGAACAACAATATGTTCCTAGTCATAGTCGACTTGAAAATATTGAAGATTTGGTTAGTTTTTATACTATTGACTTTTACTAGTGATCTTACAATTAACTTTAAAGTGTGACTTCTTTATATGTCGAGAATGGAGAATCGGATTGAGGATTTGATTCAACTTGCAATGATGGTATTTGGTTCGACCTTACAACAGACACATATATTGAAAACATAATTTATATATTTTTTGTTTATGTTATTAGTAACTTAATTGTTTACTTTCTCTTTCGATTTTTAATTTTCAGAAACCATAGAATTGCAAAGAGTCACATGATCAATCACATAAAAAATAGGTTGAATCAATAGTGTATTAAAATGTTTTGATGTATTATGCCTATTCAAGAATTGTTTGATTTTTGTGATGTACATATGAACTCTTGATGTTTGTACTATCAGCTTTTGATCTTTGCACTCTATGCATATTTAAGCAAAGAAATACATTACATATTGTCTTTTATGTATTCATAATTGTCTGATTCATTATCTATTGTTCATGTTTTAATGTATTAAGCCTATTTGGAAATTGATATTGATTGTATTTGAACCATTCAAACAAAAGAACAAAACAAGTTATAGTCAAAAACTAATTCTAATGGTTCACAATAATCAAAATAATACATGAAAGAGTCAAAATAGACTATTGTGGCAATTTATACTTAAATTCTTACTATCCATAATAGTTTTAATAAGCTTTATTATGTTATAGGCAACTAACTAGAACAACCATAACGAACCTATTTTTGATTGTATCGTTCTGTTTATTTCGTGTTGTTTTGTACTTAATTTTGACTATCCACAAAATTTTAAATAAGCTTTATTGTGACTGGAGACAATATTTGGAATAAGTAGGTAAAATAGTTGGAATGAATCTTTTTCTGACTATTTTTGTGTTTGATTTTTTTTTTTTTTGCCGGACTAATTCTGATGTTGTGACGGTCTGAATAAAGTTATTCTGATCTTTTTTATTTTGGTAGTCAATTTTTGATTTTTTTTTATATAGAATGATGGAATAAGGAATTCTGACATTTTTCAACAGTAAGAATAAGCGAAGGAGCAATTGCCAATAATTGGAATGAATTGTAATTATAGAGGTGTGTAAATATGCCCAATTAATTAGAACTGCACATAATTATCTTATTCTAATTTGCTTTTGTAATTGAAAAGGCGAATTTTAAGTCTACTCGTAGTTCAAAATCTGAAGTTATACTGTTTACTTTTTACTTTCTTCAAAACTAACTTTCACGTTTTTCTTTCTTTGATATGGGCCATGATTGGATGATCATGATCATCCAACTTGATATAAGATGAATGAAAGTGTAGCAACCCCATTCTCTCTTTTATATATATATATAATATATATATATATATATATAATATATAAAGAGAGAGACTAGTATGGATTCCTCAAAGGACTCTTGCTATTTTGACTGATTGAATCCCAGATACGAGAAACGGAAGAAAAGGTTTGTTTATTATGTTAAACTGATTAGTGGAATAATCAGATTGTGATGGTCTGCATATATTGAAAAATGAAACATTTTTTGAAATGAACGAACATCTATAAATAATGGGTTCAGGTAGCCAAGTCCCACACAGTGAAAAGCTCATCTGCACCAGACGAGAGAGACATGAGAAGTATGAATTCCTCGGTGATTGTTGTGTTCGCTCTTATGGGCCTTGTGTGTGTGAGACATGCTCAGCTCAAAGTTGCTTCTATGACCAAGTGTGTCCACGCAGAGATTCTGGCTCTTGCTGGGAGGGATGCAGTGGCTGTCATAGTAAGAACACTTACACAAGCGCAAATCGCCAAAAGGACCCTTTTTGCATTTGCTGTTAATTAATCATTAGCCTGAGCTTAATGTACTGCCATCAATTACTATGTCACAGGGTGGCCCTTCATGGACAGTGTCAACAGGATGCAAGGATGGAACTGTTTCAATATCCACTGAGGCCCTGACTAATCTCCCCGCGCCATCTTTAGACGCCACTGGTCTCAAAGACAGATTTGCCTGCAAGGGCCTACATGTAAAGTATCTGGTTCTTCTCTCAGGTTAGCTTAGCCAGTCTCTCCATCATATAGGTCAGTTAACACTCAAAATTTTGTAACAAAGCTAGTGCCATAGTTGAACTCAGCCTAAGACAAGTTCACAATAGCAGTACTGAATTGTGATTGTGATATTTCCACTTCTGCAATGTTAGTTTGGATTCATTGCTTTCTCCGTTCTTGCAGGTGGGCACACGATTGGCATCGCACATTGTAATTCCATGTCAAAAGGCTGTACAATTTTACAGGAAATGGTGATCAAGACCCATCACTTGACAAATTCTGTGCCGAAAACCTCAAGCAGAAATGCAAGGGCCTTGCAGATTGACACCACGATTCTTGAAATGGATCCCGGGAGTTTCCAGTCGACAAAAATTACTACAGAAACTTGGTGAAGAGAAGAGGCTGTTAGGCAGTCACTCTTTGTTGAAGTTGTTCGAGGTTTTCGGAGTTCGGTTATGGTGCAACGGAAGCCAACTGTCTCTTGGTTCTGCTTTTTGTTCGTCCTTGTATTTTGTATTTCCTATAATGTAGGATGAAAAAAGGAACAAAGAAGAATATATGTTGTTTCTAGGTTATCTAGAGAGGGCTTTTTGTGAAGATTGTAATGTGAATCACTCATTACTTTCTATACGATTCTTTGTATTTATACATGGCTTTTCTATCTTCTTAGTTTTCCTCTCTTGGTTTTCCTATTTAATATCCATTTTAATTTATCCACGAATTGTGTGTGACCTTTTCAAAAAATTAAAATAATTTTATGAACGTTTGTATTTTCGAAAAACATGATCATGAAATTCGAGAAGAGGGATTTCTTCCTACATTTCGTGGTTGTTAGTAATGGACCGATAGTGGCCATCCACTACTTACATTTTCTACTTGGCCACTGGAGCAATCTTTTGATACACGATTTTTCTCCCACAAGTTGTATCAATTTTCTTTATTGCAGCTAAATTTTAACTTTTACTCATTATGCGGTTTTTCCACAAGCAATGTATTTTTTCAGCATAACTCACAACAAAGTATATTCTCTACACTTATATGCGCATATCTCAATCCTATATGGGTTACATGTTTAGTAAACAATTCTTCTGAGATGTCGTTTGCTAAGGGATCAACTAACATATCAATAGTTGGCATATAATATATAGTTATTTCATTTCTTTTGAGCTATCATGAACATAGTGATATTTAAATATTATATGCTTGCTTCGTGAGTTATCAACTCCACTCTTAATAAGAGTAATTATTGCACTGTTGTTACAATATATAACATCTTACTCATTGGTTATATCCAACTTCAAATCACATATGAAGTGGCTTATCCAAACGGCACTAGTAGCAGTAATACTATACGCAACATACTCACCCTCTTTTGGATGCAGCGCTACATAACCTTGTTTATTGCATACCCAAGAAACTGCACCACCTCTAAATAAAAATATTTATCTTGAAGTTGATTTCTTATCATCTTTGCTCCCAACAAAATCAGCATCTCATTATCCTATCACTTTCAATTCATCTGCTTGAAAATAAAGTTTCAAGTCTTTTATTCCTTTGAGATATCTTAGAATCCTTTTCACAACTATCCAATATTGCCATCTAAGATTACTTTGATATCTACTCACAAAACCAACAACAAAGCATATATTAGTTCTCGTGCATAACATAACATACATCACGTTGCCTACAGCCTGTGTATAAGGAACAATAAGCTTATCATCTCCTTTACCAATACAATCAACCTTACTCAATTTGACCCTTTCACAATAGGTTTAGATGTAGATTTGCATTCAACTATTTTAAACTTCTTAAGAATATAATCAATATATATCTCTTGACTTAGGCAAAGAAGTTTTGATTCTCTATCTCGAGAAATCTTTATACCAGAATATAGGATGCTTCCCCTTTATTTCGAACCTTGGGTTTAATCATGACTTGGTTTTGACAATCATCCCTTTGTCATTTCTAATCAATAATATATCATCTATATATAAAGATAGGATGAGAAAGTGGCTCCCACTGTTCCATATATATAGATAGAAATTAAGCTCATTAGCCACAAACCTAAGTTTAGCCATGACATTTTGAAAAGTCAGATACCATTGGCGATGTGACTTTTTCAGGCCATATAAGGATTTTATCAGCCTATTTCATTTATCTTCTTAGCCTTCAACTATATATCCTTTGGACTACTGCATATATATGATTTTATCTAAATATCTGTTTAGAAAAGAAGTATTTACATCTAACTGATGTAAATCCAAATCATAATATACTGATATTGTGAGGATTATTCTTATTGATGTAAATTTTGTAATAAGAAAATATGTCTCAACATAATTTATCCCCTCTTTTTACGAAAAACCCTTTGGGTTACTTTGTATGAGTCCCCAAAAGAAAAAAATATAGATTGTTCAAGAATATTTAGGCTATTGAGGTAATACAACTTTTTTTAATTACAATAAGACTTGAAGTTTCAAGTGACACTATTAATTTGACTTTAGATGATATATATGTATATTGTATATTTTGATATTATTGTATTCCAAATTTGACTTTATAGATCTCACAATAAGACTTGAAGTTTCAAGTGACACTATTAAAAAGTTTTGTAGGAAGCATTTATAGAAGAACTTCAAAGATTATCATAATGCTATTAAGTCAAGATATTGTAAACCAAACATCACATCTTTATGGTATTCTCTAGAACATATTATTGTAGAAGGCCTTCCCAAGTTACGTCATGAGAAAAGATTAAACAATTATAGTAGTCTTAGGCAAAAGTAGAATAAAGTTTGAATATGAAAGCAACTCTTGTAAAGCAAGATTGAAGGTATAATCGGAGAGCTATATCCTTCGTTGGACATTATTATAATCTACGAAGGGTATCATATTTTTTATTTTTTAATAAATCATACAAAGTTTTTGTATATAAGTTACATATATCTAACTAATGGTAACATTCTCTATTTATTTATATTATAGAAAAAAATACATATGGACATAGAGATCAATGAAGTAATTACTTATATTGACTACTACAAAAAGTTACAACTTTTTTGATGAAGAAACTAACTCCATCTTATGTTAGTATTTGCTTTAATTTCTTATTTTATATTTGTTTTGACTTTATAGTTTATCATGTAGCCCAATATTTTTCTTGAATAGAACAAAGTGTTTGAGGAATCTAAAACTGTTTGCTATGAATCAAGTTCATTGCCTACCTCTACCCCTTTTAAGAGAGGTTTAGATATTTGCGCATCCATAAGGATAAGTAAAACTAGTTTCGAGTGTAAAACAACAATATGTTCTTAGTCATAGTCAACTTGAAAATATTGAAGATTTGATTAGTTTTGATATTATTGACTTTTACTAGTGATCTTACAATTAACTTTAAAGTATGACTACTTCATATTTCTAGAATGGAGAATCGGATAGAGGATTTTATTCAACTTGCAATGCCCATATTTGGTTCGACCTTACAAGAAACATGGGTATTGAAAACATAAGTTATATATTCTTTGCTCATGTTATTAGTAACTTAATTGTTTACTTATTCTTTTGATTTTTAACATTTAGAAACCATAGAATTGCAGAGTCACATGATCAATCACATAAAAATTGGTTGAATCAATAGTATATTAGAATATTGTGATGTACTATGACTATTCAAAAATTGTTTGACTTTTGTGATGAACATATGAACCCTTGATGTTTGTATTATCAACTTTTGATCTTTGCAGTCTATGCATATTTAAGCAAAGCAATACATTACATATTGTCCTTTTTGTAATAATAATTGTCTGATTCATTATCTGTTGTTCATGTTTTAATGTATTAAGCCTGTTTAGAAATTGATATTGATTGTATTTGAACCATTCAAACAAAAGACCAAAGTAGGTTATATTCAAAAACTTATTATGATGGTTCACAATAATCAAAATAATACGTGAAATAGTCAAAATAGACTACCTTGGTAGTTTTATACTTAAATTCTTACTATGCATAATAGTCGAAATAAGATTTATTATGTTATAGGAAACTAAGTAGAACAACCATAATGAATCTATTTTTTATCATATCATTATGTTTATTATGTGTTGTTTTGTACTTAATTCTATCTATCCATAAAATTCTAAATAAGGTTTATTACGACTGGAGACAATAATTGGGATAAGTAGGTAAAATGATTGGAATAAATCCTTTTCTGACTATTATTGTGTTTGATTTATTCTTCTTTTTATCAGACAAATTTTGATGTTATGATGGTTTGACTAAAGTTATTCTGATCTTTTTTATTTCGGTTGTCAATTTTTTATTTTTTTATTTTGATTGATGGGATAAGGAATTCTGACATTTTTCAATAGTAAGAATTAGCGAAGGAGCAATTGCCAATAATTGGAATGAATTGTAACTACAGAGGTGTGTAAATATGTCCAATTAATTAGAACTGCACATAATTATCTTATTCTAATTTGCCTTTTATAATTCAAAAGGCAAATTTTAAATCTACTCATAGTTAAAAAATTCAAGTTATACTGTTTACTTTTTGCTTTCTTCAAAACTAACTTCCACTTTTTTCTTTTTTGATATGGGCCATGATTGGATGATCATGATCATCCAACATGATATAAGATGAAGGAAAGTGTAGCTACCCCAATTCTCTCTTTTATATATACATATATAATATATAAAGAGAGAGACTAGTATGCTGTTATATCCAAACAAATATGAATCATTCATCTTTAATAATAAATTGTTGAAATTTCAATCCCAAAATA
Organism: Brasenia schreberi; assembly: GCA_036023115.1. Lineage (NCBI taxonomy): Eukaryota > Viridiplantae > Streptophyta > Magnoliopsida > Nymphaeales > Cabombaceae > Brasenia > Brasenia schreberi. The sequence continues at coordinate 6,325,614 of JAYKKT010000076.1, read as the reverse complement.
AAAAATACATGTATACTTTTGCAGTGTACTTATTTACATGTACATTTATACTTTTGAATTCAAATTAATGGATGGTTGTGATATATATATATATATATATATATATATATATATAATATATCACTTATATTCATATCTACTGGATGCTGTAAAAGCGAAATGATTGAGCTTACAGAATACGGTTATGGACCGATTAAATCACATCCCTGGGTTAATTGATGGCGTCATACCACGGACGCCAGCATACCATATATAACGTACTTTAAGCTGGGTCTCAACCTGTTGATAAAGCAGGATTGCGTGGTTGTAATATGGGCCTTACATGTTCTTGTCATTGGTCAAGCTGGTTGATAGCACAAACTCCAAAGGGAATTAATTATCGGTTGTGTGAATTATTGAAAATAATGTAAAGAAGTTCATCAAAGTTGTATTATCCCCTTGATATGGAAACAATAATTAAGAGTTTGATCTACACACGTAAGCTGGTTGCCAACCCTAATTGAATTCCAGATACGAGAAATGGAGGAAAAGTTTTTTTTTTATGTTAAACTGATTAGTGGAATAATCAGATGTTGGTGGTCTTCATATATTGAAAAATGAAACATTTTTTGAAATGAACGAACGTCTATAAATAATGGGTTCAGAAATCCAAGTCCCTCACTGTGCAAAGCTCATCTGCACGAGACGAGAGAGACATGAGAAGTATGAATTCCTCGGTGATTGTTGTGTTGAGCCATGCTCAGCTCAAAGTTGGCTTCTATGACTAAGTGTGTCCACACGCAGAGAGCATCGTTGAAGACCATGTTAAGGAGCATATCCCCAATGCACCAACTTTGGCTGCAGCACTTCTCAGACTGCATTTCCATGACTGCTTTGTGAGGGTCAGTAGTACTTGATTTGCGTTGCCTTTTATCTATATCTACTCATTTTCTGACGAATGCTTGTTTAAGAGGAAAGGAGACAACTTAACCATAAAAATTTTAACTCATCCCCACTCTTGTGGAGTCTCTCACATGATTCCATAATTCACGAACTTCTTATTGCTGTCATTATGCTTTTTTCTTATTCAACGCTTGTCCTCGTAACATAACAACTCTCTAAGAGAAGTAACTTTTTTAAAAATATCCACCTTTTCAACACTGCCTACCTGCATAGACCGCTAGATCGTGGATACAATTATAACTCTGTGTATTCTCAGGGCTGTGACGGATCTGTGCTGCTGAACTCCGTCAAAAACAACACTGCGGAGAAGGATGCGGTTCCAAATCGAACACTCCGGGGTTTCGATTTCATTGACAGAGTGAAGGCCCTGGTGGAAGCCGAGTGTCCCGGGGTTGTATCGTGTGCAGATATTCTGGCTCTTGCTGCTAGGGATGCAGTGGCTGTCATAGTAAGAACACTTACACGCGCAAATCGCCAAAAGGACCCTTTTTGCGTTTCCTGTTAATTAATCATTAGCCTGAGCTTAATGTACTGCCATCAATTCCTTTGCCACAGGGTGGCCCTTCATGGACAGTGTCAACAGGACGCAGGGATGGAACTGTTTCAATATCTACTGAGGCCTTGAATAATCTCCCCGCGACATATTTAAATGTTACTGGTCTCAAAGACAGATTTGCCTGCAAGGGCCTAGATGTGAAGGATCTGGTTCTTCTCTCAGGTTAGCTTAGCCACTCTCTCCATAATGTAGGTGTGTTAACACTCAAAATTTTGCAACAGAGCGAGTGCCACAGTTGAACTCAGCCTAAGACAAGTTCACAATAGCAGTACTGAATTGTGCTGGTGATATTTCCACTTCTGCAACGTCAGTTTGGATTCATTGCTTTCTGTGTTCTTGCAGGTGGGCACACGATTGGCATCGCACACTGTAAATCCATGTCAAAAAGGCTGTACAATTTTACAGGAAATGGTGATCAAGACCCATCACTTGACAAATTCTATGCCGAAAACCTCAAGCAGAAATGCAAGACCCTTGCAGATGACACCACGATTCTTGAAATGGATCCCGGGAGTTTCCGGTCCTTCGACCAAAATTACTACAGAAACGTGGTAAAGAGAAGAGGCCTCTTCGCATCTGATGCTGCTCTACTTACAGACAAGATAACAAAGTCTTATGTGACTGAAATACTGGAGAGCTCTCCGGACAACTTCTTTAAAGCGTTTGCATTCTCCATGGAGAAGATGGGTCGGATTGAAGTGAAGACTGGAACTGCAGGTGAAATAAGGAAGGTTTGCAGTGTGATCAACAGTTAGAGAGATGGGGTTCTGCATCCATTCAAGCCTTGTGAGCTCATAACAGGAGCTCAATCATCCAGATTTGTTTTCACTTCTTTGTTTGTGACAAGCATGCGAGTGCAAGTTTTGTTATGTTGTTTTTGTGCCTTGGTTATTTTAAAAATAAGAAACGTATTCGTTGCAAGTTTGCCTTTTCAGTATCCATGTAAAATACCCTCCGATTTTAATGGAATGTGGACTGATAATTCAAAGCCTCCAATTTTATTATGTGAAATCATTTGACCGAAATCATTTGACCAACTAAGGAACCATATTGTCACTCAAGATGCCGTGACAAAATGAGTTGTTAAGAATAAATCTTATTCCACGTAGGAACTTCTTGTCCTCCACATAGTTACAAACTGCCTTTACTGTGGCTACCGATCCTTTAGCTCAGGAGTGTCCTATGACATATCGATACCATCGAAGCAGTGCGGCAATGATTTTAGGCAAACAGTAGCTGGTTACTGGTTGACGGCAAGAGCTCTTTGATCAGTAATGGAAAACAATACAAAATCTTCCATCAACAGTGACTTCGTGGCAGCAAAGTTTAGCGACAAGTTTTGGTCGTTTTCTCCGTATACTCAAAGAAAGATTTGGCGTTCATTTCAGATTTTTTTGGCAAATTCTCCACCACCGGTGGCGATTCTAAGAAATGTTTGAGGCGGACACCAGACAAAGCAATTGATGTCATCTTTGGCGTCCGTCCTGCCTATAATGATGGAGAATCGAAGTAATTTGCAACTTGTCATCAGAATCCTAGAAAAAGGGGCTATTTCTCTTTTGTTTCTTGGGCCATGTACACTGCTGTCGGGTTCTGAGTTTTGAGAGGTGGAAGCTGGATGGAGCATCGGGAACCATCATCAGCCTCCATCACAAACAATATTGCTTGGAAAATAAAGGAATTCATTGTGGGTCACCGGAATTTAACGTTATTGTTTGGACTTTACGACGACACAGTCGTCCACCAATATTGATAATAGTTCCATGATTGATATACTTTGATTTATCAGTATTTTATTAGATAATAATTGAATCAAGGTGATTTTGAGGAGAAAAAGGTTAGATTCAAGCCTTAGGCTTTGGACTTTACAGTTGGGGCAGGTGGATATTCTGTTATGAGTTGCGCATGTTAGGGGTTGTTCTACGTCCTTCTTCTAGATATGTACGTGTTGTAAATGCGTTTTACAAATTCTATATATCTTTCAAATTGATAGGACTATATCCGTAAAAACACCTAAAATTAAGGTTCTTTATCTTTTGAAATGACTAGGTCAAATGGAGGTAACAATCAATGATGCGACACAATGGAGAAGAATGACATAATTTGCGTGATTTTTAGGTGTCTCTATATGGACCGCCTTGTGATTGGTTGATGGATCAACTTTGCAGCAACCTTGCACATATCGAAGAGTAAAGAGGGAGCGATTGACCTTGAAGAGTATCAGCCTGACATGCATCGCGTATACATGAGGAACAATACTTTTTCTAACGTTCTTGGGGTTAGGTCCTTTAGGATTTTTCTAAAAGGCATACCAATTGTACTCACTAATGTATTAATTATGTCCTCTATTAGGCGCAATCTTCTATGGGTCCCTATCTTAGTAAAGAAAGGGTTTTAGGTAAGGTTTATCCCTTGAAAAGTCACTTTGGGAAAGCATAGCAGTATAACATTTTTTGGTTTATTTGATTCTTAGCATGAGTTGTTTAAACTCAATATTAATAAAAATGAAAGCACTTCTGCTTATATTGATAGTGCCTATGTGTTTGATTTGAATGTGTGGCATAAAAGATTGGGTCATATACGTGTAAAGAAGTTGAGAAAATTAACCAACTTTGACTTGTTGCTCAATTTTCATTAAAATACTTTTAATAAGTGTGAAGCCTGTATACAAGAGAAAATCAGTAGAAAATCATTTTCTAAAGAGGTAACTAGGGCAACAACCCTATTAGACATTATTCACACCGATTTTTGTGGACTGTTTAGAGTAAGAACAAATCGACGAAAGGTTTGTTTTATAACCTTTATCGACGATTACTCGATATATACTTATATATATCTTTTATCACATAAATATGAGATACTTATAGCATTCAAAGAATATAAGTAGGAAATACAGAACCAACACTAAAACTATACTATGGTTTTTAAAGTTTTACGGACTCCTAGGAGGTAGAGAAGACTTTTTAGATTGATAATAGCACAACAATCTTTTCGCCTCAAAATATTTGGACATTTCATTAATTTGTCCATTGTTATTTTATAATTTTACTTTCTTTTTTTCTTTTCGTCTCTTTCTCTCTCTTTTTTTGATTGATTGGCCTTCTCTTTTTTTCTCTTTCTATGTGTCTGATGTGTTTAGGCTATGCCTTTGATTTTTAAGGTTTCGACTTACCTAAGACCACCTTCAATGGGCGGCTTCCGACTGTCCAGACTTTTTTTCCCTCTTTTCGTCTACTTTTCTCTGTTTTTATTTGTAAAAATCTACTTATGTCGAAAAAAGTTTTTCGGTTTCCCTCTCACTAATTAAATTTTTTTTATTTACAGAACGGACATACCTTTTTGGACTTGCCACATAGCTTTAATAAGCTATGATACAAGATATTGGGATAGTCACTGTTTGCCGAAGCCGTCTAAGGTTTTAAGGGTTCCGTTATGACGCAACAGAAGCCGACTGACTGTCTCTTGGTTATGCTTTCTGTATTTCCTATAATGTAGGATGAAAAGAGCAACAAAGAATATATTTTTTCTAAGTTACCCGCAGAGAGTTTTTTAGAAGACTGTAAGTTTGAATCGCTTATTACTTTTTGTATGATTCTTTGTATTTGTACATAGCTTTTCCATCTTCTAAGTTTTCCTCTCAGGGGTTTCCTTTTTAGCAACCATTTCGATTTATCCGGGAATTGTGTGTGACCTTTTCAAAAAACGAAAACAGTTTTATGAATGTTTGTATGTTCGAAAAATGCGATCTCATGAAATCAAAGAAGAAAGTCCTTGCCTTTCATGATCGTTGTTAGTAATGAGGCCCATAGTGGCCATCTACTATATTTAATCATTATCTAATAAAATACCGATAAGTCAAAGTATATCAACGAGGATGACAACACAAATTTTACTGGTTGCAACTTTCCAGTCGTTGTTCTTGGGTTGGTTCTTACTATGATAGAGGCGAGTAATGGTGGAAAAACATCTAAACAGCTTTCTCTTTTCTTAGCCGAGCTACTATCCATATTGGTGGACGTCAGTATCGTCGAAAAGTCCAAACAATAACGTTAAATTCCGGTGACCCACGATGAATTCCTGTAAGTGTGAGTGTCATGGTTGATATACTTTGACTTATCAGTATTTTATTAGATAATGATTGAATCAAGGTGATTTTGGGGAGAAAAAGGTTAGATTCAAGCCAGGGGGATATTCTCTTCTCAGTTGCGCATGTTACGGGTTGTTTTACGTGCTTCTAGATATGCATGTGTTGTAAATGCGTTTTACAAATTCTATATATCTTTCAAATTGTTTATTTATGATTTATGGTGATAAACGTTGTGCCAAAGTGTTCGATATGAGGTGTCTGACATGACCGGGTAAGACAGTTTCAAATCGTCGACTTTGGTATTCTTTAAATTTTTTAATAAAATTATCGGTTCCAGTTTCAAGGTCCGTACTAATCGAAACTGGACACGTGGGTAAGTGGGAATAATAAGAAATCCTTATTTGCCAGATTGCTGATGAAAATGTTGAATTCGTAAGTACGAGAGGGAAACAAAAGAATCAACTTCTTTGAAATGTGGATTTCAACATTCGTAAGTACCTTTTGTTAATATAAAGTTGCTACATAAGCTTCCATGCTACTGTCACGTTAGATTATATTAATTGATATTTATAAGTATTATCATAGGTACCAATTAATACGAATTTATATATAAATAATTCACTCAGTAATATAAAATAGACATTACTTAATATTTATTATTAATATATATATATATATATATTTATTTATTTATAAATTTGTTAAAATATTATAGGGTTTTAATATTATAATTAATATTTATTAAACATATATGATATATCTAAGTTGTAATAAATAATATTTATATTCTTTAATTAATATTCATTAGATATTACCTACTCATTATTAATTAATATTATATCTAGACATGGCCAGTCCCAATCCAGCGTAGCAAATTTTTTAGTTACACGTTCTTTATTAATTACTTCCACAGTAGTTCCAAACTACCGATTGCATTTTTTTAGTTTTTCTTTAAGATTTAAATTTTAAATATTTTTGCCAATTCCGGACACTTGGGGGCTCAAACCAAAATCGCCCCAAAATTGGTAGTTTGGGAATTATAATCCAAACCAGCCCAGGGCTGGTTCGGTTTTGGTTCTAGTTTTCATGTAACCAGAAGCAACCATTCTAATCATACAATAGCTTAATATTATTGATATAATTGATTTATACGTATATAATATTAAATATATTATTTGTTATTAGTTAATTTTTACATAAGTTTTCGTGATAACTTTATATTGATGTTAGTTTGATGTAGCTTAGATGCTAGTTCAACATGTTCAGGTAGGCGCGATGTGAGCAAAAATTAACGCCGTGACGACAAATCCTCTTTTTGTTAATAGCGAAAACTTCAAGTCTCGGTTTAATATGTAAAAAAGGAGGTGCCTTTAAATCCTAAATTTCAAAAATTAGAGAAGTTGGGGAAAACATAAACTGAGCTCAAATGTGTTAAGCTTCTTTGATAGTTCTAAGGCGAGTCAAGTCTGATATCTTTGCATCAAAAGGAAGTGGAATTAACAAGCAACAGCTACCATAAAAGCCCTAACGAAAAGGTAAAAGTTTTTTTCATCCCTAATCAAACCAATATTCGTGGTTCTCTATTTAAAGACAGTTCCAAATCCTCGTTTTGAGATCCATCTGCTATTGGGCATTTGTTGGGTGATTATCGACATCAAAGCAATGTAGGTGAACTTAGCAAGAATCTAGCAATTAAGTTGTCATCATCTAAATGTGCTAGCATATATGAGTTTATATATATAAAAAGGTTGAAGACTAAAATTTTTCGTTGTATCGAGCAACTGGTCAATCTGAAAAAAGAAACAATTTTAGGTCATTTTCGAGTATCCCCATTTGCCGTGGTCAAGCTGAGAGGTTTCGAAGAAGCACCAATGATGTGTCCCAGACTGGGTCGTTGACACGTCTCTCTTATGTCTTTGTACTACTTAAATGAACTATCTAATTAAATGACCTATCTAAGAAGGCATTTAGAGAGCCCATCGATTTGGTGAGAAGATGTGTTCGACATATCACCATGGATACTACTGGCCTGTGATGCACTATGGCTGCATGAAATACCCCAAAGGGTGTTAGGCATGCCAATTTCATGGTTCCATCCAAAGGGTATCAAGCTTTGGAGCTTAACTCGATCATTAAACCATGACCTGACCATTTGGAGACTGGTCCATAGACCTAATAACTGAGATACGTCCTGAGACTTCCAAGGGTCATTTTTATCATGACAACTAATTGTTTCACTAAATGGCTAAAGGTTCAACCCCATGGAGGCAGTTATGTGATCAAGTTCTTCAATCACTAGATTATGTTTTGATTTGACATTCCCCAGATATAGCAGCCAAACGTGGGATAGTATTTACAAGAGACAAAGTAGTGCATTTAGCGGAGGCATTTGACATTAAACTAGTTCATCTAATGCCATACTTTGCTCAGGTGAAAGGTTAGGCTGCGGCCACTAATAAAATAATTACACATAATTAGGAAGTCCTTAGAAGACAACCAACGACTATGGCATGAGGCATTTCCTAGCATCGCATAGGCTTATCACAATTCAAGGACCATAACACAAGCTTAATGCTATTTTGCTTGACATACAACCACCAAGATGCTATATTGCTCATAAAGATTAATCTTAAGCCCCTATGCATAGTCAAGTAGAACAATCTAAAAGGTATCGAGTACTTGCATTATATGTATATGGAGTAGACTTGATGAAGAAAGATCGTCAAATGGTCATAGACACTTTGTTGACAAAAAAGAAGATTACAATGCTTATAATAAGCATGTTAGGCCTAAGCAATTCCAAGAAGAGGGCCTCACACGGTAACCAAAGTATTATATGCTGGAGTGTATAGACTAGTGGAGATAGAAAGAGCAAAATAGGAGCATTAAAGGAAAATTCTTTAAGAAATATTATTCCTCTCGTTGGGAAGGAGGATTTATTTAATAAGGTAAAAGAATCAAAGAGTAAAAAAAAATTACGATCATAGGGCAATCATGTAGCTCGATTTGATCCCCCCTCTAGAGGTAAAAACAAAGCCAAACCACATAATTCTTGTGTGCTTTATGGCTTGTTGGCATTGCTCACTACACTTCTCCAGGGCTTTTTTATTCAATGACAAAATAAAAAGATCTTCATAAAAGGCAACATGCGTGGTAATAACTCCAAATAAGCTCTCTTGGGGTCATTAACCTTTGCCAATTGTTTCTTGTAGTGTTGTCTAACGCGTATCATATAGCGTATCGCTGGGCTCCATGATACAGGTGTATCGTATCATACTTTAATATTAAAATAATATAAAAATTAATTAAAAAATCAATAAAAATTAGTAAAAATCAGAAAAAAATTAATTTACCTGGACGCATAGTAGTGCGGTTGCGAATTGCAACAGGCAAACCCATCAAGTGAAGAGCATTATTATATATCTCCATCTCTCGATGTATAGCATCTGCTATACTCTCATCAAGGACTAATCTATCGATACAATCAATGATGCCTCAATTAACCTCACCGTCTCTTTTCAAGCTTGTTGAGTACCTAAATTATGGATTTAGATAATATGCCGCTGCATGAATAGGCTGATGCAATTGTTTATTCTATCTACTATCAATTATTTTTCACACGGACACATAATCCCTTTTTTTTCCATTAAAGTTATTTCTAATTGCTTCTTTTGCCCTATCCATGACTTCATAAAGATAGCCCATAGATGGTTTCTCCTCGCTATCTGCTAATCTCAAAACCTTGACTAAAGGAAATGTAATTCTCAACAATCTAACACATGCATTCCAAAATGTAATTCTGAAAATTGTCTCTACAATCTCATTCAACTTTTTGTTTCTTCTATTTTGAGGAAATTCTACAAAATGTTGCCACTCATCTTAGGAGAACATTCTCTTCAATGCTTGCTTCTGTCTCATAATAGTTTATATAGATAAGAAGTTAGTTGCAAATCGAGTTGCAACTGTACGAAGAAGTTCTACACCATCTGTATATCTCCTCATCATATATAGTACAAATGCATGGTTATAGATGAATTTAGTGATATATTGACAACACTCAATTGCTGATCCATCTCACCAATATCCTCAAATATGAGATATAAACAATGGGCTACGCATGGTATCCAATAGAAAGTCTCAGTGTGGCTCTCCTCTGACATATCTAAAGATCTAAAAAATATGAGTCCTTTAGAACAGTATAAATGAAAGTTTAGCAATGTTCTTCATCACCTATCTGTCTATCCATCTGCCATGATAGTGCATCCTATTTCCTTCCATGACTGTGTCAAAGTCGAACAGTATTGTTGCACTTCAATGATAGTTTTATATAATATCTTCTCTCTCAACTTCTGATAAGAGAGCATCCTGTATCTTGGACCAATGTTAGCAATTGCATCTGCCATTGCTTGAAAATGAAAACCATTTGCTTCATTAAGTGGAATGCATGCATCATAAAATCATCTCCCTACTACAAGGTCTGCCTGATCATGCAGTTGTCTAAAACCATAGCAACACGAATTTCAAGTTGAGCATTAGGTGTAGTTGAAAGAGGAAATAATGAATGTATGCTAGAAGAAGATCTTCCTCTACTCCTTGCTGAACTTCCTCTTTTATAACTGCCAAAGTCTTCAGCAACCCTCTTTCTCCTACTAGGTGCTCGTGAACTGATACTACCAACCTCTGTTTTATCATCTGAAGGTAAACTATCAGTGAATTCAAATCCAGTGACAGTAGCATCATCAGCTTCTTCAAACATCTCGAAATAATTCTTTTGCTGTCTCCTTTCCTGTATACTCTCAATCATCTACAGGCATTGCCATTTAATACATTCTAACAAACTTCTAACTCTACCTGTGCATGGAGCAACTTCTTTCCTAGTCCTTGCTAGGTGATGTTTCAACCTTGAAATTCTACCACTAACCACATTTTTACAAAATAAGTATCTGATCTTTAACATAGAACCCTTCTCAACTGGTATACCCCACTGCCATGCCGGATCATCAGACTGAGAATGAGAGTCTCTACCACTCCTTCCTACCATCTCAATGGAGTACTTTAATTCAAACAAAAACATGAAAATAAAAGCACTTCGTAAATCCCCAATCTTCAAATAACACTCAAATGGAGTGTCTCCCAATTCATGAATGCAATAAAAATCCTATACACACACTTAATAACTTCATATTTTATCATTTAAAAAAGAAAAATATGAAATAACACAAAAAACAACAAATATAAAGAAAAAAAATAAAGAGAAACATTAAAAATATACCAAAATCCGAGTTAAGAGGCTTGCATGGACACCGTAGAGCACGATTTTGGAGCTTTGAACATCAAGGAGGAGAAAAATGACTACGATACAGGTCGTATTACGATACGGCCTGTAGTATACGTATCACACCATATCGTACGATACAGATAACATTAGTTTCTTTTAGGGTGCTTCAACTCCTACTAATTGTAAAGAGAGAAATTTATGTCCTTCATTTAAAACTAAGAGACAAAAGATGACCTCACTAATTTCTTGGGACATTAAAAAGTAATCCCCAATGGTATCCATCTCTTCATATTCCAAACATAACCGATTGCTTTCTTCCCAAAGTCAAGCAACTAGGGAATTTAGTTGTTCAGTGTATGCCTCCACCTCATGCTAGTGCCCAAAAAGCAAATTCAAATTTCCATTAATGCTCTTCAACCTTTCTTCATTAGTCAGAAATCACACCATGGCATTGCCAATAATTTCCACCAATTATTGATGAATAGGGCAGGCTGATGGTGCAATGTTATTATAGTCTTGAGCATACATTTCAAAGGTTAAGTCAAATCTGAAGAAGATGTATATTGCAGTGCATTAGGCTTCTCCAATAGATGTTGGGTGAGTTGGGTAAGAAGATCGTGGATCTAACTTGAGAGTAACTCATCGAAGAATATCAACAATGAGCCGACGCATGACCTTATTCTCAAAAGTACTCCATCTAAAACAAATTCTTGCCATTAGAGTTCCTCTAAGCATGGTAACCCTACTCATGCATAAAAAATACAAGTAAATTCAATACTACAAAGACTACCATACTCTGGGAGTAGTGCTGGGTTGTTGTCCATTGGCAGGGAGGGTAAGAAATATACTTATGGACTAAGTAAGTAGGAGCAAAAATTAAAAGGTTGGTTGAAAATGAATAACTCTACAAGGTCATTATACTTCTTCAAAATTACTATGTCATTAGGACAACCCAAAAAATTTACAATGCTAATAGACTAGAAAGTTAGCATGTTCATCAAGACCTACTTTTCCTTCTTTCTAATTATGGGTTTCAATGAACCCTATAGGATAAGGCCTTTGAGTTGTAATAGAAGTATGTGCAATAGAGATCAAAGAAACCTTGAGGATCATTGTATGTGAAATAAAGGCCCATGATAAAATGGGCATTAGGAAGAACAAAACTATTTGTGTTTTCATACCATTAAACAAAAACATCCATATGGAAAGTTTAGGTGAGGAAGAAATATGATTTTGGAATAGTCAATGAAATTGTAAATTCTCCATCACTGCCGATGCTCTCCATACCAATCTCCTACCCTATTCAACCACCAGGTATAGTCTTTTGTGTGCTTTGCAAACTCCTCAACTCCTTTGAAAACTTTTTGAAGTGAAACTAATATGCATGGATGGGAGTGTCCCTTCAACAATGACTTCATCCAAAACCCATAGGCCATGACATTGGGTGGTAATTGAACCCACAATGAATTTGATCTCATCACAAGTTGATGTAGATTCATGACATCCCATAGTATGAGTAGGCTCGGGAGTGAAAGAAATTGCTTAACCTTTTGGGAGTCACATACCACAAAAAGAAGGCGGAAGAAGTTTTACAAGTACCTAAGCATGCAGGAAGCTAGACCTCCAATTCTAAAGATTAGTGTTATTTCAAATATCCTATGCATGAAGTTTCAGCTTGTATCCTGAAGAGATGACAAAATCATTTGGTATCAAAATTAAGAAAGACAATTATGCTAGCTTTTGAAATATAAGAGCAATGAAAAGGGTAAGGATAATGACGTAAATGCATTTAATAAATGTGTACCATGATTCATGCACTAAAACCTCAAGCAAAAGATTTAAAATTTAATTAAGTATAAAATATAGTACAATTAATCATTTGTGCCCTCTTAGAATACTCTCTTTTGCCTCGCCCAACTATACTTGAGGCTGGTTATTCGAGTTATATCTTACTGACAATCATGCTCAGTTTCTCAGAGCCTAGTGTAAAGTAGGGCTCAACATTCCTTAGATGCTTGTAAGAGATCCCGAGTTAGATATCCCTCTAGTTCGCCTGCAACCAAAGCTTGCACCACCAAATGGTTGAGACTGAAAACAACTAGGAATGAGTGGTCAACAACCTTATTTCAACGGCTCTAGAGGATACATAGTTGTAGTTTGAGGTTAGCGATTTCAATATTAGTAGAGTAATGGGACTCCTCTAGTTTTCAAATTTTGGAAGTTGCTCTACTTTGTTGAACTTGGTTGATATTCCACTTTGAGTATGGGAAGCCGGGGTTAACCAATCAGTAGGAGAATCAATTCATTCATAGGGCATAGAGATCAAGTACTGCATAGTTGATTCTATCAATAAATCTATTTGCTTCACTATGAGTTTCAATATATATAAGAATTAGAATTCTAACCATTTTTGCCATTTCAATTTTCATCTCATACCGTTTCTCCCTTATGAACTATGAACATGAAATAACAAGAATGTTCTACCATTTGAGTTGAGTCGTTCTTGAGGACAATAAAAGTCAAGTTCTAAGATCAACTAACAAGCTTGAGTTTTGCTCTTATAGAGTAAAACTCGTTTTATCCATGAGCTTTAGCTCATCTAAAGCAGTATCATTTTATTACCACACTAGATGGCCAGTCTAAAATGAGGATCAAAGAAAATGAGCGATTTACTTTAACCTAAAAGTAAAAGGTTATATTCTAAAATGCCATCATTTCATTGCATGTGTCTCCCACAATTTGAATGGATAAATCCCCCCAAGCTCCTCTCAATGTGTATATGCATGTAAACATCTAAAATTTTCTGTGACAAAAAAATACTACATTCAATAATACGTGAAGTGAGGCTTAAGCTTTTAAATATTTGGAGATCAAAACTTGAATGAGATAATAATCATGCCAAATCCTGCTCTTCTTGGTCAAAATATGTCATTAGTTGAGAAGGGCTTGATCATGGTGTGTGTTTCTATAAAAGAAATTTCTGCAACTCTCTTTCTCTACATGTGTGTGTTTGTGAGATTATCTTGTTGTAGCCCTCAAGACCATCCAACACTAGCCACCTAAATCTTGCCCATCCATTAACTGCATCCAAACCCTTCCCAAACCACCACCATCACTGCTATATCCCTTCCATTCTCTTTTCTTGTCCACTGATGAAGCCCTTGTTATATCTTCGTTGTTGATTTATAGCAGAGTGTCACTATTGGGTTTTGAATCTCCTAGTATGGCCTCATTAAGAAGAATTGTAGAGATAAAACCGAAAAGCATAGAGAAGAAATGAGAGATCTCGGTATCCAAAAAAATTCGCTAACCATACTCATCTTTTGTTTTGTTTATATCTCTATATAGAATGCCATTCTTGGATGCCCATTACTACTAGTAGAAACAACTCCCTACCTTAATTAGTTGTATTAATTTGAAAAAAAGTTTATTTATAAAATAAAATGGTTCATGCAATATGGAAGGGGGCTATCCTTTGGTATTGCATGACCATTATCATTAAGTCCTTATGGCCTTTTCCATAACTAGAGGTTATCATCTTCCACTTAGCCATATGAGCCTAATCAAAATACAATGATTGCCTCTCACTCTTTAGTGGTTTTTCCAACTATATTATTTTTTTGTTGTACTTAAAGTATAACCCCCATGAGTTAGCTTGTCATGCGATTTTTGTAACTAATACACTTTTTCAGCATAATCCTCACATCTATTTTTCAATATCATACAATTGAAAACCCTAAACAAGTCTCAGTCTCATACCCACAGTATGTTTAGCAAACAAATCTCCAGATATACCCTTTGTCAAGGGACTGCTATCATATCTTTTGTAGGAAGGTAAGTGATAGATATTTTTAAGATTTTATACTATATTGTGTACATAATGATATTTTACTATTATATGATTGCTCTTTTAGCAATTAGCTCCACCCTTTATAAGAGTTATAGCTATTGTGTTGTCAAAATAAATGACAATCGGCTCATTAGCTATATCTCTCTTCAAATCTCGAATGAAATAACTTATCCAAATAGCACTAGTCGTAGTCATACTAAAGGTAATATACTCAACCACTTACATATGCAATATTACATAACTCTATTTCTTATATGACCAAGAAACAACACCTAGGCATCCGAGTATCTACGAATTTTAATTCATCTGCCTGATAACATAATTTTAATTTCTTTATTCCTTTTAAATATCTCAACATCCTCTTTATGACAAGTCAATGTTGTCAACTATGATTACTTTAATATTTACTCATAAGACCAACAAAAAAGTTGATATAAGGTCATATAACATACATTAAGATCCAACAACTTGAGCATTCAATAGCTAAGCAATCAACTTTACTATGCTTGACCCCTTTGGCAAATGGTATACTATCACGGTAATCTTTATACCTAAGATATAGGATGCCTCCCCAAAATCTTTCATCTCAAACTTAGAACTTAACTATGACTTAGTATTCACAATGATATCATTATCATTACTAATCAATTGGATGTCATCTACATACAATAACAGGATAACAAAGTGACTCTCACTATTCCAAAGATACACTTAGTGGTCTTACTAATTATCCAAAATCCCAAGTTTTACAATGGCATTTTAAAAAGTTAAATACCATTGAAGAGGTGATTGTTTTCGGTCACATAGAGATTTTTCAACCTATATATCATATTATCATAACCTTTAATTACACAACCTTCTACCTATTTCATATAAATTGTTTCATTAAGCAATCACCTCATCAATGGTACTTGATTTTTTAAAATAGGGACATCGACTTTATATTTCTTTTCCAATACTCATTTGCAATCAATTGCTTTTCTTTCTTTTTGGTAAAACAGTAAATTCTAAAACTTGATTTTTCTTAATGGATTTAATTTCCTCATCCATTGCTTTTACCCAATCTATTGATTTAGAAGAGTTCGTAGCTTCTTAATAACTTATGTTATTAATGATCTCATCTAAATCTACTGAATAACATGTCTCTTTAGCTAAGTAAATATAATAGTCCTTTAAATAAGATGTAGGAGTTTGTGGTCTCTTATAATAGTCCTTTAAATAGGGCTATCTGGTCTTGTTTCTATGGGTTCAAATGGTGATACATAAAGCCCTAAAAGTTTAGTATTAGTATCAACATTACTTATAAGGATATCAATATTAGTATCCTCTAAGAATTCAACATCCTACTTTATATCAATCTGAAGTTTTTATGATAAAACCAATAGCCTTTTGATTCTTTTTGGTATCTGATAAAGATACACCTCAAAGATCTACTACGTAGTTTATCTATAGATTGGTCTAAGATGTTTGTATGTACTATGGAGCCCCATTTCCATAGGTAACTTAGATTTAGTTTTCTACCATACCACAACTCATATGATATAGTGGATGCAACCTTACATGAAACTCTATTTAAGATATACATAATTGTAGATATTGTTTCTCTCTAAAATAGCTTTGGTAGAGAAGTAATCCCTAACATAGACCTTACCATATATAGAAGGGTCTTTCTATATCGTTCAACTACACTATTTTATCTAGGTGTCCTAGGCATTGAATTTTGCTGAATTATACCATGTTCTGTGAAATATTCTAAAAACTCAGACGATGTGTATTACCCACATCTATAAGACCTCAATACTTTAATAATGCATCCTAATTGATTCTTAACTTCTTGCTTATATTTTTGAACATGTCCAATACTTCTAATTTATGTGACAATATTTATTTATCAGACCATGTTCTCCTCTTGAATTGCCAATTTTAGAGGTAGCTCAGCTAAGTTAACACTAGTATTAACACTGATAATTGTGGTAACTATATCCCATGAAGAGGAAGGGTTGCTCACTATGGGCGAGATTTGTATATGGTCAAGGATGATAGTTTTAGCCACAACTAGACATTACGAGTATTTTGTGTACATGTTCAACAATATTTTATCTCTTTCATTTTATATGAGTTGTACTCTTGAAATAAGAGATCAACATGAAGTTCAGAGTTGGTATCATAGTTAGTAGAGACTGCATCAAACATTTCCTTTGCAGTATTACATTCTTCGAAAATCCTCATTAAGTCATCTTTCATATAACCAATCAAATAACTTCTAGGCACTATTTTGGCACTCTTAGGAATAGAAACTAGCCTTGATATCAATGTTATATATTTGTTATTGATTTGCAGCCGGGTGTTGTCATTGGATTTTGAATCTTCTAGCATGGAGAAAAAATGAGAGATCTCAATATCAAAAAAATTGATAACCATGCTCATCTTTTCTTTTGTTTATATCTTTGTATACTATGCCATTCTTGAACCCTGATACTGTTACTAGAAATGACTCCCTTAACTAGTTGTATTAATTTGAAATAATATTTTATTTATAAAATGAAATGGTTCATGCAATATGGAAGGGGCCCCTCTTTCCTTATCACGTGACTGTTATTATTAAGGCCTTATGGACACTTCTATAACCAGAAGTTATTAGCCCTTGCTACCCAGCTCTCCCACGGCAACACATCATCATCGCATCGCCTTAGTTCGGTCAGTTAACAGCCATCCGAAGCTACTACCACTCGCCATCACCCATTGGCCACCATTATCCAGTTCCATTCCGTTCAGCTGCCCTATTCCGTCTCCCATGAATCTGTCCCTTTTACACAAACAATCGTCCCCTAATACCTTATGTTAATATAAAATAGACATTACTTAATATTTATTATAATTATAATGATATTTAATATTAATATATATAAATATTTATATATTTGTTAAAATATTATAGGGTTGATGTTCCTTTTTCTTGTTACAATGGGAAGCCCGAAGCCAGATGATGCACACCCCGAATATCCAACTCATGACTTTCAACTTGTGAAATACACTGCTCATTCTGCAAGATGGCGATGTTATGCATGGATTATTAATATGAATGATTCATTTCACAACACCGGAATGTGCAATTTTCTGTCATTGTAAATAAAGCCAACTATAGACGTAAGAAAGCTGCATAAAGTTGAAGAATGAGCTGTCTGCATTATGTCGAACATAATTAGAGTCACTTGCATGACCTTGATTTGACTGATTTGACTTCAGAACGATTCATTGCCGTACAATACATTTTATGCATTTAGGATTAGCTTTATGCATAAGTCGAAGTTCATTGGATTGAGTTAGTGAACCGAATAGAGTCAAGTTGAAATGGGTCGATAAGGGATTTAATATTTCATGACAAAAACTTTAAAAAGTCATCGCGCATTGCATATTAAATTGATAGTTAAGTATATATATATATATATATATATATATATATATGTGTGTGTGTGTGTGTTCCTAACCTGATGTGCTGGCCAAGGTCCAAGAAACTAGCAAGACGTAGCTTGGTTCAGCACAAGCTTATCCAAAGTGGGATAATGTAAACACCCCAAAATCCAATGATTTTGCAAAACAAGCACTTGGTTGAAAATCAATCCAAAAGGCCAAATTTGAGATTTTCGAAAACTCAGAAGCTCCCAAAAAGCTTTAAATTTTGTTTTGAAACCCCGATCAAAAATATGAATTCGGGCCAAATCCCATTTTTGCAAAAAGCCAAGACGAACAGGTGAACCCTAATAAAAAGCGGCCCCAAAAAGGAGGTTCAAAGCCTAGGAGACAGCTCAGCCTGATAGAAAGCATGATCAAAAGGCGAAATGAGAGCCCAGGCCAGGCGCAGACTTCAAGCTCGGATCATCAAATGTGAAGCCACGATCATCCACCCAAACAACAGAAATTCAAGCCAAAAACGGTGAAATTGAGCAGAAACGAAGTTCAAAAAGGCGAGATTGAGTTCGGACGACAAAATTGGGGAAAACCCAGCATAAGACGGAGCGCTGATGAAGCCAGGGCCCGCACAAATGTCCATCTCGAAATGCCAAGAAGGACTGTTCAGAGAAAATTTGGATTGGATCTAGACTATAATAGTGTTTGGATTTGGATCAGATCTGGACCAAAATATCCAGATCCATATCCATATAAATGTTTGGATTTGGATCGGATCTGGTCATAAATATCCAGATCTAGATCCAAATATTACTTGGATTTGGATCCAGATCTCAAACCCATATCCAAACCCAAGACCCACCTCACTTGCCTATAAATAGAGGTGAGGGGGTCTCAAGAGAGGGTTCACGTGAAAGGCTTGGAGGAGCTTGGAGGAGAGAGAAAGGGTTAAGGTGAGTGCTTAGTGCTTAATTACTTTTTAGTGGGTTAAGCTTGTGGGCTAAAAGTGGATTAGCATGGGCTGCACCAACATGACTCGAGGTGAACCTAGCTGCACCGACATGACCTGAGGTAGCTGGACCGACGCTTGGGCCTAGACCTAGCCGGACCCCCCCCCCCCCTAAAGGTAAGCCTAATCCCCTCACTAAACCTTCTTTTCCTAACCCTCTAGACTTGACCCTAAACCACCACCGCCTAATCTACCTAACCCCCTAATTGCACCACCATACCTGTCCCTTAACCCTAGCCAAACCACCTTCATCACCCCGTCACCACCCGAACCGCCTCACTGCCCTACCTGTGCCCTAGCGTCGCTCTCGTGCGCCACCTGCGCTAACCGGCTCCTTGACGCCACGCCCGTGCCCTTGCACGTCCCTCGCCCCAACTCTCTGCGCGCGCTCCTTGTTGTCCTGCACCCGCCTAGCGCCTGTCACCCCAGCCGAACCCCACCTACCGCCTGTGCCTAGCGCCAACCCCAACCAAATACCCACACTACACCTTACCAACTCCACCCTACCACCCCAGCCAACATCCTCGCCTAGCACACCATACCCCACCGCCATTAGCCCCACCTAAGCCCGCAACCCACCTTGTGCCTCAAGCCCACGTGACTCATACTCCCTTTCAAGCACAACTCGGCCAGCCACTTCACGTCTCAAGCTTCAAAGAGGACACCTTTGTGGCTACCAAAGTGAACCAAAGCACGTGTAGATTGGAGAAGAAAAGCCCGAATCACTTGTAAGTGTTTAAAATTCGGTATTTACATTACTCCTTTTATATTCAATTCAATTCGGATACGGGGTTGTATTAATTGAGCATGGTCTCTCCCCGGGATGTAATATTGGTGCTTGACACACGGGACACATACATGCACTTGAGCCTTAGCTCTTATCTCGTACACGAGACACATACGTGCACTTGAGCCTTAGGTCTTATCTCGTACACAAGACACTCACGTACACAATTGAGCTTTCGCTCTTACTCAAAAGACTCTAGTAAGAGCCATATAAGCTGCAATTTCATTCGGGTTGTTACTTTAAGTCGTGTGAGTTTGTCATTTCAATTCCACACTTACACACAAAGGACACCCGAGCTCTTGCTCAAACACTCTCACACACATTTTGGCCTTGACAGCTCTTAAGATATAGACATATCTATATACTTTCAGCTGCGTGAGTTTTACGGTTCACTATGTACGTCTTTACATTCCGGGTTGTTAAATTTCAGTCGTGTGAGTTGTCTTTACATTTATACACAACACCCACGCACACATTGAGCCTTTTCGCTCTTATATTTATATCCCCCGTTCCGCAAGTTAAATTTCAGTCGTGTGTGTGAGTTGTCTTTCAATTTATACACAACACACGAACACATTGAGCCTTACCGCTCATATATATATATATATATATATATATATATATATATTTATTTATTTTTTTTCCTTTCGGCAAAGTTCAATTCAGTCGTGTGTGTGAGTTGTCTTTCCATTTACACACAACACACAACACACACGAACACGTTGAGCTTTACCGCTTATATATATACTTATATTTCAAATTCGGCAAGTTCAATTCAAGTCGTGTGAGTTTGTCATTTCAATTCTACACTCACACACGCATGCATTGAGCCTTTCCGCTCTTAATATAAGTATAACTCCCTTCAGCAATTTACATTCAAGTCGTGTGAGTTGCCTTTAAATTTCGGGTGTTTCCCTTAAATCTACGTCTTTACATTTCGGGTTTTACATTTAAGTTGCGTGAGTTGCTTTCAATTCGAGCTTAGCTCACATCATACCCTTCGAACCCGAGATACTTCACATACTTGCATTCATAAGCTTTCGAAAAAGACCCGAATACCCCGTGCAAACACATGAAACTTAGGTCATTTATGCACACACATAGCTGGCCTAAATAGCGTAAAATCAAAGACTTGGATACGTGCAACCCACGTAAATAAAATCTGCAAATAGGCATACCAATCGACAAGATACCTTCGTGTTTTTTTCAAAAGTCCATGCTTGTTAAAAATCGAGATTTTCTAAGCGTTTAAATTGACCCTTGAGTATCGGTTTAAGAAGGTTTACAACGAAAAGATCCCACTTGCCCACAATCGCCCAAAACGTTAGATATTTCCAAAATCCTTCGCTAGTTTGAGTAAGCTAGCTGGCATGCCCTAAAGCGACGTAGACGTGAAAAAGCTCGTTTCTGGTCTTGTAAACTAGGAGCAAGAGAATTTTCGTGTTTACAGACACCACCCCAACAAGGCTGAAGTTGACTCAATCAAATGCGAGCCAGAGCTGGATGCCCTCCATCAAGTTGAATTCAGTTTTGTATGCACAAATTTTGGTCTTGAAGAGGAACCAAGACTTGGAGATTAGAAATTTAGGTTAGAAATGTGAGACTCAGTTGGGGCTTCACTACTACAACAACAACTAGGCCTTTTCCTATACTAGATTTTGGCCCTTGATCCTCGATGAGGTAGGATCAATTTTCACGTGCATATGTGTGCACTTCTTGGTTAGTCAGAGACTAATTAGGTGTAACAAACTGAGTAAGGGACTAAAAGGGGGCGACAGGCTGAATTACAGGGAGTAACTAATTAGGTTTAGGAGAACCGAAAGTGATGGGGGTTCCGCTAGGGGATTTAGATCCAAGGCTTAGGTAAGGGTCACCAAGGAATTGGTTTGGGTTCTAGGATGCAGCGTTAAGTAGATCTTGGCTTAGGTAATATGCAAATCATGATGAGGAACAACAATGTGGTAGTGCTCTAATGATACAATTTTCCCAATGTAAAGTTGTTGATGCTCTTATAATTAGTGTATGGCATGGCATGAAGCAAAATATTGCAACCCAAGCAGGTGGTGATGAATACAGCAATTGATTTATGAAATAAATTCAGCATGAGTATCACATGATATGTTGATGATATATGAAAAGATATTATCGATGATATGATTTTAAAATCGATCTGGATCAAAACTATACCACAAAGATAATATAAAGACAATCCCAGGGGAAATGAATTCAGTATCTAGATAAGACACTTTTTACTTGAGGACTAGCGAAAACTCTCAGCAAGGACTGGACTCTGCCACTTTTACCTGCCTCTTGGTTGGACGCTAGTAGCTTGTGTGAATACCACCATGAGCCCTGAACTTGTATGGCAGTTCCTTAACGACGTCTCCTTGGTTCAAGCACGCCCTCAAACACATACAAAAGAGAACAATAGTTAGAGAAAGAGAGAAAAATAATTATTTATTGCTTTTGAATATCGTTAGACAACTCTTCCCTTATTTTTGGATGCCTTACACTGGAAGTGGATGCCCCAATTTATAGATTTTCCTAGAATGTCTTAAAAATAAGAAACTTGTTATAGGATTTTCATGATTGGAAAGCAAAACTAATAGAAAAGAAGTTCAGATTCTCTGGTGCTCCATTTGGTTGTATTTCTCTCTTCAGTCTACGGTAAATGACAAGAAAGGCTCTATATATGGAATGACTGTGCTATAGGTTGTCCTTGGATTTGTAAGCCTCCATAGTGATGATGAGAATTACCGATTATCTCAAAGTGACAACTTCTTGCAAACCATTTACTTCATTTCCTTTTTGCGATATTCTTCAAATTTGGCATGGTGTAACCCGTACATAATAAAACTGATTCTGAAGGAATGAATTCACGTTCCCCTAGTCATCTTGCTTTATTTTGCCTTCAAGTTGGTCGCAATAGTGAACCGCCAAACTTTAATGCCATGTAGGTTCCCAGAAACTTGCTCCATGATCAAATATGGAATTTAAGTTCAACAATGAGCATGAGCCTTGAAGTTTCCTTACAGCATATATGGTTGGTCTTGTATAGTTGTTTTTCTTTTTCTTTTAATTTTAAGGATAAGGCATCATTCTAGATATTTATAAAATAATTATTTTAAAATCATTTAATCGAAATCATTTTTGAGGGAAAATTTTGGGTGTATACAAGTTGGAGTAATTTTGAAGGATCATATGGAATTCTTAATAAGATGCAAACCTTGTCCTCTCCTCAACTCGAGAATTACCGTAGAACTTATGCAATGCATCCAGACATTTTTAAGGGAAGATACACGAGACTTCCCCCTACTAATTTTTACCAAGTTGATTTGATGAAAATTTAGATACTAACTATTAGTGTTTATTCCCAAAAGGTTGACTTCAACAATAATTAGAGACCCAGGCCGTCCTTGTAAACCACTCATTGATTCTCAAGTATTCAAGTCTCTTCTTCTCTCTTCTTTTCTTTTCTTTTTCTTATGTTATACTTTCTTTTCTTGCTTCTGTGTTCGTATAAGTGGCAGCCCCGACGAGCTCATGTTCCTCCTGTGCATCTTCAAGCAAGCTGTAGTGCTTGCGCCCTAGTCATCAAGATCATCTCGATTAGCCATTTGACCTCTCTCGACTTCGCAGTTTGATATTTTAGGCTAGATTGCATTTGCCTTTTTTTCTTCACCATCCACCATTTTATTTCTTCATTTGATCATCATTTTGCATCTTAGATTCGTTTGCCCATCTTTTGATTCATCGTCCATGCATTTAGTTCAATATTGTCTGGCTTTAAATTAGTGCCTAGTTTGTCATTGGCTCTCGTGGGCACCATATTCATCAGCGATTTGCATCAAGTTAGACTCATACACGCATTTGACTCATGATCTCTTATCATTGTCTGGCTTCGGTCATATATCCTATCACACTTGTGCAACATTTGAGTCGCATATAACATCTGAGCCTCGCTAGCGTACTTCTTTGTTTAAGACTTTCGCGTTTTGCTTACAAAAATTGAAGACATCATATCGGTAACTTACATAAGTCTGATACTTTTCCATCGTCTTCGTTATTGCATCTGCCTCACACACATTCTCATACATGTCATTCATATCATAGACTCATCAATCATCGTCTGCTATCCATGGTCTTTTGAAATCTGCACATTACTTTATCCTGCATTTGGTCTGAATATGTTTGTCCTGCATTTGGTACATTTGGATAATATACATTTGGTGTTAGGACTGCGGTTCGATAACATACTTCTATACCCACGTTTGATTACATACATTGCTGCTCGCTACCTTTTCGTCAATTTGATCACCCTAAAGTCTGACCTAAACAGCAAGGCCTCAAATACTCTAGTTGTTACCTTCCCAATCCACCATGGAGTTAAGGCGACCAGTTCCTTTGCAGTCCCAGACATCCAAAAGACTCACCAAGTCCATATCCTTCACCTATCGGGCACTTCAGTGTCTCACTTCAATCTCTTCTTTGCTCTAGTGTGGAGAAAATTTGAGACCTATATCGAACAAGAATTTCACAGTATATTGAGATTAAACATTTTAGATTGGGACAAGAAATCTTCATGACAAGCCTAAACAGACCCACTATCCGATTCTCTACATTTTCCTTTACTTTTAGAAGTTGCTTTCTACGTTGCGACAACGTAGCATGCATTTATATTCTGTGGGATCTATGTGGTTGCAGGATTACTGAGCAACTATATATGAGACACATTCCCTTGTATCAAGCAAACTCCGTTAGACTATCTTCTTGTTGGGTTTTAAAGGAATGATTGTGCTTCTTGAGCAATTAGGTAGAGTCTAGCATGCTTGAATGTTATAATTCAGGTGTATTTGACACTTGAGAGGTTAGATATGAAAAGATATGCTTGCAATTTGATTGAATATTTGTGTACCGTAATTCAGGTTGTCTTGATTTAGAATAAGTTTTTCACCTGCAATCATATATATGCTTATATTTTATGTACAAGATTCATATAGCTGAAGTGAAAACTGAGTGCAGACCAAAAGATGTTTGTTAAAGAAACTGAATGTTGTGGAGAACAATACAATTGTTGCAGAATGAACAATGATGATCTATAATTTTGTTTCTGGCAAATGTAAAAGTGTACATTGAATATCATTTCATTGACTGGCGAAACAGCATCATTCAAAAATCATTAATATGTGACGATATTGGAGCGCCATTAAATATTTTCTCTACTGTTGTACTTGTGCGACACATTCTAATTAGTGGCTACTACTCTGCCACTCTTTGTGGTGCCTATGTGCGCAACGAAAAATGTTCTCTGATGCAGGATTTGTGGCAACGGTAAGATACATTTGTGTAGTGTTATTGCACACAACATGATGTTGAAGCAAAGGTAAAATCATAATTAAAAAATTTGTAAATTACACTCAGTGTTCCCATGTGGTAGAGGGCTCAACTCACAAATAAAAGGTCATGAGTTCAATAACATGGGCATGCATCTCTTGCTTATGTCTCACCAATGTAACCAAAAAGAATTGTCACTACCAGAAAATAGACTTATTCTGACTATCCAAACAATTTAAATTATTGATAACAGTCCAAATAAATTATGACATATTTCAGTTAACCTCTAGAAGAAAACTACATAGAGTCAAAAATTGATTGAGTACAAAATTTCAATGTTTGTGGATGTAATTAGTAGTTGGATTTGTCTATGTACAATAAGTGCAATAAGTTCTGCCATGGGTGGGAATAACTTTCCTCCTTTCCCTTTCTCTTTCCCATGTGAGAGATCCCCCACTTCCACCATCTCTTGAATGAAAAAGAGGAAAATGTGGATGAAGGAGAACCATTTGGTCTCTCCCTTCCATTGTATTAAATCTCATTTATGTCATTAATCTCTCTGCATGATAGAACTTGACAGCAGGGCAGTAGGCTTTCAAAACATCTTTTATAGAGCAGGCTAGGACAACATCAGATGTTTGGTTCTCATTGTAAAGCACGTCCTTTCCCTCTTCTGAGTTTCTCATCACAAAGCCTTTCATCATATGTATTCTTTTTAGTGCCTTGTCCCAACAGGGTAATCTATAAAACCTTACTTCATATATGTTATTTTTAATGTCTCTTATTCATTTTTTATTATTGAATTTCAATATTTTGTAGTCACTCTCATGGCTTGATAAACCAATGTTTAAGTTCCATAGACAAGGGTAATAGGTGTTTTGTTCCTTTTTGTCTCTTTTTTCTAACTTATTTAAGCATTTATATTAAAAGACTTAGGGACTTGTTTCGTCAATTTATATGCTCTAGATAAACTCAAAAGCAAGTTTCATATTCTAGAAAGAATGTGAGATCATTGATATGTTCAACACTATATATGGAACTCAACAACAAAAACTTTGTCAAAATAGTGCATGGGGTTGCAATTGAACTTTCCCATAATTTGCATACTTACTATTTGCTAAAAAGATACTATTTGGAAACTAGCCTATACTTCTACCATATGGTAGTTCAATTGAAATTGATAAGAACTTATGGTTGTGTTAAAATTTTTGAGTTATCCTATTTGTTTTCAGTATTTTTAGCCCCATCAATGCTTACTTTCTACAAGCAAACTGTATCTATATTTGTGTTGATTTCTTCTTCTATCATATTGAAAGATTCCTTTAAAGTAAAGCTAACAAACTTTCAATAAATGTCAAGTGCTGGTTTTTCATTTATGTTGGTGGATCTAATCCATTTGGGATCTCACCCTTTATAGTAAGGCGGTAGTTAGTCCAACCTTTGTTCTTAGTGATATCTGTGTAGCTTGTGTAAGGGGTTGCTTTTAAAAGATCAAGGTCATATATGCTTTGCCCTTTAAAAGGGGTTTTCATGTGGAAGTGAAATCCATTTCAAGCAATGAGGAGTGATAGGGTTGCATCACCCCAATGTTGAAAAAGAAAATATGGATTCCTCACCTCGTTTATGTTTTAGTCTTTTGTTGATTAAGAACCATTGCAAGAGAAAACTTTTGCAAATGTTGATTCCTCACCTTAGTCATTTTACACCAGAAGTTTTTTTTATATTTTAAGCTTACATAAAGTGTTAAGAGTTGTTCAATGTCAGTCCAGTATTTGCTTTATTTTAGAGATATTATACAAGGTCACTTGTCCTAGTATTGTTTTTTCTAAAACATGATTGTCAATGGGATTTGGAGCATGAGTTATCAAAAGATCATACCCCTAGTAAAAGATCAACAAAACTAATGCTTGTTACTTACTAACTATGTAAGGGTCAAGTCTTTCCATAGGTAGATGTTGTTATTTAAAAAACATAGAAAGTTTTTTCATTGTTAGAGGAATAACTTTTCTAACAGTTTTCTCTTCCATAAGGGGTCATTTCTTGTAGCTAAGACGAGTCATAATCTTCCTTTTCTTTAAAATGTTAGTAAATGAATGCCCTTTTAACTTTTAAAAGACCTGATGAATGACAAATATTAATTTATTTTTGTTTTGACATTTAATTAATGACTAGTGATTACATCGATATCATAGGTGAACAATATGAATGTCGATTATTTGTTAGATGTGAGTTGGATTTATAGGCCTACAATTGAGAGTTAACATAAGTGATTATTAAGCGGGAGTAAATGACTTTATTTTTTATGCCATCACAAATGCTCAAGGTAGAGATTGTTAAAGGATATATTGTTCATGTTCAAAATATAACATTAGAGGTTTTGAAAGACCATAACCGGTGAAATTTCACCTTATTCCATATGGTTTTACTCAAAACCATATTACATGGATCTTTTATGGTAATCAATAAAGACCGAATATTTCACTTAGAAATGATATTGGGGATGTTAAAAACTTTGTACATCATGCCTTCACTTTATTTAAAATACACATAAAGATACAAATATTTATAATAGGGAATCGGCTAAGATTAAAAAATATTTAAAATACAACTAAGCCTCTATAATCAAGATGTGAGAAGTATTCACTAGTGTTATTTGTAATATATTTCTTTCATATCAAATGTATGCATAAGTTTTTGAATAAAATAATTGATGACTTATTAGAACTGTTTAAGGGCATGACTTAAAAGGTATTTTGGTCATGAATATTATTACTATGATGCTAAGAAGTTGGTAACATATTTTGGTTTGGCTATGTCAAAATATATATATGTTATAATAATTGTATCGTGCATAGGGATGAGCATGTAGGTAGGTGTCCCTACGTAGAATGCAGTTTACCAAGACGAAAATATGCAACCAATATGACATGGAACAAGAATGCGACTTTTAAGATAGTTTGGTACTTTCTATTAATACAAGTCTTTAGAGGCTGTTTGGATCAAACAGGACTATTGAGTTTATCAATTGACATACCACAACTTAAAGAGACGCTTTCGGTAAGATAAGTAATCTTCATTTGGATGTAGTAGGGGTAGTTGGCCAATCATCCTAATGACATAATTTGTCTACTTGGATGACTATGAAACAACTATTTATCATAATGTTCTTGCACATCGATGGGTCAAAGTCACTTGTGCATAATATTGATATATATCTCTAGCCATTAATTGATGAGTGAAAAGTACTTTGAATGATGGACTTCTAACATATGATTCAAAGAATCATGAAGTATTTTGAATGTGTGCAACTATGATATAGATGATTAACGACTTTTTCACTTATATGTTAGGATGGAACACCAACGGTTATATAACTTGTCCAATATGTCACGTAATAATACTTGTATATATTTGTCACATACCAAAAGGTGTGTATATATGAGACATCATTATTTTCTACCTATTAATCATACTTGGTAAAACAATACCTCATCATAGAGAGATTGAGATTAATCATTATATTACATGCAAATATATGTAATACTCAATTTGATATAGTGAACTTATTGCATGGTTCTTATCATTTGAAAAAGAAAGATTTCTTAGTACTTTAGAGTGCATTAAGTTATTTCATGGGTTTTCATCATAAATAACTAAAAACATGAAAGTCTGTGAGGATAAAATTATTGGTTTGAAGAGCCATGATTGTCATAGATTGGTATAACATCTCATTTAAGTTTCTATTTATAAAAATACACCAAAAGAAGTGACAATTGTCATAAATGAGTTGTGCTTGTTTTCCATTAATGGTACTCAAGAATGGTTGATATTCAAAGGGTAAATGCAATAGAAAATGTTATTCCTTAGATTTTGTGTAAAGTCAACATTATATTTACTCGTAGCTTTTATGATATTATGGCATACTTAGTGATCCACTTACAAAGAAATGCACGACTTGTTGGGCCAATATAGGATCTATCCTATAGAGAGGTTCTTATTTACATTGAATAACTACATGCATAATAATCAACTCGAATTATATATTACTAAATAGTATATAATGACAAAACTAACATACTTTTGTATACAATATTTGAAAATCGAGCCAAAAGTGAATAAACTAGTGAAATTTGAAGAAGCCCCAATTGATAAAGCATGGATTGATACACTTAGTGTTGATGAAATGAATAAAACTATTCATGATCTTATGTCATAAGTATAGTCATTACTTTTCCTACTTCAACATGTGATGGTCTAATTTTCATATATAGGATATATAAGATAATTATACAGAGTCATTATCTCAATAACCTAACAAAGATGATTTGACAAAAACTATACAAAAGTTTCATAGCTTGCATAAAAAATTATGTATGTTATCTAATCTAATTTTTTCATGATTAGTTAATTTACTTGAATGTACTCTGCAATCACATATGCATATATCCATATGTACATATGTACATACCAATGACATTCCTCAAGATATTTGTTTATTTTATAGAGAGACTTTAAATTTTATTATACAATATAAATAATTTTCTATTTAGGGTTATAAATTTGATGTTTGAGCTTTACAAGAGTTTATTATACGTAAAATAGTGGTGTTGCAATAATAAGTGGATCAAGAAGCATGCATTATTGAAGTTTAACGTTTGTTTAAACCTTATAATTTTTTGTTTAAGTATCTTTGGTATAATATAGGTAAGATGTGAAGTGGATGAAATAAAGTTAATGTTAGTATGTACTTCTATACAATTATATCATGTCGAATATTTTCATGATAATATTTAAAGTATAACATTCAGGAGACTAAAGTAAACAAAATCCGGAAGTAGTTTGTCATTGGAGGACAAGACATACATATGAATTGCCAACAAAGAATGTATCAGAGGAAGCCGCATCCTTGCTCGAGCAACCCATAAAAGTTATGGATAATACTATCCATTTTTTGTGTTCGATTAGATATATATGACGTTACACATATAATAAAGCAAAATCTATTCACATTGAAAGAGAGGAACAATAAAAGGTTAGTTAGTAATTAATTAATTTAAATACATGTTTTTCTTGAAATTAGTAGTATTATGCTTTTGTATGCTTATGCTATTCTAGCTAAGATTACTTATATGTCAACTTGTACATTGATGATCCATATATATAGTATGTTTTGATTAAATTTAATGCTATTATGTATTTGCATACTTATGTTATTATAATTAATATTTCTTAAATGTCTACTTGCACATTGATGAACTATACATGTAGCATGTTTTTTCTTAAAATTAATATGTAGTAAAGGTAGTAGAAACGAGTTGCCTTAGATAATTTTAAACTCAATTGTTGTATTATATTTATTTTATACTATCAAGATCATATTCACAAATTTTGTTTTTTAGGTACAAATGAGTATGAACAATTACAAATCAAGAGAGCTAATAAAGAAAAAAGTATCATGTTATAAGAAAAATTACTCCAATTTGAAATAGAGAATATAGAAGAAAAATGGAACAAGAGGAGAGTAAGAAATGAGAAAGATGTAAAATTGTTGTGGGGAATTGCTTGGAGAAAAATGACCAATATTAGTTAGTGATGGTTAGGTCATGAGTACTAACACCAAGAAGTTGCATTGGTTGCTATACTAAGATGAATTACTTTCTTCCACTTTATGAGTCCTGTAAATGTGAATTTTTATTTTGAAACCTATGTAAAGATTTGAAATGAAATTCCTGAACTATGTCGTGTGTGCGAGCATGCTAGCTAATTTGCTCAAACTAGCAAAGATTGATTTTCTGACTTCGTGTAGCGATTGTGGACAAGTAAATTCTTTTCGATGTAGGCCTTCTTAAACCGATGCTCAAGGGTCAGCCTAAACGCTTTGAAAATCGTTTGAGATTCGATAAAATTTTCAAAACGAAATTCTAATTTCAAAGGTTTGACAAAATCATGATTTTGGTTCTTAACTTTAAAATATTTCAAGTCTTGAAACGCAAAAACTGGTTCTGTTTTCAGTGACTCATTTCTGATCTTTTTTGGAATAGTTCTGAATCTCCAAAAATTTTGAAAAGTTTACTAAAAACATATTTTGATATAAAAATTCAGAAAATATTTTTATTTTTAATTTATGTGTTGTATATTTATGTAATTAAATCCAAAAATAGACCCACTCAGACATTCATTTTAGACTTGTGCAAAAAAGTCAGAGGTTTAGAAAAACTATTATATTTTTATGCTTAGACCTCTAATTTGTATGAAATTGATATTGTTGGTATGGATTTAAGAGCTTTTTAATGAGACCATTTTCAATCAAATTGGTTCATTGTATACAAAGATATTTGGGAATAACCCAACCTCTATCACAAAAACTTCTAGTTTTTCAGAATCTGTTATGATTTTAATAAAATTTCTCTGATTTTATTGGTGATGTTTCACAAGCCTAAAATTCTTTAAAATTTTATTGAAAGAGTGTTGATGTGTGTATATTAGACTTGCAAAGTTTCAAAACATTCGAATTTCATGAGATATTAAAATAAAATTCGTTCATCAAACATGCATAGAGTGCAGAAAAATAGGTTTGCAGATTTTCAGATTCGTGCATGTGTTTTTGTTTGAATTAAAATTTAATCTACAACTATCCAAAATAAATAAAATCCTAATTACCACCTGAGCATAGGGGGATTCAGATTCGTGCATGTGTTCATCGGGTGAGGCCTGATGTGGTAGGTTGCTGAGATCGCTTGATAGTTGGGAATGTTGCTCCCTTAATATTGCAGAATTCGATAGTGCCTTAGCAAGTTCATCATTGCCCACTTCAAAGATATTATTTTTCTGAAGTATTCCTTTGATTAACTTGTTCTTGTAGTTCTCTTTTTGGGATTTTTCATTTTAAATCTGTAATCCATTTTGTGCCTGTTTTGAAGCTATCAAGTTCATCATTGCCCACTTCAAAGATATTATTTTTCTGAAGTATTCTTTTGATTAACTTGTTCTTGTAGTTCTCTTTTCGGGATTTTTCAGTTTAAATCTATAATCCATTTGGAAGCTGTCAAGTTCACAACAATGGTGAAGTACCTAATTCATCATCTTGCTAGCTTATGATTTTGGTAAGTAAATATATCTAATCAGAGGACCGGCCAGCTAATAGCTCGCCTGAAATGACAAGTTACCTTTCTCCAATCCTTCTCAAATAGGCAAATTATGTACCGAGGCTGCCTATAGCAAGTCGTATGATTTCCCATATTGAAATTTGTAAGACTTGGTAAGTTACCAAACTCCATACCAAAGCCACTTATGGCAAGTCATCTGATTCATTTGTAGTGAGATTGGCAAATTTTCTCTTGGTGATTTACGAAATCGAATAACATAGCCAAGTAGAGTATCATTTTCCCTTTTGGATGATGCTGAGTTTTCTTTCTAGATGTCGACCTTTCATTATGGGTGCCGACTTAACTTCTTGAATGTCGACTTTCTTTTATTCAACGTCGACTTTTCTTTCTGGGCATCGACTTTCTTTTCTAGGCATCGACTTTCCTTTCTTCAACATCGACTTTCCTTTCTCGACGCCAACATTCCTTTCTAGACACCGACTTTCCTTCTTAAACATCGACTTTACTTTCTAATACCTAAAACTAAAAATGACAGGTTACCTTGTCCAATAATGTTGAAATTGGTAAGTGCTCAGTCGTTACCATTTTGGTTCATGCTATCTCCTCTTTCCAGGGAATTTGTCTCATTTTGGTTCGAGTTTTATATATAGTAGGTTTCAAACACTTTATATAAAAAATATTTTATATTTAAAACAACAAGTTTAATGAAATTTTCAAACATTATTTTGGAAAAGCCCTAGGTTTCATTCCCAATTTTTGTTTGCAAGGGTGACCTACTTTTGCTCGGTGAGTTAGTCTATAACCACCTTCACCATTTAACTACTTTAAATGGGTGTAGGGTATCAAACCACTTTAACCCTTTGGGATCGGGTCTCGAAATGAGACTATTCTCGATCGGACGATTTTTTGAGGTCTGATTTGAATTTGATATATTTTTGAATTTCAAGGGTTTTAGAATTTTATAAATTTATAAATTTGCAAACATTTGTGGGTTTGATTTTCAATGTTCTCATTTTAATTTGTTTATAAAAAAAATTGTTTAAAATCATCCTTCCTTAGAAGGCAATCATTTAAAAAGGCAGAATTCTTCCAAATTGGTTTTGATGGCAAAATAGTTATTTTTATGCAATTTTGTTCAAGTTTGATTTTTTTCGAAAGGAATTCAATATATCATCATTTTGAGGTTGCTAGAAAATTTTGATGCCAAAATGAGTTCATTTGATGTATTCTTATTTAAAAATCCAAAGCTGCCAAAAAAAGTAAAATTTTTAAAAGATTAAAAAAATTTATTTTGAAAAATTTTTGGGTGTCTACAGATGCCCTCTTTGGCATTAATCTAAATTTATTTGGATAATAGAAAATAAGAAAACACCCATTTGATTTTCTTCCCAGATTTATCCTAAGAGTATAAAATTTTTCCTTCTCCCATATCATCCATTTCATTGGATTTATTTTTGTGTAGGAGGGGATTTTAAACAAAGGGGACATGACAAGAACACCTAGTCCTAGGGTAATCATGAGTGGACGACCACTGTATGAATGCATGTATATATATGAAATGTGAGGTGAATAAAATGTATATGTTTACAGACCCGTAAGTGTGATTTACCAGCTTGAGAAGAAGCCTATGAAGGACAGCAACCCCATGCAAGATGGTCCCCGTATTATTTCTTTTGATGATTTAGGGTTTACAAAATTTCTTTTCAAAAAGAGAACTCCTTTTGGCTTCTATCAAAAAGGACTTCCAATTTCTTACATTTTTTCTCACTCAGGTTTTAATAACCACTAATCAGTAGAGGTTTTATACAAGATTTTGAATAACATTTAACAGTTCAATTTCTTACACAACAAAGTCCAATTCTCAAACAAAATGAAATCAAAATAAGTACGTACTATTTCTACTCTAGGATTTTAATAGTAAATTCGTCTCCATTGGGATGAACTGTGGGAATTTTGGGAAAGAGTTACCCGCGGTTTCTTATTAAGCGTCCTGGGGTATAATACAAAAAAAAAAATGATAGAAAATTGCTTTTTTGAGCTTTGACTTTTTTATTCTTTTTTTTTTCAAAAGATGCCTCTATATTGAAGGTTTTTGTTTTTTCTTTTCTTTTTTAGGAAGACCTCTATATTGGAGGTTTTGTTTTTTCTTCCTTTTTTATTTTGCCAATTTTTCTTTTTGGGGAGCAATGAAGTGGGGGAATACAACTCATCTCTTTAGATACTCAATTCAGCCAAGAATATCCTATTTCCCAATAGCACTTATTATTTGAAAATATTTTGCTATTTTGAACTAGGCCTCATTTTGTAAGCCAAAGATTTGTGAAATGTCTCCAAATGATTTTGAAGACTCAATTTTTCATAAAGCATCAATTCCCTAATTAAGTGTCACATAATCCATTTTTTGTCCTTCTTTCAAAAAATTCAAAGGAGGTCCATTTTTAAAATCTTTTCAAAAGAATTTAAAGTAGACCATATACATAATAAAAAAAATCAAGTATTGGGCATTTATAGGGTCTGCTAAATTTCTTTCCTCGACATCAACTTACCAATATACATTCCCCTCTTACAACATAAGGATCATCCTGCTTGGGCCGCCACCTTCTAATAGGAGGTGGGCCTCTTGTGGATGAATGATGTAAATGACATGTAAAATGCATTCCATATGATACGGTGGAGATACATGCTTTATGAAATGATGAATGTATTCAATCTCTATGAAAGGTTTTTGGGGAATACACTCTAAATGCCCCTAGCTTGGGGGGAATGACATGAGTATTCATATAGTATGGCCAACCCCTATTATGGCATGTGATGAATGTTTTTCAATGTAATGCATGAATGACCTGTACATGCATGATTTTGCATGATATGATCTTAGCCTTTGATGCATTTTGAGTTAGATTCACTCCCTAAATTAACTTCTAAGAAGTCCCCTTCTACGGAGTTTGAAGGTTTTTCAAAGTTAAGGATTTTATGGAATTCAGGAAGCTCAGAGGCTTGATCATCCTCATGGATGAGGGGATCTTCCTCCTTGCTTTGATCACTCTCAAGTGCTTTGATTTCTAGGGAAGTACATGCATAAGAGAAGGGTTATGCACAAAATATATTTAGGTTTTATCAAAGCCAATTTTTGAGTTTGAGAAGATAAATGGATTTTGTCAAAAACTGATTTTTGAGTTGATATATGATTTTGAAAACCAAAATTTTTAGGTTTTTTGACTTTTTCATTTTTTTTTATTTTTCCAAATAGATGTTAAGAGAAAGAACATGAAAGACTTTCTTTTTGTTATTTTTTTTTAGATTTTTCCAAATATTTTTGATTTTTGAGAGTTTTCTAAATTTTTTGGTTTTTCTAAAATATATACTTTTTTGTTTGGATTTTTTTTAATAAAAGGAGTCTTACATCAAACCTACAAAGGAAACACCATGAATTAGACTCCAAACAAGGGATCTAAGCCATAGGTTTCAGTTTTAGTCGGCTCTAGAGTACCCTTGACCCAATTGGTCTTAGGTGGTGGCTCACGGGGTATGGATGAGTTATATCCTAAGCCATATTGACCCAAGTTAGGTAGGGCTAGGAAGGGTTCTAATCTACCTTGGCTTTTGACTCCTAGGCCCTCGTATGGTGTATACCCCATATTTAACAATATATTCCAAGGCTTTTTAAGTTTTGAAAATCTTTAATAAAGAGGATGACCTTGGAATGATGCATCATCTATGACATTGGTATACACTCGAGTTTTATTGGGTATGCTTAGGAGGTGTATGGCTTTAGGGGTGAAAGGGTTTGACTCCCCTAGGATGTACACGACCCTAGGAGTGGAGGACTTGGGTAATGTGGGTTCCTCTAGGAGATAGAGGACCTTGTTAAGGTATGACTTAGGTTCCCCTAGGATACATGTGACCCTAGAGGGTTTAGGATGGAGTGATTCTGGTTCTCCTAAGAGGTTGATGGTCTTGGCGATGGGGAATGGATCCTAGGTGCAACCCAATGTGCCCCTAGGGGTGGATGGTTTGAGTTTATATGGGTGCTAAGGAAGAGCGTGTTTGATCCCTTGCACCAAGGAGAGAAAAGGATCCCAAGTGAAACCATAGTCGGTCCTCTAGTAGGCTTATGAATGTTGAGAGATGTGATAGCCATAGGATTGGGTTTATGATAGAAGCCTAGGCTCAAAAAGATTTGTTTATATAGGGTAGGATTAGGTGTACGTAGGATGTCGATGCATACCATAGGGATAACCATGTCTACTACATTTTGAATTGTTTTTGTTGGTATTAGTCATTCGACGCACTTTGAAAATCCACATCCTTGGACACATTTGGTGGGGTTATGGGTGCATGAGTGTAATATGAATGATCTACCGATCCTATACAACAAAGAGGATAATCAAGTAGAGAGTTTTGAGAGAAATGAGTTTCAGATATACCTTTCTCAAGCTTGTCTACCTTTTCATGATGAAAGCAAGCTTCCTTGCAAGCATCCTGAGGGTGTTGTAGCTCATGCATGGATTCGAGCTTCTATTGCTTTTTGAGGTCTTGGATTTTATCCTCCAAGCCTATGTGTGTGCAACACTCATTCTCCTTTGTGTATAAAATGGTGCTCATGGGAATGAAACCCATTGGAGCAAACAATTTTGAAAATTTTGGGGTGACTTGAGTGAAGTGAAGCTCATGCCACACTCCACTTTTGTGCTTAGGGATGTAAACTTTCTTTTTCTTTTTAACTTTTAGAATTTTAACTTTTGATTTTTAAATCTTTTTGATTTTTGAAGGTTTTCTATTTTTTTTGGTCTTTCCAAATATAGAATTTTTTTAGTTTTTCTATGGATAAAGGAGTGTTTGGATGATTAGCAAGGTTAGATGATTTCATCTCAAAACTTGCTTCATTTGAGGCCTCATATCATTCATCGAATTTTGGCCTCGTTTGGTTTTTTGGGTATGGCTCTTCTCCTTGTATACCCAAGATGACTTTTCATGAGAATGATGTGCCTTGACCTCTTGGTTCAAGGCCTTAATTTCCCTTTTAAATTCTCTCAGGACAAAGGCAATTATTTCATTCAAACTTAACATTATTGAGTTCCTGGAAATTGAACTCAAAACAAAAAAGAGAAGTTTAAAATTACGATTTGAAATTGGTTTGTGTTTGAAAAAACAAGACTGAATCAAACAATTTTCAAAGATTCACGTCCCATCGGGCATGCCAAATCTGAATATGTGAATTTTTATTTCAAAACCTATGTGAAGATTTGATTCAATTTCGACATAGGCCTATGTAGTTTTAAAGAAGGCCTATGTAACGTCCCATCAGGCAAGTCACAAAGATTGATTTTCTGACTTCGTGTAACGATTGTGGACAAGTGAATTCTTTTCGACATAGGCCTTCTTTAACCGATGCTCAAAGATTAGACTAGACACTTTCAAAATCGTTTGAGATCCATTACGTTTTCTAAACAAAATGTCAATTTCAAATGTTTGACAAAATCGTGATTTTGGTTCTTAACCTAAAAATATTTCAAGTCTTCAAACACAAAAACTGGTTCTGTTTTCAGTGACTCGTTTCTGATTCTTTTTGGAATAGTTCTAAATCTCCAAAATTTTTGAAAAGTTTATCAAAAAGAGATTTTGATGTACAAATTTAGAAAATATTTTTATTTTTATTTTATGTATTGTAAATTTATGTAATTAAATCTGAAAATAGACCCCACTCAAATATTTAGGAAAGACGTGTGGTAGAAAGTCAGAGGTTTAGAAAAAGTATGGTATTTTTATGCTCAAACCTCCGATTTCTATGAAATTGGTCTTGTTGGAAATCTATAGATTTTTTATTTTCAATGAGACCATTTTTAATCAAATTAGTTTATTGTGTATAAAGATATTTGGGAATAACCCAATCTCTATCACAGGAACTTCTGGTTTTTCAGAATCTATTCTGATTTTAATAAAAACTCTCGATTTTATTGGTGATATTTCACAAGCCTAAATTTTTTTAAAATTTTATTAAAAGAGTGTTGATGTGTGTATATTAGATTTGCAAAGTTTTAGAACATTCGAAATATGAGATATTAAAATAAAATTTGTTCATCAGACATGTATAGAGTGAAGAAAAATAGGTTTCCAGATTTTCAGATTTGTGCATGTATTTTTGTCTGAATTAAAATTTAATCTATAGCTATCCAAAATAAATAAAATCCTAATTACCACCTGAACATAGGGAGATTAAGAGGTCTATAATCTTATATTATGTTATGGAGTATAAAGAATCAAAATTAAAATATATAACGAATAACATATGAATGAAAGAGAGACGGGGTAGCATATGAACCATGATTAATATATCATAACGGAGACATGAGATCCTTAATTATAGCCTCATAAAGCTTAATGAAAGAGAAGATATAATTATAAATAAAAAAATAAAGAAAGAATGGACCTATGGCAGAAAGATTGGAGAATGGCTAGTAGTTAGCGGCGGCACACCTTCTTCTTCCTCTCTTCCTCTCTCTCTTTCTTTCCCTCTCTTTCTCTCTTTCCCTCATGGACCAAGGCTACCTATGACAAGTCACATAATTCACCCACTTTGAAGTTGGTAAATTTCTTCTTGGTGACTTGCCAAATCGAGTATCATTGCTTGCTAAAGTGAGATACTTTCCTTTCTCTTAGATGATGACGACTTTCCTTTCTTGAACACCAACTTTCATTCTTATGTTGACCTTCCTTCTTTGATGCCGACATTCC
Source organism: Brasenia schreberi (assembly GCA_036023115.1). Lineage (NCBI taxonomy): Eukaryota > Viridiplantae > Streptophyta > Magnoliopsida > Nymphaeales > Cabombaceae > Brasenia > Brasenia schreberi. The sequence goes on along the minus strand of JAYKKT010000076.1, from coordinate 6,286,522 downwards.
TTTCTTGAATGCCGACCTTTCTTTCTTAAACGTCGACTTTCCTTCTTTGATGCTGACCTTCCTTTTTTTTAAGCTACTTGCCTAGAACTAAAATTGGTAGATTACTTTGTCCAATAATACCAAAATTAGTAGGTGATTGGTCATTGCCTTTTTGGTTCATACAATCTCCTCTTTTTAAGGAATTTGCCTCTTTTTGGTCTGAGTTTTATATAAGGCAGGTATGATTTCAAATACTTTATAAAAAAACCATTTTCATATTTGAAAATATCAAATTTAATGAAATCTTTAAATATTATTTATGGAAAACACTAAGTTTCATTTCTAATTTTTGTTTGCATGGGTGATCTACTTTCACTCCGTGAGTTAGTCTTTAACCACCATAACCACTTTAACCCTTTTCATATAGGTATAGGATATTGAATCACTTTAATCACTTTAATGGGTATAATATATCGATATACTTTGACCCTAGGGTATAGTGTCTCGGAATGAGATTATTCTTGATCGGGCAAATTTCTAAGGTCTTCTTTATTTTTGAATTTCAAGGGTTTGGGAATTTTATAAACTTGTCAATTTGCAAACATTTTTGGGTTTGTTTCTCAATGTCTCATTTTCACTTATTTCTTTAAAAGAATTGTTTGAAATCATACTTTCTTTGAAGGCAATTTGAAATAGCAAAATCCTGTCAATTTGGTATTGAGGGCAAAATAGTCACTTTTTGAATTTTTGTCAGAACTGGATTTTCTTCAGACGGATATAATATACCATCATTTTGATATTGCTACAAAATTTTGGTGTGAAAATGAGTTCATTTAAGGTGTCTTTATTTGAAAAAGCCTTAAAAGACCTAAAGTTGTAAATTTTATTTGAAAAAGGTGGAATTTCTAAAAGATCATTTTTTTTGTTTTAAAAAAAAATTGGGTATTTACACTTCTCTACCAATGTGGGTGAGTGTGTATGATTTGAATGAATCAACTAGCTTGGTGGCCAATTCATGATAGGGAATGACTTTTTCATTTTTGATTTGCCATATTTTTGAAACTTGGTTTATTACAAGCATAGAATCTCTAAAAACTTCAATGCATGATAATTTTGTAAACTTTTTAGGCATTGTATGAGTGCTTCATATTCAGTCACATTAATTGAGTAAGGAAAATCTAATTGAAATGACATTGGGATTTCTCCTTTCTCAAAGGATATGATGATATACATACTCCTGCCCTTTGCCTATTTCTTGCCCTATACATTTTTCACACTTGGTTTTCATCAAAATAATTTAACACGACATGGTAATGCCACATGTTTGTCAATATTCCCTATCAAGCATTTCATCAAGTATGGGATATGTATCTTTAAGAGATAGATTAGCCACATGATCGGCCAAGGCTTGACCCTTAATGGAGTTTTGATGATGAAACTTTAAGTCATACTCCATTAAGAGGAGCTGCCATTTGCCTAGCCTACCCATTAGGAAAGGTTTTTCAAAAAGAAACTTGATAGGGCCAAGTTTAGACACTGTTCAAATTTAATGATTCAAGAAATAGTATCTAAATTTTTGGCATGTCCATACCAAGGAAAAAAACATTTTCTCCATGGCCTAATAATTTCTTTTATATGCCAATAGGGTTTTCAAAATATAGTAAATGACATACTCTTTAAGGTTATCATCTTCATATTGACTAAGCAAATCATCCAATGCATTTGTATGAATGGAAAGATAGAAAAGTAAAGGTTTTCTTATCTTTGGAGGTTTTAAAATAGGAGGATTTACCAAATAAGTTTTCAATCTTTCAAAAGGTCATGAATTTGATCATGGAAAATAAACATCATGGATCTTTGGTACATAACACCAACATTTTTCAAACCAAAAGCATAATAGTGTAGCAGTATGTGCCCTAAGGTGTGGTAACATCAATTTTAGTTTGATCTTTTAAAGCCAACTTGATTTGGTTGTAACCCAAATAGCCATCCATAAAGGAAAATATTTCATGATTTGCAGTGCTATCCACTATCAAATCAATATTGGGTGGTGAAAAATTATCTTTTAGAATGGCCTTATTCAAATGTCTAAAATCAATGCAAATTCAAATTTTCTCATTAGATTTTCAAACAACAACAATATATGAAAGTTAATCAGGACATGTAATGGGTTTTATAAATCCAATCTTTAAAAGATCTTCTAAACCTTCTTTAACTTGGAGATGAACAACAAGATGGATTTTTCTAAGTTTTTGTTTCACAGGTTTCATATCGGGTTCTAAAGGCCAAACTCCAATAATATTTGCCGAGGATGAGTTGGATAGACCTATTACAACTCACAACGATGCTTTATACATAGAGGTGGTATTGAATCACCACACTCTTGGAAAATGCTTGAAAGTGTAAACATCCTTCCTTTACACGTAGCTTTTTAAACTGGAGTTTTCATGTCAAGGGTAGAACCATGTGCAATTGTCATCACCCGATACGGTGGTAATTCAGCTCACCCATTAGGCTCAATTAAAATTCTCATGAAAATTGGACTATTTTATATATAGGGTTGTTTGATGTCTTAGATATCAGCTCTTATTAGGGAGGCCTTGGATGTACTCACTCCGGGTCGTCCCCTCAACCTTTCATAAGTGCATAAAAATTCCTTGGGAAAATCAAGTTGTAGTAGTGTTTGGAGAGGACAACCCAAACCTAAAAAGAATCCAAACTTTTCCTTGCTTGTCAAGTGACCAAACATGTGTTGTAGAAAATTCCATTATAGAACCATGTTCACGAGAAACACACCCAACCAAGATCGTCCACCTCTTAGGCCATGTCAAGAAAGCCAAGGTCTAGAAACCAAAGGCCAAGGGAGGTTGGAACCTCTCATACCCTCACCAAGCTTGGGTCAATATGGGTTAGGATATGACCCATTGATACCCGCTGAACCACCACCTAAGACCACTTGGGTTAAGGGTGCCCTAGAGACAACTAACACCGAAACCAATGGCTTAGACCTTCTAATCGAAATCTAAAGCTTGATGGAAGACCCAACTTTTCAAAACCAAAATCTAAATAAATTATATATTTGGAAAAACCAAAAACATTTAAAAAATTCTCAAATCTAAAAACAATAGAAAATTTCAAAAAATCCAAAAAATAAAGTATTTTACATTTCTTCTCCTAGTGTTTGCCTTGAAAAAGCCAAAAAAATTGAAAAAGTCAAAGAAAATTAAAAGAACAGGTTTTCAAAATAATGTACAAACCCAAAAATCAATTTTGCAAAAACCTATGTACATATTTACACCTAAGTCAACTCCTTCTCTTGTAAAAAATCCTTCCCTAAAAATCAAATCACTTGAAAGTTATCAAACCTCCAAGCTTCTTGAATTCCATAAAATCCTTGACTTGGGAAAAACTTCAAGTTCTATAGGAGGGGATTTTCTAGAGGTCAACCTAGGAACTGAAGCTAACCTCAGGTGTGTCAATTAGGAACTTGTTTCTATGAAACTGAAAAAGCATCATTCACTACATTCCTTAAATCATACATAGACATGTTTGCATGGACCTATGAAGACATGCTTGGCTTAGACCCTAAGATAATGAAATCTTGTCTATGTTTAGTTGAGGTTTGTATCAACTCTAAGATAAATATATTTATAGGAAGCTTTGACAAATGCATTTCTAGATCATACGAGGTTAACATGATATCGTTACACTTATCCATGACATGAGATGAGTTTGGGATGCATGCTTTTCAGGGACAAAGCAAAACCACCACCTCCTTGCTAGCTTGTTTTGCTAAATGTGAGAATTCATAGATCCTTCCTAACCTAGTCACCTCTTCCACACTTTATCTATGGCTCTGTCCTAACTTATCTCTTTTTTGGTACTTTGAAATACCACGAATTTCTAAGAATGCTCTAGCTGGAGGCGGGAGTCTAAGTGCTCCCCAGAGCACTACTTGTTTGGCTTTTTTTAGAATTGCAAAAGAACTAGTGTGAATTGTATGTAATGCGTGATCAATGACATTTCCACGAAATTTCATTAGAGAATGATATACTTCTTTGGCCTTCCCACTTATACTTGTGCGATTTGTGAAGGATTCTTTGAACTCAGCTTGAGTAGGATCTGGTTCCTCTGAGATGTGGAGCTTCCCTTGCTCTATTAAGTCCTCGATTTTATTCTTTAAAGAAAAATAATTATTAGTATCATAGCCTTCAAAAATTGCGGGAAGTTTCTAGTACAATGTCTAGGACTTCCTTAAGCGGTTGTCCTAGGTTCGTGTATTCCCTCTTTTGGTTTTCATTTTTTTGGCTTTTTAGAAGAGAGGATTTTGGTTTTTGTGCAAAAGTCTTTTAGGGACTGGATGAGGCAGGCTCTACTTGTACATTACCCACTTTTTGAGACTTCACGCCTTCTAGAGCATGTAGCCCATATGTTCGAGGTTTTTCAATTTTTTGTTTTAGAAAACTTTTTTCCTTCCAAAGATCTTCATATACCCCCTTTTTTAAATTAGTTTTGAAAAGAGAGGTTTTTCTAATCAGTTTTTAAAATGTACTAATCTCGTGAAGGGATAGGAGTGCTCTCAAATCATTTTTAAAATTCTCAAAGATAAGCATCATGGCGCATCCCTCAGAAATGGGCTCCTTAACTTGGCCCAAGAGTGACCTCCATCTCACAATCAATGCATGTGCATCTTCATTGTGAGCTTGCTTTGTGTCTCTCAAAGTGTTGAGATTTGGTGTGACTTTGACAATATGTGAAAATCTTTACATAAAGCAATTCGCTAAATCCTCTAATGCAGCGAACTGACTTAAGTCTTACGAAACCAACCACTTAGATGTGTTGCCTTTGAGAGAATGGGAAAACCAATAAATTCACTTGGAGGAATCCTTCCTTTTCTTATAGGCCCTTGGAGAAAAAAGTTGTAAATGGGATCGAAGATCCCATTGTCATCATAAAGATGAAAACTTGGGATTTCATCATCGCTATCAATTTGATAATCAAAAGGTTAAAAGTCTTATAGTGAATACACTTTTTTCTCTTCTGATTGACCCATCAACAATTGTTGTAGGGCCCTTCTATTTTTCACTATGAAGGATTCGTGGTTTGGCTTCTCCTCCTCAAATTTGGAGGTCACCATGAGTTTTCGGGAGTGACGTGATTTTTTGTGAGCCTGGGAATGCTTTCCATGGGATGAGCAAGATTCGACCATATTGACCTCTTAGATTAATGTTGTTATTTCTTTCTCAATTATCAATTCTTTCAACTCCCTTTTGAGGGAGGTGATCTTATCCTCTCGATTTTGCAAAGATGTTTTGAAAATTCCTTTTGAAATGTGACTTGTAGAGCACGAGGCTCGGCTCGACACCTCAAAGGAACTTTTTGGACTTGATATTATTGAATTGCTGGAAATTGAACCTAAAGCAAGGGATTTGAAAAAGAGAAAGTTTTTGACACGATTTGAAATTGATTTGGCTGTAAAAAAAAGGATCGGATAAAAAATGATTTTCCTAAGACTCAAGTCCCACCAGACGTGCCATTTTTTCTGTTGATGTAAATAAAATTCCTAGTCTATGGATCGACTTAAAATCCGATTTACAAAACAAAGCACGAGAATGCCAACAAGTTTTCTAAAACTTGAAAATTTGATTATTCAACTTCTTTGGTGATTGTGGGCAAGTGGATTCTTTTCGTCGTAGGCATTCTTGTACCAATGTTAGGGTCAGCCTAGACGCTTGAAAATGTCTAGTAATCCAATAAGTTTTCAAAACTATAGATGTGAATTTTTATTCCGAAGTCTATGCAGAGACTTGAAATTAAATTCACAAGCTACGAATACACGAGTGTGCCGGTTAGTTTGCCCAAACTAGTAAAGATGATTTCTGACTTCTATAGCGATTATGCGTAAGTGAATTATTTTTGACATATGCCTTCTTGAACCGATGCTCAAGGGTCAACCTAGATGCTTTGAAAATTGTTTGAGATCCGATAAGTTTTGAAAACCCAAATTCAATTCCCAAAAGCTTGACAAAAATCGTGAACTTAGTCCTTGAATGAAAACATTTCAAATCTTGAAAAACAAAAACTGGTTCAATTTTCGGAGACTTATTTACAGATATTTTTAGACAACTTCTGAATCTTCGATAATATACCCCACTCAGTTGTTTAGGATAGATCCATAACAAAGAAATAGAGGCTTAAAAAAATGACTATATCTTGGTAGGTAGTCAAATCTCCAATTTCTATAAAATTAGTCTTGCTAAAAAGTTATGGATCTCAACTTTCTAATAGAAAGTTTTCAATCAAAATGGTTGATTATATATAAAGATATGGGATTATGACCCAAACTCTATTGTAGGAACTGTAGGTTTTACAAACTCTATTCTAATTTCATTTGATCTCCTCTTATTTTATTTATGGTGGTGCATGATCCTAAAATTCTTGAAAAGTTTATGGACAATATATTTGTGTGTGTAAATTAGGTGTGCAAAATTTTAGCACATTCGTAGTTGGAGGTAAGGAAATAAAAAACATTCATCAGACGTATATAGAGTACAAAAAATATATTTTCAGTTTTTACAAGATACATACATACATTTCATTTGAATTAAAAGATAATCTACAACAATTCAAAATGAATGAAATTATGATTATATCATAAGCATTTAGGGGATTAGGAGGTATAAGATCTTATAATGTATATAGGAGTAGAATTTATCGAAAATAAAACACATAACAGATAATCTATGAATGCAAAGGAATAGGACAGCATCTAATCCTTACTATTGCATCAAAATAGAGACATCAACTCCTTAATTACAACCCAATTAACTTGAATAAAAGAGGAGAAAATAGTATTGAAAAGATAAGGAAAGAAAGGACCTGTGACGCAGAAGAATGGGATGGTGGCCGGCGGTTGGTAGCCTCCTCTTCCTCCTTTCTCTCTTCCTCTCTCTTCCTCTCCCTCTCTTGTTGCTCACGGATTCCCTTGGATCGATGCTTGATTGGATGATTCTTGGATGAATTGATCTATAATGTCGGATTGGCTTTGATGGTTTTTCAGCTCCCCTCAAGGCCCCTTTTATATATGCAAGATTCCCTCCTTGTATGTCAACTTAGGCCACTTGCCTAATGTTTGGACCTGCAACAATGGTAAGTTGCCTTCTTCAATCTTGCTAAAATCGGTCAGCCCATGGTTGTTTTATGGATTGTCCTAAGATTGTAAGTTACCCACTTCAATCTTGTTGAAAGCCGTTGGACCTTGCCTTCTCCAATCATGCTGAAATCGACTAGACCTTGCCTTCTCTAATCCTGTTGAAATCAGCCAGCCCATGGTTGTCTCATGGCCTACCAAATCGGGCACCAAGGCTGCTAAATTTGGCCAGGCAAGGGCTTGATGGCTTTCCAAATAGGGCACTAATGCTGCTCATGGAATGTCATCTCGTCTTCTTATGCTGAAGTTGGCTAGGCAATCTTCATGGCTTACCAAATCGGGCACCAATGCTGCCCATGGTAAGTCATTCTATTCCACTTATGCTGAAATCGTTCAGCCCATCTTGAGGGCTTAACAAATCGGGCACTAATGTTGCCCATGGTAAGTCATCTGATCAAATGATGTTGAAGTCGTCCAGCCTATCTTGATGGCTTACCAAATCGGGCACCAATGTTGCCCATGATAAGTCACTTTATTCCATCATGTTGAAATCAATCAGGCAATAGTTGCTCATATCTTGCCAAGTTAGGCCACTTTCCTTTCTCTTAGATGCCGACTTTCCTTTCTCTTTAAATGTAGACTTTCTTTTTTCTTGGATGCCAACTTTCATTTCTCTTGAATGCCAACTTTCCTTTCTACGGAACTTGCCCTTTTGGTTCTTACCATATCCTCTTTCCAGGAAATTTGCCTTCTTTCGATTCGGGTTTCAGGTATGGTTTCAAATGTTTCCTTTAAAACCATTTCGTTTATATTTGAAAACATCAAGTTTAATAAAATCTTCAAATATTATTATATTTGAAACCATTTCCTTTATTCGTTTATGTTCAAATATTATTTCCGGGAAATTTCATTCTTAGTATTTGTTTGCATGGTAACATTCTTTCGTTCCGTGAGTTAGTCTTTACTGTTTCAACCATTTTAACCCTTTATTGGATATAGAGTGTATAGACGTGAATTTTTATTTCAAAACCTATGTAGAAATTTGATATGAAATTCCTAAACTATGTCGTGTGCGCGAGCATGCCAGCTAGTTTGTTCAAACTAGCAAAGATTGATTTTATGACTTCGAGTAGCGATTGTAGACAAGTGAACTTTTGTCGACTTAGACCTTCTTTAATCGATGCTTAAGAGTCAGCCTAGATGCTTTGAAAATCGTTCATGATCCGATCAGTTTTCAAAAATAAAATTCCAATTTCAAAGGTTTGACAAAATCGTGATTTTGGTTCTTAACTTAAAAATATTTCAAGTCTTGAAAAAAGAAACTGGTTCTGTTTTCAAAGGCTTGTTTCTGATTTTTTAAAATAGTTCTGAGTTTCCAAACATTCTAAAATTTTTACAAAGAACAGATTTTGACGTAAAAATTCAGAGAATATTTTTATTTTTATTTTATATACTATAGATTCATGTAATTAAATATGAAAATAGACCTCACTCAAACATTCGAGACAGACCTATGCCAAAAAGTTAGAAGTTTAGAAAAACTATTGTATTTTTATGCTCAAACTTCCGATTTTTATGAAATTAGTCTTGTTCAAAAGCTATCAATTTTAGCTTTCTAATGAGATTATTTTTAATCAAATTGGTTCATTGTAAACAAAGATATTTGGGAATAGCCTAACCTGTGTCAAAGGAACTTCTGGTTGTTTAGAATCTCTTATGATTTTAATAAAACTTTTTAGACTTTATTGAGATGTTTAACAAGCCCAAAATTATCAAAACTTTTATCAGAAGTGTGTCTATATGTCTAGATTAGAAGTGCAAAATTTTGAAATATTCGGAGCATGGAATAATGAAGGATAAATTATTTACCGAATGTGTGCTTTAAAAATAGGTTTTTAGATTTTTAGAGTTGTGCTTGTGTTTTAGTCCATATTAAAATTGAATCTACAGCTATAAAACAACAAACTAAATCCTAATTATCACGTGAAAATAGGGAGATTAAGAGGTTTATAATCTCACGTTGTGTTATGGAGTAGAAAGAATCAACATTTAAAGTGTATAATGAATAGTGTACGAACGAATGAAAGATGGGGCAGCATATGAACCTAGATCAATACATCTTCATGGAGGCTTAAGCTCCTTAATTACAAGCCCATAAAATTCAATGAAAAAAGAATAGACCCGTGGTGAAAGGTATAGGATGGCTAGCAACTGGCGGTTGGTTGTTGTCGGCACCTTCTTCCTCTCTTCCTCCTCTCCCTCTCTCTCTTTCTCTCTCTTTCTTTCTCTTTCTTCTTGCTGAATGATTTGCTGAACTCGGATTGATGGTTTGTTGCACCTTTGAGGCCCCTTTTATAGGCCAAGAGATGCCTCTTTACTGTAAATTTTCATAAGGCAAGTTACCTTATTGAAAATAGTTATATTTTGGAAAGTGAATACTGGCCATTCTTGCCAAAATTTGTCCCATTCATTTAAGGCAAGTGAGGTATTTGGCCTTCCAAATCGGTCATTTGGCTGTCTTTTGGCAAGTAGGTTAAGCCAAAAATGTGTCCATTCAAGTGGGTTTGGCAAGGTGATAGGTTGGGCCTTAAGTAGATGGGACAACAATTTAAAATGGGCTTGAATTGGGCTGTCTTGGCTAGGTGCTGATACTAGCCTAAGGTTCATATAGTTTGGCCAAGTTATGGTGGATTGGTGTACTAGAATTACAGGTAGAAGGTGAGTCTTAAGCACAACAAGCCGTATAATATTTTGACAACAGCGCCATGGCCTTCTACTTGAGAGGATTTGATGTCAAGATGCGATTGTGACCAAATTTGAACCAATCATATGACAAAAGTTGAGAAGGTTTCCTTCCTTGAACGTTGATTTCCTTTCTTGAATGTCGACCTTCCTTTTTTTGATACCGACCTTCCTTTCTGGATGTTGACCTTCCTTCTTAAACGTTGACTTTCCTTTTTTGAACGTCGACTTTCTTTTCTAATACTTAAAACTAAAAATGACAGGTTACCTTGCCCAACAACGCCAAAATTGGTACTCAATCATTGCCTTTTTTGTTCATGCCATCTCTTTTTGGAGAATTTGCCTCCTTATGGTTCGAGTTTTATATATGGCAGGTTTTAAACACTTTATATAAAAAAAAACATTTTATATTTGAAAAAATCAAATTTAATGAAATCTTCAAATATTATTTTGGAAGAGCACTAGGTTTCATTCCTAGTTTTTGTTTGCAACGGTGACCTACATTTGCTCCGTAAGTCAGTCTATAACCACTTTGACCATTTATCTATTTTTATGGGTGTAGGGTATCGAACCACTTTAACCACTGTAATGGGTGTAGGGTATCGAACCACTTTAGCCACTTTAACGGGTGTAGGATATCGAACCACTTTAACCACTTCAACGGGTGTAGGGTATTGAACCATTTTAACCTTGGGTATCAGGTCTTGGAATGAGACTATTCCCGATCAAGCAAATTTCGAAGGTTTTATTTGAATTTAATTTATTTTTGAATATGAGGGGTTTTGGAATTTCATAAATTTATAAATTTCAACCCGATACACCATTCTGGGTGGGGTTCTATATAAGAAAAGTTTTACCGGCATCCTACTAAGATGTGTCGATCTAGAGGAGGCTAGGACTGTGATGCATGAGTTCCACGATGGAGAATGTGGAGGTCATGTTAATGCCAACATGATGGCAATGAAAATACTTAGAGCGGGCTATTTTTGGTCCACCCTGAAAAAGGATTGTCATGATCATGTTAGGAAGTGTCATCCATGTCAAATGCATGGGCACGCCACTCATATCCCATCATCTGCATTACATTCCGTGGTCAGCCCCTGGCCATTTACCATGTGGGCGTTTGATATCGTAGGCCCGATCTTTCCAAAGGCATCGAATGGGCATAGATTTATTTTAGCAGCCACTGAGTATTTCTCCAAGTGGGTGGAAGCCATCTCCCTGACCAACGTACAAGGACAACATGTGGTGGCTTTCATTAGGAGGAATATCTTGGCTCGATTTGGGGTTTTACGAGACCTTGTGTCTGATAATGACACCCCATTCAAAAACGAGCGGATGGTCAAGTTATGCAACACGTATGGCATAACTCATCACTTCTCCTCGCCCTACTACCCTCAAGGCAACGACTAAGCCGAAGCCACGAATAAGACTCTCATTAGTATAATTGAGAAGACTTTAGAGAAGGGTAGGACGTGACACGAGAAGCTGGATGAAGCCTTATGGGCTTATAGGACTTCCATCCGGACTCCCACGAATGCCACACCATTTGAATTGGTCTATGGCACAAACACCATTCTGCCCATTCATACACAATTACATTCATTCCATACATCCATCGCACTCGACCTCCCCCTAGAGACGCTTCAGCATGCTAGGATGGCCGAACTAGATTTGCTAGATGAGAGGCGACTCCTTACTATGGATCATGCTCGTGCATACCGACAAAGGATAGCCCGACATTATGACAAACACATGAGACCTCGCCACTTTGAAGTGGGAGATCTGGTTTTGAAAATCATCCACTATCATGGCTCACATCCACTTGGAAAGTGGCGCCCCAAGTGGGATGGACCCTATGTTGTGCGTGCAACCACCACAAACAACTCGGATGGACCCTATGTTGTGCGTGCAACCACCACGAACAACTCATATTGGTTGATCGATGTAGAAGGTAGGAATTTAGCAGATCCTATCAATATTCAATACTTAAAGAAGTATTATGTGTAGGATTTGGGTTAAATTCCCCATTTCGAAAACCCTTAGGGATAGCTGCTTTGAAGCTTCGAAAGTAAGGTTCAAAGGCAAATCGTGTGACCCTGAGTGAGAGAATTCGCACTTGTGAAAGAGTGGAGTTTTCCAAAAACGTGGTTACATTTCAAAATCCTTCTTCTTACAAAGAAAGGCCTAGTTCAATATAGCAAGATACTTGCAAGTAGTACGTGCTATTTCTAAATAGGCTGATCTGGAATGGATCGAGTGTGACCTTGGGATAAGTCGTCTCCTTTTCTCTTCTCCTTCCAAAAGAAAAACGTGGCCAAGATAAAGGGAATTCCCCATCCAAAGTCTCTTTCCAAAAGAAAGAAACCAGGATCAAAAAGAAAAAAATCGGTTCTCTTGTGAAAAAGAGGGATTAAAGAAAAAATACTCCCAAAGGGAGACCCTCTATGAAAAACAGGAAAAAGAGGCCAAAAAGCTCAAAAAGAGCAGTTTTTTGCCTTCTATGCCTCAAACCACGGGATGCTTCAGAAGGGACCGTGGTATCTCTTCCCCATCCCTAGCTTATCCCAAGTATAAACATGGTTCATTTCGAGGAATCCTGAAGTAAAAATAGGATTTACTTACTTGAATTTCATTTTGTTTGAAAATTAGATGTTTCGAGTAAGACGTAGGAATCTTGAAATGTAGCTTGTTTTCCTATAAAACCTCCGCCAGATTAGCGAGTGTTAAGACTCAAGCAAAGGCAAACATGAAGAGCTCGAGATCCTTAGGATTGAGGCTCAAAGCAGCGTTCCCTTTTGTAAATAGATTTTGAGAAATCGAACATCGAGCAGCATAGGGTCTGCTCAAAGGGGTGTTGTCATCTTTGCCATTATCCAAATCAATTTGGATAATGCCAAAGATGGGCATCTGTAAACACCCCAAAATCCCACGATTTTCCCAAAACACATGGTTTTGCAAAAGCTGCTCCAAAGAGCTATTTTGAGTCTGGAAACCCAGGAGCCTTCCAGGCAACCCTATACATATGCTTTAAACTATATATGTTTTAAAATATGTATCATATAGTTTTAAAACCTTTAAAAAGGTGTTTTGAAACCCCGCAAAGTAACTTGGCCTGATGAAAGTAGGACTAGAGGAGCGAAAGAGAGCCCGAAACCGGAGCACATGTCGAGCCCGACACATTAACTCTCATATCAGATTCATCCCCAGAATCTCGGACATCCAAGCCCCTATTATCAACAAATCCATTGAAATGATCTCCAGAAGGTAAAAAGAGGAGCGAACGACAATGTTGGCGAAGACCCAACGCAAGACGGAGTACTGATGCTGTCAGGCCCCGCATAAACTGTTCATTTCGAACACACCATGAAGGAGTCAGAAAGTCAAATTTGGATCGGATCTGGACCATATATATCCAGATCCAAATCCAAACATGTATGTGGATTTGGATTTGGATCCAAAGATCCAATCCAATATCCACATCCATGGCCCACATCACCTTCTCATAAATAGAGGTGGGGCCCACAAGAAATTCACGTGGAAAGCTTGGGTATGAGAGAGAATGGGGTGAAATATGAGTGAAAAATGTGGTAGACTTGACTTTTGTGTCAAGTTTCGGGTTAATCATGTAGGTTAGCCTAATGAGTATGTGTTTAAGATTGTATGCACCTACACCTAACCTAGGGTTGCACCAACTTGCTGCAACTAGGTCCATGGGTCATGCGAAGGGATGCTCCTAACCCTAAACCTAAGCTAACCCACCTTACCTAGCCATTTCTCCCTAAATCCGACCTAATCCTAGCCATTTCCCCTAAACCCGACCTAATCCTAGCCTAATCGCCTAACCCACTTCCTTAATCCTTCCCTAATCCTAGCCTAAACACCTAACCTATTCCACTAAACCTCACCCTAAGCCCAACCCACCTAGCTAAGCTCTAAACCACTAAACCAGCCCACCTAAATGCCTAGCACACCATATCCCCAAACCACCTAAGACAAATATCTGGCCCACCTAAATATCTAGCACACCATACCCCCAAACCACTACCACCTAACCAGCCCAACTGACCCCCCAATACCAGCCCAACCGACCCCACTAAAGCCTATAAACCCCCCGCCCCCTTGGGGCGGGTTGGGCATGGAATTTTGGGTAGCCCAGCCCTTTCTCTCCTCTCTCACCTGCCCTCTCTCTCTTTCAACCACTCCACTCCACGCCACCTCCATCCTTCGGCCAGCTCCACTCCACGCCACCGACTGCAACCTCCGCTTCCACTCGGTTGCACCTTGACACCCGCCTGCCATCATCTTTCAGCTACCACCCGCCACCTCCATCCTTCGGCCAGACTTCCATCCCGGTTAGTACCCCATCTCAACATCACCTCTTCTTCACTCTCCTCCATTACAAGCCACACAACCGCCACTCTCCCTTAGCCTAGCTAACATCCCTTCCACTCGGCTGCACCACCTGCCACCTTCCATCAACCGGCCACACCACCTGCCCCTCTTCCCTTGACCAGTCGTGCCTTACACCCTCAGCCTTACCTCTCCCTAAGACCTACCCCAAGCCTTAGTGGCAGCCCCTAACTAACACTCCATCACCCACCTTACCCCCCTACCTACCTGTCGTGCCTGCCCCTCAGCCAGCACCAAGGCACCACCTGCCTGCACCTCTATCCTTCGGCTAGCACCTTCTCTTGCCGCGCCCATCCAAGGAGCTCCCTCTTGCAACCCAAGGCGACTCTCTAGGCCAAGTGCAAGCAAGTCACACCCGAACCAGCTATACGTAAGTACCTAACTCGGTCCTTGTTATAGACTTGCTTATGCTTAATTAAATTCGATACGGGGTTGTAATAATGGAGCGTTGTCTCCCCCCGCTTGTAATAATGTGGTTTGGCACACCCACACACACGTGCACTTGAGCCTATTCCGCTCTTAGCTGCACACGATTTTGACACATACATGGGCCTAATCAGCCCTTAAGATATAGCTATACGTATATGATTTAAGTTGTGTGGGTTTTATTTAAGTTGTGTGTGTTGTCTTTCAATTTTCACACTCACACACATTGAGCTTTCGCTCTTATTTCCAAGACCCTAGTAAGGGCCTATTGCAATTTCGTTTTGGGGGTGTTTTTATTCATGTCGTGTGCGTAGTATTTCAATTCTACACTCATACACATTGAGCTTTCGCTCTTACTCCCAAGACCTTAGTCAAGGCCTATTGCAATTATATTTGGGTTTCATTCATATCGTGTGCGTAGTATTTCAATTCTACACTCACACACATTGAGCTTTCGCTCTTACTCCCAAATCTTAGTCAAGGCCATATTGCAATTATATTTGGGTTTCATTTACAAGTCGTGTGAGTTGTCTTTCAATATACACACAACACCCACGCATACGTTGGCGACCTTCGGGCCCATATATATTATAAGTATTTCCCTTCGGCTATGTCTTTAAGATTTGGGTTTTAAGGTTCAGTAGTGTGCATAGTCTTTACATATATACACGATACACACTTGCACAATTGAGTCTTTCCGCTCTTAAGATATAGCCATATTTTCCTTTTACAATTTCCCTTTCTGCAAATTTACATTAAGTCATTTTCCTTCCGCATTGTCTTTCAATTTGGGTTTTCCGTTTGGAGTTGCATGAGTTTGCATTGCATATACGCCATACCACGAGTTAGGACGCATATTGTATCAAAGCGAACACCACACTCCTGCTCAAAATCGCCCAACTTAGGACACTTCACACACACACCTAGTTGGCCCGAAAAGGGATAAAAAGAAAGACATAGGCACGTGCAAATCCACGTGAAAAGAAAACTTGAAACCATACAAATCAGCCCAATCGAACACCTCAAACATTTTCCCTAGGTTATCATGTTTAAAACTCGATTTTCTAAGCGTACAGACTAACTCTTGCGCATCGGTGCAAGAAGGTCTGCAACGAAAAGAGCTTGCTTGCTCACAGTCGCCCCGATAGAAGTCAGATTTCAAAACATTTCTTCGCTAGCTTAAGCAAGCTAGCTGGCATGCCCTTTTGCTTAAAATACGATTTAGACACACAAAAAGATTCGCTTCAGGCCTAAGAAACCAGAGGCGGGGATTTTTCAGCGTCTACAGCTAGGTTGGTGCAACCCCTTGACTTGGATTAAGTTCGTTTTGTCTTGACTTTGTTTTGAATTGGATTCGCCTTGCAACTTGACCTTGAATCTGAATTGGGCTTGATTCATATGCTTGATCTAGGCTTGATTTGCCTTACCTTTTTTGTCCTTGCAGCTTGACCCCAAATTAAATTGGCTTGCCTCTTGTGGATGTCGCATATCCTTGGCACTTCCTTATCTTTCTCGAAATGATCGTTCCTTCTTTATTTTACTCTATTCAACTTTGGCTTTCAAATTTTCTAAAACATTTCTTTTCAAAAAGTGTGCTTTAAAAATCATCAAGTTTTAAAACAATTTTGAAAGTGATGAGATTTTTGGCAAAACTTTGAACTTGAAGAGTTTTGTTTTTGGGAAAAATTTTATTTACAAATTTTTTTGGTGTTTAGAGTCTCTCTTATAAACATAGGATATAAATATTTCTCTGAATCATAGTATCTACCACCTCCATTAGCTTACTAGATAATGTTATGATATTCTAAGAATCAATATGAATCTTATTATCTAAGATTAGCTTCTTTACCCCTACATCCATCCATACTGAAAATATGGAGACCCTCTCTATAATTTATTTATTACATTTGGGCTATTAGGACTAACTTCTTTTCCCCACTCGTCCATGATATGGGAATCATCTTTACAATTTATTCAGTGAATCTAGGCAAAAATATAGAGGCTCTTGCTTTCTTTTCATTGTATTCGGGCTTTGTAGTACGTCACTAAGATGGGATGCCCCAATGCAATGCTCATAATTTGTATAATTTATTATATGAAAATCTAACAGTTTTATGTTCACTGTCGCAAGCCTAACGCAACCCTCCTCTTTATGCGGGGTTGAGACCAACAATGAAAGGGTGATCCTATTGGCGGAGTTTTGGAATTTATCTCTAATTGAATATTATTTTTTAAATTCTCTTTCTTTGTTGTGCTGCGGTTGAGGTTTTCAAAACCAAATTTTTCGAATAGTGTATATATATTGTTAGACGGATATATCTAATTAAGTCTGAAACAGGTACGCGCTATTTTCGAGAGGGGAAGTAAAATAGGTGGTGATGCTGACGATGTTCGGTGGATTTCCAGCAGATAACCAAATCCGACTATGGTTTTTATTATGTGCTTGAACAGCAAGTCGGATTCATATCGCACATTCGACAATATTAAATAACCTTCTCATGGTTGCTGATACAATTAATAAAAAATATAAAACTGGGAGAAATTCTTTAGATATGTGTGTGAGAGTTTGTGTATATATATTTATATATTGCAAAACATGGTAAGCGACGTGACTCCTCTGGTTGATGGTTCTCAATGTCTCTATACGTGTCTGAGCTGCTCGGAGGCACCATTGAACGCATCTTATGTTTGTGTTTTTCCTGTCCATCATGCTTTTCTTTTTCCTTTGGTGGCATAAAAAGTAGCCGTGTATACTTGCTATAATAATATCTACGCCCCGACAAGTGGTCAGCTGATCAAATGTTAAGTCAATTAAGATTGAAAAGAGAGGGGTGGCCAACTTGGTCTGATCTCGGTCACTTTTCACAGAGAAATCCATAAATTTTAGGAACCTATCTTTACTTGCCTTCAAAAGTTGGCAAGCTTTTCAAAACTTTCCGCTGTGTGTGGTTGCCACTTTTTACTCAACGGTGACTGACCGAGAGATTTTCCCAAGGAGGGGGCTAGGTTCACTTGGTGAAATCTGGTTGTTTTTCTTTCGTTTCTTTTGGGATATCGGTGTCACACACATGAACTGGTCCGCCACCGTTACTCAATTTTGTTGCTTCAAGCATGGCCTGTATTTATGCTGATCGTTTATTTTGTTTCAGCGTTTAACTAGACCAAAATTTAGCCTTAAGAATCATATGAAATACGGCGATGTTCTTTTTTCTTGTTACAACGGGAAGCCCGAGCCAGATGATGAACACCCCGAATATCCAACTCATGACATTCAACTTGTGAGCTACACTGCTCATTCTGCAAGATGGCGATGTTATGCATGGATTGTTAATATGAATAATTCAATTTACAACAACGGAATTTCCAATTTTCTGTCAGTGTACCATTCAAGAGCGGTTTGGTTTGAAATTGAGGATGTAGAATCTAACTGGTTTTGTCGTCGTTACACACTTTTATGCATGGCCACCGCTTACGTTTCACCGCTTGTTGTTGTAAGTGATACCACTGGGGCTGTTTTACACTGCCTCTGCATCCTGTAATTACTGTGTTCTTTTGGGCTTCGGCCGCATTCCTCGATGACAAAACAAAGCCAACTATAGACGTAAGAAAGCTGCATAAAGTTGAAGAATGAGCTGTCTGCATTATGTCGAACATAATTAGAGTCACTTGCATGACCTTGTTTTGAGAGAAAGAGAGATTCACCTAATACACCAATCTTTGTTTGGACAGCAAAAGAGGGAAACATCAATGAGAAGTACAGCAAAGAAATCCAAAACATATTTTTTCCTCTTCGATTAAAGCTTGAAAAAGAAAACTCGTTGTGGTAGGAATCAACAAGCACACCCAAATCTGGCACTAAATGCCGCTCAGGTGACTTATCTTCGAGAAAATTATAGTAGGTGGTGTTCTAACATGCTAAAGAATGTCCTACCTCCATTCTAAGGGGGTTATTATTAAGGCTCAAGTGATTATGTGGGTTCTTGTAAATCCTTAACCAAATGTCATGTACATTCTTCATAAAGCTTTGGAGGTGTTGTGGATGGATGAGGACTCAGGGAGACCGGTTCCTAAAGATACTAAACAACATGAAAGTATAAAAAAAGGAAAACAAGATGATCTATTAAGAAGGAACTGCTACAACAAACAAAAGAAGCAAAGAAGCGAAAGAAAACTAAATTACAAAAAGGTGACTGGAATTTGATAACATTAAGCATTATCAATTTGTTCATTTAGCCTCCTTTATATAGTGCTATAGAGTTAGTTCTAGAAGAGTCCTTAGGCAGATCTAGAAGAGTCCTTCTGACTTCTATATTTTCTGTCTTAATTCTCTGTAGCTTTTCGTAACTTGTCAATTTTCAGTGTTAACGGTTTGCCCAGCTATGACTCATTTATGATTTTCATGGGCCTCTTAAACTTCAAGCCCAAAAGTTTTGAAATTTCTTTCAAGCACTATCACTTGAGAAGATTGTTTTATCATTGACATGTTCAACGACTAATCTATAAGAGGAACTTAAATCCTTATTTTTCTAACGAAATATAACAAGTTATGGATTGCTCATATTTTTCCACATCTCATTTGTCACTGATTCTCTTACTTTTGTTTTCAATGCAATACTACCTCTCACTCCACAGTACAACAGTTTGAAAGATTTTAATATTTCATAATCTTTTCCCTCAACTTGACAAGTATTTGTGGCTTCCTCATGTTCAAGTTCCGTTCATTCTTGGCCAACAGGCAATAAGCTTTATGTGGACTGGCTTAATATGATTCAACTATAGTTCTAGTGGGGTTTACATGACCTTGTCATGCTTTCAACCCTAGACTCCTATTTTGTTGGTAAACTATTATATTCGTTTTTAGCTTTTTGGGTTTCATAGCATGACTGATTTCAGTTTCTATTTGGAATGATGTTCTAATGTTGCTCGATGTATCAGTGATTACTTCTCTTCTCATCAATGGTGTTGAACCGCCATTGCTCTGGCCAAAAGTTCAATGTTCCCAAGCTTACACAACGGCTATTTAGGAATGACTATTTGGAAGTATCTAGGGACTAGACTCATACCTCATGAAGACCAACCATTCCTTTCTATTGCTATGGTTTTGTCGATTCACTTGAGTTCATGAAACCAAGGTGAACATAGAATTCTCTTGATATATTCGGCAACAATATCATGGGATAATTGTCATTGTGCCCTTTTTATTCGCCTATGTTCATCAAGGAACTATGTTAGTCTGCTTGTTTATCCAAGTATGGTTAAATCTGGTATTCCTTACCTTAATTTGAAATATTCTATTTGCAGGTGGACCGTTCTCCTGATATTGGATCTTTTGAGGCCTATCCACCCCTATTGGAGCTTAGAGATCCTTTGTAAGTGAGGTTCATGGGAATCATGACAATGAATTATTTGAGCATGCTTCTACTTCCAAAGAAATTTCGATGTTTAAAACAAAAGCTCGAGAAGGTGATTTTTCAGTACTAAGTTTGAGCCTCACTTGATAAGAAGGAACCCCCTTAAAGACCAAGAAAAAGGAGTTTGATTTCACTAGAGGAGGATGCTCCATAGCTACATTAAGTGGAACCCGGATATTAGGAAATGCTAGTTCTCTCCCCAAGGGACCTACACTCAGAACAAGTGAGAGTCTATCTTCCAAGGGGCCAAAACTAGTAGTGGTGTTGGGTGCCTCTTGAAGGTTTGGATGTCCCAATAAGTGAGAACCGACAAACTATCGTAATCGTCCCTATGAAAAAATGTACTATTGTATTTATATGGGTGATGTAATGTAAAGAGGTTGTGGTTGTTCCACTAGAAGGGTTGAAAATAGTGGCCTACAATGCCTAGAAAGGAGGCTAATCCATAAATCAATCACAAATAAGAAGGGAGCCTACAGTTGAAGCTCCTCACCATGAAACCCACCTCTTGATGATCAACTCTCATGACAAAGGAGTTGCATACCCACTACCCACAAAGGCAGTATATTTTGGGATTAAGGCTCTTGTATCAAATTTATACAAAGCATCTTCAAACAAGGTCTCTTGGAGGATGTAATACTATGGGTCATGCTCATGAAGTACCTTGGAATGCTTTGCTTGAGACACCAACCTTTCATTGTCGCATTGGCACACAAGCCAAGACCTAGTGAAGATCATTGAGGAAGACTCACTAGTTTCTAAGAGGGTCGAAAGTTGCTTGAGAGAAAGTGGATAATCTCCTTTGGTGCCTCCAATAGATGGAATGCACCTTGCATAGCTGAACTCTTTAAATAGTCAGTTTTAAGAGAAAATAAGTCTTCATGGGAGTGCATGCAAACAGAAGGAGGCCCTTGAGATAAATATTTTAATGTATCTCAAGAAATTCGTGGAGTCAAGTTTTACCTTCAGTTTTAAACAAAAGGCGACCATCTGTTTTTCAACATTCGGCCGGAGGTGAGCATGCTATGAGTTGTGTTTTATGAAGGTCAAGCAATCCAAGGAAACTTACTTGGTATTCATTGAGCAAGATGATCCTTCATAAAGACCTACTTTGTAGGATAGAGAAACACTAGAGGAGGAGGTAGAATAATGCAAATAGGTGATTCATGGTGCAAGGGCAACATGGTCCAACCTTCTATCTATCTTTTAAGAAGGATTTAATTCATTCTAAAATGACCATTCATTTTATTACTTGAATAAGATCCCTTCCTAAGTGAAAGGATAATATTTGTTCAAATATTTCCCATTGATACTTTTGTTTCGTTCCACACCTTCAATAGTTGCTACTCGGTCCAAGCAACACTTCTGTTACATTATAAGGGCCTTTTCAATTTAAGAACCATTTTGTGAGTTTTGTTTTTTTGTCTCGATAGGAAGGATTGCCTTTCAGACTAGGTCACATTCCTAGAATTATTTAATTTTATGTATTTATTATAGAAGTGAGCAACCTTACACTTTTTCGCTAATATATTATTGAGAGAAATTAAGCAATCCTCGTCCACCTAAACCAACTCCATGAACATAGGCTATAGTTACTGAAAGGCTGAAGATTGTTCTGCTTAGCTACTCTTAAGGACTTAACATTGGTTTTTATCGGTAATATTGCATCATTGTTATACGTCAAACCTATCCTCAAGGTTTTTAAGTTTCGGTAAACCCATAAGACCTTAGAAAGGGTTTCATGCCATGGGGGTATTAAGTCTCAACCTGACCATTTTCTTGAGCATAGTAAGGTATTAAATGCACTAGTCGAAAGACAAACTTTTGGAATAACGTCACTACCTTCTTCTATGTGAAGATTTTCCATTAATCAACCACAATCATTCTAGAGACATCAATCCAAAAGATAATTTGGTTATGGATAAACATAATTACATCGCGTTGCCTAACTTTTTCCATAGGTTGACTTTCCACCAACTAGATGGAATGCGGAGAGAACCTTCTAGATGTATGATGGCTTTTAGATGCCTAACATTCTACGCACTCTTGATGCATCATAAACCAAAATTATCTATGGATGTATATAAGAAATTTCATCTTCGATCATATCAGTGGGTTCCACAAATGTCGTCATGAACCCTAGCATTTCACTATCCAAACGTCTAATTCAGGCTTTTCAAAATAATCCCTGATTACATTTTAATATAAATCACCATCCATTATAGCATAATTCATGGCCTTTCATTTGATCTTTTTTTCGGTTTTCTTTGATGGATCATTTAGGTAGAGGTCTAACCCAATATGTTAATCATATGATGATTTGTTTTCTTCCAATGTGGTAGCTATGAAATGTTAAATTCGATTAATCAATTTGAACACTGAGGCAGATTCAGCAAAATCGTTGGTGACCTTGTTATCATCCTCGCAATGTATAATAGCTTGATCTTGTCGAACGAGTGGATTAGATCTAATGCCTTCCCATGTAAGGGTATAAAGTTCACACTAGTGCAATGATATCACCCTATAAGCTGGCTTAAAACTACATTTTAGTCATCAAATACTTCTTTATCTTTGTTCCTAGAAATTAAGACTATGTTTGATTCCTGGTACTTCGCTTCATTAATGGTCAAGATTGGGTCTACAATCATGGTAAATATCCTGCTCCACCAAGCCTGAGAAATCACGTAGGCTCTATTGCCCGTGCCCATTCTACATTTTGAGCCGTCAAATATTACATTGTATGGCTACTTAGCATCCATAGCAGGGACTAGGCCGAGACGGTTGGTAACCCAAATGCTTGGGTGATAAGCTAGATAAATTTTAGCGGTTTGTGTTTGTACTTACTTCTATGGCTGCTATTTCAGATTAAACAAACATAAGTTTAGAGATATGGCTTTCAATCAAATTTTTGCATCAAGTGCCTAAATTTCAATTTAACATAGGCATTTTGTTGCAACTCAATGACTCATTCCTTATTCAGGACTATATCTTTGAGACTAAGAGGTGATTGTTTTATTGTTTCAGCTTAGGGTAGTTCTATCAGTTTCGTACTCAGGTTTGGAATGGTTAGGCCGAAGGGCTTGACTCGTTGTGATTGGGGGTGAGCACAATTCAGTGTTAACCAAATTACTGAACTGTAATGAATTGAAACTTCCAGTTTGGTTAAGTCCTCGTAGGTATCAGTCCACATCCAAAAAAAACGACTAACCAAGTTTTCAATATACTGTAATCTTATTCGTGCAAAAAACTGAAAAGCAATCTTGTTAGGGGATGTGTCACCAAGAGATTAATTGGATTTTTCTGCCCTTTTATATGTATATTTGTTGCTTTTCAATTTTCACACTAAACTAGTGGTTTTCACTGAACCTCATTTCTTAAAACCAAGAAAAAACAAGTCCTTTGCCTGAAACCATTCTATGGCACGTGTTACAGAAAAGGAGAGAGTAGAGAGTGGAATGATGAGGTCTCACCCTCTTTCCTTGTTCAGAAAAACCAAGGCTCAGTTCATGCTCACGTTGAAGAAGGTATGGGTCTCCGTTCAGCCAGCCTTTAAAAGTGATGAAGCTCGAAAACAATCACCATCGACTAGTGAAGAGACCGTAGACTATAGCTGTCTAGAATTTCATGTTGATGCTTTTCGGGTTTGGTAGAGGTAGAGGACGACCACAAAAGAAGAACCTGTAAGAAGGAAAGAGGCTTATTGGTTTCTCTCATAACAATCACCTTCAAAAGAAGAACCTGTAAGAAGGTTAGAAAAACTAAATTTGGAAAGTATTAAAAGAGGTAGAGGACGACCACAAAAGTGTTGGAAAGAAACAATAAAGAATGATCTAGCTTATTGGGAGTTAACTACTAACATGGCACACGATAGAGATCTGTGGAAACAAAGAATCCATGTAGCCGACCCCGTCTAAGTATGGGAAAAGGCTTAGTTGTTGTTTGTTGTTGTTGTTTGCTTTTCGGGTTTGGTAATAAGGAGTTTGAGTTCGGGCACCGCATGTCAACATCGCCGTGTTCAATGTTAAGTGCATTTGGTGGAGAGGATTTATATTCTCAGACGTCATTTCGTATTTCCCACCCGATCTGGTTGGTTGGACAAAGAGATTAATCGATTATAGCTCTCTTTTGTAGAAAGGTAAATCATCCTCACATGAAATCACGCTAAGGTGACCTGTCTCTACTGAACTGTGGTAGGTCGTGCATGAACGTACCAAAGGGCATCGATCTACGTTCTTATAGGGTTATTTATAAGGTTGAAACAATTCAATAAATCCTTGGAAATCATCAGCTAAATATCTATGGAATTCTTTGGAAAGCTTAGAAGATGTGGTGGATGAACAAAGTCTTCATACTCGAGACATGAAACTCAGGGTAGTTATGAGAGACACTAAACAAAAAAAGAAAGAAAGAAAAGAAAAAAGAAAAACAAAGTGATTTATTAAGAAAAACTATTAAAAGAAACAAAAGAGAAAGGCAAGCCTAAACTAAGAAGGAAACATGAAAAAGAGAAAAGTAAATCATAGAAAGACAGTTTCGGTGCATGCTTGGTTACCCTTCCACACATGATTCATGCAGCGATTCGCCATTAATATTTGTGCTCAGCTACTCAGGTCTAAGAAAAATGAGTTTAGCATTACTACGTGGACTCTATTTCGCATCTGCCCTAATTGTCTTCATCAATCTTCAGTGGCTTTTCATGATTGTAACTCATGGTCTAAGGCAAATGCGATGATCATTTGTTTTGCATTTCATTACTTTTTCTTTTTTTTTGACAGACCTCGCTTCATTACATTAGTGACTTGCAAATAAATTTGATGTGCAAGTGACAAGGGACTAAAATGTTTGCATATATATAACGCCAAAAGTTGTGCCTTCTCTCAAATGTAAACTCGATCCTCTTTGTACGTCTTCACTTTGTACTCCTGAGTGTTCGTTTTCCCCCATCTAAATGAAAATAATTTGAAACCGGTTATGGGCTTGCTTACTAATTATATTTAAAAAGAGTTTGTTTTCAAATTTGGGCGCAAATTATATTATTTAAAGGATGCAGTTTAACACGGAACATGTCTGATTTATATAGAATAAGTAGGAAATAATTCTCCCTTTTTCCGGTTACAAGCGGAGAAGTAATAATTAATTTACAACACTCATAACATGTTCTGGTTTTTTATATGATTCAAGTAGGTTTAAGCCCTAAGCCTCTCGTTTTATATGTGCTATAAGATGAGAAAAACACAAAAATGTTGGTACTTAACATAAACAAATAATATCAAGCAAAAAGGTTACTATGCATCTAGAAATATTCTTAACTTAGATAGAGATTTAATTTTGTATAAATGGACAAGCACACCAATCCATTTAATTTCTTAATTGTGGGTCATTCTTCTGGCTCATACTCTCTTTTACCGCACAATATATTCTGACCTCCTCTTTGTTTTCTGCTATGTTGCATGGGTACGTCAATTTGGTTGACGTACCATATCAGTATGCGTACCTAATATGTACTTGATACGTGTGGTACATACCGATACCATATACAATGTACCGGTACGCATACCTAATATGGGTGTATTAAGTACCCGTATCGAGTACATATTGGATTTTGGTCGACCCATACGTGATCCAAAAAACACATATACAATCATTTTTAACCCTATTTTCAGCCATCTCTCTTTGCTCTACTCCATTCCCCTCTCTCTGCGATACGACCATTCTCAGACATCTCTCTCTACTCTATCCCATTTCCTGCGTGATAGCGTCTCTCCCTCTCTATGATATGCCCCGTCTCTCTCTGCTCTACCACATTCTCAGGTACATTCCTCTAACTTTTCTGTTGTAACTGTAAGTGATGCCGTTGCACACACACATTCACAAAGTCATGCGCATCACAACTCCCATGTTGATAACAATTAGCAATTTCTCCAAGCTATTATCGGTTTTGAGTTATTGAAGGGCTAGATTTATATAATGCTGGAATCTTAATGTTGCCCTACGAAATCGATCGGACTTTTCATTTGAGGTACTTGGGTTTAGACAATGACGATTTTCTTGACAAACTCCCATATTCGATTGGGGGCCTTCAGAATCTACAAACAATGGTTATCACAAAAACTGATTTCAAAAGACTCCCCAAGCGGTTCTTAAACGAAAAAACTGTGATAGTTGTGTTTGGCAATTGAAGGCTCTTGCGAAAGTGTCTGGCAATTACATATTCATATGTTCAAGCAATTGAAGATGGTGCCTAGGGGCATTCAACACCTTAAAGTGCAAGAGCTTATTGCTCAAGACATGTCATATAGTTTTGTGGAAAGATTGAGTAGAGTTGAGAAGAAACAAAGGAACTTTGACCATAACAAGCTATTCCGAAAGCAATAGAAAACAAAAATCACCATAAGAACATACAAAAAGCATCATATAAACCCACAACAGAGGCATATGATGGAAGCATGCAAACATAATTTTACATATATATACATAGAGAGAGTTCAGTGAAGTCTGTAAATGCATGATTGAAAATCTTTGTTATGGAGATCAATATCATGATGTACATTCTCCACTCAAAATACATATTTATGGTGAAAAGCTTTATTTAGGAATCATCAATATTTTTGGTTAATACTTATGAATCTATTTTTGTTTATTGATAGTTAAATATTGTTTATTTTCAGATGTCAAATATATGTGCTAGTGGTAGTACTTTATTTGCTTCTATCACTAATAAATTTGTATTTGGAAGACCCAAAAAAGGTTGCATGCTTTGGGCATATGTATCCTTGTTAAAAGATGAAAAGACAGGAGGTGAAAATGGAAGTTGGCGGTGTAACTATTGTGGTTTAAGTTACAAAGGTTCTTACTTTGGAGTGAAGTGTCACTTATTAAAGGAAGAAAAAAATGGCATAGCTGTTTGTTCTGCTATTAGTGATCAATATCTTCCAGAGATAAGACAAATTGAGAGAGAAGCACATAAAAAAGTTAGACAATTATAAGTTCCCTTACCTACTAGAACTATAAGTTTGAATCAACTTACATTTGAATCGTTTGATAGAAGTAAGAGAAAAAGAGTAGGTGAAAGTCAATTGGCAAAAACTTGAAGCAAGGGACCATTTGACATGTGAAATAGCAATATTATTTTACTCTATAGGTTTGCCTTTTAATATAGCTAGAAACTCTTACTATATTAATGCATTCAAATATGTTTTTAACACCTCAATTTTGGATTTTACTCTACCTAATTACAATGCTATTAGGACTATACTATTACAGAAAGAGAAAGTTCATTTAAGGAGATTGTTTCAACCTATCAAAGATAGTTAGCCAAAAAAAGAGGTAAGCATAGTTACAGATAGATGAATTGATATATAAAAAAGACTTTTTATTAACTTTATAACTATTTTAGATGTAAGGCCTATGTTTTTAAGGTATATTGATTATTATGGTGAGGTGAAAGATAATAACTTTATTGTAGATGAGATTATGAAATTTATTAATGTGATTGGATCTCAAAATATTGTGCAAGTTATAACAGATAATGCACCTGTTTGTAGAGCAGTTGGGATGATTATTGAATCCGTTTATCTTAATATTTTTTGGACACCATGTGTAATGCATATATTAAACCTTACTTTGAAAAATATTTATCAGCCTAAGAACTCTATAAATAATGAAGTTCCTTATAACGAGTGTTATTGGATAACAGATGTTGCTAATGATGCTATTTCTATTAAAAACTTTATCATGAATCATTTTATGATGTTAGCAATGTATAACCAATTTGTGTATATAAAGTTACTTGTTATTGCTAAAATAAGATTTGTTTCGACGATTATTATGTTAAAAATGATAAGAACCATCAAGCATGATCTTCAAAGAATGGTTATCAGCGACTAGCGGTATCATTATAGAGATGATGATGTTCCAAAAAATACAGTTGTTAATGATATGATTTTGAATCATATTTGGTGGAATAAGATTGATTATATTTTAAACTCGCAAAGCTTATTTATGATATGCTTCGACTATGTGATACTGATAAGTCAGTCCTTCATTTGGTTTATGAGAAATGAGGCTCTATGATTGAGCAAGTAAAGGCAACTATTTATCAATATGAAGGCAAAGAGTTGAATGAATATTCTACCTTTTAAAAAGTAGTGTATGATATTTTCATTGATAGACAGACCAAAAGTTACACACCACTTTATTGTTTGACGCATTCTCTAAATCCGAGGTAAACTCTTCTATGCTTTATGATTTAAATAACTTTCTTTTTGTTTCATTATTATATTAATACTTGATATTTTTGTTTTCTAATTTCTAGGTATTATACAAGGCAATGGATTGAAGAAGTTCCTAATAGAATTCCCTCACACAAAGATAATGAAATTTGTAAAAGAATAAATAAATGTCTTCAAAAGTTCTTTCAAGATGCAATAGAAAAGCTAGAAGTGACAAAAGAATTTGTCAAATTACTTGGAAAATAGATGGAGTTTATCTCTACAGAAATGGCGGGTTCTTCATGGATCATCAATTCCAAAGCTTCAAACGATCGTTTTAAAGCTTTTTTCGCAATCATGATCGTCTTCATGTTGTGAAAAAAATTAGAGCATATATTCCTTCATTCATTCCTATAAAAGAAATAAGTTGAAGCCTCAAAGAAGTGAAGATTTGGTTTTTATTCATACAAACCTTCAGCTTTTTTCAAGAAATAGTAAGGATTATGTGTAAGGTTAGACAAAAGTGTGGAATATTGGTGGAGATGATTGGGATCTATTTGAGGGAGTAGAAATTCTTGAAGTTGCCTCATTGTCTCTTGATGAACCAAATATGGAAATAGTCCTTTTTATATATGATAGTAAAGAAAATACTGAGATCGAGACTATTAGAGTTTGAAACTTAATGTACTTAGATTCAAAGATATTGTGTTTAGAATATGAATTTTGATATGAAAGTTATATTATATGTATATGTACTATCAATCATATGATTATTGGTACTACTTTGGATTACTGGGTTTTCTTTTTCTACATTCAGTTTGCTATTCTTTTCATAACTCTTTTAATGTATTCTGAATTTTGATGGGTTGTACCACTAACAACTTAGTCTAAGTAGCCAAAGTTAAGGATAGGAGGGTGCTAGGTGCACCCATTGATGAATTTCACTGTGTACGTGTATTGCACCAACCTGTATGTGTATTGCATGAAACTGAGCACTTTCAAAGAATTAAGCAGAGGATAGGTAAAAACTGCTTCCTTGTATCATAAATGGTTTTTAAGTGATATGGAGTGCATTTCCTATTTACCATCATTGTGGTTTATGCCGCTAATAAAGGAGACCTTTTCAAGTTTGACCCACAAAACTAAGCATTTTCAGAGAATTAAGCCGGGGACACTAATACCTTTCAAGTCGAAGCTTTTCTTTAATGATGAGGATCGCAACATTGAAATTGTAAGTATTCCTTGGTTCATGATAGATGCTTTCATCTGTGTCTCATTATCACTATTTTGCACTTAGAGTTCATCTGATTGAATATCGTTTAGAGGTGCCTATGAAGGGGAGATATGGAGGGGAGCAAGATTAGTTTATGTGGAAATTTACCCACAGGGAATTTTGAACTCAAGTTCTCTTATTGGAGCGTCAAACAACTTTTAAAAATTATTAGTAACCTTTCTCACTTCTTCATGTTTTTCGGTCCCTTTTCTTGAAGTTGGAACCAATTTGTCTTGATATGGAATAAATAATGCTACTAACCTTGTACATTTGAGGTCAAACAAAGGTTAAGTAAAATTTTGAGAGAGTAATATCTAACTACAAGTTTAATAATTCAGTTCTGTGAACCCCAATTGGCATACTAGGCCAAGATTGTCATTGAATGACAAAATGACGATATTTAGATGTGCTTGTAACATGTACTAACTGAAGTTGGTTTAGAGAAGTTTGTTTGATCTGCATAAATGAACGTGTATCTTTACGGCGATTGTCATTAAACGATCAAATGACAATATTTTAGAGACTTGGTAATAATTGTAGTTAGTTTAGAAAAGTGTGTTTGATCTGGGCAAATGAATTTGTATTTTAATACCCGGTGCAATCTCACATTGTTGTTCTTTTTGTTGTTTAATATATTCTGCAGGTTTCGCATATGGGAGTGACATGCATTTACATTGACAATGGGGTGAATCTTGGAGCCCTAAGAATAGGCCTTGAAAGGTTTGCATCTAATACTACTGACTGACGTCAATCACAAGTGAGATGATTTTACCATGAGAAAACTAAACAAATATATCTTTAGATATGAAACCTCCAAATCTTTTCCTTAAGTTTGGGCAATTCAGCTACCAAATCCTCGGCATGGTGTTTGTGGCTGCTTTAGGGGGAGCAACATCAGCTTTGTACTCCTTCGATTCATATTCTTAACTTTATATCTTAGTAGGATCCATTTATGATGGAAGCTAGAATGACCTTTTACAAAAATTAAAATCGACTTTGAGAGTATTATATGAATCAAGTAAACTTTGCCAATTTTATCCGATTACATAAGCTTTAACTTCTCTTTAGCAAACTTGAACCTTTTTTGTCAAGCAAAACCTTGCCTTCCATGCTTTGGCTTATGTTTTGCCTTATAAATCCACTTATTACAACCAAGAGCATTTTTCTACGTGAAACTTTTATGCATGAGTGGCACCAAGTTGCGTCTCTTGTTTGAGTTGCTTTAGTCGCTTCATGGAGCGACGAACTGAAATATTGTAGACTTCATTTCTTTATAGAAGCAGTTGGGATCTTAGTCTTGGATGGGAGTTCATTGTACTTCTCTAATGCATGTGACTAGAATCTTTTCAAATGATATCTTTAGGTAATTGGAATCATAAGGGTGAAAACTTTGCTCAAGACAAAAAACAAGCCAGTCCCAGACCATAAAATTTGGTTGCAATCTCTTCGAATACAAAATTGTAACCCTTGGCATGGATTAATCATCAAGCACATATTCAAATAGATCATTCATCAGAAAAGATTCAAGCACTTTAAACAAATTTTAGCATGAACAGTGTTGGGGACATGGCCTATATCTAGGACAACCAAATATCATTTGCAACTGCTTGAATCAACCATCAGGCCAGAGCCATCTTGCGCTCATGCTCTTGCACTTCCATAGCAAAAATTGGTTCACTTCCATCGTCTTGCAGAATTAAACTAAAGTTGGAATAGAAAGAAAAACTAATAGTTATAAAAATTGTATCGTGTGTTACACGATAGAGATGTATCAATACTTAGAACCAATATGACATCAAAAAGAAGCTTAATCAAAGGTTCTTTATGTACATTTTTGAATCATGATGAGTTCTTTATGTATTAAAGAATATCTCAATGACTTTGATATTTATTTGTCATGCACGTGCTCTTTAAAATATAGAATGCTCTATATATAATTGTGTATATATATTTATGTAAATTTATTTTTTTATTATATTTTTTAATAGTGACATACCTATACCTTAGTTTTTTAAAAAAATTGTGTACTTCATACCTTACCCGTATTTATGCAACATAGGTTTTGTGTTATCCTCGCCAAATTTTCCAGTTCCCTTTCCATCAATCTTAAGTTTTTACTTTTTATATAAGTCAATAAAATAAAATGAACTGTTGAAAGCTCGATTCCGTAACGATAAGATTGGTCCTCTCTAACGTTAAATATATTGTACCCTGAAACTTCTCCGCGACCCTATTTGATCGGGATAGTCATCAGCGAGATGCCAATGCTTCCTGATTATCCCTAAAACCACCTAACCTAAATATCTGCCCCCCCCCCCCCCCTAAATAAACCTAAATATCTGCCCCCCCCCCCTAAATATCTAGCCCACCTTATTCCTAAACCACCACCACCTAACCACTAAACCACCCCCCCAAAACCAGCCCAACCGACCCTCTTAAAATCCTATACCCCCCCCCCCCCTAGTGGGCGGGTTTTTCATATTTTTCCAGCTCCACCTTGGGCCAGCCGGGCCCTTCCTCTCCTCTCTCATCCCTTGCCCTCCTCTCTCACCTGCTCCACCTTGGACCTCCAGCCAGCTCCACTCCACGCCACCACCACCTCCCAGCCAGCTCCACTCCTTCCACCCGACTGCCTCCCTTGGACACCCGCCACCTTCACCTTCTGCTCCGGTTAGTACCCCATCCTAACACTACCCTTTCTTCATTCCCCCTCCACTCTCAGCCATCACACGCCACCATTCCCTAGTCTAACCTCCACTACATCCAGCCGGCCACCACCTAACTACCTGCCATTAGTCGGCCAGCCACAACCAACTGCACCTTGCCACACCCGCAGCCTTACATCCCTTCCCTTAGACAACCCCTAGTCAAGACCCTTAACTCTACCTTCCCTAAGACCTACCCTACACCTTAGTAACCCCCCCTAACTACCCCAGCCAAGGCGCCACAACAGCACCCCCTCCTATCACCTGGCCAGCGCCAAGGCGCCACATCCGCTGCACTCTTGTCACCCGGCTAGCACACCCTTGCCGCACCCTTCCGAGGAGCTCCCTCTTGCAGCCCAAGGAGACGCTCAAGCCCAAGTTCAAGCAAGTCACCTCCAGACCAGCTATACGTAAGTGCCTAACTCGGTCCTTGTTTATAGACTTGCTTAAGCTTAATTAAATTTGATACGGGGTTGTAATAACGGAGCATTGTCTCCCCCTGCTTGTAATAACGTGGCTTGGCACACCCACACACACGTGCACTTGAGCCTATCTCGCTCTTAGTTGTACACGATTTTGAACACACACGGGCCTAATCAGCCCTTAAGATATAGACTTATTTATATAATTTAAGTTGCGTGGGGTTTTGCTTAAGTTGTGTGTGTTGTCTTTCAATTCTCGCACTCACACACATTGAGCTTTCACTCTTATTTGCAAGACCCAAGTAAGGGTCGTGTTATATTTTCCCTTGGGTGTTTTACTTCATGTCGTGTGCGTAGCATTTCAATTATACACTCACACACATTGAGCTTTCGCTCTTACTCCCAAGACCTTAGTTAAGGCCATATTGCAATTTATATTTGGGTTTCATTTAAGTCGTGTGAGTTGTCTTTCAATATACACACAACACCCACGCAACACGTTGGTGACCTTCGGGCCCATATAATAAGTATTTCCCTTTCGGCTATGTCTTTAAGATTTGGGTTTTAAGGTTCAGCAGTGTGCGTAGTCTTTACATATATACACGGCACACACTTGCACTATTGAGCATTTCCGCTCTTAAGATATAGCCATATTTCCCTTTTGCAATTTCCCTTTTGCAATTTACATTTCAAGTCATTTCCCTTCCGCATTGTCTTTCGATTTCGGGTTTTCCCTTTGGAGTTGTGTGAGTTTGCATTGCATATACGCCATACCACGAGTTAGGATGCATATTGCATCAAAGCAAAACCCCATACTCCCGCTCAAAGTCGCCCCACTTAGGTCACGTGTTCATAACACACACCTATTTGGCCCGAAAAGGGATAAAAAGAAAGTCATAGGCACGTGCAAATCCACGTGAAATAAAACTTGAAAATCATACAAAAAAAACCCGAATCGAACACCTCAAACGTTTTCGTAGGTTCTCATATTTGCGAAATTTTTTTCCAAAAGGTGTTATTTTTAACCCTTTCTTTATTGTACTTCCTACATAGGAATTTTGAAAAGCATGTCAAAATCCAACCCAAGTGAAGTGTCGAGCCAAGGCTCATGCGCATCAAGTTCTCACTCTAGAAGGGTTTTGAAAAATAAAATCAAGCTAGAAGAGATAGAAGACTTGAGAAGGGAATTCGAGGCCAAAATCGATGCTCTCGGCGAAGAGGCTGAAGTAGGCGATTCATGTTCATCGAATGGTGAACAAAGGGCCAAGAAAAAAACTGAAAAACCTCGCAAACACAAAGAGGCCTCCGTAATGGAAGGCAACCAATACCACGAGTCCTTCACACAAAAGGACCGTAAAGCCCTACAACAGCTGCTGAAAGGGCAAAATAAAGAGAAAATGAGTTACGCCCTATCTGATTTCCTACCCATGAATTATGAAACAGACAGTGACGATGAAATACCGAACTTCCATCGGTATGATGGCATGGGAGACCCTAGGTCTCACTTGCAACTTTTCTCGCGTTGAGTCAATAAGAAGAAAAAAGACTCGATGAAATGGGTGTTTTGGTTCCCTCTATACCTTAAAGTTACAGTTGCCAAATGGTTGGCTTCCTACGATTTAAGCCAGTTCACTACTTTTGAAGAGTTAGCGAACTGCTTTATGCAAAGGTTTGCACATATCGTAGAAGTTACACCGATTTTAAACACTTTAAGGGATACAAAGCAAGGCATGAATGAAGACGTACATGCCTTCATTATTCGATGGAGGTCCCTTTTAGGGCAAGTGCGAGAGCCAATATCCGAAGGATGCGCAGTCATGCTCATCCTAGATAATTTTAAAAGTGAGCTAAAGACCCTTCTCTCGCTTCATGAAATCTCAACTTTCCATAAGTTGATAAAAAAAGCATCCCTTTTTGAAACAAACTTGAAAAAGGGGATATACGATCACTTATGGAAAGGAAGTGCCATTTCCAAAACCCGCTTGGAGAAGCCCATCATTTATGGGCTACCCACGATGGACAAAGGGGCAAAGCCCCATAAAATCGCCAATGTCCGGGTGGATCCAGGTCTGGCGAGCACTTCGAAAAATTTTGAAAAATCAGAAAACAAAAGGGAGAGAAACTTCCAAAAACCTACTAAAAAACGGGAGTACACTCCGTTGGGGCAACCTGTGTCGGAGGTCCTAGACCTCCTACTTGCCCAGGGCATGATTGAACTTCCCGAAATCCCCGAGGGAGTCACTTCCAAAGGGGGATATTCAAACCGCTTTTGCAAGTATCATCGGCTCAAAGGCCATGATACAAAGCGTTGTTTCTCCCTTTTAAATAAAATCGAGAACTTGATAGCGGAGGGCCAGCTCGAGGTCACTACGGAACCTGAGCCAACTCAAGCTATCTTTAAAGAACCCTTTCCCAAGCATGCCAGTAGCAGTGGGAAAGGAAAGGAGGTATGTACCCTCACCTTTTCGAAAGATCTAGCGCGTTCATTAGAGTCTGGTCGACCCACTTGTGCGTCTACTCTTGTACTTTACAAGAAGCCCGCCCAAGTAGTCATCCAGGGACCACCAAGAGCTGAATCCCCGGCTAAACCAGTTTTAAAAATCCAAGGTGCTCCAAAACTCACGATTAGAGCCAGTTTAAGTGCGAACCCTAGGTTGGTCGTGGGGGAAGTGACAAGATCCGGGAGGATCTATCAACTCCCGCACCTACAAAGTGATAAAAAGGTGGTCAGTATGCCTGGCCCCTCAAAAGCATGTATTCCTAGAGTTCTGCCAAAAGCAGACAATGGGAAAATCGTTTTAAACCCTTATGATTTCGAAAACCATCTTTCAAATATTCCTATCCACATGTCCATCCTAGAGCTTATACAAATTTCGCCTAGGCATAGACTCGTGCTAGAGAAAATTGTAGAAAGAGCTAAGGTTAGTTAGAACATAAGTCCTGAATCCCTGTCTGACCAAGTGGAGTCAATAGGAGCAAAATCGCCCATCACTTTCTTGGAAGATGATGTAGATAGACCCTATGAAACCCACAACCAGGCCCTGCATATCGAGGTAGTTCTGAATAACCACTCTCTGGACAGGTGCCTAGTCGATGGGGGAGGAGGGCTTAACATCCTTCTACTTCATGTGGCGTATCAAATCGGAGTCACCTTAACTTCTGTGAACCCAAGCCCCATCGTTATCACTGGATACGATGGGAATGCGTCTAGACCCTTAGGATCGATCGAACTCCCTATGGAAAAGGGAGGGATCACACACACGGGGGTGTTCCATGTCTTGGACATCCACCCCCATTATAACCTATTGTTGGGAAGGCCCTGGATACACAGCTTGTGCACTGTGCCATCCACCTTCCACAGGTGTGTCAAGATCCCTTTCAGGGACCAAGTCGTGGTGATCCTAGGTGAGAGTCACCCTCAGCTTCAGGGGATCATAAACTCCCCTTGTTTGTCGAGTTCCCAGGCCCATGAGGCTAACCTGGGGCAGACCATGGTTGAGCCGCCAAGGCTCATGTTAGAAAGTCCTAGGAAGGTCGTATACGTCAGGGGACCGCCCAAGGCTGGCCCCCTCCCAATCCTGACCCTTCTAGGAAGATCCAAACATCCCTTATTTCCAAAACCCCTAGACAAAAAGCCATATGTGCATGATATGGACGACAACAAGTTCCAGGACCACGATTTATATTCAAATTTTTCAAAAAACAAAAAATCATGGAACATGCTGTTGAACATGGGCTATACGCCCTATAAAAGTCTAGGGGCACAAAACCAGGGTCTCCTAGAGCCCATCCTTCCTAGGGCCAACCCAAGCCGATACGGGATCAGCTATACTCCCAAAATACCGCCAGAGCTACCCCCTGTGACCACCTGGGTCAAGGGTGCCCTAGAGCCTACCCTAGAAGAGACCTACGATTTAGACCTCTTATTCCGAATCTAACCCGTAGTGTTTTCCCTTTGTAAGTATGATGGAAGATCCCTTTTATAAAAATACAAAAACATTTGAAAAACTTAAAATCGAAAAAATCGAAAAATTGCAAAAGCCAAAAACATTGGAAAACCAAAAACTCGAAAATAGAGTAGTTTGTATAGTTCCTAAAGTTTTTGTTTTGCAAAAACACAAAAAAATTGAAAATTTACAAAATTCCAAAAAGATTTTGTACATAGCTGCTCTTGGTAAGACTTTGGAAAAAGAAAAGGATTTCGAAAGGAACGTTGTCTCCATAGCCGGGCCAAAAATTTCGAAATCAATTGAAATTCCAAGTGTAAAACCAGGTCTTTTGAAAACTCACACATCAAATTCCCTCGGGTCCATAACCCACGAGAATGATCGAAGCCCAGAAGAGGATCCCCTTGAGGAAGATCCCACTTCTGAGCTCCCAGAATTTCATAAAATTCTCGATTTTGAAAGACCTTCCAATTCAGTAGGAGGAGATTTCATAGAGGTGAACCTAGGGAGTGATTCCAATCCCAAACTCATCAAGATAGGCGCATGTTTGCATGAGCATGAAAGATCAACATTCATTGCATTTCTACGAACCTATTTAGATGTGTTTGCATGGACGTATGAAGACATGCCGGGCATAGACCCCAACATTGTCGAACATCGTCTTCCTTTAGATGCGGATGTAAAACCCATAAAGCAGAAGCTTAGGAAAATACATCCGAATGTACACACGCAAGTAAAAGAGGGTTCAGAAGATCTGCTAAAAGCCGGATTTATAAAACCCATTGCGTATTCTGATTGGTTATCAAGCATCGTTGTAGTTCGAAAAACCAATGGGAAAATTCGAATATGCATCGATTTCAAAAACCTGAATAAAGTCACTCCAAAGGATAACTATCCTTTACCAAACATAGATTTGATAGTCGATAGTACTGCAAATCACGAAATGTTTTCGTTTATGGATGGCTATTCAGGCTATAATCAAATTAAATTAAGTCCACGAGATCAGGGTAAGACCGCATTCACAACCCCGTGGGGCACGTACTACTATACAGTCATGCCCTTTGGATTGAAAAATGCCAGCGCGACATACTAGAGAGCCATGACCATGATCTTCCATGATCAAATTTATGAGCTCGTAGAAGTATATGTAGATGATCTCTTGGCAAAATCCAAAACCCGATGCACTCATATCGAATGTTTGCAAAAGATTTTCGAAAGGCTTAGGCTTTACAAAGTAAAGCTAAACCCTCAAAAATGTGTATTCGGGGTAAAGTCTGGAAAGCTTCTCAGCTTTATGGTAAGCCAAAGGGGTATAGAAGTCGACCCCTCTAAGTGTCGAGCCATCATGGATATGGCTCCACCCTCCAATCTCACACAAGTCCGTAGCCTCCAGGGTCGATTACAGTACGTTCGCCGATTTATATCAAATCTGGCGACTAGATGCGAACCCTTAAACAAACTGTTGAGAAAGGGAACGAAATTTTTATGGGATGACGATTGCCAAAAGTCCTTCGAGAGACTAAAGGCATACCTAGTTAATCCCCTCGTTTTGAATCCTCCAAAGAAAGGAAAACCTCTTTTGCTTTACATTTCTGTGCATGCGAATGCTTTAAGAGTCCTATTGGCTCAATACGAGGATGACACCCATAAGGAGTATGCCATCTACTATATTTCGAAAACTCTCTTGGCTTACAAACGAAATTATCAAGACATGGAGAAGACGTGCTTGGCCCTAGTTTGGGCCTGCCAAAAATTTCGACACTATTTCCTAGATCATGAGATCTGGATAGTGTCTAAGCTTGATCCAATCAAACACTTGTTCGAAAAACCCATTCTCACCGGTAGATTGGGCAAATGGCAACTCCTTCTAATGGAGTATGACCTGAAGTATCATCACCAAATCTCAATTAAGGAGCAATCCCTAGCTGACTACGTGACTGAGTTCCCCCTGGAGGACGCATATCCCACATTTGATAAAATGCCTGACGAAGGCATATTGCAAAACCACTTTCAAAACCACATTTTGGCAAACTCTTTCGAAAACCAAGTGTGGAAGATGCACTTCGATAGGGCACAAAACCAACGAGGGGCTGGTGCTGGGGTCATCCTCATCTCCCCTGAAAAGGGCGAGATTCCCATAGCGATCCGCCTAGATTTCGAATGTTCCAACAACATAGCTGAGTATGAAGCACTCATACAACGAGGGGCTTATGGGTTTTTTCATTTTTTTCATTTTGGGTTTTTCCATTTTTTTTGTGTTTTTGGTTGAGGGATCTTCCATCATACCTACAAAGGAAAATGCAACGAGTTAGACTCTAAACAAGAGCTCTAAATCATAGGTTTCTGCTTGGGTAGGCTCCAGGGCACCCTTGACCCAGGTGGTCACAGGCGGGGGCTCTGGTGGTATTTTGGGAGTATAGCCGATCCCATATTGGCTTGGGTTGGCCCTAGGCAGTATGAGTTCTAGGAAATCCTGGTTTTGTGCTCCTAGACTCTTGTATGGCATATACCCCATGTTCAATAACATGTTCCACGATTTTTTGTTTTTGGAAAAGTTTTCATATAAATCATGGTCTTGGAACTTGCTTAAGCACATAAGGCTTTTTGTCTAGGGGTTTTTGAAATAGGTGACTCTCGGCCTTTCCTGGGATGGTTAGTGTTTTGAGTGGCCTAACCTTGGGCTGACCCTTGATGTACACGACCTTCCTAGGTATTTGGAGTGTGAGTTTTTGTGGCTCGACCAAGGTCTGCCCCAGTTTGGCCTCGTGGGCCTGGGAACTCGATAACTTGGGAAATTGTGGATTCCCTGAAGCTGTGGGTGACTCTCACCTAGAATTACCACTATTTGATCATCGAAAGGGATTTTGACACACCTATGGAAGGTGGATGGCACAGCACGCAGGCTGTGTATCCAAGGCCTTCCCAACAATAGGTTGTAGTGGGGGTGGATGTCCAAGACATGGAACACCCCCATGTGAGCTATCCCTCCAGTTTTCATGGGTAATTCTATAGATCTTAAGGGTCTTGACGCATTCTCATCGAATCCAGTGATTACGATGGGGCTTGGGTTCACGGAGGTCAAGGTGACTCCAATTTGGTACGCCAGGTGGAGCGGAAGGATGTTGAGCCCTCCTTTGAGAATATGATGGGCGTTTTTGCACCTATAGACGCCACTTGGGTTGATAGGGACTCTGGGGTTATGTTTGAGCTAACCTTGGCTCTTTTTAGAATTTTCTCTAAAACCAGTCTATGCCTAGGCGAGGTTTGTATCAGCTCTAGGATGGACATGTTGATAAAAATCTTTGAAAGATGATTTTTGAAATCATACAAGGTTAAAACAACTTTTCCTTTGTCCGCTTTTTGCGAGGCTCTAGGGATACATGCTTTGGAGGGGCCAGGTATACTGACCACCTTTTGAGCATTTTGTAGATGTGGGGGTTGATAGATCCTTCCAGACCTAGTCACCTCCCCCATGATCAACCTAGGGCTCGCGCCTATCGTGAATCTATTTGTGTGCTTTGGAGCACCTTGAATTTTTAAAACAGGTTTAACCGGGGACGGAACTCTGGGTGGTCCCCGGATCACTACTTGGGCGAGTTTCCTATGAAGGATGAGAGTAGATGCACAAGTAGCAAAACCAGAATGACATGCATGCGCTAGACTCTTCGAAAATGTGAGAGCACATACCTCTTTGCCCTTCCCACTGGTACTTGCATGTTTGGGGAAGCGTTCTTTAAAGATAGCTTGGGCAGGCTCTGGTTCCTCAGTGACCTGGAGCCGACCCTCTACTATCAAGTTCTCAATCTTATTAAGTAGGGAGAAACACTGCTTTGTATCATGGCCATTGAGCTGATGATACTTGTAGAATCAGTTTAAAAATCTCCCTTTGGAAGTGTTTCCCTCAGAAATTTCGGAGAGTTCGATCATTTCTTGGGCAAGTAGGAGGTCTAGGACCTCCGGCACAAGTTGCCCCAACGGCGTATACTCCCGTTTTTCAAAGGGTTTTTGAAAAATTTTCTCCCTTTTATTTTCAATTTTCTCAAAATTTTTAGAAGTGCTCATCGGGCTTGGATCCACCCGGACATTGGCGACTTTATGGGGTTTTG
This sequence comes from Brasenia schreberi, assembly GCA_036023115.1. Lineage (NCBI taxonomy): Eukaryota > Viridiplantae > Streptophyta > Magnoliopsida > Nymphaeales > Cabombaceae > Brasenia > Brasenia schreberi. The sequence goes on along the minus strand of JAYKKT010000076.1, from coordinate 6,245,738 downwards.
CCCCTTTGTCCATGGTGGGAAGCCCATAAGTGCCAAGCTTATCCAAGCGAGTTTTTGAAACTGTAGACACGGAAAATTCTCACTTCTGGTTCTTAGGCCCGAAGTGAACCTTTTCGTGTGTCTGAGTCATTTTTATAACAAGGGCATGCCAGCTAGCTTACTTAAGCTAGCGAAGTAAGTTTTGAAATCTGACTCTATCGGGGCGACTGTGAGCAAGTGAGCTCTTTTCGTCGCAGATCTTCTTGAACCGATACGCAAGGGTCAGTCTGTATGCTTGGTAAAGTCTTTTTAAATAAATAACCTCTTTGAAAATACACGAAGTGTATGGGTTTTGTTTGTATGATTGCAAGTTTTATTTCACGTGGGATTTACACGTGCCTATGTCTTTCATTTTTATGCTTTTTAGGGCCAACTAGGTGTGTGCGCAAGTGACCTAAGTTGGGCGATTTTTTGCACAGGAGTGTGGGGTTTGCTTTGATGCAATATGCATCCTAACTCATGGTATGACGAATATGCAATGCAAACTCAGACAACTCCAAAGGGAAAACCCGAATTGAAAGACAATGCTTAAGGGAAATGACGTAATGTAAATTGCAAAAAGGAAATTGCAAAAGGGAAATATGGCTATATCTTAAGAGTGGAAAGGCTCAATTGTGCAAGTGTGTGTCGTGTATATATGGAAAGACTACTCACATAGCTGAACCTTAAAACCCAAATCTTAAAAACATAGCGGAAGGGAAATACTTATAATATATATGGGCCCGAAGGTCGCCAACGTGTGCGTGGGTGTTGTGTATATATGTAAAGACAACTCACACGACTTGCAATGTAAAACCCAAATAGAATTGCAATATGGCCCTTACTAGGGTCTTGGGAGTAAGAGCGAAAGCTTAATGTGTGTGAGTGTAAAATCGAAATACCACGCACATGACTTGAATGAAACACCCAAATAAAATTACAATATGGCCCTTACTAGGGTCTTGGGAGTAAGAGCGAAAGCTCAATGTGTGTGGGTGTAGAATTGAAATACCACGAACACGACTTAAATTAAAACCCACGCAGCTGAATATATAAAAGTATAACTATATCTTAGGGGCTGTCAAGGCCTGTCTGTGTGCCAATATGGTGTGCAGCTAAGAACGGAAAAGCTCAAGTGCACATGTGTGTTGGTGTGTCAAAACCACATTATTACAATCGGGGAGAGACAACGCTCCATTATTACAACCCCGTATCAAATTTAATTGAACATAAGCAAGTTCATATAATGGACCGAGTTAGGCACTTACGTATAGTTGGTCCGTGTTCAACTTCCTTGGCTTTAGCCTCGTGAGTCACCTTGGGTAGCCGAAGGAGAGCTCTTTAGGTGGATGTGGAGGACATGTAGAGGTGCTGGCCGAGTGGCGTCTTGATGCTGGCCGAGTGGAAGGCGCGGCAGGTAGGGGTGTTGGCCGGGGGGTGAAGTGGCAGGTGGATGGGCTAGGTTGGTGTGGTGTTTGGCTGGGAGAAAGGGGGATTAAGGGAGGTGGTTCAGTTAGGAGCTACGGTAGGTGGTGTTGAGGGAAGGTAGTGGGGTAAGGTGCAGGTCGGCCGGGTGTAAGGAAGAGGGGATGGATGGGCTGAGTGGCGGATGGATGGGCATGGGCGGCTGGGAAAGAGGGAGGTGAAGGGTGAGATGGGGTTAAGGTGGGGTACTAACTGTGCATGGAGGTGGTGCTGGTGGATGGAAGTGGTGGCCAGATGGTGGTGGAAGAAGGGTGGGAGCCGAAGGGTGGAGCTCCTCGCCGAAGATGGAAGAAGGTGGAGTTGGTTGAAGTGGAGAGGTGGTAGCCGGGTGATGGAGCGGCGGTGGAATGGCAGGTGGATGGGAGGTGGTGGAGCTTGGTGGAAGTGGTGGGGTGAGAGTGGAAGAGAGAGACTGGAACCCGCAAGAAAGGGGGCTATTTATAGGCTAGGAATGGGCTGGGTCATTTGGGGGGGTATGGGCTAGATATTTGTAATAAGGTGGGCATGGGACATGGTTTGGGGTAGGTCGGTTAGGGGGGGCTGGTTAGTGGTTTAGGGTAGGTCGGTTAGGTGGGCTGGGACTTAGTGGTTAAGGGTTTAATTAGGTGCACTAAAGAGGGTTTAGGCTTAGTTGGTTAGGGTCTAGGTGGTCTAGCTAGGTGAGGTTGGGGGCGGTTTTGGGTGAGGATGGCTAGGTTTGGGTTAGGTTTAGGGGAAATGACTAGGTGAGGTGGGCTAGCTTAGGGTTAGGTTTAGGAACCTCCCTTGGCGCCGGTCCATTGATCCCTTTGCAGCCATGTCCAAGTTGGTGCAGCCCTAAGTTAGGTGTAGGTGCATACAAGCTTAAACCCACACTCTAGGCTAAACCCACAAGGTTAACCCACCCTTGACCAAAAGTCAAGTCTACCAACTTTCTCACTCATACTTTATCACCCCCCTTTCTCTCTCTACCCAAGCTTTTCACGTGAAATATTTGTGGGCCCCACCTCCATTTATGAGAAGATGATGTGGGCCATGGATGTAGATATTGGATTTGGATCTTTGGACCCAAATCCAAATCCAAATACCTGTTGGGTTTGGAACTGGATATATATGGTCTAGATCCAGCCCAAATCTGATTTTTTTATTCCTTCATGACGTTTTGAAATGGACGGTTTGTGTGGGGCCTGATTGCATCAGTACTCCGTCTTGCGTTGGGTCTTCGCCAACATTGTCGTCCGCTCTTCTTCTCACCTTCAGGAGTTCATTTTGAACAAATTTCTGATATCTGGGGCTTGGATGTCCGAGAATTTGGGGATGATTTTGATACGATAGTTGATGTGCCGGGCTTGAAGTATGCTCCGGGTCCGGGCTCTCCTTTGCCTCTTCGGTCCTGCTTTTGTCAGGCCAAGTTGCTTTCGGGGTTTCAAAACACCTTTTAAGGTCTAAAACTATATGTATACAGTTTTAAAAATGTATATATGGTTTTAACCTATGTACAGGGTTGTCTAGAAGGCTCCTGGGCTTTCAAACTCAAAATAGCCCTTTGGGGCTGGCTGCTTTTGCAAAATCAGGCATATTTGAGAAAATCGTGGGATTTCGGGGTGTTTACAGAAACCACAGTCCCTTTCCATAAGTGGTCGTAAATCCCTTTCTTCAAATTTGTTTCAAAAAGAGATGTTTTCTTAATCAACTTATGGAAAGTTGAGATTTCGTGAAGGGAGAGAAGGTTTTCAATTCGTTCTTAAAATTATCCAGGATGAGCATTACTGTGCACCCTTCGAAAATGGGTTCTCGTACTTGCCCAAGGAGGGACCTCCATCGAACAATAAAGGCATGGACATCTTCGTTTATGCCTTGCTTCGTATCCCTCAATATGTTTAAAGTGGGCGTGACTTCTACGTTATGCGAGAATCTCTGCATAAAGCAGTTTGCTAACTCTTCAAAAGTAGCGAACTGACTAAGATCGTAGGAAGCCAGCCATTTGGAAGCTATGCCTTTGAGGGATAAAGGGAACCAATACACCCATTTCATCGAGTCCTTCTTTTTCTTATGGGCTCGACGAGAGAAAAGTTGCAAGTGTGACCTAGGGTCTCCCATGCCATCATACCGATGAAAATTCGGTATTTCATCGTCACTGTCTGTTTCATAGTCTAAAGAAAGAAAATCAGACAGGGCATAGTTTCTTTTCTCTTTGTTTTGCTCTTTCAGCAGCTGCTGTAGGGCTTTATGATCCTTGTGAGTGAAGGATTCGTGGTATTGGTTGCCTTCCATTGCAGAGGTCTCCTTGTGTTTCTGAGTTTTTTCAAATCTCTTTTTGGCCTTTGGTTCGCCATGTGACAAACACGACTCAGCTACTTCAGCCTCTTGGCTGAGAGCAGCGATTTTGGCCTCAAAGTCCCTTCTTAACTCCTTGATTTCCTCTTTTTCATCTCGATTTTTCAAAATCTTCCTAGAATGAGAACTTAATGCGCATGAGGCATGGCTAGACACTTCTTGGGAGCGTGGACTTGACATGGCTCTGATGCTTTTTGTAAACACCCCAAAATCCCACGAATTTCTCAAAATACCTGGTTTTGCAAAAGCAGCCCCAAAGGGTTATTTTGAGTTTGGAAACCTAGGAGCTTTCCAGGCAACCCTGTACATATGTTAAAACTATATATGTTTTAAAATATATGTCATACAGTTTTAAAACCTTTAAAAAGGTATTTTGAAACCCCGAAAAGCAACTTGGCGTGATGAAAGTAGGACCGAAGAAGCAAAAGAGAGCCCAGAACTGGAGCATATTTCAAGCTCGGCACATCAACTCTCGTATCAGAATCATCCCCAAAATCTCGGACATCCAAGCCCCTGTTATTAATAAATTGTTTAAAATGATCTCCGGAAGGTGAGAAGAAGAGCGAACGACAATGTTGGCAAAGACCCAACGCAAGACGGAGTATTGATGCTGTCAGGCCCTGCACAAACCGTCCGTTTCGCAACGCCATGAAGGAGTCAAAAAATCAGATTTGGATCGGATTTGGACCATATATATCCAAATCCAAGCATGCATCTGGATTTGGATTTGGATTTGGATTTAGATCCAAAGATCCAATCCAATATCCACATCCATGGCCCACATCACCTTCTCATAAATGGAGGTGGGGCCCACAAAGAATTCACGTGAAAAGCTTGGGAAGAGAGATAATGGGGGATAAAGTATGAGTGAGAATATTGGTGGGCTTGACTTTTGTGTCAAGTTTTGGGTTAATCATGTGGGTTTAGCCTAAGAGTGTGGGTTTAAGCTTGTATGCACCTACACCTAACTTGGGGCTGCACCAACATGAACCTGGCTGTAATTAGGTCCATGGATCAAGGCCAAGGGGATGCTGCTAAAACCTAGCCCTGAACCAACCCACCTCACCTAGCCACTCCCCCCTAAACCTGACCTAATCCTAGCCACCCTCACCCAAAACCACCCCCAAACCATACCTAGCCGTCCTCACCTAGCCCACCCCACCTAACTAGACCACCTAGACCCTAGCTAGACTAAACCTAATCCCACCTTAACCCACCTAATTAGGCCCTAACCCCTAATTCCCAGCCACCCTAACTGACCTACCCTAAACCACCTTACCACTTCCACCTAGCCGACCTACCCAAACCACCCGACCCCAGCCCACAACATCCTAAATATCTACCCCAAAACTACCCCAACCGACCCCAGCCCATGCCTATAAAACCCCCCCTTTTGGGGCGGGTTTTGGGCGGATCTTGGGCAGCTCTCATCCCTCTCTCTCCTCTCCTCTCTCACATGCCCTCTCTTCCATCCCACTTCACTCCCATACCCCCCCAGCTGAACTGCCTCCATCGCCATTACACCCGGCTGCACCTTCCACCTCCACCGCCATTCCACCCGGCTGCCACCTTCTTCCAACTGCCACCTCCTTCCACCACCTTCGGCCACCACCACAGCAACCACCTCCGATTAGTACCCCCATCTCAGTCCTATCTAACCTCTCTTCCATCCCTCTCTTACTCGGCCACACAGCCCATCACCCGCCACTGCTGCACCCAAGTCATCTCCCTTACACCCGGCCACTTCACACCCCACATCACCACCTTCCCTCAGCCACCCATCTCAGCCCCTAGCTAAGCCTTCACCCTCAACCTGCCACCACCTAGCTAACACCCGAACCTGCCTCAACTCGCTCAACATCCCCATTTGCTGCAAATACCACCCGGCCTTCATCAAGGCACCCACTCGGCTAAGACCCCACTTGGCGCCCACACGCACCCAAGGAGCTCCCCTTCGGCTGTCCAAGGTGACTCACTAGGCCAAAGCCAAGCAAGTCACACCCGGACCAGCTATACATAAGTGCCTAACTCGGTCCTTGTTATGAACTTACTTACATTTGATTAAATTTGATACGGGATTGTAATAATGGAGCGTTGTCTCCCCCCGTTTGTAATAATGTGGTTTGGCACACCCACACACACGTGCACTTGAGCCTATTCCGCTCTTAGCTGCACACAATTATAGCACACACACGGGCCTAATCAGCCCTTAAGATATAGTTATACCTATATCTTTTAAGTTGCGTGGGTTTTCATTAAGTTGTGTGTGTTGTCTTTCAATTTTCACACTCTCACACATTGAGCTTTAGCTCTTATTCCCAAGACCCTAGTAAGGGCCGTATTGCAATTTCCCTTGGGCGTTTTAATTCAAGTTGTGTGCGTGGTCTTTCAATTTCAACACTCACAGACATTGAGCTTTCGCTCTTACTCCCAAGACCTTAGTAAAGGCCTTATTGCAATTTCGTTTTGGGTGTTTAAATTCAAGTTGTGTGCGTAGCATTTCAATTCTACACTCACACACATTGAGCTTTCGCTCTTACTCCCAAGACCTTAAGTCAAGGCCTATTGCAATTATATTTGGGTTTCATTACAAATCGTGTGAGTTGTCTTTCAATATACACACAACACCCACTCACACGTTGGCGACCTTCGGGCCCATATATATTATAAGTATTTCCCTTCGGCTATGTCTTTAAAATTTGGGTTTTAAGGTTCAGCTGTGTGTGTAGTCTTTCCATATATACACGACACACACTTGCACAATTGAGCCTTTCCGCTCTTAAGATATAGCCATATTTCCCTTTTGCAAATTTCCCTTTTGCAATTTACATTAAGTCATTTCCCTTCCGCATTTTCTTTCAAATTCGGGTTTTTCCTTTGTTGTTGTGTGAGTTTGCATTGCATATACACCATACCATGAGTTAGGATGCATATTGCATCAAAGCAACCCCCACACTCCCGCTCAAAAATCGCCCAACTTAGGTCACTTGTGCACACACCTAGTTGACCCTAAAAAGGTTAAAAAGAAAGACATAGGCACGTGCAAATCCCACGTGTAATAAAATTTGCAATCGTACATACAAAGCCCAAATACTTCGGGTATTTTCAAAGAGGTTTAATTAAAAGACTTTGCCAAGGGTACAAACTGACCCTTGTGCATCGGTGCAAGAAGGTCTGCGACCAAAAGAGTTCACTTGCTCACAGTCACCCCGATAGAAGTCAGATTTCAAAAACTTTCTTCGCTAGCTTAAGCAAGCTAGCTGGCACGCACTTTTGTTAAATACGACTTAGACACACGAAAAGGTTCGCTTCAGGCCTAAAGAACTAGAAGCGGGAATTTTCCGTGTCTACACTTTTAAAACCCAACTATGAAAATGCAACACACAAAGAGTTAAAACACTTTTTCTTGAAAAATTTTCACGAGGTCTATTTATTTGAATCGACTTTTCTTAACACCCACATCCCACCGGGCGTGCCAATTTCTGTAGACACGCGGAAATTTCCACTCCAGGTTCTTAGGCCTAGAGTGAACCTTTTCGTATGTCTAAGTTGCTTTTAAAGGGCATGCCAGCTAACTTACTCAAGCTAGCGAAGTAAGTTTTCGAAATATTTGACTCAGGGGGCGACTGTGGACAAGTGGGCACTTTTCGTCGCAAACCTTCTTGAACCGGTGCTCAAGGGTCGGTTTCTATACTTAGAAAACTCGATTTTGAACAAGTATGACCTGGTTTAAAAGGTATGAAAAGTATTTGATCGATTTGGTTTGTCTAGTTGCAGATTTTATTTACATGGGGTTTGCATGTGTCCTATGTCTTTGGTTTTAGCTACTTAGACGTGAGATGTGTGCATCAAGTGCCTAAGTCTTGGCGATTTTGCACGGGTGGTTCGAGGTTGCTTTGATGCAAGTATGCACCCTATCTCGTGGTATGGCAGATATGCAATGCAAACTCACACAACTGAACCTTAAAACCCGAAATTGAAAGACATAGCGGAAGGGAAATTGTAAAAGGGAAATTGCAAAAGGGAAATATAGCTATATCTTAAGAGCAAAAAGGCTCAATTGTGAGCATGTGTGTTGTATATAAATTGAAAGACAACTCATACGACTTGAATGTAAAACCCCGCACGACTTAAATGTAAAGTGTAGAAGGGAAATACTTATATATATATGGGCCCGAAGGTCGCCAACGTGCGCGTATGTGTTGTGTATAAGTTGAAAGACAACACACGCAGCTGAAATCTAAAACCCAACTGAAATGGAGATACAACTATATATATATGGGCCCGAAGGTCGCCAACGTGTGCGTGTGTGTTGTATATATATGTAAAGACAACACACGCAGCTGAACCTTAGATACCCAGAAATGGAAAGACAAACACAACTGAACCAGGAAAACTCACGCAGTTGAATTTTTAGAGATATGGCTATATCTTAGTGGCTACCGAGTCCAAAATGGTGCGTGAGGTGCTTGAGCAAAGGCTCGGGTGTCTTTGGGTGCGAGTGTGTAATTGAAATGACAAACTCACACGACTTAATGTAACAACCCAACTAAATTGAAATACATATATATAATAAGAGCGAAGGCTCAATGCACGCGTGTGTGGAGTGTGTAAATTGAAGACAACTCTTACTAGAGTCTTGGGAGTAAGAGCGAAGGCTCAATCGTGCATGTGGGTGCTTGGTGTACGAGTTAAGAGCTAAAGCTCAAGTGCTCATGTGTGCTTCGTGTATCAAGCATCCATTACAACCCGGGGGGAGACAAAGCTCCGTTAATACAACCCCATATCCAAATTGAATTAAACGTAGAAGGAGGAATGAAATACCAAATTTGAAACACTTATAAGTGATTCGGATGTCTGTCCACTCCAATCTACACAGGCTTGTGCTAGCTTTACAATCACGGACGGACCTCCCTTGAAGCTTGTGGCGTGAAGTGGCTGGTCGGAGCCTTTGAGCTTGGTGGAGTTTGGCATGAGAGGTAAGGAGGGTTCACAACAATAAGGTGTTGTGGGTTTGGCTTAGGGTAGGTAAGATATGGGAGCTACGGGTCTTAGTAGGTTTGTGAAATGGTGTGGGATATGGAAGGTGCTAGGCTAGTAGTCACGGTGGGGTATGGGGAGTGTAAGGCGGTGGAGTGCAAGGCGGTGGATGGGAGTGTCTAGCTAGGATGGGTTCAGCTGGGTTGTGAGGTGGGATGTGAGGAGGTAGATGGAATGGGAGTGATGGCTGCGGGGTGTTAGGCTTTTGGATATGGGATGGGACGTTAGATAGGTGGTCACGGTAAGGTCGGTTAGGGTGTGTGGTAGTGGGATTTAGGTTGTGGGGTAGAGGGGTGAGTTATGGTCAGCACTAGGTGGATGGGGTGTGTGGCGAAACTAGGTCGGCTAAGAAGGGAATACGGCAGGATGTTGGGTAGGTCGGTTAGGGTATGTAGTGGTGGTGGTAGGTGGCAGTTGAGGCAGCAGTGTGGTGGCAGGGAATTAGGTAGAGTATGTTTTAGGTCGGTTGGTGGGTAGGTCGGCGCCAGGCGGGTCTCGGGGTGACAGGTGATGGGGGGCGCGTGCAGGGCACGCGGCGTCAGGGGGGGCGCACGGCGTAGGAGCGGGTAAGGCTAGGGGTGTTGGATGGTTGAAGATGGAGTCGGTTGGGGTATTGGGTGAGTGATGGTTTAGGTTAAGGGTGCTGTGGGTGGTTAGGTGGGTTCGGTTAGGTCTAGGTGGAGTCGGCTTAGGTGGTTTAGAGGGGTTAAGAAGAAGGGTTTAGGGTGGTTTAAATGGGCTTACCGTAGGGTCGGTTGGGGTGTGCTCAAGCTCCACCTCAGCCACTCCATGCCTCCTTGTTTAAGCAATTCCAGCCCTCAATCAAGGTGGTGCAGCCCACACTAATCCGCCACTAACCCACAATTAACCCACTAAACAAAATTAAGAAAGCACTAAGCACTCACCTTAATACCCTCTCTCTCCTCCAAGCTCCTCCAAGTTGAGTTTCACGTGAACTTGTGGAGACCCCCTCACTCCTATTTATAGGCAAGTGAAGTGGGTCTTGGATATGGGTCTTGGGTTTGGATTGTGGAATCCATGTCCGATCCAAACACTATTTGGATTTGGATCTTGGATATTTTGAGATCCGTATCTGATCCAAATCCAACATTCTATGGATATGGATCTGGATATTTTAGTCCAGATCTGATCCAATCCAAACACTATTTGGATCCAATCCAAATCCAAACACTATTTCGATTAACCCAAATCCAAACACTATTCACTATTTGGATTTGGATCTGGATATTTATGGTCTAGATCCAATCCAAATTTTCTCTGGATGGTCCTTCTTGGCTTCTCGAGGTGGACGATCTGTGCGGGCCCTGGCTTTATCAGTGCTCCGTCTGTTGTCAGGTTTCCCCAATCTTTGTCATCCAGACTCCTTTTCTCCTTTTCGGACTCCGTCTCTACTCATTTCTGACTTTTCTGGTTCAATATTCTTAATGCTTGAACGAAGATGGTCGATCCGGCTGTTTGGTGCTCCTGGCTTGCAACCTGCTTCATGCTTGGGCCTTCCTTTCTCCTTTTGAACCTGGCTTTTATCAGGCCAGGATGCTCTTCTGGGCTCTGAAAACTGCTTCTAAGCCTGCTTCTGGAATTGGCCTTCGTGAGCCACTTGTTGGGCTGCTTTTCGATCAGGTGTCGTCTTTGCATGCTTCACCTGTTCGTCTTTGGTTTCTTGGGAAAATGGGGCTTAGCCCGGGTTTCAAAAGTTTCTATTTGGACCTGGGGTTTCAAAATACTATTTACAAGTTTCAAAACGCTATTTACAGGCCTTAAAACAATATTTATGGGGTTTTGGGAAGGCTCCTGGGTTTTCAGAACTCAAAGTGCCTTTTTGGATTTGATTTTGTAAACCAGGTATGTTTTATAAAATCGTGGGATTTTGGGGTGTTTACAAAATGCTTAGAAAATATCAATTTTGGACAAGCATGGCTTTTTGAAAAGAATACGAAAGTATTTTGAGCGATTGTATGCCTATTTGCAAATTTTATTTACGTGGGGTTGCACGTATCTAAGTCTTTCGGTTTTATCTACTTAGGCGGGATATGTGTGCATCAAGTGGCCTAAGATTGTCATGTTTGCACGGTGTATTTGGGGCTTCTTTGGATGCAAGTATGCGCAATATCTCGAGTTTGGTGGATATGCTATGCAACTCACACAACTTGAATGTAAAACCCGAAATTGAAAGACATAACTGAAGGGAAATACCCAAATTGAATGCAACTCACACGACTTGAACCGCGAAAACTCACGCAGCTGAAAGTATATAGATATGCCTATATCTTAGTGGTTGCCAAGGCCAAAATGTGTGTGAGTGTTGAGCAAGAGCTCGGGTGTCTTTAGGTGTGAGTGTGGAATATTAAATGACAACTCACACGACTTTAAATTAACAACCCAGCTGAACGGGAGATATAGATATATGATAAGAGCTGAAGCTCAATGCACGCATGTGTGTTGTGTATAAATTGAAGTCTTTGGAGTAAGAGCGAAGGCTCAATTGTGTATGTGGGTGCTTGGTGTACGAGATAAGAGCTAAGGCTCTAGTGCACGTGTGTGTCTCGTGTACGAGATAAGAGCTAAGGCTCAAGTGCACGTATGTGTCTCGTGTGTCAAGCATCGATATTACATCCTGGGGAGAGACGACGCTCCGTTAATACAACCCCGTATCAAATTGAATTGGATATAAGGAAGAAGCAATGTAAAATGCTGAATTTTAAACACTTACAAGTGGTTTCGGACTTGTTCTCTAATCTACACTTGGTTCACTTTGGCAGCCCCAATGATGTCCTCTTCGGAGCTTGAGACGTGATGTGGCTAGCCCGACTTGGAAGGGCTTGATTCGGCCAAGTCCTAGTCTAAGGATTTTAGCTAAACTAGGTTAGGTCTTGGCTTAGAATGCAGGCGGGTCTTGTGGGCAGCAAGGGGGCAGTTCAGCCGTAGGTTGAGGTTGAGTTAGTTTTGTTGAGGAGTTCGGCCAAGTAATGGCCGGTTGTTTGGGTCGAGACAAGATGAACTAAGGGTGAGGTTTGGGAGTGATTTCAGACAAGGGCAGGTTGCAGGAAAAGGGGCAGGGTTCAGCCAAGGTTGCAGCAGAATCTGAGTCGGCCAAGACAGTGCAGGGCCGAGTGGATCTGTTTAGGTGGGGTTCAGCCTAAGGAGTGGGGCAACAAGGCAGTCGCTGCGGGGCGCTGGCCGCTTCTAGCGCTGGGCGTGCAGGGCGTCTGGTGCTGAGGGACACCGCGGTAGGGGCATTTGGCGTTGAGGGGCACCGCAGGGGCACGCTGGGGCTCAGGGGTTGCCGGGTGGCGCGCGGCAGGGCGCGCTGAGGCGTAGGGCGCGTGGCATGTGCTAAGGCTGCGGGGAGTGAGGGTTTCGGTAAGTGGGGTAGGTCGGTCCAAGGGAAGGTGGCTGCAAGGTTAGGTTTAGGTTGGTTTAGCCAAGTTTAGATTTGGTTCATGGGTGGTTTAGAGGATTAGGAAAAGAATGGGTTAGGTTAGGATTAGGTTTAGGCTTACCTCAAGGGAGTCTTGGCTAGGTCTAGGTCGTCACGGTCCAACCCACCTCACGTCCTCCATGTGCAGCTAGGTCCACCTCGGTTCACCTTGGTGCAGCCCATGCTAATCCCCTTTAACCCACAAAGCTTAACCCACTAAAAATTAACAAAGCACTAAACACTTACCTTAACCCCTTTCTCTCTCTTCTCCAAGCCTCCTCCAAGCACTTTCACGTGCACTTTTGGGGACCCCCTCACTCCTATTTATAGGCAAATGAGGTGGGTCTTGGATATGGGTTTTGGGTTTGGGTCTTAGAATCCAGATCCAATCCAAACACTGTTTGAGTCTGGATCTCGGATCTTGGATATTTTGGATCCATGTCCAACCCAAATCCAAACATTTATATGGATACGGATCTGGATATTTTGGTCCAGATCCGATCCAATCCAAATCCAAACACTATTTGGATATGGATCTGGATATATATGGTCCAGATCCAATCCAAATTTTCTCAGCATGGTCCTTCTTGGCTTTTCAAGGCGAACGTTTTGTGTGGGCCCTGGCTTCATCAACGTTCCGTCTTATGTTGGGTTTTCCCCAGTTTTGTCGTCTGGACTCCATCTCGCCATTCTAGACTGTTTCTGCTCAATTTCGCCATTTTTGGCTCAGGTTTATACTGCTTAGGTGGATGTACTTGATTTGGCTTCAGGGTGTGCCGGGCTTGCATTTTGTATTGGGCCTGGGCCTTCCTTTCGCCTTTTGACCCTGGCTTTTATCAGGCCAGGGTGCTGCTTTTGGGCTTCTTCACCTGTTTCTGAGGCTGCTTTGGATTTGGCCCTTTTGAGCTGTTTTGTAAGCTGCTTCTTGATCAGGCGTCGTCTTCCGAGCTTCACCTGTTTGTCTTTGGCTTTTTGGCAAAATGGGACTTCGCCCAAGTTAAAAAAAATCCATATTGGATACGGGGTTTCAAACAGAATTTACAAGCTTTCGGAAGCTCCTGGGTTTTCGAAAATCTCAAATTTGGCCTCTTGGATGGATTTTCAAAACCAGGTGCATGTTTTTATAAAAATCATTGGATTTTGGGGTGTTTACAGATGCCCCACTTTGGCATTATCCAAACTTATTTGGATAATGGCAAAGATGACAACACCCCTGTTTGCTTTCTCCCTGGATTTGTCCTCGAGAATATGGGATCGTCCCAGTTTTGAGAAAACATTTTCTTTAAGCCCAGTAAGAGGAGATTTTCGCTAAAGGAGACTTTGCCTAAGATGGTGGTAGTCCTAAATGGGATTGATGCAAGTGTCCATGCGTGAATATGGATGAGTGGCATGGGATGATATGCTAGGAAGTATGGTCTCCTAGAGACTTAATGTAATAGTCGAACTTGGGAGTCTTATGAAGACCTGCTGCACCAAGGGAGTTGGTCTTATGTTGCTCGATGTTCGAGGATTTTCTAAACTCGTTTTTGAAAGAGGAAAGCTCCTTTTAGCTTCAATCCTAAGGACTTCAGCTTTAGGATTTACTATGAGTTCTAATGATATCATAATCATTCTAAGTCTCCAAATACTTACATCAAGATTACATATTCTAACTGTGCAGTACTTCTAGTATTTCTACAACCACATTCTCTTATATTTACTTGAACAATTCACTATAGTAGTTCTCATTCCAAATCTTGATTACTATTGTCAACTCTAACAAACTCTAAACATTATTTCAATAAAACACCATAGTACTCTAAACCAATGTTGTGTAGCGGATTGTAACATAAATCATTTTTTTCATAATACGATACGTACTGTACAGCAAATGTTTCTAAAAATTCATAACCAAATTTTTTTTTCATAGATGGATGGGCAATACCTCCCCCCAGAAATGTATATGGAAATGAAGTGAGATTACCTAGAGCCCTCAATTCAATTCAATGTTTTCTTGTTGAGAGGGTTGCCCAAAGGTGGTATATAGCTTTCAATTTACCTCTGACCATCAAATGAACACCTTGAAGTCATAATTTTTCTTAACCAACCTCGAATATCATCTTATCAAATTCTTGCTTTAAATCCTCTATAGTATGATGCTCCTCTGACATGTCAAGCAATCTCAAAGACATAAATCCCGTAGGATAAAAGATAAAGAAATTAAATAAAGTCCTTTCTTACTTATATGTTTATTCATCTGCCATGAGTATACTATGTCTCCTTCCGTGACTCAAAGTCGAACAATACTCTTGTACTTTCACAATGATCTTATCTAATAATTTTCTTTTTAACTTATTATAAGATAGCATCTTATACTTTGGTCTAATGTTAGGAATGGCATCTACCATTGCTTAAAAATAAAATAAATTCACCGTATTAAAGAGAATACATGCATCATAAAACCCTCTTCCCGTTGTAAGATTTACTTGCTCATGTAATTGCTCATAAGTGATAGCAACTTAAATTCCACACTAAGAATAGGGTATACTAGTAGGAGAGAAAAATGATTGTATGCCAATAGGTGTAAAAAGAGAATATCTTCCTTTACCTCTTCTACAACTTGCATCATCTTCCATAACTCTCTTTTTCTTAGTTGATCTAGAACTACTATTACTAACCTCTATGCTGATATCATTACCACCACCATCCTCTAACTCTTTCTCAAACATTAATATTTCTTCTCTTCATTGCCAATTTCAACCATACTATTATTTAATAGCTTCTGGCAATTTCTTAATTCTACATATACAAAGAGCAACCTCATTCCTAGTTCCTACTAAGTGATGGTTCAGTCAATAAACTCCGCTACTCGTAGCTTCTCACGAAAGTTACATGTTACTCTCGGTCTCGTACCCTTAATTGGAGTACACTAGTACTATGTTGGGTCATTAGAACTTGTCACAGATTGAGAATGAGAACCTCTTTCCTACATCTCCATAAACTAAAATCAAATAATAATGAAACAAAAAACAAAATCACTTCATAAACTATCAAAACATTCAAAGACACTTACTCACTTCATAAACTATCTAGCGGAGGCTTTTATAAGAAAATCAATCCATATTTCAAAATTCCTACGCCTTACTCAGATGTCTAACTCTCAAACAAGATGAGATTCAAGTAAGCAAATCCTATTTTTACTTTAGGATTCCCTAGAATGAACTGTAGACACAGAAAATTTTCACTCCGGGTTCTAAGGACTGAAGTGAACCTTTCTGTATGTCCAAATCGCTTTTATAAAATATCTGACTCGTTTGGGGCGATTGTGAGCTAGTGGGCTCTTTTCGTCGCATACCTTCTTGCACCGATGCGCAAGGGTCAGTCTGTACGCTTAGCAAAGTCGATTTTGAACAAAATGTAACCTCTTTGAAAATATACGAAGTGTTTGATTGGGTTTTATTGGTATTGTTGCAGATTTTATTTCACGTGGGATTTGCATGTGCCTATGTCTTTCAATTTTACGCTATTCAGGCCAGCTAGGTGTGTGCGCAAGTGACCTAAGTTGGGAGATTTTTGCTTGGGTGTATGGGGTTTGCTTTGATGCAATATGCGTCCTAACTTGTGGTATGGCGAATATGCAATGCAAACTCACACAATGGAACGGGAAAACCCGGAATTGAAAGACATAGCCGAAGGGAAATTGCAAAAGGGAAATATGGCTATATCTTAAGAGCGAAAAGGCTCAATTGTGTAAGTGTATGCCATGTATATATTGAAAGACTACTCACACAGCTGAACCTTAAAACCCAAATCTTAAAGACATAGCAAAAGGCAAATACAACTATATATATATGGGCCCGAAGGTCGCCAATGTGTGCGTGGGTGTTGTGTGTATATGTAAAGACAACTCACACGACTTGTCTTCCCTTGGGGCCAGCCAAGCCCTTCCTCTCCTCTCTCATCCCTTGCTCTCCTCTCTCACCTGCTCCACCTTGGACCTCCGGCGAGCTCCACTCCACGCCACCATTACCTCCGGCTAGCTACACTCCACGCCACCCGACTGCACCCACCTTCCACCCGGCTGCCTCCCTTGGACACCCGCCACCTTCACCTTCCTCTCCGGTTAGTACCCCATCCTAACACTACCCTTTCTTCACTCCCCCTCCATTCTCAGCCACCATATACCACCCCATCCAGCCGGCCACCATCTGCCACCCTTCACCAGTCAGCCAGCCACAACCCACTACACCACCCGCCAGCCCTACCTGCCCCTTTGACAGTCCCTAGCTAGTCCCCAGCCACCTTACCTTTTTCCTAGGACCTCCCCCTCCTTTCCCTTAGACAGCCCCACACCTTAGCTCCCCTTTACCATTCCTAAGCACCCCTAATTACCCCAGCCAGCAGCACCCCCTCCCATCACCCGGCTAGCGCCAAGGCACCACATCCGCTGCACCCTTGTCACCCGGCCAGCACCCTCCTTTGCCGCACCCTTCCGAGGAGCTACCTCTTGCAGCCCAAGGCGACGCTCAAGCCCAAGCTCAAGCAAGTCACCTCCGGACCAGCTATACGTAAGTGCCTAACTCGGTCCTTGTTTATAGACTTGCTGAAGCTCAATTAAATTTGATACGGGGTTGTAATAACGGAGTATTGTCTCCCCTTTAAGTATTGAATATTGATAGGATCTGCTAAATTCCTACCTTCTACATCGATCAACCAGTATGAGTTGTTCGTGGTGGTTGCACGCACAACATAAGGTCCGTCCCACTTGGGGCGCCACTTTCTAAGTGGATGTGGGCCACGATAGTAGATGATTTTTAAAACTAGGTCTCCCACTTCAAAGTTGCGAGGTTTCATATGTTTGTCGTAGTGTCGAGCGATCCTTTGCCGGTATGCATGAGCATGATCCATAGCAAGGAGTCGCCTCTCATCTAACAAATCTAGTTCGGCCATCCTAGCATGCTGAAGCGTCTCTTGGGGGAGGTCGAGTGCAATAGATGTATGAAATGCATGGAGTTTTGTATGAATGGGAAGAATGGCGTTTGTGCTATAGACCAACTCAAATGGCGTGGCATTCGTGGGAGTCCGGATGGAAGTCCTATAAGCCCATAAGGCTTCATCCAGCTTCTCATGCCACGTCCTACCTTTTTCTAAAGTCTTCCCAATTATGCTAATGAGAGTCTTATTCGTGGTTTCGGCTTGGCCGATGTCTTGAGGGTAGTAGGGCGAGGAGAAGTGGTGAGTTATGCCATAGGTGTTGCACAACTTGACCATCCGCTCGTTTTTGAATGGGATGCCATTATCGGACATAAGGTCTCTTGGAACTCCAAATCGAGCCAAGATATTTTTCCTAATGAAAGCCACCACATGTTGCCCCTAGACATTGGTCAGGGAGGTGGCTACGACCCATTTGAAAAAGTACTCAGTGGCTGCTAAAATGAACCTATGTCCATTCGATGCCTTTGGGAAAATTGACCCTACTATGTCAAACGCCCACATGGTAAATGGCCTGGGGCTGACCATGGAATGCTATGAAGATGATGGGATATGAATGGCGTGCCCATGCACTTGACATGGATGACACTTTCTAACATGATCGTGGCAATCCTTTTTCAGGGTGGACCAAAAATAATCCGCTCTAAGTATTTTCATCGCCATCATGTTGACATTGACATGACCTCCACATTCTCCATTGTGGAATTCATGCATAACCAAGGTTTTTCATCAGAATCTAGGTTATTTTGGCAAATTTGCAAATCGTATATGGAAGGAATGGGTGCGTGCCATATCTCTAAGGATCAGGTTCCCAAAGTGGGATCGACCTTTAGGGCTGAACCCAAGGAGGAGAGGGCGTCGGCAACGCCATTATCCTCCCTTCCTACGTGTGTACCAATCGAGTGGCCAACTCGTGATATGGAAGCAGTTTTTCATTTCGCACTTGCCAAATTTTTAAAACTTGGTTTATAACGAGGAGTGAATGTCCAAAGACCTCCATGCATGATGCCCCTAGAATTTATGAAATCCTTAAGCCCTGTATGAGTGCTTCATATTCAGCTATATTGTTGGAACATTCGAAATCTAAGCGAATTGCTATGGGTATTTCGCCCTTTCCAGGGGATATGAGGATGATACCTGCCCCGGCCCCTCTTTGGTTTCGTGCCCCATCAAAGTGCATCTTCCTCACTTGGTTTTCGAAAGATGAGGATGACCCTAGCACCAGCCCCTCGTTTGAGGTTTATTCAGGTTTCTAAAATCGATGCATATTCGAATCTTCCCATTGGTTTTTCGAACAACAACGATATTGGATAACCAATCAGAATACGCAATGGATTTTATAAATCCGGCTTTTAACAGATCTTCTAAACCCTCTTTGACTTGAGTGCGTACATTCGGATGCATTTTCCTAAGCTTTTGCTTTATGGGTTTTACATCCGCATCTAAGGGTAGACGATGTTCGACAATACTGGGGTCTATGCCCGGCATGTCTTCATACGTCCATGCAAACACATCTAAGTAGGTTTTTAGAAATGCAATGAATGATGATCTTTCATGCTCATGCAAACATGCGCCTACCTTAATGAGTTTGGGCTTTGATCATTAAGGTAGGCGCATGAATGATGATCTCCTCCTACTGAATTTGAAGGTTTTTCAAAATCGAGAATTTTATGAAATTCCGGGAGCTCAGAAGTGTGATCTTCCTCAAGGGGATCCACCTCTGGTCTTTGATCATTCTCGTGGCTTGTAGATCCTAGGGAATTTGATGCATGGATTTTCAAAAGACCTGGTTTGACACTCGGAATTTTTATTGATTTCGAAATTTTTGGTCTGGTTATGCAAACAACGTTTCTTTCGAAATCTTTTTCTTTCCCTAAATCCTTAACAGGAGCAGCTATGTACAAAATCTTTTTGGAATTTTGTAAATTTTCTATTTTTTTGTTTTTTTGTAAAACGAGTACTTTGGGAACTAAAAAAACTGCTCTTTTTTCGAGTTTTTCATTTTCCAATGTTCTTGGCTTTTGTAATTTTTTTATCTTTTGGATTTTGAGTTTTTCAAATGTTTTTGTATTTTTGACAAAGGGATCTTCAATCATACCTACAAAGGGGAAACACTACCGGTTAGACTCTGAATAAGAGGTCTAAATCGTAGGTCTCTTCTAAGATAGGTTCTAGGGCAACCTTGACCCAGGTGGTCACAGGGGGTGGTTCTGGCGGTATTCTAGGAGTATTGCCGATCCCATATCGGCTTGGATTGGCCCTAGGCAGTATGGGTTCTAGGAGACCCTGATTTTATAAGACAAATAGCCCACATTTAACAGCATGTTCCACGATTTTTTGGTTTTAGAGAAGTTTTGATATAAATCGTGGTCCTGGAACTTGTTGTCGTCTATGTTGTGCACATAGGGCTTTTTGTTCAGGGGTTTTGGAAATAAGGGATTTTTGGGTTTTCCTAGAATGGTCAGAACTTTGAGGGGCCAGCCTTGGGTGACCCCTTCACATATACGACCTTCCTAGGGTTTTTCAATATGAGCCTTGGTGGCTCGAGCATGGTCTTCCCTAGTTTTAACTCGTGGGTCTGGGAACTTGACAAGAAAGGGAAATTTATGACCCCTTGAAGCTGAGGGTGACTCTCACCTAGGATTACTATGACTTTGTCCCTGAAAGGGATTTTAACATACCTGTATCCATGGCCTTCCCAACAACAGGTTATAATGGGGGTGGATGTCCAAGACATGGAACATCCCCGTGTGTGCTATCCCTCCCGTTTCCATGGGGAGCTCGATAGATCCTAGTGGTCTACACGCATTCCCATCGTATCTAGTGACGACGATGGGGCTTGGGTTTACGGATGTCAAGATGACTCCGATTTGGTTCGCCACATGAAGTGGAAGGATGTTGAGCCCTCCTCCCCCATCAACTAGGCCCCTATCTAGAGAGTGGTTATTCAGAACCACCTCGATATGTAGGGCCTAGTTATGGGACTCGTAGGGTCTCTCTACATCGTCTTCCGAGAATACGATGGGCGTTTTTGCTCCTATGGAGGCCACTTGTTTGGACAAGGATTCTGGGGTAATGTTCGAACTAACCTTTGGTCTTTCTAGAATTTTCTCTAACACTAGTCTATGCCTAAGCGAAGTTTGTATTAGCTCAAGGATAGACATGTTGATAGGAATCTTTGAAAGATTGTTTTCGAAATCATATACCTTTAAAACGACATTTCCTTTGTCCGTTTTCGGCGGAACTCTAGGAATACATGCTTTTGAGGGGCCAGGCACACTGACCACCTTTTTAGCACTTTGCAGATGTGGGGGTTGACAGATCCTTTCGGATCTTGTCATCTCCCCCACGATCAACCTAGGTTTCGCACTTAACATGGCTCTAATCGAGAGATTTGGAGCACCTTGAATTGTCAAAATTGGTTTAACCAGGGACGGAGGATGACTACTTGGGCGGGTTTTTTGTAAAGTATAAGTGTAGATGCACAAGTAGACAAACCAGACTCACATGCATGCGCTAGACTTTTCGAAATCGTGAGAGCACATACCTCTTTTCCCTTCCCACTGGTACTTGCGTGCTTGGGGAAGGGTTCTTTGAAGATAGCTTGGGCAGGCTCAGGTTCTTCAGCGACCTGGAGCCGACCTTCTGCTATCAAGTTCTCAATTTTATTTAGGAGGGACCGCCTTGTATCATGGCCTTTGAGCCGATGATACTTGCAAAATTTGTTTAAGAATCCCCCCTTTGAAGTGACTCCCTCGAGAATCTCGGGGAGTTCGATCATTCCTTGGGCAAGTAGGAGGTCTAGGACCTCCGATACAGGTTGCTCCAGCGGAGTGTACTCCCGTCTTTCAAAGGGTTTTTGAAAACTTTTCTCCCTTTTGTTTTCTAATTTTTCAAAACTTCTTGAAGCACTTGCCGGGCTTGGATCCACCCGGACATTGGCGATTTTGTGGGGTCTTGCCCCTTTGTCCGCGGTGGGTAGCCCATAAGTGTTGGGCTTCTCCAAGCGAGTTTTCGCAACTGCATTTCCTTTCCATAAGTGATCATACACCCCTTTTTTCAAATTTGTTTCGAAAAGGGATGCTTTCTTTATCAACTTATGGAAGGTTGAGATTTCGTGAAGCGAGAGAAGGGTTTTCAACTCGTTTTTGAAATTATCTAGGATGAGCATGTTTGCGCATCCTTCAGATATTGGCTCTCGCACTTGACCTAGGAGAGACCTCCAACGAACGATAAACGTATGTATGTCTTCTTCGTTCACACCTTGTTTTGTATCCCTCAAAGTGTTTAAAGTCGGCGTGACTTCCACGTTATGCGAGAACCTCTGCATAAAGCAGTTCGCTAACTCTTTAAAAGTTGCGAACTGGCTAAGGTCGTAGGAAGCCAGCCATTTGGCAGCTATGCCCTTGAGGGACAAAGGGAACCAATACACCCACTTCATCAAGTCCTTCTTTTTCTTATGGGCTCAACGAGAGAAAAGCTGCAAGTGAGACCTAGGGTCTCCCATGCCATCATACCGATGAAAGTTCAGTATTTCATCGTCACTGTCTTTTTTATAGTCCAGAGGCAAGAAATCAGACAGGGCGTAACTTATTTTCTCTTTCTTTTGCCCTCTCAGCAGTTGCTGTAGGGCTTTACGGTCCTTGTGTACTCGTGGTATTGGTTACCTTCCATTGCGGAAGTCTCTTTGTGTTTGCGAGGTTTTTCAAATTTTTTCTTGGCCTTTGGTTCGCCGTTTGACGAACATGAGTCCCCTGCTTCAGCCTCTTGGCTAAGAGCAGTGATCTTGGCCTTGAAATCCCTTATCAAATCCTCAATCTCTTCTAGTTTGTTTTGTTTTTTCGAAAACCTCCTAGAGTGAGAACTTGATGCGCATGAGCCGTGCCTAGATACCTCTTGGGAGCCTGGACTCGACATGCTTCAATATGCTTTTTCAAAATCCTAAGTATGAAAATGCAACAAACAAAGTTAAAAACACTTTCTTTGAAATTTTTTCATGAGGTTTTTCTACATGAACTGACTCTACACAAGGCCCAGGTCCCACTGGACCTGCCAAATCTGTAGACACGGAAAATTCTCACTTCCGGTTCTTAGGCCCGAAGTGAACCTTTTCGTGTGTCTAAGTCGTTTTTATAACAAGGTAAGCTAGCGAAGTAAGTTTTGAAATCTGACTCTATCGGGGCGACTGTGAGCAAGTGAGCTATTTTCGTCGCAGACCTTCTTGCACCGATGCGCAAGGGTCAGTCTGTACGCTTGGCAAAGTCATTTTTGAATCAACTAACCTCTTTGAAAATACCCGAAGTGTTTGGGCTTTGTTTGTATGATTGTAAGTTTTATTTCACGTGGGATTTACACGTGCCTATGTCTCTCACTTTTATGCTTTTTAGGGCTAACTAGGTGTGTGCGCAAGTGACCTAAGTTGGGCGATTTTTGCACGGGAGTGTGGGGTTTGCTTTGATGCAATATGCGTCCTAACTCGTGGTATGGCGAATATGCAATGCAAACTCACACAACTCCAAGGGAAAACCCGAATTGAAAGACAATACTTAAGGTAAATTGCGTAATGTAAATTGCAAAAGGGAAATAGGGCTATATCTTAAGAGCGTATAGGCTCAATTGTGCAAGTGTGTGTCGTGTATATATGGAAAGACTACTCACACAGCTGAAACTTAAAACCCAAATCTTAAAGACATAGCGGAAGGGAAATACTTATAATATATATGGGCCCGAAGGTCGCCAACGTGTGCGTGGGTGTTGTGTATATATGTAAAGACAACTCACACGACTAGTAATGTAAAACCCAAATATAATTGCAATATGGCCCTTATTAGGGTCTTGGGAAGGCTCAATGTGTGTGAGTGTGGAATTGAAAGACCATGCATACAACTTGAATTAAAACACCCAAATAAAATTACAATATGGCCCTTACTAGGGTCTTGGGAATAAGAGCGAAAGCTCAATGTGTGTGAGTGTAGAATGGAAACACTACGCACACGACTTGAATGAAATACTCAAATAAAATTGCAATATGGCCCTTACTAGGGTCTTGGGAATAAGAGCGAAAGCTCGATGTGTGTGAGTGTAGAATGGAAAGACAACACCCACGACTTAAGTTAAAACCCACGCAGCTGAATATATATAAGTATAACTATATCTTAGGGGCTGTCAAGGCCTGTGTGTTTGCCAAAAGGGTATGCAACTAAGAGCGGAAACGCTCACAAGCTAAAGCCACAAACAAGACTCTCATAAGCATCATTGAGAAAACCTTAGAGAGGGGTAGGACATGGCATGAGAAGCTTGATGAAGCCTTATGGGCTTATAAGACTTCTATCCAAACACCCACCAATGCCACGCCATTTGAGTTGGTCTATGGTACGAACGCTATTCTCCCCATTCATACCAAATTGCGTTCCTTTCATACATCACTCGCACTCGACCTACCCCTAGAGACTTTTCAACATGCTAGGATGGCTGAGCTTGATTTATTAGATGAAAAAAGGCTCCTTGCTATGGATCATGCACATGCATACTGGCAAAGGATAGCCCGACATTATGAAAAGCATATGAAGACTCGTCACTTCAAAGTGGGAGACCTTGTATTGAAAATCATCCACCATCGTGACCCACATCCACTTGGAAAGTGGCGGCCCAAGTGGGATGGCCCTTATATTGTAAGGAGAACAACCACCAATAATGCATATTGGTTAATCGATGTTGAGAGTAGGAATGTAGTAGACCCTATAAACTCCCAATATTTGAAAAAATACCATATGTAGGGTCTAAGCTATATCCTTTTGAAAATGTTTGTAATGGGATCTCCTTTGAACTTCTTGAAAGAAGGATCAAGGTGGATCGTGTGATCCTGAATAAGGGAATCAATGCTTGTGAAAAGTGGACTTTTCAAAAATCAATGGGTTACATTTCAAAAGTATTCATCTTACAAAAGAGGTTCTTTTTCAACATAGCAAAATATTTTCAAGTAGTACATGCTATTTTAAAATAGGGTGATCTTAGATTAATCGAGTAAACCATTGGAATAAGTCTCTCCCCTCTTCACTTCTCGTCTCCAAAAAGGAAAATTTGGCAAAAAGAAGATAAAGAGGATATGAAAGTCCCTCCAAAAGTCACCTTCCGAAGGAAAGCAAAATGGGAAAAAGAAAGAAAACAGTTCTTTGATTGAAAAAGAAAAAAGAGGGAAAAATGAAAAGAAAAATCCTCCAAATAGGAGGCCCTCTATGAAAGAAAAAGAAAAATTACCAAAAAGCTCAAAAGAGCAAATTTTCCGACTCTTTGCCTTAAACCACGAGACGCTTCAAAAGGGACCGTGGTAACTCTTTTCCATATCCCTACGATTTATCCCAATGGAAAAAGGTTCATTTCAGAGAGTCCTAGAGTAAGAATAGGATCTTCTTTTTTGAGTCTCATTTTGTTGTAGAATTAGACGTTGTTGGATAAGGCATAGAAATTTTGTAATGTTTCCTGGTTTTCTTATAAAACCTCTACTAAGTAGTGGGTGTGAAGACTCAAGTGAAGGGAAACACAAGAAGCTAGAAATCCTTGTGATTGAAGCTAAAAGGTTTTTCCTTTTTCGATTTCGAAAAAGGAAAAACCTCGAACATCAAGCAATATGAGACTAGCTCGTTTGGGGCAGCCGGCCTTCATAAGCCTCCCAAGTTCAATCATTGTATGATTAGGATCTCTAGAAAATCATGTTCTCCAGCATATCATCCATGTCACCCACTCATGATCATGCATGCACACAGGGTCATCGAGCACATGATCCCAATTAGGACTAGAACCACAACAGGCCAAGTCACCTTTGGCGCAAATTCCCTCTTACCTATCATAAGGAAAAAGGTTTTTAGAAAGCTGAGATGATCCATATTCTCAAGGAAAGATCTAGGAAGAAAAACAAAGGGGGTGTTTTCTTCTTTGACATTATCAAAATACATTTATATCAATGCCAAAGAGGGGCATCTGTAAACACCCCAAAATGGGAATGTTTTCAACAAACTCTTGAATTTCGAAAACCAGCTCACAACCTTGTTTTGAACTTTTAAAACCCCGAAATCTTGAAGTTTAAACCTTTTTCAGAAAATATTTCAAAATAAAGGTTTAAATTCAAAGTAAAAAACCCAAAAATTGCAAAACCAGCTCAAACGGTTAGGTGAAAACCAGCTCATCCAAAACAAGCTCGAGACGGGACAAGACAAATCAAAACCAAACGTCAAAAAGTGAGAAATTGGCCGGTCAAAAGGACTGGGAAAAACCCAGCCTAAAATCGGGTCACCGAGGAACCGGGGCGCGCTAAAAAACCGTCTATTTCATGCACCAAAGAAGGACTCAAAAAGAAAAGTTTGGATTGGATCTGAACCAAAAAAATCCAGATCCAAGTCCAACTGAAGATTGGATTGGGTTGGATCCTAGGATCCAAACCCAATCCAAAGAACCACCCTTGGCCTATAAATAGGGCCAAGGGGGGTCACGTGAATTCATTCTTGGATTCTTGGAAACTTTGGGAAAGGAGGAGAGAGAGGGAGTGAAAGTCAACAAAGGTGGGCTTGACCAAGAGTGGGCTGCAACCTTGTGGGCTTGATCAAGAGGAGGCTTGGTCAACAAAGGTGGCTCACGTGAAGTTCAAGTGAAAGAAGGGACAAGTTGAAGCTCACAACTGCATCAAGTGGAAGTGGAGTCAAATGCTCGAGTTTTGACCAAGGTTAGTCCCTAAACCTAGTGTGGCTGCAACTAAGGGCTGCACCATGGACGGTTGACCACATGGCTAAGCTTGGATACTTGGCCGAACCACACCAAATCATGGGCAAAGCTCTTTACCAAGGTGGACCGACTGCACCATGAAGGTCTTGACCAAGGTGGACAGGCTGCAGCTGAACCAAACCCAACTGAACCTACCTTGACTTGCACACTTTGGGCTGACCAAGACCTGGCCGAACCCCCCTTTTTGACTGAACCCAGCTTAAACCGAACCCAACTGAACCTACCTTGACTTGCACACTGTAAACACCCCAAATCTTCTATTTTTCAAAAAACTCTCGAAACACCAAAAAGCTCATTTGAGCCAAAACGACGACCTATTTTGAAATGTGAAAACAGGTACAGAAGGCAAAAGAAGACCCTAGGCCCAAAGAGGATTCAAGCCCAGAGCTTCAGAAGCCACTCCCTGATAAAAAAAAACAAAAGAAAGCAGAGCCCATTTGATGAAAAGCTCAACGGAGTCCAGAACGGCGAAACGGAGTCCGAACGACAAAGTTGGGGAAAACCCAGCACCAGACGGAGCGCTGATGAAGCCAGTGCCCGCACAGATCGTTCGCCTCAAGAAGCCAAGAAGGACTGTCCGAAGAAATTTTGATTTGGATCTGGACCATATATATCCAGATCCAAATCCATGTAATGAATAGTGTTTGGATTTGGGCCAATCCAAATAGTGTTTGGGTCGATCCAAATAGTGTTTGGATTTGGATTGGATCCAAATAGTGTTTGGATTGGATCGGATCTGGATCAAAATATCCAGATCCGTATCCATAAAAATATTGGGTTTGGATCGGATACAGATCTCAAAATATCCGAGATCCAATATCCAGATCCAAATAGTGTTTGGATTTGGGTATGGATCCAAACCCCAAACCCAAACCCAAATCCAAGACCCACCTCAAATCTCTATAAATAGAGGTGAGGGGGTCCATGTAAAGGGTTCATGCAAATATTTGGGAGGAGAGAGAGGGAGTGATAGACCTAGCCATGTGGGCTCATTGGGTGAGGTGGGTTCAAGCCATGTGGGCTAAGTGGGTCTAGACCAAGTGGCTGCAACCAAGGTGGGCTGGACCAAGTGGCTGCAACCGTGGAGACGTGGGCTCAAGCCAAGAAGGACCGGCTCCAAGAGGTAAGCCTAACCTAACCTAGCCATTCTCTCTACACCCCTCTAAACCTAACCCCAACCTAGCCTAGGTTCGAACCTACCTAACCCCAACTGAACCTAACCCTAACCCAACCTAGGTTCGACCAAACCTAACCCTAGACTTGAACCAACCTAAACCTAACCGGACCGCGCCTGCCGTGCGCACCTTGACACTGTCCGCGCGCCCTGACGCTATCCCGCGCCCTGACGCCATCCCGTGCCCTGACGCCATCCCGCGCCCTGACGCCATCCCGCACCCCAGCGCCCAGCGCCAGACGCCCGCCAGCGCCCAGCGCCAGACGCCCGCCAGCGCCCAGCGCCCAGCGCCAGGCGCCCGATTGCTGCGCCCGACGCCTGCCTGCCGATTTGATCACCCCCCTGCCGACCCAACCTGCACCCTGGCCGTGACCTGTACCCTAGGACAGACCCTAGGACATACCTTACACAGCCCCCGTCTTGGCCGAACCTTAGTTCCCCTAAGACCCTAATCGTGCCCCATAGAACCTCCCTCAAAACCCCCTAGGATAACCCCCTCTTGGCTGCCCAAGGTGAACCGTGAGCCCACGTGCAAGCAAGTTGAACATGGACCAGCTATTTGTAAGTGTCTAAACTTGGTCTATTACATTAACTTGCTTTATATTCAATTAAATTTTGATACGGGGTTGTAGTAAAGGAGCTTCGTCTCCCCCGATTGTAATAACGTGGTTTGACACACCCACACACACGCGCACTTGAGCCTTTCCGCTCTTAGTCGTACACTTTTTGCACACACACGGGCCTAACCAGCCCTTAATATATAGTTATATTTATATATTTTAAGTCAAGGGGGTTTTTATTTAAGTCGTGTGTGTTGTCTTTCCATTTTCCACACGCACACACATTGAGCCTTCGCTCTTACTCCCAAGACCTTAGTAAAGGCCTTATTGCAGTTATATTTGGGTTTCATTTATGTCGTGTGCGTAGTACTTCAATTCTACACTCACACACATTGAGCTTTCGCTCTTACTCCCAAGACCTTAGTCAAGGCATACTGCAATTTATATTTGGGTTTCATTTCATGTCGTGTGTGTAAGTCTTTCAATTCAAGCACGCACACACATTGAGCCTTCGCTCTTATTTACAAGACCCAAGTAAGGGCCCCTACATATACTCTATATAAAGTATTTCTTTCGGCTACGTCTTTAAGATTCGGGTTTTAAGGTTCAAGTTGTGTGCGTTGTCTTTCAATATATACACGACACACACTTACACAATTGAGCCTTTCCGCTCTTAAGATATAGCCATATTTCCCCTTCCGCTATTTACTTTACAAGTCATTTCCCTTCGGCTATTTACTTTACAAGTCATTTCCCTTCGGCAATTTCCCTTCGGCATTGTCTTTTAATTTCGGGTTTTCCCTTTGGAGTAGCGTGAGTTTGCATTGCATCTACGCCATACCACGAGGTAGGACGCATATTGCATCGAAGCAAGCCCCGTACTCCCGCTCAAATTCGCCCCATGTAGTGGAGTGTTCATAACACACACCTAGGTGGCCCATAAAGGGATAAAAAGAAAGACTTAGGCACGTGCAAATCCACGTGATCTAAAATCTGAGAATCGTATAAACCCGAATCAAATCGTGCAAGACTTAGGGTCGTCCAACCCTTACAAAGTCAAAATCGCCCAAATGCATGGTTTTCAAAAGGTTTTAAAACACTTCTTCATTCAAAATATATTTTGAGTTAAACTTGTTTCAAAACGAAGTCTCTAAGCGTACAGACTGACCCTTGCGCATCGGTGCAAGAAGGTCTGCGACGTAAAAATCCCGCTTGCCTACAATCGCCTTTCAAAAGTCAGATTGTTTTCAAAACATACTTTGCTAGTTAAAGTAAACTAGCTGGCACGCCCATAAAGCGAAGTAGATTGCGAAAAGGTTCACTTCAGGCCTAAGAACCCGCAAGTGAAAATTTTCGGTGTCTACAATTTGGCACGCCCGGTGGGACCCGGGACTTAAGCAGACTTCAAACAAACGAGTTATACTCAAATTTTCGGAAAAAAGTGTTTTCTTCACAAATCGTGCATACTTAGGAAAATTGCATGAAAATGGATAGAAAGCTACAAAAATCTTCGTTGAGTAAACTAAAAGAGGTTTTCAAATCAGATAAAGCCCAAAGAGAGCTCGATGAGATTGAAAAAATATTTCAAAAGATGGATGCTTTAAGCAAGGAGCTTAAAGCCCATCGAACACATAGCAGCTCTTCGAGGGCACATACAGATCGTGAATTGAAAACCGATCTCAAACTCAACGAAGGATTGGAGATTAGAGACAAATCCCAGCAAAGGGATAAGTCGTCCACTCCTACAACTTCAAGCTTTTCAAAATCCATAGAAAAACCAAAAAAAGATTTTTCTATTTCAAAAAACCAAAAAAATCTTGAAAATTTGGAAAAAGACCAAAAAATTGAAAAACAAAATTTTGGAATTTCGAAAACTTCAAGTCCTAAGTCTAGGCACACACATACAGTGGGACATGAAGTCCACACCCTACAAAGGAACGAGAGTGAAAAACAGGAAGGTTTCGAAAGGAAACGCCTCGTTAAACCCCGGGGGCTCAAAACAGAGTTACCCGGGAAATCGGCTTGCTCTCACCCTGAAAAGGTAGACAAGCCACAAAGAGGTATGCCTGAAACCCATCCTTCTCAAGACTCTCTTCTTCATGTAGGGTTATCAGATGCATTGGATAACCCCTTTGCACACACAAACCCACAAACTGTGCCAAAACTTGAGGATTTTCAAGGTGCGCCAACTATCGCGCACCATTCAAAGGAATTTCAAAAACAAAAAGAAGTTCCGAAAATGGTAGACATGGAGACCCCTAATGCATGCATCGACATCTTAGGAGCTCATAACCCTACCATAGAAAAACCCACTTCTTCGAGCCTAGTCTTGTGCCCTGGAGCCAAGGCTATGGCTTTAAAACAAAAAAATCAATCCCTAGGGGCACCACGAGTTGAACCTAGGGACCAAGTCAAAAACTTCAAGGGACCTTGCATGGCTCCCCTTGAAGTAAATTTTTCCCAAAATAGGGTATGGAACCATAAGTTTTCCATAACCCTGCTATGTCCAAAACTCCTCAAGGAACCAAGCTTGGCTTTCCTTGAGGGCAAAGTCTCCCAAACCAGGTTTGTATGGAAGCCCAAGTCTTCCATCACCCCGGAATCCAAACTCCCGATATCCAAAAGGGTATATATCCCCAACATGGACGATTCCATGTTCCAAGACCATGATTTATACCAAAACTTTTCGAAAAGCAAAAAGTCTTGGAACATGATTCTGAATATGGGATATAAACCCTACGCGGGCCTGGGAACCCGAAACCAAGGTAGGCTTGAGCCTGTCCTACCTAAAACCAATAGGGAACGATATGGACTGGGCTACAGCCCACCCATACCACCAGAGCCGCCACCTAAGACCATCTGGGTCAAGGGTGCCTTGTAGAACCTCTAAAACCGAAACCCATGTCTTAGACCTATCTGATTAGAGTCTGATTCATGAATGTTTTCTTTGAAGGTTCAATGGAAGATCCCTACTTTTGAAAAAGACAAAAAAAGTTGAAAACTCTCAAAATCTCAAAAACATTTGGAAAAACGAAAATTCCAAAAAGAAATTTTGTTTCAAAAGCCTTTGGCCATGTACAAAGCCCATTTTCGAAAAATTGTAAAAATGCTTTCAAAAACATGTATATACTCCCTGAAACCAAGTATCCAAAAAGTTGGTCCCATCCACCCTTTTGCCTAGAGCTTTTTCAAAAATGAAAAGCTCGAGAATCACCAAAGTAAGGAGGAATAAACACCTCCAAGCTTCCTGAACTTCGCAAAAATCCTTAACTTATGAAAAATTGGGGATTTTTAGAAATAAGTTAACCCATAGTGTGTGCATAAGCATCATGCATTACACTTTGAAATCATTCATATGCATCGAGTCTAGACATCATTCTAGAAATCGAATTCAGGGAAAATCAAAGGGGCAATAAGAGTCGACCCCCTAAGTATCGAGCCTTCATAGGCATGTCTCCATACAAATCAAAACCAACACCTTCGAGGCAAATTTTAAAAAAAAAGGAAATGAGAATCTTGAAAAAGGGTTACACATTTCACAAAAACCTTTCATGGCTTTGAAAAGAAAGATTTTCTTCAACTTCTGGTTTATATAAAAACCTTGATTGTGTTAGGATAAAGAACATGAATCTCACGATGAAATATGGAGACCATGTCAAAACTAAAACCTGATGGCCATGACGATCACTTAGGGCTGGTTATGTTTCCCATCCTTGAGCAAAAAGTATCATGATCATGTTAGAAAAACCATGGAAGTGCATGGACATGAACATACCATTGTCCATCCAAAATCCCTTTGAAAAACCATGGCCCTTCACCATATGGCCATGCGAAATTCCCATCAAGCTAGGGGCATTTTTAAACACAGCCCCTAGACACTTTCCATGGATAAGCGAATGCATCTCCTTCATGATTTGTGAGATACATTTCATGTGTTCATCGTTGCATAAAGACATGTATTTCCATTTTAAAACACATGGAGTGCATAGCATGCATCATATCACCCCGAAGAAAGCCCAAAAGGGTGGCAAACTCGAGTAGAAATATCCCCATGTCTTCAAAAGGGCAACAAAAATTAGAAATTTGTTGATATTGTGGATAGAAATTAGCAAAACCCCGAAAATGCCCGAATATTCAAAAGGGTTTATGCTGAATTCTTTTTCAAAAAGATTTTGAAAAATCGAACTCCTTTGAAACTTCTTGAAAGAAGGATCGAAGTAGATTGTATAACCCCGAATGGAGGAATCTATACTTTTCGAAAAGTAGAGTCTTCCAAAAATGAATTGGCTATATTTCAAAGAACCCTGGCTTACAAGATTAAGCCTTGTTCAAAATATCAAAATATTTTCGAATAGAAGATGCTATTAAGAAATAGGACGATCTCGTTTGAATCGAGTAACCAAAGGGATAAGCCCTCCCCCATCCTACTTTCTCTCTGAAAAGGAAAATTGGCTGTTTTCAAAAGGAAAACAAAAAAAAAAAAAAACAAAACAAAAAAAAAACGAGAATGCAAAAACTCCTCCGAAAGTGGTCTTCCCTTCATAAACAGGGAATACAAAAACTCCTCCGAAAGAGGTCTTCTCGTTTCAAAAGAAAAAGGAGATATAAAAACACTCCTCCCAAAGAGGTCTTCCCTTCATAAACAGGGAATACAAAAACTCCTCCAAAGAGCTGCTCTCCTTTAAAGAAAAGAGGGATTAATGAAAAAATACTCCCAAAGGGAGACCCTCTATGAAAAAGAAACAAAAAGCCAGAGCTCCAAAGAGCGATTTTCCGATTCTTTGCCTAAAACCACGGGACGCTTCAGAAGGGACCGTGGTATCTCTTTCCCATATCCCTACGGCTTATCCCCGAGGAAAAAGATTCAAATTTGCGAAAATCCTAAAGTACGAATAAAATCGGCTTATTTGGATTTCATTTTGTTTGAGAACTCGACTCTGTTTTGTAGGAAATGGAACTTTGAAATGTTTTCCAAGTTTTCCTACCCAAAAACCTCTACTGAGTAGCAGGTATTGAAACCCGAATGAAGGGAAGTATGAAAAATGGAAGTCCTTTTCGATACAAGTTAAAAGGAGTTCCTTTTCAAAAAGAAATTTTCGAAAAACCCACGAATGTCAAAAAGACATGGGTAAAAACCTGCTCGGAGCAACCAGCCTCAAAAGGCTCTCTTCGGGCTCAAAAACCAAAAATAAAATTTTTCTCATGCATGCATTCAAAGAGTCGTTCGTGCATGATCATACATATAGGGAAATAGCTAGGAAAAGCCCCCTTTTGCTAAAAATCCCCACCTGTGGAAAAAGAAAACAGGGTTTTTGCGAAATAAATGGTGTATTCTCGAGAAAATTTGAGGGAAAAACCAAAATGGGGTGTTTCTTCTTTGCCATTATCCAAATACATTTGGATAATGCCAAAGAGGGGCATCTGTAAACACCCCAAATCTTCTATTTTTCAAAAAACTCTCGAAACACCAAAAAGCTCATTTGAGCCAAAACGACGACCTGTTTTGAAATGTGAAAACAGGTACAGAAGGCAAAAGAAGACCCTAGGCCCGAAGAGGATTCAAGCCCAGAGCTTCAGAAGCCACTCCCTGATAAAAAAAACAAAAGAAAGCAGAGCCCATTTGATGAAAAGCTCAACGGAGTCCAGAACGGCGAAACGGAGTCCGAACGACAAAGTTGGGGAAAACCCAGCACCAGACGGAGCGCTGATGAAGCCAGTGCCCGCACAGATCGTTCGCCTCAAGAAGCCAAGAAGGACTGTCCGAAGAAATTTTGATTTGGATCTGGACCATATATATCCAGATCCAAATCCATGTAATGAATAGTGTTTGGATTTGGGCCAATCCAAATAGTGTTTGGGTCGATCCAAATAGTGTTTGGATTTGGATTGGATCCAAATAGTTTGGATTGGATCGGATCTGGATCAAAATATCCAGATCTGTATCCATAAAAATATTGGGTTTGGATCGGATACAGATCTCAAAATATCCGAGATCCAATATCCAGATCCAAATAGTGTTTGGATTTGGGTATGGATCCAAACCCCAAACCCAAACCCAAATCCAAGACCCACCTCAAATCTCTATAAATAGAGGTGAGGGGGTCCATGTAAAGGGTTCATGCAAATATTTGGGAGGAGAGAGAGGGAGTGATAGACCTAGCCATGTGGGCTCATTGGGTGAGGTGGGTTCAAGCCATGTGGGCTAAGTGGGTCTAGACCAAGTGGCTGCAACCAAGGTGGGCTGGACCAAGTGGCTGCAACCGTGGAGACGTGGGCTCAAGCCAAGAAGGACCGGCTCCAAGAGGTAAGCCTAACCTAACCTAGCCATTCTCTCTACACCCCTCTAAACCTAACCCCAACCTAGCCTAGGTTCGAACCTACCTAACCCCAACTGAACCTAACCCTAACTAAACCTAGCCCTAACCCAACCTAGGTTCGACCAAACCTAACCCTAGACTTGAACCAACCTAAACCTAACCGGACCGCGCCTGCCGTGCGCACCCTGACACTGTCCGCGCGCCCTGACGCTATCCCGCGCCCTGACGCCATCCCGTGCCCTGACGCCATCCCGCGCCCTGACGCCATCCCGCGCCCCAGCGCCCAGCGCCAGACGCCCGCCAGCGCCCAGCGCCCAGTGCCAGGCGCCCGATTGCTGCGCCCGACGCCTGCCTGCCGATTTGATCACCCCCCTGCCGACCCAACCTGCACCCTGGCCGTGACCTGTACCCTAGGACAGACCCTAGGACATACCTTACACAGCCCCCGTCTTGGCCGAACCTTAGTTCCCCTAAGACCCTAATCGTGCCCCATAGAACCTCCCTCAAAACCCCCTAGGATAACCCCCTCTTGGCTGCCCAAGGTGAACCGTGAGCCCACGTGCAAGCAAGTTGAACATGGACCAGCTATTTGTAAGTGTCTAAACTTGGTCTATTACATTAACTTGCTTTATATTCAATTAAATTTTGATACGGGGTTGTAGTAAAGGAGCTTCGTCTCCCCCCGATTGTAATAACGTGGTTTGACACACCCACACACACGCGCACTTGAGCCTTTCCGCTCTTAGTCGTACACTTTTTGCACACACACGGGCCTAACCAGCCCTTAATATATAGTTATATTTATATATTTTAAGTCAAGGGGGTTTTTATTTAAGTCGTGTGTGTTGTCTTTCCATTTTCCACACGCACACACATTGAGCCTTCGCTCTTACTCCCAAGACCTTAGTAAAGGCCTTATTGCAGTTATATTTGGGTTTCATTTATGTCGTGTGCGTAGTACTTCAATTCTACACTCACACACATTGAGCTTTCGCTCTTACTCCCAAGACCTTAGTCAAGGCATACTGCAATTTATATTTGGGTTTCATTTCATGTCGTGTGTGTAAGTCTTTCAATTCAAGCACGCACACACATTGAGCCTTCGCTCTTATTTACAAGACCCAAGTAAGGGCCCCTACATATACTCTATATAAAGTATTTCTTTCGGCTACGTCTTTAAGATTCGGGTTTTAAGGTTCAAGTTGTGTGCGTTGTCTTTCAATATATACACGACACACACTTACACAATTGAGCCTTTCCGCTCTTAAGATATAGCCATATTTCCCCTTCCGCTATTTACTTTACAAGTCATTTCCCTTCGGCTATTTACTTTACAAGTCATTTCCCTTCGGCAATTTCCCTTCGGCATTGTCTTTTAATTTCGGGTTTTCCCTTTGGAGTAGCGTGAGTTTGCATTGCATCTACGCCATACCACGAGGTAGGACGCATATTGCATCGAAGCAAGCCCCGTACTCCCGCTCAAATTCGCCCCATGTAGTGGAGTGTTCATAACACACACCTAGGTGGCCCATAAAGGGATAAAAAGAAAGACTTAGGCACGTGCAAATCCACGTGATCTAAAATCTGAGAATCGTATAAACCCGAATCAAATCGTGCAAGACTTAGGGTCGTCCAACCCTTACAAAGTCAAAATCGCCCAAATGCATGGTTTTCAAAAGGTTTTAAAACACTTCTTCATTCAAAATATATTTTGAGTTAAACTTGTTTCAAAACGAAGTCTCTAAGCGTACAGACTGACCCTTGCGCATCGGTGCAAGAAGGTCTGCGACGTAAAAATCCCGCTTGCCTACAATCGCCTTTCAAAAGTCAGATTGTTTTCAAAACATACTTTGCTAGTTAAAGTAAACTAGCTGGCACGCCCATAAAGCGAAGTAGATTGCGAAAAGGTTCACTTCAGGCCTAAGAACCCGCAAGTGAAAATTTTCGGTGTCTACACACACTTTGGGCTGACCAAGACCTGGCCAAACCCCCCCCCTTGACTGCACCCAACTGAACCGAAACACCTTGGAGAGCTGACCTTGTGCTGGCCGAACCACCTTGACCTACAACCTAGCCTTTGACCAACCAACTGCAACCTAGCTCTTGACCTGCAACCTAGCCTTTGACCAACCAGCTGTAACCTAGCTCTTGACCTACACCAACTTGGGGCTGAACCCAAGCACCAAACCGGGGGGCCGAAACACCTTGGAGGGCAGACTTGACCTGGCTGAACCATACTAAGTAAAGGGGTTGACTTGACCTAGCTCACGGCTACAACAAAGTGGGCTTGAGCAAACCAAGCAAACCAAACCACGAGCTCGATTGAAGGAAAAACTGTAAGTTTTTTTAAACTTTGATTTTAAAACCGCTTTCTCTCTTAAATTCAATTCAGAACGGAGTTGTAGTAATTTAGCGAAGCCTCCCCCCATGTTGTAATATTCGTGCATGAACACAATCGCACCCACGAGCACTTGAGCCTTTTCGCTCTTAACTGGTGGATGAATACGATCGCACCCACGAGCACTTGAGCCTTTTCGCTCTTATCTGGTGGATGAACACGATCATACTCACGAGCAGCCTTTTCGCTCTTATTTGGTGGATGAACACGATTGCACCCATGAGCACTTGAGCCTTTTCGTTCTTATCTAGTGGATGAACATGATCGCACCCACGAGCACTTGAGCCTTTTTGCTCTTTACACTCCCATGCACTTGAGCCTTTCCGCTCTCTGCCTCAATATACGATATAAAATTTCTATACTTCGAACCCCTTCTATTCTTAAGCAAGTATATGTATTTCATTTGTTGTGAGTTTACTTTCGTGAAAGTAGAGTGACAACACTTCAATTCGCGTGAGTTTACTTTCGTGAAAGCAGAGTGAAAGCACTTCAATTTGCGTGAGTTTACTTTCGTGAAAGCAGAATGAAAGCACTTCAATTTGCGTGAGTTTACTTTCGTGAAAGTAGAGTGAAAGCACTTAAATTCGCGTGAGTTTACTTTCAGTAGAGTGAAAGCACTTAAATTCGCGTGAGTTTACTTTCAGTATAGTGAAAGCACTTTAATTCGTGTGAGTTTACTTTCAGTAGAGTGAAAGCACTTAAATTCGCGTGAGTTTACTTTCAGTATAGTGAAAGCACTTTAATTCGCGTGAGTTTATTTTCGTGAAAGTAGAGTGGATGTAAATTTTAATTCGGGTGAGTTCGCATCATCGTTCTCAAAAGCCCAAAAAGATTTCTAGCATCTCTGCATTCACTTATCGTGTCTAAAGCCCTTTAACAATCGCTCAAATCATGCTGAAACTAGGCCACACATTCCACACACACATCAGGCCTAAACAAATAAAACTTGCAAGAACTTAGGATCGTCCAACCCTCGTAATAAAATTTGGCAAAAAGTGCACAAACACCGAATTCGTCAAAACACTTGTCGTTTGAAGTAAAAACTTATTTGAAAAATCGAAGTTTCTAAGTGCTTAAACCGACCCTTGAGTATTGGTTCAATAAGGTTTAAAGCGAAAAGAGTCTGCTTGCCTACAATCGCCAAAGTCAGAAAAATGTTTAAAAACCTTCGCTAGTTTGTATAAGCCAGCTGGCAAGCATAGGCACGAAAAGGTTCACCTCGAGTTTGCTAAAC
The DNA here is from genome assembly GCA_036023115.1 of Brasenia schreberi. Taxonomy (NCBI): domain Eukaryota; kingdom Viridiplantae; phylum Streptophyta; class Magnoliopsida; order Nymphaeales; family Cabombaceae; genus Brasenia; species Brasenia schreberi. The sequence goes on along the minus strand of JAYKKT010000076.1, from coordinate 6,208,011 downwards.
TTGGGAGTGGAAATTTTCATGTTTACAGATTTCAAATTGTAAAGATGGGTCGACACATGCAAGGACCGAAGTACCTTGTGCCAAGCTGTAAAAATCATCAAATCATAAAATCGAGCCAAGGTGAGATGATAGGCTGGCTGGTCAACATGGTCAAGCCTAGATGGATCCGTCCAAGACCCATTTGAAATCAAAAGTGCAGCTGAACCAAGTTCCATCAAGTAAGCAAAATAGCCTCAAGTGATCGAGCTAAGGTGCACCTAACCTTGATCAAGGTCATGGCACTCTAGCCGGTTGAAGCAAGGACCAAGGGTGGAGCCTAGTCAAGGCCGACTCCACCAAAGACCCGCCCACATGGGGCTGGTCCAACTCACCACCAAGGGGACCACATAGGGATGGACCAAAGTGGATCAAACAGGGCACAAGAGCCTGGCTCAACCCGCCCCAAAGAAGGGCCTAGAAGCCAGCTCCTTGGCCTATAAAAAGGGCCAAGGGGGGGGCAGGTGAACTATCTTGCCATAAGCTTGGATGTTCTAAAAGTTTGTGGAAAAGCTTGGGGGAATTGTGGGCTGAATTGAGGGCTTAGGTAAGAGGTATTCCAGCAAGAGGGTCGTGATTTGTATGGGGAAGAAAAGCTAGGTGAGTGTGAGTGAGAATTCAAGCAAGGAGAAGAGAGCTTTGGTCGGATTTCATCCTTGAAAATTCCGGCCATCTTGTCAAAATCGTGTAAATATTATTGCTCTTTAATTCAAAGTTCTTCTTCTTCATCTATTTGAATTAATATGGGGTTGTATTAATGGAGCCTTGTCTCCCCCCAAGTTGTAATAATCTTTAGATTTGCTGAAGTTTCATTTCATGGATGAATCGTCGTCACTCACACACACATGCACTCTAATTGTTTGATTATGTGATTCTTCCCTAATATATGTTATAAACACTCTATACTTCCTACTCCCTCTATGCTTAAGCTAATATGTATATTTCCCTTCGTGTGAGTTTAATTCAGGATGTAGAGTTGTTGTAATTTCAATTCGCAAGAGTTTAATTCATGATGTAGAATTGTTGCAATTTCAATTTCGTGTGAGTTTGCATCATTATATTCTTAAAAACCGAAATCTGAATTTCCTGCATCTCTGCATCTGAAGATTTATATAATTTTAATTTCTGGATGCTTACTCCTTTTTATCTGAAACTTTGCCCACTTATTATACACTAAACCACTTTAAATAAAATTTTCAAGAATTTTAGGGCTACAACCACGTAAGTAAAATTGGGCAAAACCGAACAAAAATTTTCTCACTCTCTGCACAGTCATTAAATTTGGAACTTAGGTCACTGAGATACAGACTCATCTTTGATCCTTTATATTTATGTGACAGGACAGTTTCAGGCTCTTGACTAAGCATCATTCATGGATTTAATTTTGATTCAATACAATCTAATTTCAGATCTGTAAAATGCTTCAGGTCCTGCACACCATGAACTTGGTCTGATAAATTTTTGGAGGCTTGTAAAATATCCAGATCTATTTTGGAATCAATCCCTGAAAACAAAACATTTTGTTTTTCAGGACTTTTTCATTTCAAGTTTTGAATCTAGGTGCACATTCAAATTCTTTCAAAAGCACCAGTTATTCACATGAATTGGAGTTCATATTTGTTTTAAACTTGAAGTTCCTAAGCGCTTAAACCGACCCTTGAGCATCGGTTCAAGATGGTTTAGTGAAAAGAGTCTGCTTGCCTACAATCGCCTAAGAAGTCGAAAATTTTCAAAATCTTTACTAGTTTTGCAAACTAGCTGTTATGCTCGCGCAAGCAAGTAGATAGAAAAGTTTCACTTCGAGTTTTATATAAACTTTGAAGTGAAAACTTTTATGTCTACAGAATTGGTACGCCCGGTGGGACTCGGGTCTTAAGGAACTTTCTTTCAAAAAGTGAACTCCAAAACCTTTGCAAAAACTTGGTGTTTTTCAAACTTATGCACAAATTTTGAAAACAATGGATGAAAGGAAGCCGAGGAAATCCTCATCGAATACTTCAAAGTGGTTTTCCAAATCCTCTAAAACCCGATGTAGATATCGAAAATTTTTGACTCCGGGTTCTTAGGCCTAAAGTGAACCTTTTCGCAATCTACGTTCGCTTTTAGGGCGTGCCAGCTAGCTTACTCAAACTAGCGAAGTATGTTTTGAAATATCTGACTTTTAAAACGCAATTATCCACCCCTAATCTGAACCTAATCACCTAACCCACTTCCCTAATCCCGTCCTAATCCCAACCTAATCACCTAACCCACTTCCCTAATCCTTCCCTAAACCTAGACTAATTTCCCTAATCCTAGCCTACACCTAGCCTAATCACCTACCCTAGCTCACTAAACCTCACCCTAAAACCCAACCACCTAACCTAGCCCTAAACCCCTAAACCACCCTTAGCCCACGATTTACCCAAACCCCTAGTTTTAAAATATCTGGCCCAACCCCTTCCAGCCCACCTTATCTACATACCACCCTACCTAAACCACCTAACCACTACCCACAGCCCAGCCCTAACCGACCTACCCATCCCCTATTTAAACCCCCCTCCTTGTGGGCGGGTTTTCCAAGTGGGAGCCCTTACCTCAGCCCAGCCGACTCCACTCTCCAACCTGTCCGCCTGCTCCACCTGCTCCATCAGCTCCACCTGCACCGCCACCTTCCCTCTTCCATCCACCACCACCATCCCTAAGCCGGACGCCATCACCTCCACCCAACCGAATCAGCCAACAGCCACCTGCCCGCCTGCTTCCCACTTCATCCGCCACCTCTCCCTATTCGGTAAGTACCCCAAACTCCCTCAAAGCCCCTCTCTTCCACCTCTCCACTCTTAGCCACCCATCCTACCTTCATCTCAACCCCTTTGCCACCACCACTTTAACCTAGCCGAACCCAGCATAGCCCAAGCTGCCGGCCACTACCTAGTCATCTTTTCCCATTCGGCCTTCCCCTAGGTGTCCTATTCGGCCTTCCCACCAGCTCACCTTTTAGGTCCAGTTTCCCTAAGTACCCAACTTCCCTAGTGACCCTAATACCCACTTATTCAGCCACTCTAAACTCCCTACTTAGAGGCGCCACCTACTTGCCACCGGCCCCCTTCGAGGCGTCTATCCCGCGCCCCACTTGCAGCCGGCCAGCACCCTTGATCACCTACCTTCGCGGAGCTCCCGTTTGCAGCCCAAGGCCAAGGCCACGCTCAAGCAAGACCTCTACGGACCAGCTACTCGTAAGTGTCTAAACTCGGTCTTTAGTCGTACACTTGCTTGAAATTCAATTTGATACGGGGTTGTAATAACGGAGCATAGTCTCCCCCCGCTTGTAATAACGTGGCTTGGCACAACCACACACGTGCACTCTCTTAGTCGTGCACCATTTTGAACACACACGGGCCTAATCAGCCCCTAATATATAAGTGTATATATACTTTCATTTTCGAAGGGTTTTGTTTAAGTTGGGTGCGTTGTCTTTCAATTCAAGCACTCTCACACACATTGAGCTTTCGCTCTTATTTGAAAGACCCAAGTAAGGGCCGACCTATACTATTTGGGTTTCATTTCTTGTCGTGTGAGTAAGTCTTTCAATTCAAGCACTCTCACACACATTGAGCTTTCGCTCTTATTTGAAAGACCCAAGTAAGGGCCGACCTATACTATTTGGGTTTCATTTCTTGTCGTGTGAGTAAGTCTTTCAATTCAAGCACTCTCACACACATTGAGCTTTCGCTCTTATTTGAAAGACCCAAGTAAGGGCCGACCTATACTATTTGGGTTTCATTTCTTGTCGTGTGAGTAAGTCTTTCAATTCAAGCACTCTCACACACATTGAGCTTTCGCTCTTATTTGAAAGACCCAAGTAAGGGCCGACCTATACTATTTGGGTTTCATTTCTTGTCGTGTGAGTAAGTCTTTCAATTCAAGCACTCTCACACACATTGAGCTTTCGCTCTTATTTGAAAGACCCAAGTAAGGGCCGACCTATACTATTTGGGTTTCATTTCATGTCGTGTGAGTAAGTCTTTCAATTCAAGCACTTTCACACACATTGAGCCTTCGCTCTTACTCCCAAGACCTTAGTCAAGGCCATACTGCAATTTATATTTGGGTTTAATTTCATGTCGTGTGTGTAAGTCTTTCAATTCAAGCACGCACCCACATTGAGCCTTCGCTCTTATTTGCAAGACCCGAGTAAGGGCTCATATACATAAGATATATACATATCTCCCTTCGGTTATTTCCCTTCGGTTATTTCCCTTCGGTTATTTCCCTTCTGTTATTTCCCTTCAGTATTGTCTTTACATTTCGGGTTTTCCCTTTGGAGTAGCGTGAGTTTGCATTGCATCTACGCCATACCACGAGGTAGGACGCATATTGCATCGAAGCAACCCCCGCTCGAATTCGCCCATGTAGTGGAGTGTTCATAACACACAAACTAGGCGACCCAAAAAGGGATAAAAGAAAAAGACTTAGGCACGTGCAAATCCACGTGATCTAAAAAATGCAATCGCATCTTTAAGACCCGAAATAGACACCTCGAACCGTTTCGTAGACTTTCTCCCCAAAACTCGATTTTTGTAAAAGCGTACAGACTGACCCTTGCGCATCGGTGCAAGAAGGTCTGCGACGACAAGAGCTCACTTGCTCACAGTCGCCACGTTTAGAAGTCAGTGTTAAATATATCTTCGCTAGCTTAAGTAAGCTAGCTGGCACGCCCTATTTGTATACATAGGCCTTAGACGCACGATAAGGTCCACTCCAAGCCACGAAAGAGGCGAAGAGGCGGGGATTTTCGCGCGTCTACAAACTTGAATGTAAAACCCGAATTTGAAAGACATAACAGAAGGGAAATTGCGTAAGGAAAATTGCAAAAGGGAAATATGGCGACATCTTAAGAGCAGAAAGGCTCAATTGTGTAAGTGTGTGTCGTGTATATATTGAAAGACTACTCACACAGCTGAACCTTAAAACCCGAATCTTACGGACCAGCTACACGTAAGTGCCTAACTCGGTCCTTTATATCATTTAATTAAATTTGATACGAGGTTGTAATAATGGAGCGTTGTCCCCCCCCGGTTGTAATAATGTGGTTTGGCACACCAACACACACGTGCACTTGAGCCATTCTGCTCTTAGCTGCACACCATTTTGGCACACACACAGGCATAAACAGCTCCTAAGATATAGTTATACTTATATATATTTCAGCTGCGTGGGTTTTAATTCAAGTTGTGTGCGTGGTCTTTCAATTCCACACTCACACACATTGAGCTTTCGCTCTTACTCCCAAGACCCTAGTAAGGGCCATATTGCAATTTTATTTGGGTGTTTTAATTCAAGTTGTGTGCATGGTCTTTCAATTCCACACTCACACACATTGAGCTTTCGCTCTTACTCTCAAGACCCTAGTAAGGGCCATATTGCAATTTCATTTGGGTGTTTTAAATTCAAGTTGTGTGCGTGGTCTTTCAATTCCACACTCACACACATTGAGCTTTCGCTCTTACTCCCAAGACCCTAGTAAGGGCCATATTGCAATTTCATTTGGGTGTTTTAAATTCAAGTTGTGTGCGTGGTCTTTCAATTCCACACTCACACACATTGAGCTTTCGCTCTTACTCACAAGACCCTAGTAAGGGCCATATTGTAATTCTATTTGGGTTTTTACATTGCAAGTCGTGTGAGTTGTCTTTACATATATACACAACACCCACGCACACGTTGGCGACCTTCAGGCCCATATATATTATAAGTATTTCCCTTCTGCTATGTCTTTAAGATTTGGGTTTTAAGGTTCAGCTGTGTGAGTAGTCTTTCCATATATACACGACACACACTTACACAATTGAGCCTTTCTGCTCTTAAGATATAGCCATATTTCCCTTTTGCAATTTACATTACGTCATTTCCCTTAAGCATTGTCTTTCAATTCGGGTTTTCCCTTGGAGTTGTGTGAGTTTGCATTACATATTCGCCATACCACGAGTTAGGACGCATATTGCATCAAAGCAAACGCCACACTCCCGTGCAAAAATCGCCCAACTTAGGTCACTTGCGCACACACCTAGTTGAAACTAAAAAGCATAAAAAGAAAGACATAGGCACGTGCAAATCCCATGTGAAATAAAACTTGCAATCATACAAACAAAACCCAAACACTTCGGGTACTTTTCAAAGAGGTTTTTTTAAAACGACTTTGCTAAGCGTACAGACTAACCCTTGCGCATCGGTGCAAGAAGGTCTGCGACGAAAAGAGCTCACTTGCTCACAGTCGCCCCGATAGAATCAGATTTCAAAACTTACTTCGCTAGCTTGAGTAAGCTAGCTGACACGCCCTTGTTATAAAAACGACTTAGACACACGAAAAGGTTCACTTCGGGCCTAAGAACCAGAAGTGAAAATTTTCCATGTCTACAGGATTGGCACGCCCGGAGGGACCTGGGCCTTGTGCAGAGTCAATTCATGTAGAAAAACCTCATGAAAAAATTTCAAAGAAAGTGTTGTTGAACTTTGTTTCATTTCATATCTAGGATTTTTGAAAAACATTGAAGCATGTCGAGTCCAGTCTCCCAAGAGGTATCTAGCCACGGCTCATGCGCATCAAGTTCTCACTCTAAGAGGTTTTTGAAAAAACAAATAGAAGAGATTGAGGACTTGAGAAGGGATTTCGAGGCCAAGATCGCCGCTCTTAGCCAAGAGGCTGAAACAGGCGATTCATGTTCGTCAAATGACGAACCAAAGGCCAAGAAAAAATTTGAAAAACCTCACAAACACAAAGAGACTTCCACAATGGAAGGTAACCAATACCACAAGTCCTTCACACACAAGGACCGTAAAGCCCTTCAGCAGCTGCTGAGAGGGCAAAATAAAGAGAAAAGAAGTTACGTCCTATCTGATTTCTTGCCTGTAGACTATGAAACAGACAGTGATGATGAAATACCAAACTTCCATCGGTATGATGGCATGGGAGACCCTAGGTCTCACTTGCAGCTTTTCTCTCGTCGAGCCCACAAGGAAAAGAAGGACTCGATGAAATGGGTGTATTGGTTCCCTTTGTCCCTCAAGGGCACAGCTGCCAAATGGCTGGCTTCCTACGATCTTAACCAGAGATTCTCGCATAACGTAGAAGTCACGCCGACTTTAAACACCTTGAGGGATACAAAACAAGGTGTGAACGAGGATGTACATACGTTCATCATTCGTTGGAGGTCTCCTAGGTAAAGTGCGAGAGCCAATATCTGAAGGATGTGCAGTCATGCTCATCCTAGATAATTTTAAAAATAAGTTGAAAACCCTTCTCTGGCTTCACGAAATCTCAACTTTCCATAAGTTGATAAAGAAAGCATCCCTTTTTGAAACAAATTTAAAAAAAGGGGTGTATGATCACTTATAGAAAGGAAATGCAATTTCAAAAACTTGCTTGGAGAAGCCCAACACTTATGGGCTACCCACCGCGGACGAAGGGGCTAAACCCCACAAAATCGCCAATGTCCGGGTAGATCCAAGCCCGCCAAGTGCTTCAAAAATTTTTGAAAAGATAGAAAATAAAAAGGAGAGGAGTTTTCAAAAACCCTTCGAAAGACGGGAGTACACTCCACTGGGGCAACCTGTGTCGGAGGTCCTAGACCTCCTACTTGCCCAAGGCATGATTGAACTCCCCGAAATTCCCGAGGGAGTCACTTCGAAGGGGGGATTTTTAAACAAATTTTGCAAGTATCATCGGCTCAAAGGCCATGATACAAGGCAGTGTTTCTCCCTCCTAAATAAAATTGAGAACTTGATAGCAGAAGGCCGGCTCCAGGTCGCTGAAGAACCTGAGCCTGCCCAAGCTATCTTCAAAGAACCCTTCCCCAAGCACCCAAGTACCAGTGGGAAGGGAAAAGAGGTATGTGCTCTCACGATTTCCAAGAGTCTAGCACATGCATGTGAGTCTAGTTTGTCTACTTGTGCATCTACTCTCATACTTTATAAAAAACCCGCCCAAGTAGTCATCTGGGGTCCACCAAGAGTTTTATCCCCGGTTAAACCAGTTTTAACCATTCAAGGTGCTCCAAAAATCTCGATTAGAGCCATGTTAAGTGCAAAACCTAGGTTGATCGAGGGGAGATGACAAGATCTGGGAGGATCTACTAACCCCCACATCTGCAAAGTGCTAAAAAGGTGGTCAGTGTGCTTGGCCCCTCAAAAGCATGTATTCCTAGAGTTCCACCAAGAACGGACAAAGGAAATGTCGTTTTAAAGGTATATGATTTCGAAAACCATCTTTCAAAGATTACTATCAACATGTCCATCCTAGAGTTAATACAAACTTCGCCTAGGCATAGACCAGTGTTTGAGAAAATTCTAGAAAGACCAAAGGTTAGTTCTAACATTACCTTAGAATCTTTGTCCAAACAAGTGGCCTCCATAGGAGCAAAAACGCCCATCGTATTCTCGGAAGACGATGTAGAAAGACCCTATGAGTCCCATAACCAGGCCCTACATATCGAGGTGGTTTTGAATAACCACTCTCTGGATAGGTGCCTTATCGATGGGGGAGGAGGGCTCAACATCCTTCCACTTCATGTGGCGAACCAAATCGGAGTCACCTTGACATCCGTGAATCCAAGTCCCATCGTCATCACTGGATATGATGGGAATGCGTCTAGACCCCTAGGATCTATCGAACCCTCCATGGAAACGGGAGGGATAGCACGCACAGGGGTGTTCCATGTCCTGGACATCCACCCCCATTATAACCTGTTGTTGGGAAGGCCATGGATATACAGTTTGTGCACTGTGCCATCCACCTTCCACAGGTGTGTTAAAATCCCTTTCAGGGACAAAGTCATAGTAATCCTAGGTGAGAGTCATCCTCAACTTCAAGGGGTCATAGGTTCCCAAACCCATGAGGTAAAACTGGGGCAGACCTTGCTCGAGCCACCAAGGCTCACATTGTACAACCCTAGGAAGGTCGTATATGTGAAGGGGCCACCCAAGGCTGGCCCCCTCAAAGTTCTGACCATTCCGGGAAAACCCAAGAACCCCTTATTTCCAAAACCCGTGGACAAAAAGCCCTATGTATACAACATAGACGACAGCAAGTTCCAGGACCATGATTTATATCAAACATTCTCTAAAAACAAAAAATCGTGGAACATGCTGTTAAACATGGGCAATTTGCCTTATAAAAGTCTGGGGGCATAAAATCAGGGTCTCCTAGAACCCATACTAACTAGGGTCAATCCAAGCCGATATAGGATTGGCTATACTCCCAGAATACCACCAGAACTACCCCCTGTGACCACCTGGGTCAAGGGTGCCCTGGAGCCTATCTTAGAAGAGACCTACGATTTAGACGTCTTATTCAGAGTCTAACCTGTAGTGCTTTTCCTTTGTAGGTATGATGGAAGATCCCTTTATCAAAAATACAAAAACATTTGAAAAACTCAAAATCCAAAAAATGGAAAAATTACAAAAGCCAAAAACATTGGAAAATGAAAAACTTGAAAAAAGAGTAGTTTGTATAGTTCCCAAGGTACTCGTTTTACAAAAGAACAAAAAAATTGAAAATTTACAAAATTCCAAAAAGATTTTGTACATAGCTGCTCCTGGTAAGGATTTGGAAAAAGCAAAAGATTTTGAAAGAAACGTTGTCTGCGTAATCAGACCAAAAATTTTGAAACCAATAGAAATTCCAAGTGTAAAACCAGGTCTTTTGAAAATCCATGCATCAAATTCCCTAGGATCTATAAACAACGAGAATGATTGAAGCCCCGAAGTGGATCCCCCTTGAGGAAGATCCCACTTCTGAGCTCCTAGAATTTCATAAAATTCTCGATTTTGAAAAGCCTTCAAATTCAGTAGAAGGAGATTTCATAGAGATAAACCTAGGGAGTGATTCAAAGCCCAAACTCATTAAGGTAGGCACATGTTTGCATGAGCATGAAAGATCAGCATTCATTGCATTTCTACAAACCTACTTAGATGTGTTTGCATGGACGTATGAAGACATGCCGGGCATAGACCCCAGTATTATCGAACATCGTCTTCCCTTACATACGGATGTGAAACCCATAAAGCAAAAGCTTAGGAAAATACATCCGAATGTACATGCACAAGTCAAAGAGGGTTTAGAAGATCTGCTAAAAGCCGGATTTATAAAACCCATTGCGTATTCTGATTGGTTATCCAATATCGTTGTTGTTCGAAAAACCAATGGGAAGATTCGAATATGCATCGATTTTAGAAACCTGAACAAAGCCACTCCAAAGGATAATTATCCTTTACCAAACATAGATTTGATAGTCGATAGTACTGCAAATCACGAAATATTTTCGTTTATGGATGGCTATTGAGGGTATAATCAAATCAAACTAAGCCCACGAGATCAGGGTAAGACCGCTTTCACAACCCCATGGGGCACGTACTGCTATACAGTCATGCCCTTTGGTTTGAAAAATGCCAAAGCCACATACTAAAGAACCATGACCACGATCTTCCATGATCAGATTCATGAGCTCGTAGAGGTATATGTGGATGATCTCTTGGCAAAATCCAAAACTCGATGCACTCATATCGAATGCTTACAAAAGATTTTCGAAAGGCTTAGGCCTTACAAAGTAAAGCTAAACCCTCAGAAGTGTGTGTTCGGAGTAGAATCTGGAAAGCTCTTAGGCTTTATGATGAGCCAAAGGGGTATAGAAGTCGACCCATCTAAGTGTCGAGCCATCATAGACATGGCTCCACCCTCCAATCTCACGTAGATTCATAGCCTCCATGGTCGATTGCAATCCATTCGCAGGTTTATCTCAAACTTGGCGACTAGATGCGAACCCTTCAACAAGTTGTTGAGAAAGGGCAAGAAATTTTCATGGGATGACGACTGTCAAAAGTCATTTGAAAGACTAAAGGCATACCTAGTTAATCCCCTTGTTTTAAATTTTCCAAAGCAAGGAAAACCTCTTTTGCTTTACATTTCCGTGCATGCGAATGCCTTGGGAGCATTGTTAGCTCAATACGAGGATGACACCCACAAGGAGTATGTCATCTATTATATTTCGAAAACTCTCTTGGCTTACGAAAGGAATTACCAAGCCATGGAGAAGACGTGCTTGGCCCTAGTTTGGGCCTGCCAGAAATTTCGACACTACTTCCTAGATCGTGAGATCTGGATAGTGTCCAAGCTTGATCCAATCAAGCATTTGTTCGAAAAACCCATTCTCACTGGTAGATTGGGCAAATGGCAACTCCTTCTAATGGAGTATGACCTGAAGTACCATCATCAGATCTCCATTAAGGGGCAAGCCCTAGCTGACTACGTGGCTGAGTTCCCCCTAGAGGACGCATATCCCACGCTTAGTGAAATGCCTGATGAAGGCATATTGCAAAACCAATTTCAAAACCACATTTTGGCAAACTCTTTCGAAAACCAAGTGTGGAAGATGCCCTTCGATGGGGCACGAAACCAACGAGGGGCTGGTGCTGGGGTCATCCTCATATCCCTTGAAAAAGGTGAAATCCCCATAGCAATTCGCCTAGATTTCGAATGTTCCAACAACATAGCTGAGTATGAAGCACTCATACAAGGCTTAAGGATTTCGAAAACTCTAGGGGCATCATGCATCGAGGTCTTTGGAGATTCACTCCTTGTTATAAACAAAGTTTTGAAAATTTGGCAAGTGCGAAATGAAAAACTTCTTCCATATCACGAGTTGGCCACTCAATTGGTTGAGTCATTCCAATCGTGTAGACTCACACACGTAGGAAGAGAGGATAATGGCGCTGCCGATGCCCTCTCCTCCTTGGGTTCAGCCCTAAGGGTCAATCCCACTTTGGGAACCCAATCCTTAGAGATATGGCACGCACCCACTCCTTCCATATACGATTTACACGTATAAAAAGAGTTTTACGGGCATCTTACTAAGATGTGTCGACCTAAAGGTGGCTAGGACTGTTATGCATGAATTCCACGATGGAGAATGTGGAGGTCATGTCAATGCCAACATGATGGCGATAAAAATACTTTGAGCGGGCTATTTTTGGTCCACCCTGAGAAAGGATTGCCACGATCATGTTAGAAAGTGTCATCTATGTCAAGTGCATGGGCACGCCATTCATATCCCATCATCTTCATTACATTCCGTGGTCAGTCCCTGGCCATTTACCATGTGGGCGTTTGATATTGTAGCACCAAAATTTCCAAAGGCATCGAATGGGCATTCATTTTAGTAGCCACTGAGTACTTCTCCAAGTGGGTCAAAGCCATCTCCCTGACCAACGTACAGGGGCAACATGTGGTGGCTTTCATTAGGAGGAATATCTTGGCTCAATTTGGAGTTCCGAGAGACCTTGTGTCTGATAATGGCACCCCATTCAAAAATGAGTGGATAGTCAAGTTGTGCAACACTTATGGCATAACTCACCACTTCTCCTCGCCGTACTACCCTCAAGGCAACGGCTTAGCCGAAGCCACGAATAAGACTCTCATTAGTATAATTGAGAAGACTTTGGAGAAGGGTAGGACGTGGCACGAGAAGCTGGATGAAGCCTTATGGGCTTATAGGACTTCCATCCGGACTCCCATGAATGCCACGCCATTTGAGTTGGTCTGTGGCACAAACGCCATTCTTTCCATTCATACACAATTGCATTCATTCCATACATCCATTGCACTCGACCTCCCCCTAGAGATGCTTCAGCATGGCCGAATTAGATTTGTTAGATGAAAGGCGACTCCTTGCTATGAATCATGCTCATGCATTCCGGCAAAGGATAGCATGGTGGGAGATCTAGTTTTGAAAATCATCCACTATTGTGGCCCACATCCACTTGGAAAGTGGCACCCCAAATGGGATGGACCCTATGTTGTGCGTGCAACCACCACGAACAACTCATATTGGTTGATCGATGTCGAAGGTAGGAATTTAGCAGATCCTATCAATATTCAATACTTGAAGAAGTATTATGTGTAGGGTTTGGATTAAATTCCCATTTTTGAAAATCCTTAGGGATAGCTGTTTTGAAACTTCGAAAGTAGGGTTCAAAGGCAAATTGTGTAACCCTGAGTGAGAGAATTCGCACTTGTAAAAGAGTGGAGTTTTCCAAATACGTGGTTACATTTCAAAATCCTTCTTGTTACAAAGAAATGCCTAGTTCAATATAGCAATATACTTGCAAGTAGTACGTGCTATTTCTAAATAGGCTGATCTGGAATGGATCGAGTATAACCTTGGGATAAGTCCTCCCCTCTTCTCTTCTCCTTCCAAAAGGAAAATGTAGCCAAAACAAAGGGAAATCCCCGCCAAAGATCTCTTTCCCAAAGAAAGAAACATGAATCAAAAAGAAAATTCGATTCTTTTACGGAAAAGAGGGATTAAAGAAAAAATACTCCCAAAGGGAGACCCTCTATGAAAAAAAAGAAAAAAAAGCCAAAAAGCTCAAAAAGAGCAGTTTTTCGCCTTCTATGCCTCAAACCATGGGACGCTTCAGAAGGGACCGTGGTATCTCTTTTCCCGTCCCTATGGCTTATCCCAAGTAAAACATGGTTCATTTCGAGGAATCCTAAAGTAAAAATAGGATTTACTTACTTGAATTTCATTTTGTTTGAGAATTCGACGTTTCGAGTAAGGCGTAGGAATTTTAAAATATAACTTGTTTTCTTATATAAAACCTTAACGAGTGTCAAGACTCAAGCAAAGGCAAACACGAAGAGCTCGAGATCCTTAGGATTGAGGCTAAAAAGCGGTTTTCCCTTTTGTAAATAGATTTTGAAAAAACAAACATCGAGCAACATAGGGTTCACTCGCTTGGAGCAGCAGGTCTTCGTAAGTCTCAAAAGTTCGACCATGCCATCTGGTCTCTGGGAGGTCGCCCTTCTTGGCGTCTCATCCATGTCACGCATGTGCATATCCATGCATGAACACTTGCATAACATGATCCCGTTTAGGACCAAAAACCCTAGACATCCCTTTGGCGTAATATCTCCTCCTACCAGTTTTAAAAGAGAGATTTTGCTCAAAAAATTGGGACGATCCCATATTTTCGTGGATAGATCTAGGGAGACATCGAAAGGGGTGTTGTCGTCTTTGCCATTATCCAAATAAGGGGCATCTGTAAACACCCCAAAATCCCACGATTTTTCTCAAATATGACTGGTTTTGCAAAAGCAACCCCAAAGGGCTATTTTGAGGCTGGAAACCCAGGAGCCTTCTAGATAACCCTGTACATATTCCAAACCTATATATATTTTAAAACTCTATACATATAGTTTTAAAACCTTAAAAAGGTGTTTTGAAACCCCAAAAGCAGCTTAGCCTGATGAAAGCAGGACCAAAAAGGCAAAAGAGAGCCCAGACCCAGAGCATACTTCAAGCCTGGCACATTAACTCTCGTATCAAAATCATCCCCAGATTCTCGGACATCCAAGCCCCAAATATCAGAAATTTGCTCGAAATGAACTCCAGAAGGTGAGAAGAAGAGCGGACGACAATGTTGGCGAAGACCCAACGCAAGACGGAGTACTGATGAAGTCAGGCCCCGCACAAACCGTCTGTTTCGAAACGCCATGAAGGAATCAGAAAATCAGATTTGGGCCGGATCTGGACCATATATATCCAGATCCAAACCCAACATGCATTTGGATTTGGATCTTGGGATCCAAATCCAATATCTACATCCATGGCCCACATCACCTTCTCATAAATGGAGGTGGGGCCCACAAATATTTCACGTGAAAAGCTTGGGTAGAGAGAGAAAAAGGGGTGATAAAGTATGAGTGAGAAAGTTGGTAGGCTTGACTTTTGGTCAAGGGTGGGTTAACCTTGTGGGTTTAGCCTAGAGTGTGGGTTTGAGCTTGTATGCACCTACACCTAACCTGGGGCTGCACCAACTTGGACATGGCTGCAACTGGGTCAATGGACCAGCGCCAAGGGGAGGTTCCTAAAACCCAGCCCTATGCTAGCCCACCTCACCTAGCCACTCCCCCCTAAACCTGACCCAAACCTAGCCATCCTCACCCAAAACCGCCCCAACCTCACCTAGCTGACCTCACCTAACTCACCTCACCTAGCTAGACCACCTAGACCCTAACCAACTAAGCCTAAACCCACCTTAATGCACCTAATTAAACCCCTAACCACTAAGTGCTAGCCCACCTAACCGACCTACCTTAAACCACTAACCCCCCCCCCCCCCCCCCCCCTAACCGACCTACCCCAAACCACTCCCCATGCCCACCTTATTATAAATATCTGGCCCATACCACCCCAACCGACCCAGCCCACTCCTAGCCTATAAAACCCCCCCTCTCTTGCGGGTTCCACTCTCTCTTCCACTCTCATCCCCCCTCACTCCCTCCAAGCTGCACCACTTCCACCACCTGCCCTTCCACCGTCACTTCATCACCCGGCTGCCACCTCTCCACTTCAACCAAATCCACCGCCTTTCACCTTCGGCGAGGAGCTCCACCCTTCGGCTGCCACCTTTCTTCCACCACCAGCCGGCCACCACCTTCATCCACCAGCACCACTTCCATCCACGGTTAGTGCCCCACGTCAACCCCATCTAGCCTTTCACCCCTTTCTTTTCCAACTGCACACTCCCATCGACCCGCCACAATAGCCCATCCTTCCCTTCTCCTTTACACTCAGCCGACCTGTACCATACCCAATTACCCTCCTAGTTGAACATTCTCCCTTAGTCACCCGCTTCCCAGCCCAACATCACCCCAAACCTGCATCTAGCCACTCCATCACCCGGCCAGCATCAAGGACTCCACCCGGTTAGCACCCCTACCTGTGGCCAACATACATCCAAGGAGCTCCCCTTCGGCTGTCCAAGGCGACTCACGAGGCCAAAGCCAAGCAAATTGAACACGGACCAGCTACACGTAAGTGCCTAACTCGGTCCTTTATATGAACTTGCTTACATTTAATTAAATTTGATACGGGGTTGTAATAATAGAGTGTTGTCTCCCCCCGGTTGTAATAATGTGGTTTGGCACACCAACACACACGTGCACTTGAGCCATTCTGCTCTTAGCTGCACACCATTTTGGCACACACACAGGCATAAACAGCCCCTAAGATATAGTTATACTTATATATATTTCAGCTCGTGGGTTTTAATTCAAGTTGTGTGCGTGGTCTTTCAATTGCACACTCACACACATTGAGCTTTCGCTCTTACTCCCAAGACCCTAGTAAGGGCCATATTGCAATTTTATTTGGGTGTTTTAATTCAAGTTGTGTGCGTGGTCTTTCAATTCCACACTCACACACATTGAGCTTTCGCTCTTACTCCCATGACCCTAGTAAGGGCCATATTGCAATTTCATTTGGGTGTTTTAAATTCAAGTTGTGTGTGTGGTCTTTCAATTTCACACTCACACACATTGAGCTTTCGCTCTTACTCCCAAGACCCTAGTAAGGGCCATATTGCAATTTCATTTGGGTGTTTTAAATTCAAGTTGTGTGCGTGGTCTTTCAATTCCACACTCACACACATTGAGCTTTCGCTCTTACTCACAAGACCCTAGTAAGGGCCATATTGCAATTCTATTTGGGTTTTTACATTGCAAGTTGTGTGAGTTGTCTTTACATATATACACAACACCCACGCACACGTTGGCGACCTTCGGTATAAGTATTTCCCTTCCGCTATGTCTTTAAGATTTGGGTTTTAAGGTTCAGCTGTGTGAGTAGTCTTTCCATATATACACAACACACACTTACACAATTGAGCCTTTCCGCTCTTAAGATATGGCCATATTTCTCTTTTGCAATTTCCCTTTTGCAATTTACATTACGTCATTTCCCTTAAGCATTGTCTTTCAATTCGGGTTTTTCCTTGGAGTTGTGTGAGTTTGCATTGCATATTCGCCATACCACGAGTTAGGACGCATATTGCATCAAAGCAAACCCCACATTCCCGTGCAAAAATCGCCCAACTTAGGTCACTTGCACACACACCTAATTGGCCCTAAAAAGCATAAAAAGAAAGACATAGGCACGTGCAAATCCCACGTGAAATAAAACTTGCAATCATACAAACAAAACCCAAACACTTCGGGTACTTTTCAAAGAGGTTTGTTTAAAATGACTTTGCCAAGCGTACAGACTGACCCTTGCGCATCGATGCAAGAAGGTCTGCGACGAAAAGAGCTCACTTGCTCACAGTCGCCCCGATAGAGTCAGATTTCAAAACTTACTTCGCTAGCTTGAGTAAGCTAGCTGGCACGCCCTTGTTATAAAAACGACTTAGACACACAAAAAGGTTCACTTCGGGCCTAAGAACCAGAAGTGAAAATTTTCCGTGTCTACACCCACACACCCACACACCTGTGAATCAACTAGAAAACAGGGTAACCAAGGTGAGAATGCTTCTAAGGGATTTTTGGTTGCAAGACTTAAGTCTCAATGATTGCATGCAAACATGATATGGAAAGGTGTATTAATGGCAATTGCCAGTAATAATCCTTTTAGTCTTGATCCCAACACTCCACCCTCATAGTGGCACTCTCCCAACCACGATAACGGAACTGCCTAGATTCAAGAGAAAGGCAATTGGCTACAAATGGGAGGCAATCACTATTTCATAATAATCAAATAGGAAGTCAACCTTCACTACTAGAAAATGGGCATATTCTGACTGTTGGCAGAACACTTTCCAATTGTTCCAAATAGTCAGATTTGTGTGCAACATACTCTTGATTACAAACAAATAATAGTTGGAAATACATAAGTTGTTATTCTGACTGTTGGGATCCTACACAAGAGTCGGAAATTTTTTAAGTGAAATAGTCGGTTCACATGTGTGGGGATAACTTTCTCCTTTCTTTTCTCTTTTTCCGCACTCACCATTTTCCCTCTCCCTCTTCCTTCTCATTTTTTCTATGCAAAATCCATCTAGACAGCCAATAGTCTCCTCCCCGACATTGCTCCGCTATTGAATCCACTAGTGCCAGTGTGGTTACTCTCTCTCTTTTCTCCCTTTTCCATTTCCATTGGTAAAACGTTTGCCTAGGATCATTAGGTATACTCATGTCACTTTATTTAATCATTATATTTTGTGATTAGCCATTTATTGACTGATTTATTTCAAGCCTATGCCATACTTGAATTGTTTTATATGCGTATCATATTTTGTATTTGCTATTTTTGATATTTTAATTGATGTAATCATTTTTCCCTCCATGTTGAATCTTTTCATATGTGTATGTTGAATCTCCTAATCTTCCTTCTCTGGTGTTATAGAATTGTTTGATTAGATTTCATGATGAATATGTTTGCTCCAATGCTTTTGCTAATTTTGATCCATACTTATATTTTGTTTAAAAATAATCTTAGGGTGGTATCTGGCTACTCTTCACTATTTGAGCTTATGCTCTATTTCCTCAAGTTTGGCTTTTACAAAGTCTTGATCTATCTTAAGAAAATAGTTCCTTTTCTTTCAACATTTAATTGATTATTATTACTTGTGATTGTGTCAATATCTTAGGTGAATATCATGGATGTCAATTACTTGTAAGATAAGAGTTCGATTTATAGGTCTATGATTGAGGGTCAACGTATCCGTGATAGCAGCTATCATGCGGGAGTGAATACTTTTGTTTATTATACCATGACAAATGCTCAACCTGAAAATCGTGAGAGGATCTAATATCTATGTTCGAAATGTGATAATAGAGGTTTTGAAAGATCGAAACAGGTAAAACTTCACCTTATTCATTATGATTTTACTCAAGACTATACTAGATGAATCTTTAATGGTGAGCAACAATGACCTAATGTTTCACTCAAAAATGATATTGAAGATATGGTAAACAAGGTATAAGAAGCTTTCGCTCCACTAAAAACACACAGAGATGCAAATGCAATGAAGCCACTATGGTTTGGATGTGTAAAGTACCCACTATTATCATTTGTAGTCTATTTGTTTCAGATCAAATGTATGCATAAGATTTTGAATAAGGTATTGATGACTTGCTAGAAATGTTCAAGAGTGTGGAACCAAAAAGTAATATGGTTCTTGAATGTTGGTATGAAGCTAGGAAGTTAGTAATGAATTTCAGTTTGGACTAAATGCATGATGTAATGATTATGTCTTGAATAAAAGTGAACATGAGCATGCAGATAGGTGCTCTAACCACGCACGCAAGTTACGTAGATGGAAATTTGTAAATAGTACAATGTGAAAGAAGAGAATTCCCTTTAAGATAATCTGACACTTCCCACTAAAGCCAAGGATTAAGAGGTTATTTAGATCAAGCAAAACTATTGAGCTTATGAGTTAACATGCCATAGCTCTAAGAGATAGATGTTTACGGCAAGATGAGTCATCCTAGAGATTCAAAAGTATGAAGACACGTTGATGAGGCATATTCATTGTTTGCATTGAATTTTCAAAATGTGTGACTTAGTCATATGTAAACACCCCAAAATAAAACGAATTTCAAAATCAAACACCTGGTTTTAAAATTCATTTCAAAGCCCAAATCTGGAGTTTTCGAAAACCCAGGGGTTGTAAAAGCTTCAAAATTTTGTCTAAACCCCGTTCAAGTTGATTTTCACACATATGGGCCAAGTCCCAATTTTGCAAAAGCCAAAATTCAACAGGTGAAGCCTGAATGCCAAAGCAGCATAAAAAAACAGGTTCAAAAGCCGAAGACAACACCTTGGCCTGATAAAAGTGAGGGTCAAAAGGCAAAAGGATGGCCAGGCCCAAAGCAGACTGCAAGCCTGGAGCACCCAAAAGCCAAGTGAAGCACATCCACCCAAGCAGCAGAAATCCAAGCCAAAAACGGCAAAAATAAGCAGAAATGAAGTCCAAAAAGGCGAGAAGGAGTTCGGACAACAAAGTTGGGGAAAACCCAAGATAAGACAGAGCGCTGATGAAGCCATTCTGCACAAACTGTCCGTCTCGAAACGCCAAGAAGGACTGCTCAGAGAAAATTTGGATTGGATCTGGACCATAAATATCCAGATCCATATCCAAATAGTGTTTGGATTTAGATCGATATAAATAGTGTTTGGATTTGGATTGGATCCAAATAGTGTTTGGATTGGATTGGATTTGGATCAAAATATCCATATCCATATCCATATAAATGTTTGGATTTGGATCGGATCTGGTCATAAATATCCAGATCCAGATCCAAATAGTATTTGGATTTGGATCCAGATCTCGAACCATGATCCATATCCAAAACCCACCTCATTTGCCTATAAATAGAGGTGAGGGGGTCCCAAAAAGCCATTCACGTGAACTTGCTTGGGAGGAGAGAGAGTGAGAGGTAAACTTAGCCATGTTGGCTCAAGGGTGAGGTGGGTTCAAGCCTTGTTGGCTAAGTGGGCTGCTACCAAGGTGGGCTCGATCAAGGAAGGCTGCAATCATGGCATGGACGTGGGCTCAACCAAGAAGGACCGGCTCCAAGAGGTAGGCCTCCTAATCCCACCCTAATCCTAAACTAAACCTAGCCTAATCACCTAACCCACATCACTAAACCTCACCCTAGCTAACCTAAGCCTAACCTAACCGACTCAAACCAAACACCTAAAACCACTGAGGCTCTCCCCTAGGCACCTTTTGGCCCAGCTGTGTGCCCTATCCGCGTGCCTCCTGCCTCCCTGTCTGCGTGCCCCGCACCCCGCCTGCATCCCACGCCCTGCTATGGCGCCCCTGCTGCGCGCCCAGCACCTAGCACCTGTGCACCCTGGCTGCCTTGTTGCATCACTACAGTACCAAACTACCGCCCCACTCCAGCCGACCCATCTTAGGGCCACCCACACCTTAGGGCCACCCACACCATGTTGTGCCTTAGCCCGGCTACACCCTTAGGCCGTGACCTACACTAGGACCAACCCCCATTAGGTAGTGACTAGCCTTAGTGAAACCTACCCTTTGGCCGGACCCAAGCTCCAAGCACCCGTGCCTCTTCAAAGCCCCAAAACTCTCTCAAACCAACCTAGGGAGACCCCTCTTGGCTGCCAAGGTAGACGCAAGCCCAAGCACGAGCAAGGAGAGGAAAGCCGAATCATTGTAAGTGTTTAAAATTCGGTCTTTTATATTACTCCTTGATATTAAATTCAATTTTGACACGGGGTTGTAATAATGGAGCGTGGTCTCCCCCTGAGATGTAATATTGGTGCTTGACACACGAGACACATACGTGCACTTGAGCCTTAGCTCTTATCTCGTACACGAGACACACATGTGCACTTGAGCCTTAGCTCTTATCTCGTACACAAGACACCCACGTACACTTGAGCTTTAGCTCTTAATCGTACATGATTTGCACACACACGCATTGAGCTTTCGCTCTTACTCCAAAGACCCTAGTAAGAGCCATGTGAGTTGCAATTTCATTCGGGTTGTTACTTTCAGCTGTGTGCGTTGTCATTTCAATTCCACACTTGTACACAAAGGGCACCCGAGCACTTGCTCAACACTCTCACACATATTTTGGCCTTGGCAGCCCCTAAGATATAGAATATCTATATACTTTCAGCTGCGTGAGTTTTATGTTCAGTACTGTGTACGTCTTTACATTTCGGGTGGTTCAATTTCAGTTGTGTGAGTTGTCTTTCCATTTACACACAACACACGAACACGTTGAGCCTTATCGCTCATATATATACTTATATTTCAATTTCGACAAGTTCAATTCAAGTCGTGTGAGTTTGTCATTTCAATTCTACACTCACACATGCGTGCATTGAGCCTTTCTGCTCTTAATAGAAGTATATCTCCCTTCCACAATTTACATTCAAGTCGTGTGAGTTGCTTTTAAGGTTCAGGTTTCAGCTGTATGAGTTGCACTTACGTTTCGGGTATTTACTTTAAGGTGTGTGTGTGAGTTGCTTTCAATTCGAGCCTAGCTCACATCATATCAAACCTACGAGAGTTCGTGCATCCTTGCATTTTGCACATTTTCAAAGAGGAAACCCCGCACTACCCTCAAACTTCGCTAAATCTAGGCCACTTGAAGCACACACATTCGGCTTAATTAGCTTAAAAGCTCAAAAGACTTGGATACGGATAACCCTATAAATAAAACCTGCAACTTAGGCAAACAATCCTCATACTCGCTTTTCTTTTCAAAAGATAAGGTTTGTTTAAAAGATCGAAGTTTTCTAAAGCACTGGAACTGACCCTTGAGCACCGGTTCAAGAAGGTTTCAAGCGAAAAGATCCCACTTGTCCACGATTGCCTTTTAAAGTCAGATATATTTCAAAATCTTCGCTAGTTTGAGTAAGCTAGCTGGCACGCCCTAAAAGCAGCGTAAACGAGAAAAAACTCGTTTCTGCTCTTGTAAACTAGGAGCAAGGAAATTTCGTGCTTACATCATACAACTAATGAGTTTACTCCATTCAGAATTTCATCTAGTAGTAGCCGAAGTTGTTCACCAGTCATGTTAATGCCATTTCATTTACCTCCTTGTATGGCTATGAAACAACCATTTATCATAATGTTCTTGCTTATAAATGGGTCAAAGTCACTTGTGCATAATATTGGTGTGTATCTCTAACCATTAGTTGATGAGTTGAAAGTACTTTAGAATGATGAAGTTCTAATATATGATTCAAATAGGTAAGAAATATTTTGACTGCGTGCAACTGTGATGTAGATGATTAATGGCTTTCCTGCTTATAACATGTTAAGATGGAAAACCAAGGATTATAAAACTTGTTCAATTTGTCATGTGAATATTGCTTGCATTCATTTTTCAACGGTCAAAAAGTGTATATAAATGAGACATCATCGTTTTCTACCTATATGTCATTCTTGATAAAATAATACATCATTTGATAAGAAGTCAGAATATGAGGAGGCTCCAATTCTATTAAATTGAAAAGATGTTTTACAATAGTGGAAAGGTCATGAAAACATTATGTTTGAGAAAGCATCATGTATATCATCCCTGTTGGATGGAAGAAAAAGAGTATTTTTTGAGTTTCTTTGTTAGAAGTCTTTATTAGTTCACTATAAATGCATATCAAGAAGAATATATGCGACAAAATTTTATCATTTTTAATAGAGAAAGATGAGAAAACAAATAATAATATCAAGTCACAAATGGACATGGAGGCATTGTGGTTAATGAGTGTATTGCATGCACTGTATGTAATACTCAGACTGACATGGTGCTTTTACCTCATGCTCCGTACAAGTTGAAGAAAAGGGGGAGAAATTTCTTAGTACCTTACAATGGATCAAATTATCCAATGGGTTTTCATTATATATATCTAAAAAAGTACAAGTGCATGGGTATAAGATTATTAGGTTGAAAAGTCATGATTGCCATATTTTGATATAACATCTCATTCTAGTGACTATGCATAATAATAAACCAAAAAAATGGGAATTGTTATAAATAAGTTATGCATGTTTTTCATAAATTATTCTCAAGAACGATTGATATTCAAAAGTGTAGACACACGAAAATTTTCACTCCGGGTTCTTAGGCCGGAAGTGAACCTCTTTCGTGTCTAAGTCGCTTTAAAAGGGCGTGCCAGCTAGCTTACTCAAACTAGCGAAGTAAGTTTTGAAATATTTGACTTAGGGGGCGACTGTGGACAAGTGGACTCTTTTCGTCGAAAACCTTCTTGCACCGATGCTCAAGGGTAAGTTTGTACGCTTAGAAATCTCGATTTTAAACAAGCATGGCCTTTTTGAAAAGGTATGAAAGTATTTGATCGATTTGTTTGTCTAATTGCAGATTTTATTTACGTGGGGTTTGCACGTATCTATGTCTTTGAGTTTTATCTACTTAGGCGTGAGGTGTATGCATCAAGTGCCTAAGTCTTGGCGTGTTTGCACGGGTTTGCTCGGGGTTTGTTTGATGCAAGTATGCGCACTATCTTTAGTATGGTGGATATGCAATGGAACTCACACAACTGAACCTTAAAACCCGAATTTGAAAGACATAGGTGAAGGGAAATTGCGGAAGGGAAATATAGCTATATCTTAAGAGCGGAAAGGCTCAATGTGTGCGTGTGTGTTGTGTATATATTGAAAGACAACTCACACGGCTTGGAATGTAAAACCCCGCTCGACTTAAATGTAAAGTGTGGAAGGGAAATACGTATATATATATGGGCCCGAAGGTCGCCAACGTGTGCGTGTGTGGTGTATAAAAGTAAAGACAACTCACACGACTTGGAATGTAAAACCTAGCCGAAAGGGAGATACAACTATATATATATGAGCCCGAAGGTCATCAACGTGTGCGTGTGTGTTGTGTATATATTGAAATGCAACTCACACGACTGAAAATTAACAACCCAGAATTAAAAGACATACACAACTGAACCGGGAAAACTCACGCAGCTGAAAATATATAGATATGGCTATATCTTAGAGGCTGCCGAGGCCAAAATGTGCTTGAGTGCTTGAGCAAGTGCTCGGGTGTTCCTTGGGTGCGAGTGTGTAATTGAAATGACAAACTCACACGACTTGAACCTTAAAACCCGAATGAAATTGCAGCGTATATGGCTCTTACTAGAGTCTTTGGAGTAAGAGCGAAGGCTCAATTGTATATGTGGGTGCTTGGTGTATGAGATAAGAGCTAAAGCTCAAGCGCTCGTGTGTGTCTCATGTATCAAGCAACAATATTACATCCCGGGGGGAGACAACGCTCTGTTAATACAACCCCGAATCCGAATTGAATTAAATATAAAGCAAGTTAGCGTAAGGGACCAAGTTTAGACACTTACAAATAGTTGGTCCGTCTTCACTTGCTCGTGATTGGGCTTGTGTCCACTTCAGGCAACCAAGGACGTGCTCCCTTGAAGCTTGAGGCGTGAAGTGGTTGGCCGTAGGTTGAGCTTGGTGGGGTTTGGCTTGAGAGGTAAGGCTCACGGGGTGCGGGGCTTTAGTGGGATAGGCAAGGGAGGTCACGGGTTTTGGTGGGGCTATGGCAAGGTTGGTGGGGCTATGGCATGGTGGGTGAGGTGCGGGTGTGGTATGGAGTCGGGGTGCTAGGCAAGAGGTCACGATAGGGGTGTGATGTGGGGTATGGGAGCGTGAGGCGGTGTATGTGGAGTGTGTAGACGCGGAAATTTCCGACTCCGGGCTTCTTAGGGCCTAGAGCGAACCTTTTTGTATCTACGTTCGCTTTTTATGAAAAAGGAGCGTGCCAGATAGCTTACTCAAGCTAGCGAAGTAAGTTTTCGCAAGATCTAACTCGTTTGGGGCGATTGTGAGCAAGTGAGCTCTTTTCGTCGCAGACCTTCTTGCACTGATGCACAAGGGTTAGTCTATATGCTTAGCAAAGTCGATTTTGAACAAATATAACCTCTTTGAAAACATACGAAGTGTTTTGATTGGGTTTTGTTTGTATTGTTACAGATTTTATTCCACGTGGGATTTGCATGTGCCTATGTCTTTGATTTTAGCAAATTTGGGCGTGAGATATGTGCGTCAAGTGCCAAAATGTGGTGAGTTTTGCACGGGTGTATGGGTTTGCTTTGATGCAATATGCGTCCTAACTCGTGGTATGGCGAATGTGCAATGCAAACTCACACAACTGAACGGGAAAACCCGGAATTGAAAGACATAAAGGAAGGAAAATTGCAAAAGGGAAATATGGCTATATCTTAAGAGCGGAAAAGCTCAATTGTGTAAGTGTGTGTTGTGTATATATTGAAAGACTACTCACACAGCTGAACCTTAAAACCCAAAATTGAAAGACATAGCGGAAGGGAAATACAACTATATATATATGGGCCTGAAGGTCGCCAACGTGCAAGTGTTGTGTTTGTGTGTAAATGGAAAGACAACACACGTAGCTGAACCGGGAAAACGCAGCAGAAAGTATAGAAATATGTCTATATCTTAGCGGCTGCCAAGGCCAAAATGGTGCGTGAGGTGCACGAGCAAGCGCTCGGGTGTTCTTTGTGTGTAAGTGTGTGAATGAAAGACAAACTCACAGGACTTAATGGAACAACCCAGCTGAATGTAAATACTTTATATAGAATAAGAGCGAAGGCTCAATGCACGTGTGTGTGAGTGTATAAATTGAAGACAAACTCACGCAGCTATTACTAGAGTCTTAGGAGTAAGAGCGAAGGCTCAATGGTGCACGTGGGTGGTTGTGTACGAGTAAGAGCTAAAGCTCAAGTGCTCGTGTGTGCTTTGTGTAATAAACCAAGTTATTACAATCGGGGGGAGACAAGGCTCCGTTAATACAACCCCGTGTTCAAATTGAATTAAAGCGTAGAAAGGAGATATGAAATACCGAATGAAAACACTTACGTGATTCGGTTGTTTGTCCACAACAATTCACGAGCTTGCTCGGCTTCACACCCACAGATGAGTCTTCCTTGAAGCTTGAAGCGAAAGGGCTGAACGTATCCCTGAAGCTTGGGGTTTTATGAGGTTCACGGCTCTAGGGTGTTTGGGTTTTGAGCTTGTGTGGGAAGAGGGATGATGGTTGCTGGCTTGGTTAGGTGTGGGATGGGTAAGGTGTAAGGATAGGAGGTGGTATGGGTCACGGATGAGAGTTGGGTATGGAATGGGGTTCTAAGGGAGATGGTCATGGATGGGAGTGGGGTTTTCTAAGGGATATGGGATGATATGGGGTGGTATGGGATAGGAAAGTGGGCTGCTACGGGTGGTGGTGTGGTAAGGGAGACTATGGCTCACGGATAGGGTATGGTGTAAGGGAAGCGAACTAAGGCTTATGGATGGAGTTATGGGGAGCTAGGGATTCGGTTAGGTGTGGGATGGGTGTCACACAAGGTGGTGATATGGGATACGAGATAGTGGTATAGGGTGATATGGTAGGCCGATGGGGTATGTCATGGGTGGGGAGTTGTTATGGCGTGGGTTCTAGGCAGGTGGTCACAGGACTAGGTAGGTTGTATGGTAGGGGAGCTAGGCGGTGTTGGGGGGTAGTTAGCTAGACTAGGATGGCGGTGATTAGGTCGGTTAAGGCGGTGGAAGTCGGCTAAAGGAGGTCGGTGGAAGTGGGGTCAGGCGGGCAGCAGAGTCAGTCGGGTCGGCACCTGGCGCTAACGCCAAGGCGGTGCGGGGTCGGCTCCGCGCACGACGGTGCGCAGGGGGGGTAATCCGGGTGATTAGGTGAGGCGGTTAGATGCTTAGGCATGGGTCAGTTAGGTTAGGGGGTTAACCTAACTAGGTTTAAGGTGGCTGGGAAGGGCCTTAGGGTAGTGGATTAGGATGGTGATTAGGGTGGATGTTGGGTGGTTTAGAGGGATTAGAGAGAGAGTGGTTTAGCAAAAACCCTAAATTAAATAAAGCCCTAAACACTCACCTTGGACCTTCTCTCTCCTCCCTTGAGATTCACGTGAACCCCTTTACATGGAACCCCTCACCTCTATTTATAGGCATTTGAGGTGGGTTTGGGTTTGGGTTTGGATCTCGATCCAAATCCAAACACTATTTAGATCTGGATCTGGATATTTTTGACCAGATTTGATCCAAATCATACATTTTTATAGATATGGATCTGGATATTTTGATCCAAATCTGATCCAATCCAAACACTATTTGGATCGGCCCAAATCCAAACATTATTTACTATATGGATTTGGATCTGGATATTTATGGTCCAGATCCAAACCAAAATTTCTTTGGATAGTCCTTCTTGGCTTCTCGAGGCGTACGATCTGTGCGGGCCCTAGTTTCATCAGTGACCCGTCTGGTGTTGGGTTTCCCCAATCGGTGTCGTTCGGACCTGTTTTGCCTTTTGGACTCCGTTTCTGCTCATTTCTGGTCCTCCCTGTTCAGATTCGGGATACTAGAGTGAGAATGGTCAATCTGGCTTTCTGGTGCTCCTGGCTTTCCATCTGCTTCGTGCATGAGCCTTTCGTTTGCCTTTTGATCCTGGGTTTTATCAGGCCAGGATGCTCTTCTGGGCTTCAGAACGAACTTCTGAAGCTGCTTCTGGTGTTGGCCTTTGTGAGCGGCTTACTAGGCTGCTTCTGGGTCAGGTGTTGTCTTCGCGAGCTCCACTTGTTCTCCTTGGCCTTTTGGGGAAGATGGGGCTGAGCCCGGGTTTCAAAACTCCTATTCGGATATGGGGCTTCAAAACACTATTTACAGTTTAAAAAGCAATATGTACAGAGTTTTAAAACATATGTACAGGTTTTCAAATATGTACAGGGTTGTTTGGAAGGCTCTTGGGTTTCCAGACTCAAAATAGTCCTTTGGGGCTGCTTTTGTAAAACCAGGTATGTTTGAGAAAGTCGTGGGATTTTGGGGTGTTTACAGATGCCCCTCTTTGGCATTATCTAAGACGACAACACCCCTTTCAATGTTTCCCTGGATCTATCCACGAAAATATGGGATCGTCCCAATATTTTTAGCAAAATTTCTCTTTAAAACCTGATAGGAGGAGATATCACGCCAAAGGGAACATTTTCTATGGTTTCTGGTCCTAAATGGGGATCATGTTATGCAAGCGTTCGTGCATGAATATGCATGCATGACATGGATGAGACGCCACGAAGGGTGACCTCCTAGAGACCAGATGGTATGGTCGAACTCTTGAGACTTACGAAGACCTGTTGCTCCAAGTGAGCGGGCCCTATGTTGCTCGATGTTCGATTTTTCAAAATCTATTCACAAGAGGGAAACTGCTTTTAGCCTCGGTCCTAAGGATCTCGAGCTCTTCGCGTTTGCCTTTGCTTGAGTCTTGATACTCACTAATCTAGTGGAGGTTTTATAAGAAACAAGCTATATTTTAAATTTCCTATGCCTTACTCGAAACGTCGAATTCTCAAACAAAATGAAATTCAAGTAAGTAAATCTTATTTTTACTTTAGGATTCCTCGAAATGAACCATGTTTTACTTGGGATAAGTCGTAGGGATGGGAAAGAGATACCACAGTCCATTCTGAAGCGTCTAGTGGTTTTAGGCATAGAAGGCGGAAAACTGCGCTTCTTGAGCTTTTTGGCTTTTTCTTCCTTTTTTTCATAGAGGGTCTCCCTTTGGGAGTATTTTTTCTTTAATCCCTCTTTTCCATAAAAAAATCGAATTTTGCTTGACTCAGGTTTCTTCCTTTGAGAAAGAGATTTTGGCGGGGATTTCCCTTTGTTTTTTGCCATATTTTCCTTTTTGGAAGGAGAAGAGAAGAGGGGAGGACTTATCCCAAGGTCATACTCAATCCATTCCAGATCAACCTATTTGAAAATAGCACATACTATTTGCAAGTATCTTGTTATATTGAACTAGGCCTTTCTTTGCAAGAAGAAGGATTTTGAAATGTAACCATGTATTTGGAAAGCTCCACTCTTTCACAAGTGTGAATTCTCTTACTCGGGGTCACACAATTCGCCTTTGAACCTTGCTTTCGAAGTTTCAAAGCAGCTATCCCTAAGAATTTTTGAAAATGGGAATTTAACCCAAACACTACACATAATACTTCTTCAAGTATTGAATATTGATAGGATCTGCGAAATTCTTACCTTCTACATCGATCAACCTGTATGAGTTGTTCGTGGTGGTTGCATGCACAATATAAGGTCCATCCCACATGGGGTGCCACTTTCCAAGTGGATGTGGGCCACGATAGTGGATGATTTTCAAAACCAGATCTCCCACTTCAAAGTGGCGAGGTTTCATACGTTTGTCGTAGTGACGGTATGCATGAGCATGATCCGTGGCAAGGAATCGCCTCTCATCTAATAGGTCTAGTTCGGCCATCCTAGAATGCCGAAGCGTCTCCAGGGGGAGGTCGAGTGCAATGGATGTATGGAATGAATGCAGTCGTGTATGAATGGGAAGAATGACATTTGTGCCATACACCAACTCAAATGGCGTTGCATTCGTGGGAGTCCGGATGGAAGTCCAATAAGCCCATAAGGCTTCATCCAACTTCTCATGCCATGTCCTACCCTTTTCTAAAGTTTTCTCAATTATGCTAATAAGAGTCTTATTCGTGGCTTCGGCTTGGCCGTTGCCTTGAGGGTAGTAGGGTGAGGAGAAGTGGTGAGTTATGCCATAGGTGTTGCACAACTTGACCATCCGCTCATTTTTGAATGGGGTGCCATTATCGGACACAAGGTCTCTTGGAACTCCAAATGGAGCCAAGATATTCCTCCTAATGAAAGCCACCACATGTTGCCCCTGGATATTGGTCAGGGAGATGGCTTCAACCCACTTGGTGAAGTACTCAGTGGCTGCTAAAATGAACTTATGCCCATTCGATGCTTTAGGGAAAATTGGTCCCACGATATCAAACGCCCACATGGTAAATGGCCAGGGGCTGACCACGGAATGCAATGATGATGAGGGGATATGAATGGCGTGTCCATGCACTTGACATGGATGACACTTCCTAACATGATCGTGGCAGTCTTTTCTTAGAGTGGACCAAAAATAATCCGCTCTAAGTATTTTCATCGTCATCATGTTGGCATTGGCATGACCTCCACATTCTCCATCATGGAATTCATGCATAACAGTCCTAGCCTCCTTTAGGTCGACACATCATAGTAAGATGCCAGTAAAACTCTTTTTATACAAAACCTTACTCAAAATCGTATATCGGGTAGAAATTTTTCCAATGAATGCCTTATCTTTGGATGTGGCATTCTCAGCGAATCCCCCATTTTCCAAAAAATACTTTATGTCATAAAACCAAGGTTTTTCATCAGAATCTGGGTTATTTTGGCAAATTTGTAAATCGTATATGGAAGGAGTGGGTGCGTGCCATATCTCTAAGGATTGGGTTTCCAAAGTGGGATTGACCCTTAGGGCTGAATCCAAGGAGGAGAGGGCATCGGCAACGCCATTATCCTCTCTTCCTACGTGTGTGAGTGTACACGATTGGAACGACTCGACCAATTGAGTGGCCAACTCGTGATATGGAAGCAGTTTTTCATTTCGCACTTGCCAAATTTTCAAAACATGGTTTATAACGAGGAGTGAATCCCCAAAGACCTCGATGCATGATGCCCCTAGAGTTTTTGAAATCTTTAAGCCTTGTATGAGTGCTTCATACTCAGCTACGTTGTTGGAACATTCAAAATCTAGGCGAATTGCTATGGGGATCTCACCCTTTTCAGGGGATATGAGGATGACCCCGGCACCAGCCCCTCGTTGGTTTCGTGTCCCGTCGAAGTGCATTTTCCACACTTGGTTTTCAACAGAGTTTGCCAAAATGTGGTTTTGAAATTGGTTTTGTTATATGCCTTCATCAGGCATTTCATCGAGTGTGGGATATGCATCCTCTAAGGGAAACTCAGCCACGTAGTCTGCTAGGGCTTGCCCCTTAATGGAGATCTGATGATGATATTTCAGGTCATACTCCATTAGAAGGAGTTGCCATTTGCCCAATCTACCGGTGAGAATGGGTTTTTCGAACAAACTCTTGATTGGATCAAGCTTGGACACTATCCAGATCTCATGATCTAGGAAATAGTGTCGAAATTTCTCGCAGGCGCAAACTAGGGCCAAGCACGTCTTCTCCATGGCTTTGTAATTCCTTTCGTAAGCCAGGAGAGTTTTCGAAAGATAGTATATGGCATACTCCTTGTGGGTGTCATCCTCGTATTGGGCTAACAAAGCTCCCAAGGCATTCGCATGCACGAAAATGTAAAGCAGAAGAGGTTTTCCTTGCTTTGGAGGATTTAAAACAGGAGGATTAATTAAGTATGCCTTTAGTCTTTCAAATGACTTTTGGCAGTTGTCATCCCATGAAAATTCTGTGCCCTTTCTCAACAACTTGTTGAAGGGTTCACATCTAGTCGCCAGGTTTGAGATAAACCTGCGAATGGATTGTAATCGACCTTGGAGGCTACGAATCTGCGTGAGATTGGAGGGTGGAGCCATGTCTATGATGGCTCTACACTTAGAGGGGTCGACTTCTATGCCCCTTTGGCTCACCATAAAGCCTAAGAGCTTTTCGGACTCTACTCTGAACATGCATTTCTGGGGGTTTAGCTTTACTTTGTAAAGTCTAAGCCTTTCGAAAATCTCTTGTAAGCATTCGATATGAGTGCATCGAGTTTTGGATTTGGCCAAGAGATCATCCACATATACCTCTACGAGCTCATGAATCTGATCATGGAAGATCGTGGTCATAGCTCTCCGGTATGTGGCGCCGGCATTTTCCAAACCAAAGGGCATGACTGTATAGCAGTACGTGCCCCTTGGGGTTGTCAAAGCGGTCTTACCCTGATCTCGTGGGCTTAGTTTGATTTGGTTATACCCTGAATAGCCATCTATAAACGAAAACATTTCATGATTTGCAGTACTATCGACTATCAAATCTATGTTTGGTAAGGGATAATTATCCTTTGGAGTGGCTTTATTCAGGTTTCTAAAGTCGATGCATATTCGAACCTTCCCACTGGTTTTTCGAACAACAACTATATTGGATAACCAATTAGAATATGCAATGGGTTTTAAAAATCTAGCTTTTAACAGATCTTCTAAACCCTCTTTGACTTGGGTGTGTACGTTCGGATGTATTTTCCAAAGCTTTTGCTTTATGGGTTTTACATCCGCATCCAAGGGAAGACGATGCTCGACTACACTCGGGTCTATGCCCGGCATGTCTTCATATGTCCATGCAAACACATCTAAGTAGGTTTTTAGAAATGCAATGAATGATGACCTTTCATGCTCATGCAAACATGCGCGTACCTTAATGAGTTTGGGCTTTGAATCACTCCCTAGATTTATCTCTATGAAATCTCCTCCTACTGAATTAAAGGGTTTTTCAAAGTCGAGAATTTTATGAAATTCAGGGAGCTCAGAAGTGGGATCTTCCCCAAGGGGATCCATCTCTGGGCTTTGATCATTCTCGAGGTTTATAGATCCTAGGGAATTTGATGCATGGATTTTAAAAAGACCTGGTTTCACACTTGGAATTTCTATTGATTTCAAAATTTTTGGTCTGGTTATGCAGACAACGTTTCTTTCGAAATCTTTTGCTTTTTCCAAATCCTTACCAGGAGCAACTATGTACAAAATCTTTTTGGGATTTTGTAAACTTTCGATTTTTTTTGTGTTTTTGTAAAACGAAAATTTTGGGAACTATACAAACTACTCTTTTTTTGAATTTTTCATTTTCAAGTGTTTTGGCTTTTGTAATTTTTTCATTTTTTGAATTTCGAGTTTTCCAAATGTTTTTGTATTTTTGATTGAGGGATCATCCATCATACCTACAAAGGGAAAACACTACAGGTTAGACTCTAAACAAGAAGTCTAAATCATAGGTCTCTTCTAAGGTAGGGTCCAGGGCACCCTTGACCCAGGTGGTCATATGGGGTGGTTTTGGTGGTATTTTGGGAGTATAGCCGATCCCATATCGGCTTGGATTGTCCTTGGGCAAGACGGGCTCTATGAGACCCTGATTTTGTGCCCCTAGACTCTTATATGGCAAATAACCTATATTTAACAGCATGTTCCACGATTTTTTGTTTTTAGAGAAATTTTTATATAAATCGTGGTCGTGGAACTTGCTGTCGTCTATGTTATGCACATAGGGCTTTTTGTCCAGGGGTTTTGGAAATAGGGGATTTTTGGATTTTCCTGTAATGGTCAGGATTTTAAGGGGGCCAACCTTGGGCAGCCCCTTGACACATACGACCTTCATAGGATTTTTAAGTGTGAGCCTTGGTGGCTCGAGCAGGGTCTGCCCCAGATTTGCCTCGTGAGTCTCGGAACTCGACAAGCAAGGGGAATTTATGATCCCTTGAAGCTGAAGATGACTCTCACTTAGGATCACTACGATTTGGTCCCTAAAAGGGATTTTGACACACCTATGGAAGGTGGATGGCACAGCACATAGGCTGTGTATCCAGGGCCTTCCCAACAATAGGTTATAGTGGGGGTGGATGTCTAGGACATGGAACACCCCCGTGTGTGCTATCCCTCCCGTTTCCATGGGGAGTTCGATGGATCATAGTAGTCTAGACGCATTCCCATCGTACCTAGTGATGACGATGGGGCTTGGGTTTACGGATGTCAAGGTAACTCCGATTTGGTACGCCACATGAAGTGGAAGGATGTTGAGCCCTCCTCCCCCATCAACTAGGCACCTATCTAGAGAGTGGTTATTCAGAACCACCTCGATATGTAGGGCCTGGTTATGGGACTCGTAGGGTCTTTCTACATCGTCTTCTGAGAATACGATGGGCGTTTTCGCTCCTATGGATGCCACTTGGTTGGACAAGGATTCTGGGGTTATGTTCGAACTAACCTTTGCTCTTTCTAGAATTTTCTCTAACACGAGTATATGCCTAGGCGAAGTTTGTATTAGCTCTAGGATGGACATGTTGATAGTAATCTTTGAAAGATGGTTTTCAAAATCATATAAGTTTAACACGACATTTCTTTTATCTGCTTTCGGCGAAACTCTAGAAATACATGCTTTTGAGGGGCCAGGCACACTGACCACCTTTTTAGCACTTTGCAGATGTGGGGGTTGATAGATCCTCCCGGATCTAGTCACCTCCCCCACAATCAACCTAGGGTTCGCACCTAACATGGCTCTAATCGAAAGTTTTGGAGCACCTTGAATTTTCAAAATTGGCTTAACCGGGGATGGAACTCTTAGTGGTCCCCGGATGACTACTTGGGCGGTTTTTTGTGAAGTATGATAGTAGATGCACAAGTAGAGAAACCAGACTCATATGCATGCACTAGACTCTTCGAAATTGTGAGAGTACAGACCTCTTTTCCCTTCCCATTGGTACTTGCGTGCTTGGGGAAGGGTTCTCTAAAGATAGCTTGGGCAGGCTCGGGTTCCTCAGTGACCTGAAGCCGGCCTTCTGCTATCAAGTTCTCGATTTTATTTAGGAGGGAAAAGCACTGCTTCGTATCATGGCCTTTGAGCCGGTGATACTTGTAGAATCGATTGAGAAATCTTCCTTTGGAAGTGATTCCCTCCAGAATTTCAGGGAGTTCAATCATACCCTGGGCGAGTAGGAGGTCTAGGACCTCCGACACAGGTTGCCCCAGCGGAGTGTACTCCCGTTTTTCAAATGTTTTTTGGATTTTCTTGTCTTTTTGCTTTTCAAAATTATCAAAATTCTTTGAAGTGGTCGTCGAGCTTTGATCCACCTTGACATTGGCGATTTTGTGGGGTTTTGCCCCTTTATCTATGGTGGGTAGCCCATAAGTGTTGGGCTTTTCCAAGCGAGTTTTCGAAACTACGCTCCCTTTCCACAAATGATTATAAATCCCTTTCTTCAAATTTGTTTCGAAAAGAGATACTTTTTTTATCAACAGGGCGTAACTACTTTTCTCTTTGTTTTGCCCTCTCAGCAGCTGCTATAGGGCTTTATGGTCCTTGTGTGTGAAGGACTCGTGGTATTGGTTGCCTTCCATTGCGGAGGTCTCTTTATGTTTGCGAGTTTTTTCAAACTTTTTCTTGGCCTTTAGTTCGCCATTTGACGAACATGAGTCAGCTGCTTCAGCCTCTTGGCTAAGAGCAGCGATTTTGGCCACAAAATCCCTTCTCAAGTCCTCAATCTCTTCTAGTTTGTTTCGATTTTTCGAAAACCTCCTAGAATGAGAACTTGATGCGCATGAGCCATGGCTCAACACTTCATTGGGTTCCGGATTTGACATGCTTCAATGCTTTCAAAATCCTAAGTATGAAATGCAACAAACAAAAAGTTAAAAGTGAACCTTTTCGTGTGTCTAAGTAGTGTTTATAACAAAAGGGGCGTGCCAGCTAGCTTGCTTAAGCTAGCGAAGAAAGTTTTTGAAATCTGACTCTATCGGGGCGACTGTGAGCAAGTGAGCTCTTTTCGTTGCAGACCTTCTTGCACCGATGCGCAAGGGTTAGTCTATACGCTTGGCAAAGTCTTTAAAATTTAAACCTCTTTGAAAAATACCCGAAGTGTTTGGGCTTTGTCTGTATGATTACAAGTTTTATTACATGTGGGATTTGCACGTGCCTGTCTTTCTTTTTAAGCTTTTTAGGGCCAACTAGGTGTGTGCACAAGTGACCTAAGTTGGGCGATTTTGCACGGGAGTGTGGGGTTTGCTTTGATGCAATATGCGTCCTAACTCGTGGTATGGCGAATATGCAATGCAAACTCACACAACTCCAAAGGGAAAACCCGAATTGAAAGACAATGCGGAAGGGAAATGACTTAATGTAAATTGCAAAAGGGAAATATGGCTATATCTTAAGAGCGGAAAGGCTCAATTGTGCAAGTGTGTGTCGTGTATATATGGAAAGACTACGCACACAGCTGAACCTTAAAACCCAAATCTAAAAGACATAGCCGAAGGGAAATACTTATAATATATATGGGCCCGAAGGTCGCCAACGTGTGCGTGGGTGTT
This sequence comes from Brasenia schreberi, assembly GCA_036023115.1. NCBI lineage: Eukaryota > Viridiplantae > Streptophyta > Magnoliopsida > Nymphaeales > Cabombaceae > Brasenia > Brasenia schreberi. The sequence continues at coordinate 6,171,734 of JAYKKT010000076.1, read as the reverse complement.
GTGTGTATATGTAAAGACAACTCACACGACTTGTAATGTAAACCCAAATATAATTGCAATATGGCCTTGACTAAGGTCTTGGGAGTAAGAGCGAAAGCTCAATGTGTGTGAGTGTGGAAATTGAAATGCTACGCACACAACTTGAATTTAAACACCCAAAACGAAATTGCAATATGGCCCTTACTAGGGTCTTGGGAGTAAGAGCGAAAGCTCAATGTGTGTGAGTGTGGAATTGAAAGACCACGTACACAACTTGGATTAACACCCAAATGAAATTGCAATATGGCCTTTACTAAGGTCTTGGGGGTAAGAGCGAAAGCTCAATGTGTGTGAGTGTAGAAATTGAAAGACCACGCACACAACTTAAATTAAAACCCACGCAGCTTAATACATATAGGTATAACTATATCTTAAGGGCTGGTTAGGCCCGTGTGTGTGTTAAAATGGTGTGCAGCTAAGAGCGGAATGGCTCAAGTGCACGTGTGTGTTGGTGTACCAAACCACATTATTACAACCGGAGGGAGACAACGCTCCATTATTACAACCCCATATCAAATTTAATTAAATGTAAGCAAGTTCATAATAAGGACCGAGTTAGGCACTTACGTGTAGCTGGTCCGGGCTCAACTTGCTCGGCTTTGGCCTAGTGAGTCGCCTTGGACAGCCGAAGTGGAGCTCCTTGGATGCGTGTGGGCGGCAAGTAGGGTGCAAACCGGGTGGGTGTCTTGATGAAGGCCGGGTGATAGGCGCGGCAAATAGGGATGTTGGTTGGGTAATGGCAGGTTAGGGTGTTGGCTAGGTGGTGGCAGGTTAAGGGTGAAGGCTTAGCTAGGGGCTGGGAAGTGGATGACTAAGGGAAGGTGGTGAGGTAGGGCGTGAGGTAGCCGGGTGTAAGGGAGAAGGCCGGGCTGTGGTGGTAGGTGGTGGAGTGTGCAGCTAGGTAAGAAAGGGGTGGAAGATAGGCTAGATGGGGTGAGATGGGGGTACTAACCGTGGGTGGTGGATGCGGTGATGGCCGGAGGTGGTGGAAGGAGGTGGCAGCCGAAGGGAGTTGGAAGAATGTGGCAGCCGGGTGGAAGTGTGCAGTCGAGTGGAGTGGCAGCCAGGTGGAGTGGCGATGGAGGTGGTAGTACAGCTGGGGGAGAGTGGGAGTGAGATGGGGTGGAAGAGAGGGTAGGAGAGAGAGTCTCAAACCCGCCCCAAAAGAGGGGTTTGTATAGGCAAATGGGCTGGGGTCGGTTGGGAGTGGTTTAGGCTAGATATTTACAAGAAGGTGGGCTTGTGGGGTGGTATGGTGGTTTAGGGTAGGTTGGTTAGGGGGGCTGGGAATTAGTGGTTAAGGGATTAATTAGGTGGATTAAGGTGGGATTAGGTTTAGTCTAGTTAGGGTCTAGGTGGTCTAGTTAGGTGGGGTGAGCTAGGTAAGGTCGGCTAGGTATGGTTGGGGCGGTTTTGGGTGAGGACGTCTAGGATTGAGTCAGGTTTAGGGGGGAGTGGCTAGGTGAGGTGGGTTAGCTTAGGGCTAGGTTTTAAGAGCATCCCCTTGGCATCGATCCATGGACCTAGTTGCAGCCATGTTCTTGTTGGTGCAGCCACAGGTTAGGTGTAGGTGCATACAAGCTCAAACCCACACTCTTAGGCTAAACCCACATGGTTAACCCACCCTTGACTAAAAGTCAAGCCCACCAACTTTTTCACTCATACTTTATCACCCTATTTCTCTCTCTACCCAAGCTTTTCACGTGAAATCTCTGTGGGCTCCACCTCCATTTATGAGAAGGTGATGTGGGTCATGGATGTGGATATTGGATTGGATCTTTGGATCTAAATCCAAATCCAGATGCATGTTTGGGTTTGGATATGGATATATATGGTCCAAATCCGACCAAAATCTGATTTTCTGATTCCTTAATGGCGTTTCGAAATGGACGGTTTGTGCGGGGCCTGACTGCATCAATACACCGTCTTGCGTTGGGCCTTCGCCAACATTGTCGTCTGCTCTTCTTCTCACCTTCCGGAGATCATTTTGAATATATTATTGATATTAGGGGCTTGGATGTCCGAGAATCTGGGGATGATTTTGATACGAGAGTTGATGTGCCGGGCTTGAAATATGCTCCGGGTCCAGGCTCTCTTTCGCTTCTTCGGTCCTACTTTCATCAAGCCAAGCTGCTTTTCGGGGTTTCAAAACACCTTTTTAAGGTTTAAAAACTGTATGTATATATTTTTAAAACATATATGGTTTAAACATATGTACAGGATTGTCTGGAAGGCTCCTGGGTTTCCAGACTCAAAATAGCCCTTTGGGGCTGCTTTGACAAAACCAGATAATTTGAGAAAATCGTGGGATCTTGGGGTGTTTACAACACCCACGGATGAGTCTTCTTTGAAGCTTGAAGCGAAAGGTGGCTGAACGTATCCCTGAAGCTTGGGGTTTTATGAGGTTCACGGCTCTAGGGTGTTTGGGTTTTGAGCTTGTGTGGGAAGAGGGATGATGGTTGCGGGCTTGGTTAGGTGTGGGATGGGTATGGAATGGGGTTCTAAGGGAGATGGTCACGGATGGGAGTGTGGTTTTCTAAGGGATATGGGATGATATGGGGTGGTATGGGATAGGAAAGTGGGCTGCTACGGGTGGTGGTGTGGTAAGGGAGACTATGGCTCACGGATAGGGTATGGTGTAAGGGAAGGGAACTAAGGCTTACGGATGGAGTTATGGGGAGCTAGGGATTCGGTTAGGTGTGGGATGGGTGTCACACAAGGTGGTGATATGGGATACGAGATAGTGGTATAGGGTGATATGGTAGGCCGATGGGGTATGTCACGGGTGGGGGGTGTTATGGGGTGGGTTCTAGGCAAGGTGGTCACGGGACTAGGTAGGTTGTATGGTAGGGGAGCTAGGCGGTGCTGGGGGGTAGTTAGCTAGACTAAGATGGCGGTGATTAGGTCGGTTAAGGCGGTGGAAGTCGGCTAAAGGAGGTCGGTGGAAGTGGGGTCAGGCAGGCAGTAGAGTCAGTCGGGTCGGCGCCTGGCGCTGATGCCAAGGCGGTGCGGGGTCGGCGCCGCGCACGACGGTTCGCAGGGGGGGTAATTCGGGTGATTAGGAGAGGCGGTTAGATGCTTAGGCTTGGGTCGGTTAGGTTAGGGAGTTAACCTAACTAGGTTTAAGGTGGCTGGGAAGGGTCTTAGGGTAGTGGATTAGGATGGTGATTAGGGTGGATGTTGGGTGGTTTAGAGGGATTAGAGAGAGAGTGGTTTGGGGACTTACCTCGTAGGGACGGATTACCTCGTAGGGACGGATTAGGGGGTGCTTAGGCTCCAATCAGCTACCTTAATCTTCTTTGTCCAAGCAAATTCTGCCCTTTGATTAGCGTAGGGCAGCCCTTAACTAATCTCTCGCTAAGCACAATTAGCAAAAACCCTAAATTAAATAAAGCCCTAAACACTCACCTTGGACCTTCTCTCTCCTCCCTTGAGATTCACGTGAACCCCTTTACATGGACCCCCTCACCTCTATTTATAGGCATTTGAGGTGGGTTTGGATTTAGGTTTGGATCTTGATCCAAATCCAAACACTATTTAGATTTGGATCTTGATATTTTTGACCAGATCCAATCCAAATCATACAATTTTATGGATATAAATTTGGATATTTTGATCCAGATCTGATCCAATCCAAACACTATTTGGATCGACCCAAACACTATTTGGATCGGCCCAAATCCAAACACTATTCACTATATGGATTTGGATTTGGATATTTATGGTCCAGATCCAAACCAAAATTTCTTTGGATAGTCCATCTTGGCTTCTCGAGGCGTACGATCTGCGCAGACCCTGGTTTCATCAGTGACCCGTTTGGTGTTGGGTTTCCCCAATCGGTGTCGTCCGGACCTGTTTTGCCTTTTGGACTCCGTTTCTACTCATTTCTGGTCCTCCTGGTTCAGATTCGGGATACTGGAGTGAGAATGGTCAATCTGGCTTTCTGGTGCTCCTGGCTTGCCATCTGCTTCATACCTGAGCCTTCCGTTCGCCTTTCGATCCTAGCTTTTATCAAGCCAAGATGCTCTTCTAGGCTTCAAAACGGACTTCTGAAGTTGCTTCTGGTGTTGGCCTTCGTGAGCGGCTTGCTAGGCTGCTTCTGGGTCAGGTGTCGTCTTCGTGAGCTCCACCTGTTCGCCTTGGCCTTTTGGGGAAGATGGGGCTGAGCTCGGGTTTCAAAACTCCTATTTGGATATGGGGCTTCAAAACACTATTTACAGTTTAAAAAGCAATATGTACAGAGTTTTAAAACATATATACAGGTTTTCAAATATGTATAGGGTTGTCTGGAAGGCTCCTGGGTTTCCAAACTCAAAATAGACCTTTGTTGCTGCTTTTGTAAAACCAGGTATGTTTGAGAAAGTCGTGGGATTTTGGGGTGTTTAGAGGGTGTGGAGTGTAAGGCGGTGGGATGGAAGGCTATGAGGTGGTGTAGGCTAGGTTGTGGAGTGGTAGGGTGGCAGGTAGTCGGTGGTAGTGGTAGGGGCAGTAGGTCGGCTAAGGGTGGTGTGGGATGATAGAGGTAGGTCGGCTAGGCTTGGAGACGGCACGGGGGCGACAGGCACCGAGGAGGCGTGCGGCATCAGGGAGCGGGCGCAGGGCGAGCGGGCAGCGCGCAGGGCGGTAGTGGCGCGCGGGTAGCGCGTAGGGTGCGCAAGTGGTGTAGGGGGCGTTCGAGTGAGAGCAGGCGGTGAAGTGGAGGTGGCTGCGGTTTAGGTAGAGTCGGTTGGAAGGGTGGATTAGCTAGGTGGGTTCAGCTAGATCTAGGTGGAGTCAGCTAAGGTGGTTTAGAGGGGTTCGAAAGAGGTGGGCTAGGTGAGTTTAATAGGCTTACCTTGGGGTGCGGTCTTGGGGTATGCTCAAGTTCCACATCGGCCACTCCACGCCTTCTTATTCAAGCAAATCCAACCCTTAATCAAGGTGGTGCAACCCACACTTAACCCCATTTAGCCCACAATTAACCCACTAAACAAAATTAAGAAAGCACTAAGCACTCACCTTAATACCCTCTCTCTCTCCTCCAAGCTCCTCCCTTTGGATTTCACGTGAACCCTTGGAGACCCCCTCACTCCTATTTATAGGCAAATGAGGTGGGTCTTGGATATGGGTCTTGGGTTTGGATCGTGGAATCCATGTCCGATCCAAACACTATTTGGATCTGGATCTTGGATCTCAGATATTTTAAGATCCATATCCGATCCAAATCCAACATTATTATGGATATGGATCTGGATATTTTGGTCCAGATCCGATCCAATCCAAACACTATTTGGATCCAATCCAAATCCAAACACTATTTGGATATGGATCTAAATATTTATGCTCCAGATCCGATCCAAATTTTCTCTGGATGGTCCTTCTTGGGTTTTTAAGGTGGACGTTTCGTGCAGGCATTGGCTTTATCAGCGCTCTGCCTGGTGTTGGGTTTTCTCCAACTTTGTCCTCCAGACTCCATCTCGCCATTCTGGACTCTGTTTCTGCTTAATTTGGCCATTTCTGGCTTAGATTCATGCTGCTTGGATGGTGATGCTTGATTTGGCTTCTGGGTGTGCTGGGCTTGCATTCTACATCGGGCCTGGGCTTTCCTTTCGCCTTTTGACCCTGGCTTTTATGAGGCCAGGGTGTTGCTTTTGGGCTTCTTTACTCGTTTCTGAGGCTTCCTTTGATTTGGCCTTCGTGGGCTGCTTTCTGAGCTGCTTCTCGATCAGGTGTCGTCCTCGCTGCTTCACCTGTTCGTCTTTGGCTTTTTGGCAAAAATGGGACTTGGCACGAGTTTTAAGAAATTTATATGGGATACGGGGTTCAAAACAATATTTACAAGCTTTTAGAAACTCCTGGGTTTTTGAAAATGCAAAATGGCCTTTTGGGTTGATTTGCAAACCAAGGATTTGTTTTCTAAAATTGTGGGATTTTGGGGTGTTTACAGATGTCCCTCTTTGGCATTATCAAAATGGATTTGGATAATGGCAAAGACGACAACACCCCTATTTGCTTTCTCTCGGGATTTATTCTCAAAAATATGGGATCATCCCAGTTTTGAGAAAACATTTTCTTTAAGGCCCAGTAGGAGGAGATTTCGCCAAAGGGGACTTACCTATATGGTTCTAGTCCTAAATGGGATTTGTGCAAGTATCCATGCGTGAATGTGGATGAGTGGCATGGAATGAGATGCTAGGAAGTATGGTTTCCTAGAGCCTTATTGTAATGGTCGAACTAGGGAGTCTTATGAAGACTTGCTGCACCAAGTGAGCTGGTCTTATGTTGCTCGATGTTCGAGGATTTTCTAAACTCATTTTTGAAAGAGGAAAGCTCCTTTCAGCTTCAATCCTAAGGACTTTAGCTTTTCTTGTTTTTCCTTTATTCGAGTCTTGACACTCGCTAATATAGCGGAGGTTTTATTCGAAATCAAGCCATATTTCAAAATTTCTACGCCTTACTCAGACGTCTAACTCTCAAACAAGATGATATTCAAGTAAGTAAATCCTATTTTTACTTTAGGATTCCTTAGAATGAACCTTTCTTCACCTTGGGATAAGTCGCAGGGATGGGAAAGAGTTTACCACGGTCCCTTGTGGAGTATCCCGTGGTTTAAGGCATAGAGGCGGAAAACTGCTCTTTTGGAGCTTTTTGGTCGTTTTTCTATTTTTTTCGTAGAGGGTCTCCCTTTGGGAGTATTTTTTTCTTTATTCCCTCTTTTCTATAGAATACACGATTTTCTTTTGATTCACCTTTCTTTTGGGAAAGAGACTTTGCAGGGGTTTCCCTTTTTCCTTTTTGGCCAAGTTTTCCTTTTAGGGAAGAGAAGAAAAACGGGGAAGGACTTATCCCAAGGATCTACTCGATTCATCCTAGATCAGCCTATTTAGAAATAGCACGTACTACTTGCAAGTATCATGCTATTTTGAATCATGCCTTCGTTTGTAAGAAGAAGGATTTTTGAAATGTGACCCATTGGTTTTGGAAAACTTCGCTCTTTCACAAGCAATAGAGTCTCTCATTCAGGGTTGAACGATTTGCTTTGATCCTTACTCACGAAGTTTCAAAAGGAGGTTTTCAAAATATTTTCGAAAACAAGGCTTAGCTTAGACCCTACACATAGTATTTTTTCAAAAATTGAGTATTCATAGGGTCGGCTAAGTTCCTACCCTCAACATCAATTAGCCAGTATGCATTGTTCGTGGTGGTTCCACGCACAATATAAGAGCCATCCCACTTGGGCCGCCACTTTCCAAGTGGATGTGGGCCACGATATTGGATGATTTTGAGCACAATGTCTCCCACTTTGAAGTGGCGAGGTCTCATATGCTTCTCATAGTGTCGGGCTATCCTTTGCCGGTATGCATGTGCATGATCCATGGCAAGGAGCCTTCGCTCATCTAATAAGTCAAGTTCGGCTATCCTAGCATGCTGAAGTGTCTCTAGGGGAAGGTTGAGTGCAATAGATGTATGAAATGAATGAATTTTGGTATGAATGGGGAGAATGGTGTTTGTGCCATAGACCAACTCAAATGGCGTGACATTTGTGGGAGTTCGGATGGAAGTCCTATAAGCCCATAAGGCTTCATCCAGCTTCTCATGCCACGTCCTACCCTTCTCTAAAGTCTTCTCAATAATGCTTATGAGAGTCTTATTGGTGGCTTTGGCTTGGCTATTGCCTTGAGGGTAGTAGGGCGATGAGAAGTGGTGAGTTATACCATATGTGTTACATAACTTAACCATCCTCTCGTTTTTGAAGGGGGTTACCATTGTCGGACACTAAGTCCTTTGGAACTCCAAAGCGAGCCAGAATATTTTTCCTAATGAACACCACTACATGTTGTCCCTGCACATTGGTCAGGGAGGTAGCTTCAACCTACTTAGAAAAGTATTCGGTGGCTGCTAATATGAACCTATGCCCATTTGATGCATGAGGAAATATTGGTCCTATGATGTCAAACGCCCACATGGTGAATGGCCAGGGGCTGACCACGGAATGCAATGAGGATGATGGGGTATGGATGGCATGTCCATGCACTTCCTAACATGGCCATGGCAATCTTGCTTTAAGGTGGACCAAAAATAACCCGCTCTAAGTATTTTCATTGCCATCATATTGGCATTTACATGCCCTCCACATTCTCCATCATGGAATTCATGCATTATTATCCTAGCCTCCTCTAGGTCGACACACCTTAGTAAGATGCCAGTGAAACTCTTTTTGTAAAGAACCCCTCCCAAAATCATATATCGGGTAGAAATTCTTCGTATAAAAGCTTTGTCTTTGGACGAAGCGTTTTTGAAAATCCTCCATTTTCTAAGAAACTTTTTATGTCTTGAAACCAAGGTTTTTCAATATCAGTTTGGTTGTTTTGGCAAATCTCAAGATCGTGTGTGGATGGAGTGGGCGAATGCCATATTTCTAAGGGTCTGGTTCCCAAAGTGGGATCGACCCTTAGGGCTGAGCCCAAGGATAAGAGGGCATCGGCTATGCCATTATCCTCTCTTCCTACGTGTGTGAGTACACGATTTGAATGACTCGACCAGCTTGGTGGCCAACTCATGGTATGGAAGAAGTTTTTCATTTTTAACTTGCCAAATCTTTAACACTTGGTTTATGACAAGTAAAGAATCTCCGATGCATGATACCCCTAGAGTTTTCGAAATTTTTAAGCCTTGTATGAGTGCTTCATACTCAGCTGTGTTGTTGGAACACTCGAAATCTAGGCGAATGGCTATGGGTATTTCTCCCTTTTTAGGGAATATGAGGACGATTCCTGCCCCAGCCCCTCTTTGGTTTCGTGCCCCATCGAAGTGCATCTTCCACACTTGGTTTTCATTTAAACAGTTTGATAAAATATGGTTTTGAAATATGCCTTCATCGGGCATTTTGTCAGTGTGGGATATGAATCTTCCAAAGGGAAGTCGGCCACATAGTCAGCTAGGGCTTGGCCCTTGATGGATGTTTGATGGTGGTATTTCAGGTCATACTCCATCAAGAGAAGTTGCCATGGTTTTCATTTAAACAGTTTGATAAAATATGATTTTGAAATTGGTTTTGAAATATGCCTTCATCGGGCATTTTGTCAGTGTGGGATATGAATCTTCCAAAGGGAAGTCGGCCACATAGTCAGCTAGGGCTTGGCCCTTGATGGATGTTTGATGGTGGTATTTCAGGTCATACTCCATCAAGAGAAGTTGCCATTTACCTAGCCTACCTGTGAGGATAGGTTTTTCAAACAGATGCTTGATGGGATCAAGCCTAGACACTATCTAGATCTCATAATCTAGGAAGTAGTGTTGAAATTTCTGGCAGGCCCACACTAAGGCCAAGCAAATCTTCTCCATGGCTTGATAATTTCGTTCATAAGCCAATAGAGTTTTCGAAATATAGTAGATGGCATACTCTTTATGGGTATTATCCTCATATTGAGCTAGTAATGCACCCAAAGCATTCGTATGCACAGAAATATAGAGTAAAAGAGGTTTTCCTTGCTTTGGAGGGTTTAAAATCGAAGGATTTACCAAATATGCCTTTAGTCTTTCGAAAGCCTTTTGGCAATCATCGTCCCATACAGATTTCACCCCTTTTCTCAAAAGTTTGTTGAAGGGTTCGCATCTTGTAGCAAGGTTCGAAATGAACCTACGAATTGATTGGAGGCGACCTTGGAGGCTACGAATTTGCGTAAGATTGGAGGGTGGAGTCATGTCTATGATGGCTCTACACTTAGAGGGGTCGACTTCAATGCCCCTTTGGCTTACCATAAACCCTAAGAGCTTGCCAGATTTGACTCTGAACACGCACTTTTGAGGGATTTTTTGTAAGCATTCAATATTAGTGCATCAAGTTTTTGATTTAGCCAAGAGATCATCCACATATACCTCTACGAGCTCATGAATCTGATCGTGAAATATCGTAGTTATAGCTCTTTGGTAGGTGGCACCGGCATTTTTCAAACCAAAGGGCATGATTGTATAACAGTATGTGCCCCAGGGTATTGTGAAAGCAGTTTTAGCCTGATCTCTTGGGTCTAATTTGATTTGGTTATATCCTGAATAGCCATGAATGAAAACATTTCATAATTTGCAGTACTATCGACTATCAAATCAATGTTAAGTAAAGGAAAGTTATCCTTTGGAGTGGCTTTGTTCAAGTTTCTAAAATCGATGCATATTCAAATTTTCCCATTGGATTTTCGAACTACAACAATATTTGACAACCAATCAGAATACGCAATGAGTTTTATAAAACCGGATTTTAGGAGATCTTCTAAACCCTCTTTAACCTGCACATGCACGTTCGGATGAATCTTTTTAAGCTTTTGCTTTATGGGTTTCGCATCTGAATCTAGGAGAAGACAATGCTCTACGACTCTTGGGTCTATACCCGGCATGTCTTCATATGTCCATGCAAACCATCGATGTAGGTTTTCAAAAATGCAATGAATGATGATGCTTCATGCTCATGCAAACATGCGCCTATCTTAATGTGTTTGGGCTTTGTTTCACTCCCTAGGTTAATCTCTATGAAATCCCCTCTTACAGAATTTGAAGGTTTTTCAAAATCGAAAATTTTTTGTAAGCATTCGATATTAGTGCATCAAGTTTTTGATTTAGCCAAGAGATCATCCACATATACCTCTACGAGCTCATGAATCTGATCGTGAAATATCGTAGTTATAGCTCTTTGGTAGGTGGCACCGGTATTTTTCAAACCAAAGGGCATGATTGTATAACAGTACGTGCCCCAGGGTATTGTGAAAGCAGTTTTAGCCTGATCTCTTGGGTCTAATTTGATTTGGTTATATCCTGAATAGCCATGAATGAAAACATTTCATAATTTGCAGTACTATCGACTATCAAATCAATGTTAGGTAAAGGAAAGTTATCCTTTGGAGTGGCTTTGTTCAAGTTTCTAAAATCGATGCATATTCAAATTTTCCCATTGGATTTTCGAACTACAACAATATTTGACAACCAATCAGAATACGCAATGAGTTTTATAAAACCGGATTTTAGGAGATCTTCTAAACCCTCTTTAACCTGCGCATGCACGTTCGGATGAATCTTTTTAAGCTTTTGCTTTATGGGTTTCGCATCTGAATCTAGGAGAAGACAATGCTCTACGACTCTTGGGTCTATACCTGGCATGTCTTCATATGTCCATGCAAACACATCGATGTAGGTTTTCAAAAATGCAATGAATGATGATGCTTCATGCTCATGCAAACATGCGCCTATCTTAATGTGTTTGGGCTTTGTTTCACTCCCTAGGTTAATCTCTATGAAATCCCCTCTTACAGAATTTGAAGGTTTTTCAAAATCGAAAATTTTATGAAAGCATTCGATATTAGTGCATCAAGTTTTTGATTTAGCCAAGAGATCATCCACATATACCTCTACGAGCTCATGAATCTGATCGTGAAATATCGTAGTTATAGCTCTTTGGTAGGTGGCACCGGCATTTTTCAAACCAAAGGGCATGATTGTATAACAGTACGTGCCCCAGGGTATTGTGAAAGCAGTTTTAGCCTGATCTCTTGGGTCTAATTTGATTTGGTTATATCCTGAATAGCCATGAATGAAAACATTTCATAATTTGCAGTACTATCGACTATCAAATCAATGTTAGGTAAAGGAAAGTTATCCTTTGGAGTGGCTTTGTTCAAGTTTCTAAAATCGATGCATATTCAAATTTTCCCATTGGATTTTCGAACTACAACAATATTTGACAACCAATCAGAATACGCAATGAGTTTTATAAAACCGGATTTTAGGAGATCTTCTAAACCCTCTTTAACCTGCGCATGCACGTTCGGATGAATCTTTTTAAGCTTTTGCTTTATGGGTTTCGCATCTGAATCTAGGAGAAGACAATGCTCTATGACTCTTGGGTCTATACCCGGCATGTCTTCATATGTCCATGCAAACACATCGATGTAGGTTTTCAAAAATGCAATGAATGATGATGCTTCATGCTCATGCAAACATGCGCCTATCTTAATGTGTTTGGGCTTTGTTTCACTCCCTAGGTTAATCTCTATGAAATCCCCTCTTACAGAATTTGAAGGTTTTTCAAAATCGAAAATTTTTTGTAAGCATTCGATATTAGTGCATCAAGTTTTTGATTTAGCCAAGAGATCATCCACATATACCTCTACGAGCTCATGAATCTGATCGTGAAATATCGTAGTTATAGCTCTTTGGTAGGTGGCACCGGTATTTTTCAAACCAAAGGGCATGATTGTATAACAGTACGTGCCCCAGGGTATTGTGAAAGCAGTTTTAGCCTGATCTCTTGGGTCTAATTTGATTTGGTTATATCCTGAATAGCCATGAATGAAAACATTTCATAATTTGCAGTACTATCGACTATCAAATCAATGTTAGGTAAAGGAAAGTTATCCTTTGGAGTGGCTTTGTTCAAGTTTCTAAAATCGATGCATATTCAAATTTTCCCATTGGATTTTCGAACTACAACAATATTTGACAACCAATCAGAATACGCAATGAGTTTTATAAAACCGGATTTTAGGAGATCTTCTAAACCCTCTTTAACCTGCGCATGCACGTTCGGATGAATCTTTTTAAGCTTTTGCTTTATGGGTTTCGCATCTGAATCTAGGAGAAGACAATGCTCTACGACTCTTGGGTCTATACCCGGCATGTCTTCATATGTCCATGCAAACACATCGATGTAGGTTTTCAAAAATGCAATGAATGATGATGCTTCATGCTCATGCAAACATGCGCCTATCTTAATGTGTTTGGGCTTTGTTTCACTCCCTAGGTTAATCTCTATGAAATCCCCTCTTACAGAATTTGAAGGTTTTTCAAAATCGAAAATTTTATGAAACTCTGGGAGCTCGGAGGTTGAATCCTCTTCAAGGAGAAGGGGATCTTCTTCCGGGCTTTGATCATTCTCGAGAGTATTGAATCCTAGGGAATTTGAACTTGATGTTTGAGTTTTGAAAACACCTGGTTTTTGACTTGGAATTTCAACGGGTTTCGAAGCTTTTGGTCTTGTTATGAAGACAAGTTTCTTTTCGAAATCCTTAGCTTTTTCCAAACTTTTACCAGGAGCTGGTATATACAGGATTTTATTTTTGGGTATTTCTGAATTTTTTATTTTTTTGGGTTTTTGTAAAGCAAAGACACTTGGAGCTATACAAACAATAGTTTTTTTGGTTTTTCCATCTTTTTCGAATGTTTTTGATTTTTGGGATTTTCCAATTTGTTTTTGAATTTCGAGTTTTTACAATTTTGTTGATTTTTGGTTTAAGAAGGGATCTTCCATCATACCTACAAAGGAAAACGCCACAAATTAGACTCTAAATAAGAGGTCTAAATCGTAGGTTTCTGCTTCACTAGGCTCCAGGGCACCCTTGACCCAGGTGGTCACAGGTGAGGGTTTTGGGGGTACTTTGGGAGTATAGCCGATCCCATATTGGCTTGGGTTGGCCTTTGGCACTATGGGCTCTAGGAGACCCTGGTTTTGTGCCCCTAGACTTTTGTATGGCATATACCCCATATTCAATAGCATGTTCCATGATTTTTTGTTTTTTGAAAAGTTTGGATATAGTTCATGATTCTGGAACTTGCTATCGTCCATGTTATGCTCATATGGCTTTTTGTCTAGGGTTTTTTGGAATATACGACACTTGGTCTTTCCTAGGATCGTGATGGTTTTGAGTGGGCTAGCCTTGGGCTGCCCCTTGATATACAACACTTTCCTAGGGTTTGGAAGGACGAGCTTGAGTGGCTCGACCAAGACTTGCCCCAGGTTGGCCTCGTAGGCTTGAGAACTCGACAAGCATGGGAAATTCTATATTCCCTGAAGCTGAGGGTGACTCTCACTTAGAATTACAACGACTTGATCCTCGAAGGGGATTTTGACACACCTATGGAAGGTGGATGGCACAGCATGCAGGTTGTGTATCCAAGGCCTTCCCAGCAATAGGTTGTAGTGGGGGTGGATGTCCAAGACATGGAACACCCCCATGTGAGCTATCCCTCCCGTTTCCATGGGTAATTCTATAGATCCTAAGGGTCTAGATGCATTCCCATCGTATCCAGTGATTACGATGGGGCTTGGGTTCACGGAGGTCAAGGTGACTCCGATTTGATACGCCACGTGGAGCGGAAGGATGTTGAGACCTCCTCCCCCATCAACTAGACACCTGTCCAAAGAATGGTGATTCAATACCACCTCGATATGTTGGGCCTGGTTGTGGGATTCATATGGTCTTTCGATATCCTCTTCCGAGAACACGATGGGCATTTTTGCACCTATGGATGCCACTTGGGTTAACAAGGACTCCGGGGTTATGTTTGAGCTAACCTTGGCTCTTTCTAGAATTTTCTCTAAAACAAGTCTATGCCCATGCGAGGTTTGTATCAGCTCTAGGATGGACATGTTAATTGGAATCTTTGAAAGATGATTTTCAAAATCATATAAGGTTAAAACAACTTTGCCTTTATCCGTTTTTGAAGAGACCCTAGGAATACATGCTTTTGAAGGGCCAGGAACACTGACCACTTTTTTAGCACTTTATAGATGTGGGGGTTGATAGATCCTTCCGGACCTGGTCACTTCCCCCACGATCAACCTAGGGCTCGTGCCTAAGATGGCTCTACTCGTGTGCTTTGAAGCACCTTGGATTTGTAAAATAGGTTTAACCGGGGGTGGGACTCTGGGCGCTCCCCAGATTACTACTTGGGCGATTTTCCTATGAAGGATGAGAGATGGTGCACAAGTAGAAAACCCAGAATGATATGCATGCGCTAGACTCTTTGAAATCATTAAAACACATACCTCTTTGCCCTTCCCACTGGTACTTGCGTGGTTGGGGAAGGGTTCTTTGAAAATAGCTTGGGCAAGCTCTGGTTCCTCAGTGACCTGGAGCCGGCCCTACTCGATCAAGTTCTCAATCTTGTTGAGTAGGGAAAAACATTTCTTTGTATCATGGCCTTTGAGCCGATGATACTTGCAAAATCGATTTAAGAACCTCCCTTTGGAAGTAGTTCCCTCAGGAATCTCAGGGAGTTCGATCATTCCTTGGGCAAGTAGGAGGTCTAGGACCTCTGACACAGGTTGCCCTAGTGGAGTATACTCCCGTTTTTCAAAAGGTTTTTTGTATTTTTTTGTCTTTTTTGTTTTCAAAACTCTCAAAAATTTTGGAAGTGCTCGCCGGGCTTGGATCCACTCGGATGTTTGCAACTTTGTGGGGTTTTGCCCCTTTGTCCATGGTGGGTAACCCGTAAGTTCCAGGTTTTTCCAAGCGGGTTTTTGAAACCACACTCCCTTTCCACAAGTGATCGTAGATTCCTTTTTTCAAATTTGTTTCAAAAAGGGATGCTTTTTTAATCAACTTGTGGAAAGTCGAGATTTCGTGTAGGGAGAGAAGGGTTTTCAACTCGTTTTTAAAATTATCCAGGATGAGCATTATTGCACACCCTTCTGATATGGGTTCTCATACTTGCCCAAGGAGGGACCTCCATCGAACGATAAATGCATGCACATCTTCGTTTGTACCTTGCTTCGTATCCCTCAAAGTATTTAAAGTGGGCGTGACTTCTACGTTATGCGAAAACCTTTGCATAAAGCAGTTCGCTAACTCTTCAAAAGTCGCGAACTAACTTAGATCGTAGGAAGCCAGCCATTTTGAAGCTGTGCCTTTGAGGGAAAGGGGAAACCAATACACACCCATTTCATCGAGTCATTCTTTTTCTTGTGGGCTCGATGAGAGAAAAGTTGTAAGTGAGACCTAGGGTCTCCCGTGCCATCATATCGATGGAAATTCGATATTTCATCGTCACTGTCTGTTTCATAATCTAAAGAAAGAAAATCATATAGGGCGTAGGTTCTTTTTCTTTGTTTTGCTCTTTTAGCAACTGCTGTAGGGCTTTACGGTCCTTATGAGTGAAGGACTCATGGTATTGGTTTCCCTCCATGGCAGAGGTCTCCTTGGGTTTCCGAGTTTTTTCAACCTTCTTTTTGGCCTTTATTGGTTCGCCATGTGACGAACACGAATCAGTTGCTTCAGCCTCTTGGCTAAGGGCAGCGATCTTGGCCTCAAAATCCCTTCTCAAATCCTCAATTTCCTCTCTTTTGTTTCGATTTTTCAAAAATCTCCTAGAGTGAGAACTTGATGTACGCGAAACATGGCTGGACACTTCATTGGAGTCTGAACTCGACATGACTCCGATGCTTTTTAAAACCACAAGACAAAGAGTTAAAATACTTTTCTTGAAAATTTTTCAAAAGGTCTGCTTGTTTGTATCGATTTTTCTTAAGACCCACGTCCCACCGGGCGTGCCAAAATCTGTAGACACGCGAAAATTTTCACTCCAGGTTCTTAGGCCTGAAGTGAACCTCTTTCGTGTCTAAGTCGCTTTAAAAGGGCGTGCCAGCTAGCAATGCAACTCACACAACTGAACCTTAAAACCCGAATTTGAAAGACATAGCTGAAGGGAAATATAGCTATATCTTAAGAGTGGAAAGGCTCAATGTGTGCGTGTGTGTTGTGTATATATTGAAAGACAACTCACACGGCTTGGAATCTAAAACCCCGCTCGACTTAAATGTAAAGTGCGGAAGGGAAATATGTATATATATGGGCCCGAAGGTCGCCAACGTGTTCGTGTGTGTTGTGTATAAATATAAAGACAACTCACACGACTTGGAATGTAAAACCCAGCCGAAGGGGAGATACAACTATATATATATGAGCCCGAAGGTCGTCAACGTGTGCGTGTGTGTTGTGTATATATTGAAATGCAACTCACATGACTGAAAATTAACAACCCAGAATTGAAAGACATACACAACTAAACAGAGAAAGCTCACGCAACTGAAAATATATAGATATGGCTATATCTTAGTGGTTGCCGAGGCCAAAATGTGTGTGAGTGCTTGAGCAAGTGCTCGGGTGTTCCTTGGGTGCGAGTGTGTAATTGAAATGACAAACTCACACGACTTGAACTTTAAAACCCGAATGAAATTGCAGCGTATATGGCTCTTACTAGAGTCTTTGGAGTAAGAGCGAATGCTCAATTGTGTATGTGGGTGCTTGGTGTATGAGATAAGAGCTAAAGCTCAAGTGCTCGTGTGTGTCTCGTGTATCAAGCAACAATATTACATCCCGGGAGGAGACAACGCTCCGTTAATACAACCCCGAATTCGAATTGAATTAAATATAAAGCAAGTTAGCGTAAGGGACCAAGTTTAGACACTTACAAATGTTGGTCCGTCTTCACTTGCTCGTGGGTTTGTGTCCACTTTGGGCAACCAAGGACGTGCTCCCTTGAAGCTTGAGGCATGAAGTGGTTGGCCAGAGGTTGAGCTTGGTGGGGTTTGGCTTGAGAGGTAAGGCTCACGGGGTGCAGGGCTTTAGTGGGATAGGCAAGGGAGGTCACGGGTTTTGGTGGGGCTATGGCAAGGTGGGTGAGGTGCGGGTGTGGTATGGAGTCGGGGTGCTAAGCAAGAGGTCACGGTGGGGCTATGGCAAGGTGGGATAGGCAAGAGGTCACGGAGTGAGGCAGTGGATGTGGGGTGTGGAGTGTAAGGCCGTGGGATGGAAGGCTAGGAGGTGGTGTAGGCTAGGTTGTGGCGTGGTAGGGTGGTAGGGAGTCGGTGGTAGTGGTAGGGGCAGTAGGTCGACTAAGGGTGGTGTGGGATGATAGAGGTAGGTCAGCTAGGCTAGGCGACGGCATGGGGGTGACAAGCGTCGAGGAGGCGCGCGTCACGGGAGGCGCATGGTGTTAGGGAGCCGGTGCGGGGTGCACGGGCAGCGCGCGGGGCGGCAGTGGCGCGCGGGCAACGCGTAGGGTGCGTGAGTGGTGTAGGGGGCATTCGAGTGAGGGCAGGCGGTGAAGTGGAGGTGGCTGCGGTTTAGGTAGAGTCGGTTGGAAGGGTGGATTAGCTAGGTGGGTTCAGCTAGATCTAGGTGGAGTCGGCTAAGGTGGTTTAGAGGGGTTCGAAAGAGGTGGGCTAGGTGAGTTTGCTAGGCTTACCTTGGGGCACGGTCTTGGGTGTGCTCAAGCTCCACATCGGCCACTCCATGCCTTCTTATTCAAGGAAATCCAACCAATCAAGGTGGTGCAACCCACACTTAACCCCATTTAGCCCACAATTAACCCACTAAACAAAATTAAGAAAGCACTAAGCACCTTAATACCCTCTCTCTCTCCTCCAAGCTCCTCCCTTTGGATTTCACGTGAACCCTTGAGACCCCCTCACTCCTATTTATAGGCAAATGAGGTGGGTCTTGGATATGGGTCTTGGGTTTGGATCGTGGAATCCATGTCCGATCCAAACACTATTTGGATATGAATCTTGGATCTCAGATATTTTAAGATCCATATTCGATCCAAATCCAACATTTTTATAGATATGGATCTAGATATTTTGATCCAGATCCGATCCAATCCAAACACTATTTGGATCCAATTCAAATCTAAACACTATTTGGATATGGATCTAGATATTTATGGTCCAGATCCAATCTAAATTTTCTCTGGATGGTCCTTCTTGGGTTTTTGAGGTGGACATTTTGTGCGGGCACTGGCTTCATCAACGCTCCGTCTGGTGTTGGGTTTTCCCCAACTTTGTCATCCGGACTCCATCTCGCCATTCTGGACTCCGTTTCTGCTTAATTTGGTCATTTCTAGCTTAGATTCATGTTGCTTGGATGGGGATGCTTGTTTTGGCTTCTGGGTGTGCCGGGTTTGCATTCTACATCGGGCTTGGGCCTTCCTTTCGCCTTTTGACCCTGGCTTTTATCAGGCCAGAGTGTTGCTTTTGGGCTTCTACACTCGTTTCTGAGGCTGCCTTTGATTTGGCCTTCGTGGGCTGGTTTCTGAGTTGCTTCTCGATCAGGTGTCGTCCTCCCTACTTCACCTGTTCGTCTTTGGCTTTTTGGCAAAAATGGGACTTGGCCTAAGTTTTAAGAAATTTATATGGGATAAGGGGTTCAAAACAATATTTACAAGAAACTCCTGGGTTTTTGAAAATGCAAAATGGCCTTTTGGGTTGATTTGCAAACCAGGGATTTGTTTTCTAAAATCGTGGGATTTTGGGGTGTTTACAAAAAGGTAAATGCATCAGAAGATGTTATTCAAAAGATTTTATGCAAATTAAAGATTACATTATCTCCTAGCTTCTTTGATATCATGGTGTACTTAGCCATCCATTTACCAAGAGAGATATGACTTGCTAGGCCAATACAATGTCAATGGATGTATCCTATAGAGAGATTCTTATTTACATTGAAAAACTAAGTGTGTAATAATAATCGGCCCAAAGGATCTATTGTTGAAGGATACATAGTGGAAGAAATGATATATTTTTGTACATGATATTTGAATGAAGAAATCGAGACAAAACTGAATAGGCCAGTGAGAATAAAGCATCAGTTGGCATATTAAGTGTTGATGAAATAAATAAATCACGTAGATTCATCCTTTTCAACATGCCCACCATTGATGATTTTATATTATAAGTATAGTAGTATAGTAATGTTCAATTTTATTGTATGTACTTTAATATGTGATCAATTGACTTTCACATGAAGGATGTATAATATAGTTGCAGAGTCAATATCCTAATGATACTACAAATATGATTCAAAAAAAGGTACATGAAAGGTTTGTCAATTGGTTTGAGGATTATGTACTTTAATATGTATGTTTTCATAATTAGGTAATTTATTTGATTACATCACTTATAAATGTATATGGGAAAAGGCTTAGTTGTTGTTGTTGTTGTCGTTGTACATCACTTACAAATGTATATATTGTATACACAAGTACGTACAATGATGTTCCTCAAGATATTTATTTGTTTGACATAGGACCTTCAAATTTTGTTACACGGTATAAATCATTTTATATCCATGGGTATACATTTGATGTTTGAGCACTACAAAGAGTTTGTTATATACAAAATAGTGGTGTTGCATCAATAGGTAGACCTTAAGGCATGTATTATGGAGTTTTAGAAGACTATTGAAGTTCGGTATTTGTTTAAACCTTCTATATTTTTGTTTATGTATCTTTGGTATGACATGGAAGTCGGATGTGAAGTAGATAAAATGAAGTTGATGCTCGTATGAACCTCTAAACAATCACATTGTCATGTGCTATATATTCTTATGACAACCAATTTAAGTATGATATTCAAGAGACCAAACTAGAAAAAATTGGAATGTAGTTTGTCATTGGAAGCCATGAGACATACAAATTGCCGATAGAGAGTGTATCATATGAAGGTGCATCAATCGTTGAACAACCCATAGAAGTTGTAGATAATATTATCATTCATTGTATTCGATGAGATCTCTGTAATGGGACATGCATATCAAAGCAAAAGCTATTTGCATTGAGAGAGAGGGTAACTAAAAAGGTTAGTTAATAATTGATTACTTTGGTGCATGTTTTTATTGAAGTTAATAGTAATATGCTTGTATATACTTATGTTTTGTCTATCGAGTGTTGGAAGAAGACAATTACACCATCATGTTGCTTTTTTATTTGTTTACTTGAGGCATAATATCTATTAGTTTCTAGTTTCAATTAGGGAAATTGTTATTTAAATCATCTCATAGTTGCTCAGTAACTCAAATAACTATTTCTTGGGTTACTAACTTGTTCTAAGAACTTGTTTTGAGTAATTTAGACATGAAATTTAAATTTTATATATGTACTCTTAGATTCATCCTTGTACCTACAACAATGAGTAGTAAATGGTTAAATTGAATAGTTGATGATAAGTACATTTGATTGGTTGAGTATGCTTTTCTTGTCTTATAGAGAAAACCCAAAAATACATTAACATAAAAAAAACGCAATTGATGGTTCAAGTAGCGGCATACATATGGTATATGACATAGTTTATGAAAAGTGTATCTATTGTACTAAAGTTATAATTTAGTTTGTCTTGTTAAATAACTTAGTCTTTCACAATTTTATATATGCATGCAAGACAAGTACGCACCAAGACACGTTCACATCATGAGGCGATGCCCAATATTGTTATTATCAGATATTATATTACTTATAAATTATATTTTCAAGAACATGAAACTCACATATACCTAAACTACTTTTCAAGTACAATGTCCATGATCAATCACAAACCAGAACAAAAGTTGATAAAGGAAAATAGAAGTTGCACAATAGCAATATCAAATAGAGGATGCACAAGAGAATGTTATAGAAGATGAAGGGAGTAAGTACAAGATGAAGAAGACGTAAAACTTCTTTGAAAAAATGTTTGCCTCCATTTGGGGAAAGATAACTAGTTTTAGTTAGTGGTGGTGAGTTATGGGTACTAATGTGAAGAAGTTATTGCATGCTTTTGGATGTTATGCAAAAATAGATAACTTCTTTTTACTTTATAAAATATAAAAAAAATATAATGTACAAAGAGTCTTTGAGAACATTTGGACTGAACTACTAGTAATATGTAAGTTTTAGCTACATATCCCTAATTGATACAAATTGTTTTAATTAATTATATATAGATATCTAACATTGTGCAATTTGTTGTCATTATAAATCAAATTTTACTTTGTAAATCATAGAACAAGACTTGAAGTTTCAAGAGATGTGGTTAAAAGGTCTTGTAAAAAGTATCTAAAATCAAAGATTATTGAAATGATATAAAGTCTAGATATTGGGAGCCATACATCATATCTTTACGATGTCCTCCACAATGTAGTCATGTCGAAGGCCTACTAGATCTTTCATGAGAAAAACTTAAAGAATTATCGGAGTCTAATGCAAAAGTAAAACAAAGCTTAGACATAAGAGCAACTCATAAGAAGCGAGATCATATGCATAATTAGGTCTATGTGGTCCTAGCATGCATGCAAAAAGAGGTTGTTGTCATCAAGGATAAGTTGATTCACCTCCAATAACAGGTTATTGCCATTGTTATGAATTGATAAGATACATGGCATATGCCAAAGAACATTGACCTCTATTCTCAAAAGGTTTCTTTGAGGCTTAGGTAGTTGGGGGCCCATAGGAATCCTTAGCCAAGCGTTCTAGTTTTCTTGAACCTTATAAATGATAGTGTGGGTAGGATGGACCTCAGGCATTGTGAACAGCACATGGGATACTACAAGCGAGATGGTTTTGTAAGACAAAAAAGGAAAAATTGATATTGTTGAGAAAGATCTATCGCGAGGAACTACAAACCAGAAAGGAAGAACCTAAGCTAAACTAAGAAAATTTCAACTAAAATATGGAGAGACTTGCTTTCTAGTTGATGCTTCATTGATCAATGCTTAATACTTGATTTTCTTCTAGCCTCCTTTTGTAGAGTGTTTAACATAGTTATGTTTCATCTATTTTTTCTTCTGGGACATTTCTCTACTTTTATTATCCTATTGCTCACTTAGCATCGCTTTAATGGGTTGATAATGGCCTAATCAAAGGTTTGACTTTGATTCCTAGGTAAATTGGATCTCAATTGTTTTCTCCATGCTTATCCTCTCTTCAATCAGACATTGGAATTGCAATAGAGCCCAAAATTATGGGCTCTCCCCATTCTCAACCGTTTTTGACACAAACCCTGAAGGGAGCTATTCTTACAAGAATTCAAGGTGGAGGGTGCCACCTCATCTACATTGAAATTGGTTAGTGAAAACTAGTTTCCTTTCAAAACCAAATTTTTCTAAGAAAATTTTGAGTGTTCAAAGCCCAGAACAAAAAGATAAAAGACAAAAGTTAATGAAAGCAATGACTTAAAAAGGAAGAGAGCTCATACTCCTTTTTATAGCCACTCAAAGAGCCAATGATAGAATAGTTTCCTTAAAGGAGGATGTTTGGAAATCGGGCAAGAAAATTTCAGCTTAACCATTAGTGAACCACAACTAATTCCCTCAACAAGTTTGGAAGTGAACCATAGGAGGGGCAAAGTATTAGCACCAATTATCAAATGTGAATGACCCAAAACTGAAGGATCAATAGTGAATGGTGGGTAAAGTCTACTATCAACCAATTATCAACCCACAAAGCAATAGGCAGTGGGCAATAGGGAAATAAAGGCAAAGAGAGTTGCCATAAAAAGAAAGTGATGAAAGATGATTATAAGAAGGGAGGCCAACAAAGCACCAAGACATCAATTAAGATCGATCAGTCATCAATTAGATGTCTACATACATAGTCCATAGATCTCTCTTTAGTCATAGTTTTCCTAGTTTGCATTTTCTTTTTTTTAGCTTAGACTTGCTTTGTAGCTTCCGATATCCCTTTTATCAAACCAACTTTCATTCTCACTTTCTTACTCTTCGAATCTTGAGTTTGATCGTCGCCCCTTGAGCCTGATTTGTGCCATTATTCTTGAGGCTATCTAAGGCATCAGGGAACGTGTCTAAGGACTCCTAGGAACCTGTGATTACTTGAATCCTTTTTGGTTAGATCCTCCAAGGATGGAGGTTGACGTCCTCTGACATGCCAGCACATTGTCTACTACCCGTTTTGTAGACCCAAATCACCTAAGTAGGATCTCATGCCATATCATAGTATGCTTAACATTCCCAAGCGTAATAGTTAGTAATCTTCCTGCCCTAGCAATTCTAAGAGTAAACAATTGTTGTAGGACTGGTTGGATCACCAAATAGCTTTTGCCAAAAGAATGAGTTGCCTTTCTCTCAAATATGACTCCATGTGATTTTAGATGTGAGCTCAGTCTTCTCTTGCCATAGATTCCCGTCTAATCCTACCCTTGGTAGTTATCGTGCTTGCAAAATGAGTGGGTTGCACCTACAGCAAAAATTGATGCATATAAGGGAGAATGTCCTTGTTCAAGACAGATAGATCGGTTAGTAATCCGTGAAATTTTCTCATGTTGGGTTATTGTGATGCTACCTTCATGAACATGGCTATCCTACCCACACTATTATTTTTTAGGCTCTCCGAGGATAATCTAGGATCCTTCGTTAAAGATTCCCTAGTGTGCACGATTGCCTAAGCCTCATAGAAACCCTTTGAACATGGAGGTCAACGTTATCGGGCAAACCTTGCATCTCATTGACTCGTAATAGTGAGACTGCCGCACTGTTCGAGGTGAGTCAGTCTGTCCTCAGCAAGAAAACAATTAGAAAAATGTAAGGACTATGTATGTAGATATCTAATTGATGATTGGTCAATCTTGATTGTTGACTCCTGCTTCTCTGGCTTTCCTCATACAGAATGGTTAAGGCGGTTCAAAAAGAGCCTTTTCATATTTCATCAGTTTCTTTTTCCGGCAATGTTTCTATGCTTTTATTTCTCTGGGTCACCTGGTATGAATGGTTAAGGCGGTTCAAGAAGAGCCTTTTCATATTTCATCAATTTCTTTTTCCTGCAATGTTTCTATGCTTTTATTTCCCTGAGTCACCTACTTTCAGTTGCTTTATTTTGTTGATAATGAGCTGATCAAAGGCACATTTCCCTGAGTCGCCATGATCCTTCCATTTTCAAGTCCTTCGGATTTCCTTTTGGTGTCTTCCATGTCAATATGATTTTCAGCACTTGCACTAAGGGTAGAATTTGTCTGTGTCTTGCTATTAGTGAGGCATGTGTATTTCTTAATCATCATCAGGAAACTTTGGTGCATCTTTTAGCTGTTATAAGGTCATCAGATGGTGGAGCATGATGGTGGGGCTGTTTGGGCTTAAGTAAGGTCAATATAATGACCTTGTAAATGCATTAGTCCGGTGGTAGGACAAACATAAACACAATGCGTCAGTTATCCGAGGACTTGTGGCATTTCAAATGATGATGTGCGGAATCTGTGAAGCGAGGAACCTGCTCATCTTTGAACATCATCCTAGTCTTCCGAGTCATTAGAGACTACCATTTTTAATCGTAGTAGAGAAAAGGTAATCCCTTGCTATCAGATTGAAGGAAGGTGAGATGAGAGTCGTTGGTGGGTTGATATCCTTCTAGCAATCGGTGGTTCACGTGTCATTGTGGAATCTTCTCGCTATGATATACAGTCTTTTCTTTTATGACCACTCGTCCATTGCCACCCACTTCTTTTGTACATGTTGATGATTAATTGCGCAATACTCATAACCATAAAACATGATAGGTCTAATTGTTGCTTTATAGTATTTACCTTTTAACTTTAATGATATCTTTTTATCATAAAGAATACATGATGCTCCTCTCCATTTTAACCAACCTATATTAATTTTATGCATAACATCTCCGTCAATTCTTCCATTAATCTGAAAATTTGACTCAAGATATTTAAAACCTTCTTTTTGGGGATGCAATGTGTACCAATTTTAATTTCTATATCCTCTAAAGTAACCCAATGTTGAGACTTGCATTCCATATATTATGTCTTTATTTTACTAAGTTGGAAGCCTTCACTTTCTAATGTTTCTCTCCATAGTTTCAATTTTCTATTAACTTTTTCTTTAGACTCGTCTACTAACACAGAAATTTGAACCAACCCTAGGTGTACACTAGTATATCTAGAGAGATTTGAATCATTCATCTTAGGTGATAAGTAGTTGAAATTTGAATTAAAAATATTACATATAAATTAAATATACTTAAAAATACTCATTTACTCTTTAAATAAAAATTTCAACCATCCACCACTCCATATGAATGATTGAGATTTGTTTGAAAATACTAACACATAAATATGCTATCATATCTCTCTCTCCCCGTCATGCCACACATGTACACCATGACCACATTATCATGGAAAAAGACGCTGTTAAATCTATAAATTGAAAGTTAAGTATTAAAGTAACAGAGAAATAAAGAGGTAACAAAATTACGTCCTTGAACGGGCACTCAATATGACCTGTACATATTATTTGAATCTTTCTTTGGGCTACATTGGGCCACCATTGAATCGAACCCGATGCGATTGATGCCATCTCTAAGGACCAGAAAAAGCACCCTTGAAATGACCAATCATTGGAGAAGAAAGAGGAGTCAGAGTGCTCTATGTGACGTCCTCAGCAATTACAAGAAATATGATTAAAGCGTGATTTCAAGAAATCGCCAAATTGGTTTTGGGCTGCTTGAGATCAAACTGGTGCGGGGAGGATGTGCGCATACGCCAGGATATAGAATTAGTTAATTGCACATGCAACTCGATCATATTTATTTATTTTACAACACAAGACACTTCAGAAAGGTGCCTGTGCTAGCTGGCACCATGTGGAACCAGCATGGTGTCAAGTTAACAGGAGAGCTGAAATCTTTTGTATTGAAGTATCAGAATTGCTGCCGTTCAATGAGCAACACCTTCCAAAAACCTTTCAATAATAACAGGACAGACGAAAATCAAGAGAAGATACAAGGATCCATGATGTTTATAGTAACTAAAGGTTTTAATTTCCTGTAACAATGACCGCTGCTTATGCCGTTGTTTTTGGCTTCTGCATCTCGAAGTGTTCATCTTCGGCTGGGAGGATCTTTCCCCAAAACCAGTGCTTTCTCCACACTAAGGTCATCTCTTCAATGGGGACATTCTTTGTCTCGGGGAGGAAGAAGAAGATGAAGGCGGTCATGATGAGGACCCAGCCCGCAAAGAAGAAGAAGAGCCCAAACTTGAAGTGGCAGAGCATCGCAAGAAAAGCCTGAGCAATGGCGAAGGTGAAGAGCAAGTTGGTCGAGACATTGATACTCTGCCCAGCAGAACGGATCTCTAGAGGGAAGATCTCACTAGGCACCAACCATCCAAGAGGCCCCCATGACCAGGCAAAGGCCGACACATAGAGACAGATGAAGAAGACCACTAGGTTGGCCTCGGTCTTGCTCAGGCTGCCTGTGCCTGAGAGCCCGAACTTGTCACCCAAGATGATACCAATCACCACCTACATATACGAAGGACAAACAGGATCATTAACGTAATTCAAACCAAAATGCAGAATCCTACTGAAATATGAAATCAAAATGTGTTCACAAATGCATCAATTATAAAATCCTATGAAGATTGGATAGTTATGAAACTACAGTCTTTACTTCCTAGAGGGGTTTCAAGTAGTTCGTAAATAAATGCGTCTAAGTTATTAGAGACGACTCACTGACAATCTGGCGTGGGATCCCTGAGATTCGACTCTTTTGTCAGAAGTAACGGGCATCAAGCTATTGCTACTCCATCACAGTAGAGGATCAAAGCTTCTTTCTGCATATACCGAGCGGAGAATCTCAATGTTCATCACTTGTCGTCATCCCAACTCACATTTTGTAATTTTGGCTTGATGAGGATTTAATATCGTAATTTTGGCTTCAAATGATAAAGAGAACTGGATAAAAAAGAATGGAGGCACTAGAACAAAAGGGTTATTGGATGAGAGGGAATATTTTGACCATTAATGTGTTTTGATTACAGGTGCAGTGGATAAGACAATTTATTTATATAACAAACAACAACTAAGCCTTTTCTCATACTAGACGGGGTAGGTTAGATGGATTCTTTGTTTCCATAGATCCCTATCGTGTGCCATGTTAGCAGTTAACTCACAATAAGCTAGATCATTCTTTATTATTTCTTTCCAACACTTTTGTGGTCGTCTTCTAGCTCTTTTAATACTTTTCAAATTTAGTTTTTCATACCTTCTTACAGGTTCTTCTTTTGATCTTCTTTCTATATGTCCAATCTTAAACGATATTCTCTCATTTTATCCTCTATTGGTGCCACTCCTAATTTGTTTCTAATAACCTCATTATGTATATGGTTTTTTCTTGTATGACCACTCATCCATCTTCATTTCTGTCACATACATTTTTGTACGTGTTGATGATTAACTGCCCAACACTCAGAACCATAAAACATGGTAGGCCTAATTGCTGCTCTATAATATTTATCTTTTAGCTTTAATGGTATCTTCTTATCACAAAGAATACCTGATGCTCCTCTCCATTTTAACCAACCAGCATTAATTCTATGCGTAACATCTCCATCAATTATTCCATCACTCTTAAAAATTGACCCTAGGTATTTAGAACTTTTCTTTTGGGGGATGCAATGTGTGTCAATTTTAATTTCTATGTCCTCTAAGGTAACCATGATCAAACTTACATTCCATATATTCTGTCTTTGTTCTACTAAGTCGGAGACCTTTGCTTTCTAATGTTTCTCTCCATAGTTCCAATTTTCTATTAACTTTTTCCTTAGACTCCTCCACTAATACAATGTCATCTCTAAATAACATACACCAAGGTACTTCATCTTAAATATATTTTGTTAACTCATCAATCACCATTATAAATAAGTATGGACTTAAAGTTGATCCTTGATGTAACCCAATATTAACTTCAAAGAAATCTGTCATTCCTTCATCAGTCCTCACACATGTTTTTGCACCATCATACATGTCTTTTATAAGGTTAATGTATATCAATGGGATACCTTTTTTTTCCAAAGTTCTCCAAAGAACCTCCCTCAGTACTCTATTATAAGCTTTTTTTAGATAAATAAATATCATGTGAAGGTCTTTCTTTTTTACTATAAAATATTTCATAAGACGTCTCAAAAGGTTAATTGCTTCAATAGTAGATTTGCCTGTCATGAATCCAAATTGGTTCTCAGTTATACTTGATATTATAGTTATTTAATCATTAAGAAGATTATGCTACCTTTAGTGCACAAGAAAAAGGTAAGGTTGCTTATCAAATGCAAGGATAGCAATTTTCGATTTGGGGAGGATTTTTCTGGTGTTGGGATCATCAGTCACACGTTTCTAACGTCTGTGAATGTCAGTGGCATGGTTCACTGCTCAAGTTGACTACTCTAAATTCAACTAGCTAGAGACACTTCTGATGGGTTGTCGTATTATATCTTGAAGCAACATAAAGACATTAACTCTCATTGCACCGTTAAAACAGTCGGCGTGAAATAAACATGAAAAGGCCAGGACCAAGCACTAATCAATCCAAGTTTGTAAGCATATTTGAACCAAACAGCCGTGAGATATCGTTACGGAATCTCCCGAAAAGGATAATAATCAAGAGAGAAGAAAGCGCCTTCATATACTTATCAAGAGAAAAAAGGAAGGAAAAAGGAAGAAAAAACAAGTTATGGTGACAAAAAGAGGATAGCAAATTAAGCAGCAGCTTGTAGAATTAATCAAGAACTGAGAAAGGGAAAGGTAGTATTTAGACAAAAAGCCGGCCGGAGAGGGGAATACCTGACATAAAAACATCTGGACGCCACCCTCAAGGAAAAGGAAGCGCCTTCCATACTTGTCCACGCAGTAAACGGAAACGAGCGTCGCCACAACGTTCACCGACCCGGTGATGACCGCTGACATGAGTGAAGCGCTGTTGCCGAACCCAATGGTCTTGAACAGCACAGGCGCGTAGAACATGATCACATTGATGCCAGTGAGCTGCTGGAAGAAGGGAATTGCGAGTGCCATAACCAATTGAGGTCTATACTTCCGCTTGGCGAGGTCGGCCCATGGGTGCTTCACCTGCTTTGATGCCTCGCTCGCATCGATGAGGTCGTGAAACTCGTCGTCGACATCGCTGGTGCCACGGATGCGCCGAAGCATGGACTTGGCGCTCTCGTGGTGCCCGCGTTCGATGAGGGAGTTGGGTGTGTCGGGAAGGAAGAGGGCCCCCACGGTCATGATAATGGCGGGGACAGCGGCCAGGCCAAGGCTCACACGCCAGCCCCACCCGCCCTTGATCTTGTTGGTTCCATAGTTGACGAGGTTCGCGGCCAAGATGCCGATAGTGATGAATAGCTGAAATCCTATGTTAAGTGCACCCCTGAGCTTCGCGGGCGCCATCTCTGAGAGATAAACGGGCACAGACTGCAAAAGGGTCGTGCTTTTACATCAGTAGAATGTTATTTACAGTTTCACTGAACAATAAAATCGTAGGAAAAACGGGCAGCCAAGAGATGTCGGAATTAAAAGGTGTTCAAATATTACAATTGATTTGTTTATTTCGTTGGGAGAGAAGTAATTTCCAGGTGAAGCATTGAGTTTTTGTCTTTTCAAAATGTACAACTAGATATCATGATGTAATGATTCGATTCGAAATTCAAAGAACTTTAAGTTGCTGCGAACCGAGTAGAAACTATAGTTTATTTTTCCTGCAACGCCGAAGAAAAGGACAAAACAATGACTTTTCGACGGTGACGATTGATCGCAATAATTAAAGGGGTTGGAGGGAAGTGAACAATCGCAATTTTCACATGCCAAAATATCGACTAACCATTGAGTTGGTATCATTTACTTATGCTTACTACATTGGGCTAGTGGTATATCTCCAAGGTGACCGCAGATTGGGAGAGAAACAAACTGAGGAGTTTGATCGTTTCCACCAAATTAAGGACCACGCATTTGAATAAATAACGTATAGGAATATTCAAAGATACTTAATCTCTTACAAGGAAAGTCGTGTGGTGAAAGCTACGACCTCAAAATTTTAATAACTTGTTAATGTCAGAAAAGGGAAACGGGCAAAAGAGACAATCAGTGTGCCCACAGTGGCCATCGTGCCCACCAAAATAGCTGTCACAACGTTTTTCTTCCAAGAGAAATGAAAGCGGAGCGGATTGAGATTTTTAATCCAAGACACTGACCTCGACATAATGGCAGCCGTGAAAATGCTTAGTAGTGTCCAATAAGTTAGAGAGACGTGATTCCAACTCGGAAATAAACAAGCTCATATAAGCAACAGTATAAGGTAACTAAAAAAAGAAAAGGCAACGCTATATAAGGACCAAAATCACGTGCATCGTTTTGCATTACTCAGTAGATGAATACAGGCCCCTATCGAAACAATCCACAAATTGGTTCAATGGAGTAAAGAATGCTGATTAGAGATGCTTTTTTTTTTTGCTTCCCATCTCCGAAAATTAGCTGTAGAAATTTCGGGGAACTCGACGTGAATTGGCCAAATACTAAACTAATCCACCAACCGGGTCTAAAGATAAACGAGATAGACGTGAGATTCCCTTTTTCTAATTCACACGAGATTCCCCTAATCAAAAAGTCCGCCACGTTGTGACTGACAGGAATGACAGGATGCTTCCGCCGTTCTGGTTTGGAGATTATCGACTGTGGGTTGAGATCCGTACCGTCTCTAGTGGAGAGGAAAATACAAGCACCGACATAAAACGAATCCGGAAAAAAGCAGGGTTCAACATATTTGAGTTTTCTAGATATACATTACTCGGAAGGCGGAGAAAAGTCGGAACGCGGCCTTTTCCAGGAAAAGTTTTCAGAACAGACGAGAGAAACGCGCGGCGAGCCGAGCTGCTTTTTGGAGAAGGACAAAAAGAGCATCGGAGAAAATCAGCTCGGCAAAAATAGAGAGATTCCTCACCTGATTCGCGAAGCCGACGCCAATACCGAGCAGAATGCGGCCGATGATGAGCATGGCGACATCCTTGGCTGCGCCATTGATAGCTGCGCCTACGAGGAAGGTGAGCCCACCAAAGAGCATTGACGGCTTCCGCCCAAAGAGGCGAGTGACCGACGACGCGAAGAAGGACGCGATGAGCCCGGCGATGTAGAGCGACGACGTGAACGTCGTCAGGAGTTGGCTATCAAACTTGCAGTACTGGTTCGTGTTCGTATCCGCAATCATCTTGTGGTATACCGAAGGGAAGAACTTCTTCAGGAACGGATCCATGGAAGTCACTCCACCTAAAATTTCACCAATAGAAAGCTTAGAATTCTAGATGTCGAAATAGACAGATCCAAAGAAAAGTTTACTGCGCTTTAGCATTTCTGTCAGGATTCGAGTAGTTTGCAAGAACAGAAATCCAAAAGAAAAAATCAGAGAAGAAAGAAAAACTTCAGTCGCGAAGAATGGTCGAAAATAATCAAGTAATTCAGTGCTTGGTTCCAGATATTTTCCGATGAGACTTTCCGCATTAGAAATTCCTGATGGTATTTAAGAGAACACAAAGCAGCATATTCTAGAGAAAACACCTGTCCGTTTTAACTGTTAAAGATCAGGAGATGAAGACTATATTCTCTCCTCCTTTAGAGGAAGTTTTCATAAGATCCCGCCCTCTCGTATCTACCCGACAACAGTGATAAAAGAAAAAGAAGCGGGTAAAACGGAATCAGGAAGTTGTAAGATCTCGACCTGAGATCCCGATATCATATCCGAAGATGAGACCGCCTGTAGCGGCGATGATGCACGTGAAGACGACGAAGAGCGTCACCTTGCCGGCATAGTTTTTCACCTCGCCGGTGTCGACAAACCCGCCGGCGGCCATCTTCCTCCACAAAGAAGAAATGGGACAGGAAGAAAGCAGGGAAATAAGAGCAGAGGATGGAAGGGAGGAGGTAACAGTTATGGAGAGACGGGCTGGAGTGTGTGGGCTATTTATAGAGGAGAGCCGTTTTCGAAGCCGAGGGTCCGTACCCGATTAAGGAGGGCCAGAAAGGGGATTTCACGGCTGTAAGAAAATGGATAACCATCCGCGGAGTCCACTTCACTAACGAGCGCTGCCATGGAGAAAGATGGGAATTTCCCAACGGAAATAGATAGATAAAATGGAGGGGGAGCGAGGTCATGCTTATAGAAACCGGACCTCGGGGAGGGGAGGGGGTACTTGATCTACAGACCTGGGACTTTGGAACCATAGTCCCAGTTCTGCTGCAATCAAATGCGGGCCTTGACACACTGCAAAGAAATTGGGTTGTGCGACCTCTACCTTCCTATTTACCTCATTATGTTCAATGAGCCTAGTTCGAGTGGCCGGGCCAAAAAAAAATCCTAACCCATATTTATTTGAAGCCGGGTTGTTTAGCCGGCCGGCTTGACTCTAGAGGCCAACAAGAGTCGGGCAGGGCTAGCTGCTGGGCCATGGGCCCACTAGTTATTAGATTGGGTCCATAAGACTTGATCCAATCCGATTCAAGTTTCAATCTATATATGTCATTTGACTCATCACTTATTTCTCGTTAGGGTTTTTCAACCATGCCTTGGATTTCGCCTCCTCCCACCTCAATCAATCACCCCCTCCCACCTCCACCATGTTGTCGTGAGCTACAATACAACCACACTACTGCTTGGATTTTGCTTGAGCTGGTAGAGAAAGGACTTGAACTTGACTGTGTGTATGAGAAAGACTTGCCGCTTTATGGGTGGTAGCAGGTTAGGTTGCTTTACTCATATACGTTAGTGCGCATGCACAATCCTATTCCTTTCCAAGTTGTGCTCACGGACCAATAGCTCCTATGGGGTACCCACTCATATCAATGTATGAAACTCTACAAGAGGCAAGAGACCGTAAACCCATCCTTTTAAGCCTTCTTTGTGTGAATCTCCCATAGTGTAGGCCAAAACGAAGACGCATATTGCCTAATGGACTTTCCACTAGGTTTCTTGTTGAATCCCCTTGCGCAACTCCGCTAGACTACCGCCTGGATTCCTTGATCTCTTTCTTGCTTTTTTATCCTATATAATATGACTATGGTCCACTTTGCATATATTATATTGTATTATATAAACATCTTTTAACTTAAATCTATATGTCATAGCCATTTGATCTTATATTATATTCATGGTTTACAATGTTTCTTTCTTATAATTATGATGTTTTTCTTTTATCCTATATGGTATGACTATGGTCTACTTTGCATATATTATATTGTGTTATATAAACATCTTTTAACTTAAATCTGTATATCATAGCCATTGATCTTTGCAAGAGTTCTGATTCATGGTTTACAATGTTTCCTTCTTATAGATATTATATTTTTCTTTTTTTCATATGCTCTAAGCCTTTTCTGAATTGTCTTGCGTGCAACACAACTTTCATGGCTGCAATCCTATATGGTATGGCCCTCTTTTATATATTGTATCGTGGCCTTTAGCAACATCTATAACATGACTGATCGCTCGAAGGACAATGTTGGACTCTATAATTATATATGAGTGACACTAAATAATTTCCTAGTTCAACATTTTGTTTTGTATATGATATTTTTTCTTACGATTGCAACATGATTAGTTACAATTTCATATTTGGATTATTGTATTTATTGTTTCTTTTGTTCTTATACATTATGTTTTTTATCACAATGCTCCTTAAGCTTCAAAATATTAGCCTATGATATTTTGATTGTTTTATATGTAATTTTAATATAGATTATGAAAATGAATCCACATGATGATACAACCTTCATATGGTAACTGAACACGAACTTGTTTTAGCTAGTGGTGTCTCTACTAGTGTTAAATATGAACTCTCTTCAAATAAGAAGTTAAAAGAATTGACATCCGATGTGTGAAATTTTTTTACAAATACTTAGTAAGGATAATGAGGTTTTAGAAAGAGCAGCTTGTAAAGCTTTTGGCATCCAAAATAAAATTAGTGTCAAACGTGATCTGAAGCTTAGAAATTGTAGAGTATCACATTTGAAATATCATATTTTAGTTTGTAGAAAATCTCTTTTTCTTATGTAGGTCAAATGATCATGGATTAAGATGAAAAACTAAGATGTAAAAAAATATATCAAAACCATGAGATGTTAGCAAAAGTAGTTATTTATGGTTTGCCTTTTTGTTTTACTGAGTATGATAAGCTTAGAGCTTGGGTGTAATATCTAAATTCTGATGTGACTACGCCTTCAAGGAATACTTTAGTCTCTAATATTAATAAAATTCATGACAAAGAGAAGGAAAAGATACGAAAATATTTTATTAATATTTCTAATAGAGTGTGCAGACTAAGCGTCTGACTCTATTGGTCATAGTTCCTTGCTGTTGCGGCTGGTGCTCGTTTGTGTGCATGTGAACTAACCCAACAAATAAGGAAAGGAAGCCTCTCGGGGAATCTAACTTCTAATTGTTGGATATGTAACCAAGAAGGCTATATATGTAGCTGCTTATTATGTGAATGATGATTAGAAGTTAAGTAGTAAAATACTCATTTCTTCTTGTATAGATTTACATACAAGTATTGATTTGGTTACTGCTATATATGATTATTTGAAATAATGGGATATAGATAAGAAAGTATTCTCTATTACTTTAGACAATACTTCTAGTAATGTACTAATGAGGATATTAAAAGGTCAACTTTTTTTACATAATTCTTTGTTATGTAATGGTAAACGTTTTCATTTCCATTGTAGTCACATTTTAAATTGCATTGTTCAAGATAGCTTGGAAGTGGCTATGGATGCATTGCATAACATTAGAGAGAGTATCAAATATGTAAAAACATCATGTGTAAAAACAAAAACTTTAAAGAATGTGTAAAACAAGTAGGTATTGATGTGGGAGTTAAACTACATTTAGATGTAACAACTAAATGAAACTCAACATACATGATGCTTGATAGTGCATGATCATATGAAAAAGCTCTTCACAATCTCTCATTAGTGAATATGAATTTTAAATATTATCTAATATCTCACAATTTGTAGAGAGCAAAGAATTTGTGATTTTCTGGAACCATTTTATGAGATTGCTAATTTGATGTCCGGTTGTTTTTAGCCAACTTTTAACTTATATTTTTTGTAAGTTTGGAAAATTAAGCATATGTTGAATGATGATTTTAAAGATGATGTTGTTAGAGAGATGGTTGTTGACATAAAAGAGAAGTTTGGTAAATATTAGAGTGAATATAGTATAATACTTGCATTTGGGGTCGTTCTTCACTCACATATAAAGCTTCAATTTTTGAAGTTTTGCTATATAAATGTTGACCCTAGTTGTGCACAATATAAGGTTGAGTTTGTGATAGGTAATATGTACAAGCTTTTTCAAACATTATAGAAGCAATTGTAGAGTGAGAACTTCTCAATGTCAATCATCTTTGAGAAAGGTAAGTAGAGGAAGCAAATCCAAAGGATTGAAACTTTTCAATATAAGTTAGAAATATTTATTTTCCTAAAATGTTAACTTTTGTGATTTTACTATTTATTGTGTTACAAAATAAATAATTTTATATTCTTTTCTAGGAATTTTAAATGTATGAATGTGATGGTACTAGTGAAGGCATGTCAAAATTGGATTTGTACTTGGGAGAGTCAAAGATTGAGAATAATTAAGTATTCCAATTATTACAGTTACTTTAGAAACATCATTCAATATCGGTAATTATATTCTCACTAAGTATAGAAGTTGCATCCTTCCTAAGCATGTTCAAGCTTTATACAAGAAATTAGTTGCATGACTTTGATCAAGTTCATATAGGTATTATATGTCATAATTTAGTTGATTTTTATTATTATTTCTAAATATTACTTTTATTTTTCTAAGTATATTATTATTCATTCAATTACTAATTAGTTGATCTACCTTTTTCAAATGAAGACGAAACAATATAGTTGCTCTTAAAGTCAATGGTTTTTAAAGGAGTTTTTGAACACGATTCAAATGCAATTGATGATACCAATACAAACCCTTGTGAACACCTTTTATATTGATTGAGTTTATAGATTTTGTTCTATTTTGTTGCACACTTTGATGTTATTTTAAACTATTATGTTGGAAACTTTAGAATTGAATGTTCATTCAATTTAATTACATGATTGTTACTATTAGTTTCAAAACTTTAGAATGAAAGATTTTTGTTGCCTTGCCATGACCTAGATTGGGAAATGCAGTTTCATTGTTGTTGATTATTGAGAATGATTCACTTCATGTGATTGGCAGGTTTCTAGTGAGTCATGACTTATTCAACATGTTTCTTTTCCATACGAAGCATGCTGATCTTGTTGGCTTACTTTCTAGTGACTTATTCACTTCATCTTATAATTTCATTGTAGTTTTATTGTTATTGAGACTTGTTGATCTTGTGAACTGCATAAGATTTTCTCCTAATGAAAGTAAATCTTTGAACCTCAACTATAAGCTATAATTCCTATGACTTGTTGGAACTTTTAAATATGCAGTTTAATTGTCGTTGAGTATGACCTCAGCTATAAGATCTTCTCCTAATGCAGTTACGTTGCAGTTACTATCAACATATTTTGAACATGATACTCCAACTATCTGACTTAGGAATCTTACTTGGAACTTTTTTCTAGAGTGATGCAAAGTCCAAAGAGATGTTCTGAATATGGTTTATTATCTTGTGACAATTCTTGTTCTTTGGTAAAATCAAATGGTAATAATAACATGGTTGATAGTAGACCGAGCATTTCCTCCAATGAAAATGCAATTCTTTTGTTGGCATTTGCCTTATCTACTGCATGTGCTGCTATGGCCAAACAAGTTTGTTGTGATTCAAATAATGAAGTCTTATTATCTATTGTCCATTTGAATCTTCAACATTATTTCTTCCAGGTTCTGGTCGTGTTTCTCTTGATCATTTAAATCTGTACAAAATCAGTTTATAATGTGAACAACCTATTATCGTCTCCAATCATTTTTTAAGGTCATTCCTTTTGCCCAAAAAGTATGATAGTCCTCTCTTTCACACACACATATAGACACAAATCTATTAATTGTTCCTCTCTAAATGCATGAAACAGTTCGGACTCAATGCACCTTGGAGCAAAAGGGATTTGCAAGATCAGTTGAGACTCTATCTAGTTTGAAGCATGGAAGCAACTTTGTTTCTCTGAAAGCACAAGGCCCTTTGGATTCAAGTCACTCTAGTTGCAATGTGAGCATATCGATTTTCGGCCCCCATGTCAGCCTGATTGTTTATATGCATTGAAGATGTAAATATCTTGTAGATATCTACAATTGTGCAGGTGTAGAACCAAAGCTGGAAAAAACTTCACGATTCCAACCATTCGGTGTCACAGATTGGAAATT
The DNA here is from genome assembly GCA_036023115.1 of Brasenia schreberi. NCBI lineage: Eukaryota > Viridiplantae > Streptophyta > Magnoliopsida > Nymphaeales > Cabombaceae > Brasenia > Brasenia schreberi. The sequence continues at coordinate 6,134,003 of JAYKKT010000076.1, read as the reverse complement.
TGTCTTTTCTCGAATATGTTTGCACAACCAACCTGTCAATGCTTGCAATTGCAGCCGTGCCAATGATACTCTCTAACAAAATGTTGCAAAGGCATGAACCAAATACAATGGAGCCCTAATTTTTTTTTTCTTGTGATGCCAAGTTGAGCTTATTACAATTCATGAGCCAGACCAAGTAAGAACTTCACAATTTGAGGCTGCTTCTAAAGGGTCTCCTTTTTTATTTTTCTGGACTTTGGCCATGAATAGGCTGTTCTCTAATTCTTAGTCGCTTAATCTTGTATCCCCACTTCATTTGAAGCGCACTGTTGTTGAGCTTATCACGTTCAGCTCGAGTCTAACTTCGTTCTTGCGTGTGTGTGCATCGGGTGCAAATGTAAATTTTATATCTATGTAATGTTTAGAATACATTATTCGAATATGTACTTACAATCATATTTTAAGCAAGCACACACACACACACACACACACACACACATACACACACACACACACATATATATATATATATATATATATATATATATATATATATATATATATATAAAGAATCGACAGCAGTGCTAAACTAACCGCGCGGGAGCCCGTGGGTTCACGAGACGACAACCCAAACTCATTACTTGTGAGGGTCGCTTTACAGCCTTCTATCTTTATCTTCTTAAGGAAGCCGGACGCTTCCTTCCGTACCACCAATCGTCCCGGAGGAAGGATGGCCGTAGCCATCACAGTACGAGAAGGCCATCTGGTTGAGTTTAAATAACGATGATGCCATTGGTTGGCCTTGTATTATGGGGTTTGATTTGGGCGTCTCTTCTTTTCTGAAACAGAATTAAATGATCGTTATCTTCCTCGGTTACCGTTTGAGGATGTTATTCTCTCTGATCTGTTTCCTCTCTCTTGTGACGAAATTAAATGCCAAACTCTCTGGCCACACAAAATCTGTTGGGTAAAAAAAAACAATCAGGCATTTTACATCGTTTCCAATTTTCATTGTCCTTCCAATTTATTTATCAGAACCCTTTTCTGAGCATTAACCACCTATAGTGATATATGCTTACAGATTTTGCACTCGCACTCAGAGTCTGGCAGATAAAGGTTGTGAGATTGATACCAGGTACATGCCTATCTGGCTTTGCCCTCCCGTAGACATGGTGAGTTTTCAGTAAACCGGAACCAGCAATTTCAAACTGCTTGTTCCAGCTATCCAGAAGCCGAACTGACTCGGGCTGGGTTTAAAAAAGCCACCGGTTCTAGGCCAGTTCATGTCTGAAGCTTAAACCGCTTGAAATTGGAAAAAACAATGAAATCTTTGTAATTATATATATCGAACCAGCAGTTCAGAACCAAAACCGAACTGGGTGATTCTAGGTTCGAATCTGGTTCTTGTTACAGTTTCACTGACTTCTGATTCCAGTCGATTATGACTGAAACCACCGAACCCGTTTCAAAACTGGACCAGTTTGAAACAGACCATATCTAACCTCCACATTAAAAAATGAAAGGTCTCCCAACTCCATCGGATGATTGACAACGACATGAGTACAATCTCCTTGTTGAACTAAATAAGCTATTCATGGATAACGGTGCATCAAAGGTCTCCCAAACCTTGTATAGCATTGGTGTTATGTGTACAAGTCAGAAAACTTTCCACCGTGTACTATGAATACTTCTAAATAACATATATAGCTATATTGTTGAAATGCAAAAGCCAAACTGACATATGCTATACACATAACACTGACCGGTCAAGATTTCTATTTTTTAAGTAAAAGTTGTTAAATAAGTTAGTCCTAGATAATAAGATTCGTATTGGTTCTTGGAATATCGAAACATTATCGGGTAAGCTAATGGAGGTGGTAGATACTATGATTCGGAGAAAGATTCATATTCGATGTTTACAAGAGACAAAATGGATTGGAGAAAAAGCAAAGGAGATAGAGGATACAGGTTTTAAATTATGGTACTCAGGTAAAGAAAAGGCTTGAAACGGAGTTGGTATTATCATAAATAAAGATTTAAAGGAGAGTGTAGTAGACATACAACGATATGGTGACCGAATCATAACATTGAAATTAGTGTTAGGAGCATAGGTTTTGAATATAGTTTGTACTTACGCACCCCAAGTAGGACTAGAAGATAGTATAAAGACTATTTTTTGGGAAGAGTTAGATAAGGTGTTTCAAAAGATTCCACAAAGTGAGATGATTTGTTTAGGAGGAGATTTAAATGGACATGTCGGTAAAGAGGCATTAGGATATCAAGGGATTCATGGAAACTTTGGTTTTGGGGATATAAACGAGGAAGGTAGGGAGATTTTAAATTTTGCTATGGCATTTGATCTCTTTATAGTCAATACAATCTTCAAAAAATGAGATGAAAATTTAATTACTTATAAGAGTGGCTTATCACAAACACAAATTGATTACTTTATTTGTAGAAAAAAAGATAGAGCGTGTTGTAAAGATTGTAAGGTAATTCCAAGAGAAAGCTTAACCATCCAACATCGACTTTTAGTTATGGATTTACAAATAAAAAAATGGACAAAGAAGAAAAGAGTGCATCGAGTTATTTGGACTAAATGGTGGAACCTCAAAAGCGAGAAAGAAGATATATTTAAACAGAAAGTCCTTCAAGGAGATGTTTGGAATTATGTTGGCACATCCTGTGATATGTGGAACAATATGGCTATACATATTAGAAAAGTGGCGAAAGATGTGTTAGGGGTATCTAAGAGAGGTGTACCGGCACAAAAAGAAGCTTGGTGGTGGAGTGAAGTAGTACAAAATAAAATAAAGGCAAAGAGGACATGTTACAAATTATATTATGCTAAAAAAACTAGTGAAACTTTAGAAGCTTATAAGAAAGCAAAGAAGGAAGCGAAAAAGGTCATTAGTGAAGCAAAAGCTAAGATTTGAGAGGACTTATATAAAAGACTTAACTCAAAAGAGGGTGAAAGAGATATTTTTAGGATAGCTAGGGCTAGAGATAAGAAAACTAAAGATCTTAATTATGTTAGATGCATAAAAACGAGGATGAAAAAATTCTAGTGACAAATGATGATATAAGAAATAGATAGAAAAACTATTTTTATAATCTTTTTAATGAAAATAAAGATGTTAGTATTAGTTTAGGAGATTTAGCCGGTCAGAAAAGTATATAAACTACAATTTCTACCGACGTATTCAAAAGAATGAAGTCAAAGAGGCTCTTAAACATATGAAGGGTGGTAAATCAGTAGGATCATATAATATTCCTATAGAAGTTTGGAAAATACTAGGAGAAATAGGAATCACTTGGCTCACAAGACTACTTAATGAAATATGGAAAAACCAAAAGATGTCCGAGGAATGGAGAGTAAGTACACTTATACCCATATATAAGAACAAGGGAGACATTCAAAATTGTGCGAATTATCGAGGTATCAAGTTAATGAGTCATACTATGAAATTATAGGAAAGAATTATCGAACGTAGGTTAAGACAAGTATCAAGTACAACAAAGAACCAATTTGGATTTATACCAGGTAGATCTACTATTGAAGCGATTCACCTTTTGAGACGTCTTATGGAACATTTTAGAGCAAAAAGAAAGACCTTCACATGATATTTATTGATCTAGAAAAAGCTTATGATAGGGTACCGAGGGAGGTTCTTTGGAGAACTTTGGAAAAAAGAGGTATCTCATTGACATATATTAACCTTATAAGAGACATGTATGATGGTACAAAAACATATGTGAGGACTCATAAAGGAACGACAGACTTCTTTGAAGTTAATATTGGGTTACATCAAGGATCAACATTAAGTCCATACTTATTTATAATGGTGATGGATGAGTTAACAAAACATATTCAAGATGAAGTACCTTGGTGTATGTTATTTGCAGATGACATTGTATTAGTGGAGGAGTCTAAGGAAAAAGTTAATTGAAAATTGGAACTATAGAGAGAAACATTAGAAAGCAAAGGCCTCCGACTTAGTAGAACAAAGACAAAATATATGGAATGTAAGTTTGATCATTTGGTTACTTCAAAGGACATAGAAATTAAAATTGGCACACATTGCATTCCCCAAAAGGAAAGTTTTAAATACCTAGGGTCAATTTTTCAGAGTGATGGAAGAATTGATGGAGATGTTACACATAGAATTAATGCTGGTTGGTTAAAATGGAGAGGAGCATCAGGTATTCTTTGTGATAAGAAGATACCATTAAAATTAAAAGGTAAATATTATAGAGCATCAATTAGGCTTGTCATGTTTTATGGTTCTGAGTGTTGGGCAGTTAATCATCAACATGTACAAAAGATGTCTGTGACAGAAATGAAGATGTTGAGATGGATGAGTGGTCATACAAGAAAAGACCGTATACATAATGAGGTTATTGGAAACAAATTAGGAGTGGCACCAATAGAGGATAAAATGAGAGAACATCGTTTAAGATGGTTTGGACATATAGAAAGAAGATCAAAAGAAGAACTTGTAAGAAGGTTGGAAAAACTAAATTTGGAAAGTATTAAAAGAGGTAGAGGACGACCACAAAAGTGTTGGAAAGAAACAATAAAGAATGATCTAGCTTATTGGGAGTTAACTGCTAACATGGTACACGATAGAGATCTGTGGAAACAAAGAATCCATGTAGCTGACCCCGTCTAGTATGGGAAAAGGCTTAGTTGTTGTTGTTGTTGTTGTTGTAAAAGTTGTTAAATAAACTTTTACTGAAAATAGTCAGCTTTTCCTGTTAATAACCACATCCAAAAGTGCAAGTTTTCTGAGCCAATCTGTGTTCACCATCCCATGGCATGGCTCATCTCAGCTTGAGCTCAACCCGTTGAAACCAAGATGAAACAGTCTGTTTTGGCATCATTTACCGGTTCTAGTTGTAAAGGTCTGGGCTAAACAAGCGTAAACATAGTTATGTATGGTCTATGATAATCACACACAAATTATTACACATTATATAGAGAAAAAGAGAGATAGAAGGGTAATGGTAAATGCTCAAACATCATTCATTTCCTAATCTACTTTATCATTTTAACTATTCAATTTTTAAAACGAACGATTGAAGTGATAAAGTAAAAGCATTTAATACAAATGGTGTATTAATATAAAATATAATGATACTTTTAATTTGAATCTCTACCGCTAATTATCTTAATCAAACAATAGAAATGTTTGAATAGATTTGGCTTTACCATTATGTCTCTATCAATCTAATGTGTATGTGGTCACTTTTGGTGATGAGCGTATTGTTCCGATGCAGTTTGACTCAAATGGGTCGTCAATATTGATGAGCCTCACGACACTCATGGTGTATCGTGCCAAATTGATCAGTCGTGAGAACCGTGCAACTTGACCCATTTTGTGCAACATATACGATTCATTACCCGTCCTAAAAACTGTTGGAAAGAAACAATTAATTAGCCGACTCCACTTAGTGCATTCAAGGTTTGGCTTCGCTTTTGGATTTAGTATTTCATGGAGATAAATTGTCACTATATTCAATGCTTTAACTTCCATATGGTTCTCCTGTGATAAAAGTACAAAAAATACTAAAAGTGTATATGTGTTGGTTTGCCTTTCATATGGCTGATTTAAGTTTATAACCGCCTTCTTTAAAAAAGATTAGGAATAAGCACTTTAAATAAATGGGTGTTAAATGATGATAATAATAATAATGACATTTATTTTCTTATTGTTGTTGTAATATGCAGTCAACTTGTGGGACTTGACTCACGGGATGACGGCTGTGATTTTGATTCCTGAGACATGCATATTCACTTCGGCGGCTCTATCGTACCATAACAACAACAACAACAACAATAATAATAAAACAACCAAGTTGTTAAGAAATTACTCAAGACCAACGAAAGGTCTGTCAAATTCTAGTGGTTTGATGTAATCCCGTACAGGTCACCTCGACCCGACATCACCTCGACCCGCCAGCTGGATTTGTCACCGATGATGCACCAATCTGCGGCCTAAATCCCTGTGCATCCTCAGTCTCCTCTTCCTCTACCACCAATGTAACTAGCCACCACTAAAGCCACTTATTGCGGAGATCATGAAGAGACCTTGTCACTTCCACCTCCGAAACCAGCCCCTTCAAACCTTTGGTCACTCGTCAAGAGCCAAATCATCAGGCTTATAATCCTAATTACTTACTACAAGCGTGTTGTAAGATGGAATCTTCAAGATTCTCGTCACGACAAGCGAGAACCTTTTTTGTATAATCTCTTGCATTGAGTCCAAACTAAGAACATCTCGGTGGAGATTTTTATACTCTACCATTGATCTCAAGGTGTGGCTCGATAAGTTTGCTGATGCTTGTGATCTCATTGGTGTTGTAGGTATAATCTAGAAAGGTGTCCGGTACTTTGTTTTTATACCTGCTCAAGCATGGGAATTGATCTCTATAGACTTCGTTGAAGCCTTATCTCCTAATGGTATGAGATCATATATCTCATTATTGATAGATAGGCTCACCAAATATATGCATTTTGAACCTCTCAAAGCGAAGTGTGGATTCACTGAACTGTATCCACGGATTCCAAAATATTATAAGTGATCTAGATACTATATTTACTTCTAAATTTAGAATAAATGTATAAAAGGCAAGAACCACTTTTAGTATGTGTCATCACCAAACTTATAGCCAAACCAAGATTGTAAACCGCATCTTAGAGACTTATCTTAATTTCTTTTGTAGAGGGTAAGCCTAACACGTTTTTCGAGTCTTCTATTTCAGACTGAACTTTCACATTACGCTTATTTACGTGGTGTTTCAACTTCTCTTATTTCAAGTGTGGTTTGCTTAGCCAAGTGATTTATGTACCCGAACTTAAGTTGAATAGCTGTCAGTTTTTCTTTTCACAGGAGACTTTCCCTTACCACTTGCACTTTCTCAAAATATATTTAAAGGCATTGGTTGCATTAAATCGATCTTGCAGGAATCTTTCAAATTTTTGTGGTGATCCAAGTGATCAGTTCGGTGTAAGACTAGGACCCGACCCAGATCCAAACTCCCACTGCTAGTTTGCCACGCATAGAAGAGAGAGAAGGGAAAAAACATGTTCATCAACGTGGCAATATTGACTAGATAGATATGTCCAGGGCCTGCCAACATGGCAGCTTTCTCCGCGTTTATTTACTTTTACAATTTTACATTGCTCTGTTTCACATCGAAAGACTACTTTAATTTTATTAATATTTATATTTTGTATTCGTTTCCTGTGGGGTACTGAAATCCCGTCGCGTCATTGGCTTCTCTCTCTCTTTCACAACAAATTTTAAATAAGCTAGTGGAAGGCCAAGTTCACAAGTTTCTTCACGGTTCCTTTGCTTTTTCTCTCAAATTATGTGAGATCAATTTTTTAGCTTGCACCAACTTAGCCAGCTTGACTTTCCAACGCGGTTGACTCAGTTTATGGACTGTAGCCATTTATTTACTCAGCAGTGACTTTCAGAGAGGAAGAGAGAGAGAAGCTGCTTTGAGTCCACAACCAGGTAGGTGCAGACAGACCTTGACTTCAGTTCTCATCACGTAGCCGAGTTACCACGCAAGTATGTATTTAACTGTTAAGGCTGAGTAAGACAAACCAGAAGCCAGTTTGAAGTTGTTTCACTAGTCAAAATATCCATCTGTTTCCATGGTTTCTGTTGCTAAACAGCCGACGCGTAAGGTATCTGTGACATCGAAAAATCTGGCAATGGGATGGATCAGGGACGGCTATGCCGAAACACATACCCGAATCTCAATTCCGTGCACCTATTGACTTTGTTACTGGATTGGAATGGATTCATATTTGTTTTTTTTTCCTTCCCCACGTGTAGAGAGGCAGGTCTCGTATGCTTCATATCCCAATTCTAATTTCAATATTTTTTTTAAAAATTAAACATATTTTATATTAATTTAATCTAAAGAAAAATGTTAAAGATAATTTCTTAAAACATTGAAAATCTAACGTGTCTGTGTGTGCATGCACATGTGTATGCCTATATATATCGATACGAAAAATCCTTATAAGAGCATAAAACCATGTTTCAGTGAGTTAGCATTTCCAACAACCTCTGACATAATTGGTAACTCCTGCAAACAACGTGTTTGCCATTGCACAAGGCCGAAGTGCCTTGTTCAAGGATAAGATGGTGAGGGTTCTTCAAGTCAAGCCTCTATAGCGGTAACTTGGGATTAAAAGGGTAGTTTAGATTAGATGCATAAAGCTGATTGTGGTAAGAAAATAGTGTGGATACAAATTTAAAGTGGAAGAACATGTAGTTTTTAACTATGATTGAAATGAGAAAGAAATAAATCTAAAACAACTCAGACAAACTGTTGGAGCGAAGGTTGCACTCCAGTTTGTTACTGGCGATGACAGTGATGTAGCGGAAGGAGGATCGGGTCAAAAATAGGGTCCTCACCTTCGTGAGATCGAGGGAAGGATGAAGATGGATGGATTTTATGGTTTACCATAGACGGCTTTTGAGAAAAGATTCTAACTCTTTTTCTATGAATCCCTCTTGTTCTGTATTCACATGTACAATATTTATAGAGTGAGTTCAGCTTCATCTTCCTCGTTTTCACATCTGGGATTTACATTACAAACTTTTTTTGTATTTATTTCTATAACTAATCATATATATATATGTTTTGTATGTAACGTTTTACAACCAAGAATGAACATTTTGCGTTGCATCTCCCACTTGGCTATTCAAGCTAAATAATCTGAAATACTAGTTTTACCTCCCACTTTTGTAGGGTTTTCCAAGTTATGTCATGCATGATTACTATTGCAATCATTACCCATTGTGTGGTTTCTTACCTACACAGTAACCAAATATATCTAAAACCCATGTTTGTAACATGCTTTGAGAAAAGATACTTTGTTATATGCCTTTAGTCAAGGAGTCTACAAACATATTATCAGTTGGCATATATAAGATGGATATTTCTTTCTCATAATCATATCATGAACATAGTGATATTTAACCATTATACTTGCATTTGGAGTTATCAGCTCCACTCTTAATAAGAGTAATTGCTACATTGTTGTCACAATAAATGATAACCGACTCATTGGTTATATCCAGCTTCAAATTATGTATGAAATGACTTATCTAAATGACACTTATTGCAATCATACAACAAGTCACATACTTAGAATCTTATGTATACAATGTTACACAACCCTGTTTCTTACATGCCTAAGAAAGAGGTTGATTTGTTATCATCTTTTCTCCCAGCAAAGTCCGCATCTGAGTATTCCACCACTTTCAGTTTATCTGCTTAAAAACATAGTTTTAAGTCTTTTGTTCTTTTGAGATATCTTAAAATCATTTTCACAGCTATCCAATGTTACCAAACAAGATTACTTTGATATCTACTTACAAGGCTAACAATAAAATTGATATCAAGTTTTGTACAAAATATAACGTATATCAAGTTACCCACAACTTGTACATAAGAAACATTAGGCTTATCGTCTCTCTCACCGGGATATTAAACCTTACTCAGTTTGACCTCTTTTACAATAGGTGTAGATGTAGGCTTATATTCACCCATTTTAAACTTCTTGAGGATATAATCAATGTATTTCTCTTGACTTAGGTAAAAGAGTTTAAATTCTCTATCTCAAGAAATCTTTATTCCTAGAATATAGGATGCTTCCCCATATCCTTCATTTCAAACCTTGAGTTTAACTATGACTTAGTTTTGACATCTAACTAATATAAATTCAAATCAGAATATGTTGAAATTGTCTAAATTATTCTTATGGAGCAAATTTCACAACAGGAGAATATGTCTCAACATAATTTATCCACTCTTTATGCAAAAATCTCTTTGTAACCAACCTCGTCTTAAACTTATCGATTATCCAATCAACTTTATATTTTTTTAAAAACACATTTACAGTCTATGAGTTTCCTTTCTTTCGGCAAATCATCCAATTCCAAGACTTTGTTTTTCTGAATGAATTCAATTTCCTCATATATAGTTTTTTCTCAATCTGTTGATTCAGATGAATCAATAGCTTATCGATACATTAAGTTATCGGTTAGCTCATCTAAATTCACCAAATTGTACACTTTCTCTACAAGATAAATATGATAATCCTTTAACTAGGATGGTGTGACACTAATTTTTTTATATCTACTTAAAGTTTCAGTTTGTTAAAGAAGATTATATATGAGTTCAAAAGATGATCGATCTAGATCTACTAGAAAATCAATATAATCATCTTCATTTTCAAGGATGTCATTCTTAGTATCCTTTAGGAATTCAACTTCACTACTCTTTATGGGTTCATGGTCCTTGTGATAAAACTGATATCCTTTAGAACATTTACGATATTTGATGAATATACGTATGAAGGATCTACTATCTAGCTTATCTCTAGACTTATGAAGGATCTTTACACGAGCAATAAATCTCCACCTCCTCAGATGACCTAGGTTTGGTTTTCTTCCAAACTATATCTCATATGATATAGAGAATACATCTTTACACGATACTCTATTAAGTATATACATAGGTATACTTACCGCTTCTTCTCAAAATACCCTTCGTAGAAAAGTATCTATTAACATAGATCTTGTTATATTAAGTAAGGTCATGTTATATCTTTCTACTATACCACTTTGTTGAGTTGTCCTAGGCATTATATTTTGCTTTACAATACCAAAGTCTTTATATAATTCTAGAAATTCTCCAGAATTGTACTATCTGCCTCTATTTGATATCAAGACTTTGATAGTATGTCCTAATTGATTCTCAACTTCCGACTTATATTTTTTAAATATTTTAAGTGGCTCAAATTTATGTGCTAAGAGATATATGTATGTATATCTCAAGTAATCATCGATAAAAGTTATAAAATAAACCTTTTCTCGATGTGATCTTACTCTAAATTGTCCATATAAATTAGTATGAATAATTTTCAACTAGGTTTGTTGCCCTTGTTATTTTCTTACAATAATGTTTTTCTTATCATTTTTACTATAGGCTTGTAGACATGAAAATTTTCACTCATAAGCTATGGAAAACTCGAAGTGAACCTTTTCCTATCTTCGCTTGCACGAGCGTGCCAGCTAGTTTGCAAAAACTAGCAAAGATTAAAAATATTTTATGACTTTCTTGGCGATTGTAGGCAAGTAGACTCTTTTCACTTAAACCTTCTTAAACCGATGCTAAAGGGTTGGTTTAAGTGCTTAGAAACTTCAATTTGCAAACAAGTTTTATTTCAAATCACGTGAACAACAAGTGTTTTGAAAGAGGTTGGATTGTGCACTTTGATTCAATGTTTGAAATGAACAAGTCTTGAAAAATAAAGTTTTTTGTATTCAGGGCTTGTTTCTAAAATCGATCTGACTATGTTACAGGTCTCTAAAAATCATCAACATTTTACCAAATCAAGCTTGTAGTGTGGAGAACCCTGTGCTTTTTATAGATATGAATTTGAAGATGTATTGAATCAAAATTAAATATTTGAATGGGACCGACTCACTGAACCGGAACTGCTCTATCACAGAAATACATAGGCTCAAAGATGAGCTTGTATATATATGATATGAATTCTGAATTTAATGATTTTGATGTTGTTGAAAAGCTATAGATGTTAGCTTTCCAAAGCATCAAAAATCAAGTGAATTGGATTTTTGTGTATAGAGATATGGGACTTTTACCCAACCTTTATTTCAGGAAATCTGACTGTGCAGCAAGTGTTCAGAAAGTGATTCGATCTTTTCCCAATTTTGGAATAAGTGTGCCAAGTTTCAGTCGAAAAGGATCAAGCATCAAGAGATTAAAATTGCAGAAAGAAACATATACAGAGATGCTGAAAATCCTGTTTTCAGTTTTTAGGAATATAATGATGCAAACTCACCCGAATTTAAATTGCACCCACTCTACATGACGAATTAAAACTCACGCGAATTAAAATTGCAGCTATTCTACGTCCCGAATTAAAACTCACGCGAATTGAAATGTATATATTAGCTTAAGCATAGAGGGGATTAGAAATATATAGTGATTATAGAATATATTGGAGAAGAAGAACAAACATATAGAGTGTGTGTGGGTTGTCTTCGGGAAAATTCTCACTCTTGGTTCTTAGGCTTGGAGTGAACCTTTTCGTGTCTACGTCGCTTTAGTGCGTGCCAGCTAGCTTACTCAAATTAGCGAAGGATTTTGGAAATATCTGACGTTTTGGGCGATTATGGGCAAGTGGGATATTTTCGTTGTAAACCTTCTTGAACCGATGCTTAAGGGTCGATTTAAACACTTAGAAAATCTCAATTTTTAATAAGCATGGACTTTTGAAAAGAACACGAAAGTATCTTGTCGTTTGTATGCCTATTTGCAGATTTTATTTACGTGGGTTACACGTATCCAAGTCTTTGATTTTATGTTATTTAGGCCAGCTATGTGTGTGCACAAGTGACCTAAGTCTGGCGTGTTTGAACGGGTACTTGAAGCTTTTTCGAAAGCGTACGTATGCAAGTATGCAAAATATCTCGAGTTTGGAGGGTATGATGTGAGCTAAGCTCGAATTGAAAGCAACTCACACAACTTTAAATGTAAAACCCGAAATGTAAAGATGTAGCTCAAAGGGAAATACCTGAATTTAAAGGCAACTCACACGACTTGAATGTAAATTGCCGAAGGGAGATATACTTATATTAAGAGCGAAAAGGCTCAATGCACGCGTGTGTGAGTGTAGAATTGAAATGACAAACTCACACGACTTGAATTGAACTTTCCGAAATTTAAAATATAAGTATATATATGAGCGGTAAAGCTCAACGCATTCATGTATGTTGTGTATAAATTGAAAGACAACTCACACACACGATTGAAATTTAACTTGCAGAACGGGAAATATAAATATAAGAGCGAAAAGGCTCAATGTATGCGTGTGTGTTGTGTATAAATGTAAAAACAACTCACATGACTGAAATTTAACAACCCGAAATGTAAAGACGTATACAGCTGAACCGTAAAAGTCACGCAACTGAAAGTATATAGATATATCTATATCTTAAGGGCTACCAAGGCCAAAATGTATGTGAGAGTGTTTTGAGCAAGAGCTCGGGTGTCCTTGGTGTGCAATTGTGGAATTGAAATGACAAACTCACACGACTTAAAGTAACAACCCGAATGAAATTGCAGCTTATATGGCTCTTACTAGAGTCTTTGGACTAAGAGCGAAAGCTCAATTGTGTACGTGGGTGTCTTGTGTACGAGATAAGAGCTAAGGCTCAAGTGCACGTATGTGTCTCGTATACGAGATAAGAACTAAGGCTCAAGTGCACGTATGTGTCTCGTGTGTCAAGCACCAATATTACATTCCAGGGGGAGACCACGCTCCATTAATACAACCCCATATTCGAATTAAATTGAATATGAAAGGAGTAATGTAAATACTGAATTTTAAACACTTACAAGTGATTCGGGCTTTTCTTCTCCTTGCTCATGCTTGGGCTTGTGTCCACCTTGGGCTTGCATCCACCTTGGGCAGCCAAGAGGGGTCTCCCTAGGTGGGTTTGAGAGAGAGAGCTTGGGGCTTGGGAAGGCTCGTAGGTTGGGAGCTTGGGTCCGGCCAAGAGGCTCACGACAACAAGGCAGGGCTAGGGCGTGAATTGTCTCTATTCGGCCTAAAGGAGAAGGTTTAGGTGCGGCCAACAAATGGGTATGGTCCTAAGTGGGGCTGGCTAAGGCTGGGCCACGGGTGTAGGGACAGCAAGATCCTAAGGTGATGCAGCAAAACAGTCGGGGTGTCGAGTGACTGGCACGGTAGGCCTGGAGCTAAGGGGCGCCGTAGTAGGGCGCCTGGGGCGTCTGGCGCTAAGGGGCATCGCAGGGGCACGGGTGGCGGGCAGGGCACATGTGGTGTGGCAGGGCGTCGGTGGCGCGGTAGGGGGCACCTGTGGCGCGGCAGGGGTTCACGGCTGGCCGAGTGCTTGAGGGTTTTTGGGGTTTAGCTTAGGGGTAGTTTGAGTGGGTTAGGCTAGGTTTAGTCCAGTTAGGGTGAGGTTTAGTGATGTGGGTTAGGTGGATTAGGCTAGAATTAGGAGGATTAAGCTAGAAATAGGAGGATTAGGCTAGGATTAGGAGGCCTACCTCTTGAAGCTGGTCCTTCTTGGTTGAGTCCACGTCCAAGCCACGGTTGCAGCCTTCCTTGATCGAGCTCACCTTGGTTGCAGTCCACTTAGCCCACAAGGCTTGAACCCACACTCACCCTTGAGCCAACATGGCTAGGTTTATCACTCACTCACTCTCCTCCAAGCACTTTCACGTGAATTCCTTCTTGGAGACCCCCTCACCTCTATTTATAGGCAAGTGAGGTGGGTCTTGGGTTTGGATATGGGTTTGAGATCTAGATCCAAATCCAAATACTATTTGGATTTGGATCTGGATATTTATGACCATATCCGATCCAAATGCAAACATTTATATGGATATGGATCTAGATATTTTGGTCCAGATCTGATCCAATCCAAATACTATTTGGATCCAATCCAAAACCAAACACTATTTGGATATGGATTTGGATATTTATGATCTAGATCCAATCTAAATTTTCTCTGAACAGTCCTTCTTGGCATTTCGAGACGGACGGTTTGTGCAGGCCCTGGCTTCATCAGCGCTCCGTCTTATGCTGGGTTTTCCCCAGTTTTGTCGTCCAAACTCCATCTCGTCCTTTTGGACTTCATTTCTGCTCAATTTTGCCAATTTTGGCTTGAATTTCTGCTGCTTGGTGGATGTGCTTGACTTGGCTTCTAGGTGTGCCGGGCTTGTAGTCTGCTTCGGGCCTGGGCCTTCCTTTTGCCTTTTGACCCTAGCTTTTATTAGGCCAGGGTACTGCTTTTGGGCTTCTGCACCTGTTTCTGAGGCTGCTTTGGCGTGCAAGGCTTCACCTGTTGAAAATTGGCTTTTGCAAAATGGGGACTTGGCCCATATATGTGAAATTTGATTTGAACGGGGTTTAAAACAAAATTTAGAAGCTTTTACAACCCTTGGGTTTTCGAAAACCTCAAATTTGGCCTTTTGGATTGATTTTCAAACCAGGTGTTTAGTTTTGAAAATCATTTTATTTTGGGGTGTTTACATGGGTGTAATAGTGATCTTCCATCAATTGAAATGCAAAGCAATTAAATCTAATCACTATTACAACGTGGGGGAGGCTAGCTCCATTATTACAACCCCAATTTAATGAAATTTGAAGAGAAGAAGATGAATTAGAATTGAATTTGAAAGTACTTACACAAATTTGCAATGGGCCGGGGATTCAAGAGTGAATCTGGCCCTTGAAGCTTCTTCTTCTTCCTTCTATCTCCCACACTCTCACCTATCTAACCTTTTCTTCAACCCACACTTGGAAGTCACGTCCCTCTAGGCTGGTAGTCCTTCTCCTAACCTAGCACACAATCCCCTTTTAGCAGCCTCTCTTTATCTCTCTTGTGGATGGAGAACCCGCCCCCCTCTTGGCCCTTTTTATAAGCCAAGGGGGGATAGTTCTTGGAGTTTCCATGGGGTAGGCTGGAGCATGTTCTTGCTGGGTTTGATCCACCCCAATTCAACTCCTTGTGGTCCCCCTTGCCTTGACTTTGACCAGCCCATGTGGGCTGGTCTTTAGGTGCAACCCACTTGAACCACTTGCTATTTCATGTGATACAACATACTTCATTGGTTGGATTAGGCTCCTTCAATTCAATCCGTCATGCTTAGTATTTGCATTAGGATTTGTCTCTTTGAATGGCCTAGCTTCCATTTCATGTGGGCATGTCTTGATCTTTGATTTGATTCTCTTCCTTGAATTCAACTTGACATGAGCTTGTCCGCTTGATGCTTGGCTTAATTTGAACTTGTATTTGTTGTATCAAACTCCCTATATTCGGTCCTTGAATTGGAATTGGATGCCTTGATATCGTATCATTTGTAGGAGGTGCTTCATCCGGACATGTAGTGGCTTGTGCTTCGTTTGTTTCTTGCATTTTGACTCGAACTCATTCTTGAGATGCAATGGCGCTTGGACTTGATCTGGTTGATCCAGTCTTGGCTTGGAATGGGCTTCATTGCATCATGATCTTGGTTCCATTGAGCTTATATTAGTTGGCAAAGACTTGTTTTGGTTTAATGCTTTCTGCTTTCTGGGGATTAAGGCTCGAATTGGATCTTCGTTTGATTCAAAACTCATGGACTGCTTTAAGTCGAATTTAAAACCTTTAAAGTATTTCCAAAAATGTTTAAACTTTAAAATTTGGGGTGTTTTTAAATTTAAAGGTTCATAAATGTTTTAAACTGGTTTTTGGAAATTCAGGAGTTTTTGAAGACATTTGAAAATTTTTGGGTGTTTACAGATGCCACTCTTTGGCATTGATCCAAATTTGTTTGGATAATGGTAAAGAAGAAAACACCATTTATGGATTTACTTCCCAAATTTCCTTAAGAATATGAATCATTCTTCATTTCATAAACTCCTTTTCTTGGGTTATAAGAGGGGGATTTCCAGCTAAAAGGGACTTTTCCTACATTGAGTATTTTTCCTAGGCATGATCATGCATGAATGACTATTGAATGAATGTATGGTATGAGTAAGGCGAGCTTTTGGGAGAGTCAATTTTGGGATTTTTGAACTTCGAGAGAGCCTTTAAAGGTCAGTTGCCCCAAGTAGAATTATCCCATGTCTTTTTGACATTTTTTTTTTTTTTAAATTGCTCTTTTTTTTTCAAAAAGAACTCCTTTTATCTTTCATCTAAAGGACTTCCAATTTTTCAAATTTTCCTTCATTCGTGTTTCAATACCTACTACTTGGTAGAGGTTTTTGGTAGGAATTTGAAAAACAATTCAAAGTTCTATTTCCCACATAACGAAGTCTAATTCTCAAACAAAATGAAATCCAAACAAGTAGATTCTATTCCTACTTTAGGATTTTTATGGTTGGGATAAGATGTAGGGATATGGGAAAGAGTTACCACAGTCCCTTCTGAAGCGTCTCGTGGTTGCAAAGAGGCAGAAAATTATTCTTTTTGAGCTTTAGCTTTTCTTTTTTCTTTCTTTTTTTTCTTTTCCTCATTTTTCAAGAGAAGACCTCTTTTGAAGAAGTTTTTGTATTCCCTCTGTCTATTCGGGGAAGACTTCTTCTCGGAGGAGTTTTTGCATTATCTTTTCTTTTTTCTTCTTTCTTTCAAAGAGAAGACTACTTTTGAAGAAGTTTTTGTATTACCTCGGTCTATTTGGGGAAGACTTCTTCTCAGAGGAGTTTTTGCATTCTCTTTTTTCTTTTCTTTTTTCTTTTGAATATTGCCAATTTTTCTTTTTGGAGAGAGAAGTAAAACGGGGGGAAAACTTATCCCTTTGGTTACTCGATTCAACTAAGATCATCCCATTTCTTAATAGCATCTACCATTTAAAAATATTTTGCTATATTGAACAAGGCTTCATTTTGCAAGTCAAGGATTTTTGAAATGTTTCCAATAGAGCTCATGAATCTGGCAGGGAAGTTGCCGATGATCAACAAAGCAACATGATCAAGAACACTATCTGGCGAGATGATGCAAGCTCCAATGGATGGAAAATGGTTATTTACCAGTCCTCAAATCAAACTCCTATTTCAGTTGAGCAATTCAATCAGAAAACTGCAGATGTTACTGATTACAGACACCTATCAGCATCATCTGCAACATGTGACATGGCGGTCGGCACCGATTTGTTGAACCAGATGAGTCAAGGAGTCAAAAGAGGCCAAGAAATTGACGACAAACTTATCTAATGCGACTAGCGCTGACAGCTGCAGCTCAGAGAACAGAGGAGAAGGGAACCTAAATAAATTCGACATGTATCTGCTTTGAGATCATACAATCAATCTTGATCCTTCTTTCAAGAAGTTTTAAAGGAGATCTATTAAAAAAAAAAAACTTTTCGAAAGAATTTACATAGACCCTTTCAAGTATTGGGCATTTTCGGGGTCTACTGAATTTCTACCCATAACATCAATTCAATCAACATGTATTATCGATTTTGTTGCCCTTTTTATGACATGGGGACATTCCTACTTGGGCTGCCACCTTTTTGGGCCTTTTTGGATGAGTGATATGCATGTGATGCGTGACATGTAAAAATAAACTCCATGTGATACAATTGAAATACATTATGAAATGATGACAATGTGAAATGTATTCCACATGATATGATGGAGATACATGTTTGAGTTTCCATGAAAAGTGTCTAGGGGATGCATTTTCAATGCCCCTAGTTTGATATGAGTCTATGATGTCACATGGCCTCAAGGTGAAGGGCCATGGATTTTCAAAGGGAATTCTAGGTGGACGATGGGATGACATGTCCATGCACTTGACACTTATGACATTTCTAATATGATCATGACAATTTTTGCTTAAGGGTGGACAAACATAACCAACCCTAAGTATTTCATGGTCATCATATTGCATTTGATACGAGCTCCACATTCTCCATCGTGGAATTCATGTATTGTATCCTAACCTCATCTCTTCATATCAACAAGATGCTAAAAAATTTTCTTTTCAAAGTCCTATGTAGGGTTAAAATTTTTCCAATCAAAACTTGATCTTTTTGAAGAAACAAATTCGGGAAATCCTCCATTTCTAAAAATTTTCAATGTCTTGAAACCAAGGCTTTTTAATACAATTTTGGTCATTTTGGCAAGCATTCTAAATCGTGAGTACCAATGGTGCATATTTTGAAAGAACCGACCACTCTAATGGCCAATTCTTGATGAATTTCATTCTTGACTTGCCAAATTTTTGAAACTTGGTTTATAAAAAGCATCTCCAAAGACTTCAAAATGCATGATGTCCTAGATTTTCGAAATTTTTAGGCCTTGTACGAGTGCTTCATACTTGGCAACATTATTTTATCATGTAAAATCTAGTCGAATGGCACTTGAGAGATATGAAGATGATTCCCATACCAACCCCTTGATGAGTCTTTGTCCCATCAAAATACATTTTCCATACTTAATTTTCTTTAAAACAATTTGTCAAAGTATGGTTTTGAAATTCATTTGCAAAATATGCCTTCATCGGGCATTTGATCAAGTAAGGGGTATGTGTCTCGAAGAGGCAACTTAGCCACATGATCTAGGGCTTGTCCCTTAATGGAGTTTTGGTGATGAAATCTCACTCCATTAAGAGGAGCTGCCATTTATTTATCCTACCCATTAGGTAGGTTTTTCAAACAAGTGCTCGATTGAATCGACATTATCCCTATTTCATGACATGAAAATAATGTCTCAACTTTTGGAAGCCTATACAAAGGCCAAGCACGATTTCTCTATGGCTTGACAATTTCTTTCATATGTCAATAGAGTTTTTGAAATGTAATAAATGGCACACTTTCTATGGATATCATCTTCATATTGATCGAGTAAAGCACCCAATGCATTCACATGAATGGAAATGTAAAGCATGCTTTGGAGGTTTTAAAAATTTGGAGGATTTACCATGAAGTTTTCAAAAGCTTTTTGAAAATCATCGTTCAAATTTTAACCCTTTTTCAAAAGGTCTCATTTATAGTTTTGCATCTTGCTAGCTTGGAATCAACCTTGGAAGCTTCAGATTTGATTTATATGGAGGGTGGAGACATGCCTATGATGGCTAGGTACTTAGGTGGTCGACTTCAATACCCCGTTGGCTTGACCTAAACCCTTGAATTCTAGGGGTAGACGATTTCATGATGTCTAAACCCGATATGATTCATGGAAGTATAGAATTTCAAAATGCAATGCATGATGCTCATGTAAACATGCACATACTATGGGTTAGAGTCACTCTAAAATCCCCAAATTTTCCAAGTCAAGGATTCTACGAATTTTGGGAAGCTTAGAGGCATGATCTTCCTCCTTGCTTTGATGATTCTCATGCATTAAATTCTAGGGAAGTGTTGAGCAAGAGAAAGGTATAACAAGCTTGGATGATTTTGACTTGAGAATATATACATTCTTTGAAAGGATTTTGAAATTGGCTTTGTACATGGCCATTGTTTTTGGAGTTTTTAAATTTTTTTGATTTTTTGTCTTTTTCAAAACTCAATTTTAAAGATCTATATAAGAGACTTTCTTTTTGAGGCTTTTTCCAAATAAAGAATGGGGGAATGAATGAAACAAATTTCTTTTTGAAATTTTCAGATTTTTCAAATGTTTTTGGGATTTTGAAGGTTTTTTAAACTTTTTTTTTGGTTTTTGAGGATATCTTTTTTTTGGATTTTTGGATAAAAGAGGGATCTTTCGTCAAACCTACAAAAAAAACTCTATGAATTAGACTCAAAGAAAGGTCTAAGCCATGGGTCTCGATTTTAGTGGGTTCTAGGGGCACCCTTAACCCAAGTGGTCTTAGGTGGTGCCTCAGGGGGTATGGATGGGATATAGCCTAATCTATATCGACTAGGGGCTTTTTGATTTTTGAAATTGTTTTGTAAAGTTCATATCCTTGAAATATACAGTCATCTTATCATGGATGTATACATGGCCCTAGGTTGGGATGGCTTAGGCTCTAAATGGAGAATGGGTTTGACATGCTCCCTAGGTGCAACTCGAGGTGCCCCTAGGGATGGGTTAATTGGGTTTATGGCCATAGGCTTGGGTTCGTGACACAAGAATAGGCTTAAGGAGTTGATTCTTTTATGGTAGGGTTAGGTGTACTTAGGATGTCGATGCATGTCTTAGGACTCACCATGTCTACCATATTTTGATCATTATTTTGTTTTTGTTTTTGAAATTCCTTTTCTTGGTACAGGACATTCGGCGCACCTTAAAAATCCTCATTTTTTGGCATGTTTGGTGGGTATGTGGGTGCATGAGTGTGATTTGATGCATCTGATATACATGAATAAATCGTCGATCCTATACTAAGAAGGGGAGGATCGAGTAGGGAGTTCAAGGGGGGATGATTTTCGGACATACCTCTTTCCGGCTCGTCTACCTTTTCCTGGTGAGAGTAAGCCTTGTCCTCGGGTGACTTTGGCTCATGCATGGCTTCGAGCTCCCGTTGCTTTTCGAGGTGTTGGATTTCCAATCCTATGTGACTCTCATCCTCTCGTGACACTCGTGGGGTGTGTGGAGTGTGGATCTTATGCCCCATTTTGTGCGTGTGCCCAAAAATGTGGACTTCATTTCTAACTTCAGGAATTTCAAATTTTTGTTTTTCAATCTTTTTGTGTTTTTGAAAAATTTCCAATTTTTTTTTGGCTTTTTGAACTATAAAAATGTTTTTTTAGTTTTTCTTTAGAACTTGGAGTGATTGAGTGCTTGGAAGTGGATGATTTGATCCGCCTTCGGGCTTCATCTTCAGCCTCATATCCTTCATCGAGTTTTGGATCGATTTTCCATGCATGATCTTTCTCTCCATGTGCCCGAGATGAGCTTTTATGTGATCGATGCTCCTTGGCCTTATGGCTTAGAGCATTGATCCTCTCAAATATTTTCTTTATAGCAGTTATCTCTTCTCGGGCTTTAGAGGATTTGGAAAACTATTTTGAAGTACTCGATGAGGATTTCCTCGGCTTCCTTTCATCCATTATTTTTCAAATTTGTACACAAGTTTGAAAAACACCACGAGTTTCTAAATTTTTTGGAGTTTCACTTTTGAAATGAAGTTTCTTAAGACCCGAGTCCCACCGGGCGTGCTAATTCTGTAGACATGAAAATTTTCACTCATAAGCTATGGAAAACTCGAAGTTAACCTTTTCCTATCTACACTTACGCGAGCGTGCCAGCTAGTTTGCAAAAACTAGCAAATATTAAAAAGATTTTCTGACTTTCTTGGTGATTGTAGGCAAGCATACTCTTTTCACTTAAACCTTCTTGAACCAATGTTAAAGGGCCGGTTTAAGCGCTTAGAAACTTCAATTTGCAAACAAGTTTTACTTTAAATCACGTGAACAATAAGTGTTTTGAAAGAGGTTGGATTGTGTACTTTGATTCAATGTTTGAAATGAACTAGTCCTGAAAAACAAAGTTTTCTGTTTTCAGGGCTTGTTTCTAAAATTGATCTGACTATACTACAGGTCTCCAAAAATCATCAAAATTTTACCAAATCAGTGTGGAGAACCCTATGCTTTTTACAGATCTGAATTTGAAGATGTATTGAATCAAAATTAAATGTTTGAATGGGACTGACTCACTGAACCGTAACTGCTCTGTCATAGAAATACAAATGCTCAAAGATGAGCCTGTATCTCCATGATCTGAACTCTGAATATAATGATTTTGATGTTGCTAAAAAGCCATAGATGTTATCTTTCCAAGGAATCAAAAATCAAGTGAATTGGATTCCTGTGTACAGAGATATGGGACTTTTACCCAACCTCTGTTTCAGGAAATCCGACTGTGCAACAAGTGTTCAGAAAGTGATTCGATCTTTTCCCAATTTTATCATGGGGTTGGACGGCCCTAAAATTCTTGTAAATTTTATTTAATGTGCCTAATGTGTGTGGAATAAGTGTGCCAAGTTTTAGTCAAAAAGGAGTAAGCATCAGGAGATTAAAATTATAGAAAGAAACATTTGCAGAGATAATGGAAATCTTGTTTTCAGTTTTTAGGAATATAATGATGCAAACTCACCCGAATTTAAATTCCACCCACTCTATATGACGAATTAGAACTCACGCGAATTGAAATTGCAGTCACTCTACGTCCCGAATTAAAACTCCCATGAATTGAAATGTATATATTAGCTTAAGCATAGAGGGGATTAGAAATATAGAGTGATTATAGAATATATTGGGGAAGAAGAACAAAGATATAGAGTGTGTGTGGGTGTAATAGTGATCATCCATCAATTGAAACGCAAAGCAATTAAATCTAATGACTATTACAATGTGGGGGGAGGCTGAGCTCCATTATTACAACCCCAATTTAATGAAATTTGAAGGGAAGAATATAAATTGGAATTGAATTTGAAAGTACTTACACGAATTTGCAATGAGTCGAGGATTCAAGAGTGAATCCGGCCCTTGAAGCTTCTTCTTCTTCCTTCTATCTCCCACACTCTCACCTATCTAGCCTTTTCTTCAACCCACACTTGGAAGTCATGTCCCTCTAGGCTGGAAGTCCTTCTCCTGACCTAGCACATAATTCCCTTTTAGCAGCCTCTCTTTATCTCTCTTATGGATGGAGAACCCGCCCCCCTCTTGGCCCTTTTTATAGGCCAAGGGGGCCTGGTTCTAGGAGTTTCCATGGGCGGGCTGGAGCATATTCTTGCTGGGTTTGATCCACCCCAATTCAGCTCCTTGTGGTCCCCCTTGCCTTGACTTTGACCAGCCCATGTGGGCTGGTCTTTAGGTGCAACCCACTTGAACCACTTGCTATTTCATGTGATACAACATACTTCATTGGTTGGATTAGGCTCCTTCAATCCATCATGCTTAGTATTTGCATTAGGATTTGTCTCTTTGAATGGCCCGGCTTCCATTTCATGCAAGCATGTCTTGATCTTTGATTTGATTCTCTTCCTTGAATTCAACTTGACATGAGCTTGTCCACTTGATGCTTGGCTTGATTTGAACTTGTATTTGCTGAATCAAACTCCCTATATTTGGTCCTTGAATTGGAATTGGATGCCTTGATATCGTATCATTTGTAGGAGGTGCTTCATCCGGCCATGTAGTGGCTTGTGCTTCGTTTGTTTCTTGCATTTTGACTCAAACTCATTCTTGAGATGCAATGGTGCTTGAACTTGATCTGGTTGATCCAGTCTTGGCTTGGAATGGGCTTCATTGCATCATGATCTTGGTTCCATTGAGCTTATATTAGCCAGCTAAGACTTGCTTTGATTTGATGCTTTCTGCTTTCTGGGGATTAAGGCTCGAATCGGATCTTCGTTTGATTTGAAATTCATGGGCTGCTTTAACTCGAATTTAAAACATTTAAAGTATTCCCAAAAATATTTAAACTTTAAAATTTAGGGTGTTTTTGAATTTAAAGGTTCATAAAGGTTTTAAACTGGTTTTTGAAAATTCAAGAGTTTTTGAAAACAACAAGGCTTCACATTTACCAAAGGTATTTTCTTGAAATCTTGATAGTAAGTTAAAGTCAGATAACTTTCTCAAATTTTTCAGACTTATATACCTAAGCATTTATGCTACACATTCACATCAACATTAAAGGCATAATTAATGTAAGTTGAAGAGCCTTCACTTTCATTGATGTTTAACTTGAACAATTCTTATTTATCATTGAACAAACTTGAAAAGGCTACTCTTGCATGCTTCCCTATAGTTACCTCATTAGGGACAAACCTGACTTCAAAATCCTTTTTAACTAAGGTAGGGATCGAGACCAAATTGCGCCTTATAGTTGACATAATCAATATATCAATTAAAACAATCGGTGTGTCTTATACATGAATCCTAAAGTACCCACTCCAAGGATATCTGAAAAGGTGTTATTTCCCATATATACCTTATATTCTCTTAGTTTATATTCTTTTAGGTCCATAGATACTTCTTTGCTCTTTGAGATATGGTCTCGTTGCTCTAGAGTCAATCCACCAACCAGATATTGGGTGGTTCATATAGAGGCATTCAGAAATCACACAGATTATGTCTTACTTCTTTGATTAATCACGTTGTTGGGTGTTTTCATTGTTAGTCTTATTGTTGCGACAATCTCTCTTATAATACTCCATCTTTCCACATTTGAATCATTTGACTCGAGAAGCGATTTCATATGATTTTTTAAAAGTTTGACCACTTTTCTTGTTATTCTTGCCAAAAACTTCTTATTTAGTTTATTCTTTCTTTGATTTAGTATAGAACTTGTCCCAATCTCTTCTTGAGCTATTAGCAACTTCTCCTTCTTATTTTTATTCATGTGTTCTTTTTCAATTGCTAGTTTAAGGGGTAACTAAAAGATGTTTATTTCAGCTCCTAGTCTTAAGATTGTAACAACCATGTTCTATGAAGGGGAAAGGATATTCAAGATGGTAGATATTTGCATAGCCTCGGGGATGACCGACTTTGCTACAACTAAGTCTCTAACCATTACCAACATTTGGTTCACATGTTCTACTACATTATCTCCTTCTTTCATTTTATAGGAGTTGTACTTTTGTAGTAATAGTTGAACACATAGTTTTGCTCTAGTATCATATTTAGTTGTTATAGAATCAAACAACTCTTTGACAATCTCGTATTTCTCAAATACCCTAATGAGGTAATCCTTCATATATGTCAGCATTATTATTCTTGCTATTGTGTCATCTCTAAGGAATATTTTGTATGCATCCTTTTCTTCTTTTATTGCATTTAGAGTGGGTGGTGTAATTATATCCCTTAGAACATAATTTACACCCTCAAGTGTAAGCGCCAACATGATACGTCTTTTTCATATTTGAAATTTAGACCGTTCAATTTTTCTATTTTTGCCAACTCCGATACATAAATTCTGGAGTTCATTTTAATTTGTTTGGCAAAGAATAATAATAAGATGATATAAAGAAAAGAGGAAACAACCAACCTCGTATGTTAGACAACAAATAACAGACTCTTGAAATACAATTTATAAAATATCTAGGTAGTAAACTAGAAATATCTCCAAGTACCTAAGAGTAATTTCAATTGATACTTAGGTGCCAATTTGAAAATACTCTTAACTTGATTCTGTTATTTCAGAACCAACCTAGGGACAAAACAATAATTTTCTCTTTATTTTCTACCACTATTATTTCTTAAAAACTTTAGGGGCAAACTAGAAATTTTACTTTTCTGTTTGGTTTTGTAATATTTCAAAAATACCAAGACAAAATAGTAAAATGACACATGGTTTTTCTATAAAATTTGTGGTTGATCGGTCCCTCAACTCGAATCTATACTTTTTCTTAAAGATACGGACAATATTGTCATTTTATATACTGGCAAAACTGTGAATTTACGTTCATCTAGGGGCAATAGTGTAATTTTGTAGACCAATAATTTTGTAATTTTTCATAAATTGTTAGAGGATAGTTTTGTCTTTTCATCTATTAAGAGCAAAACTATCTTTTTACTTAAAAATATCTTGACTTTATCGTAATTTCGTCCAGTGGCAATTTGGAAAAATAAAAAATGACCAAGGGCATAATGGACTTTTATTTCATTGCCTGAGCCGTGGTTTTCTCTCCCATGGTTTTTTGAAAACCATTGGGTGGTTTTTGACGGTTTGAGAAGAGGGAGAGAGAGAAAAAAGAGGCTTGGAAAGTGAGAGAGGAAGAGGGAGACAGATAAAGCAGGGAGGGAGAGATACAACAGGAGAGATGGAAAGGGAGAAGGAGAGGAGGGCTCTCTGCTGCTCTGCCTTAGCCTTGACACTTCGCCTTCAGGTCTCTCTCCTCCTTCGACTTTAGGCATTTCTCCTTTTTTGAGCTTCTCTGATCTCTACGTTTGGGCCTCTCTGATCTCCTCTATTGGGCTTCTCTTCTTATATCTGCCTGTTTTGTTCCTTTTCGCTAAACAAAATGTTCGACAACCTCTCTACTCCGCCCTGTTTTTCTTTATTTTATGTTATATTGTTTTACCTATTTTTGTAGGTTCCAGATGAACCAAGGCCCTGATACCAATTGTTAGAGCGAAGGTTGTGCTCCGGTTCATTGCCGGCGACGTCAGTGATGTAGCATAAAGAGGATCGGACCAGAAATAGCGACTTCACCTCAATAAGATCGGAAGAAGGAAGAAGATGGATGGATTTATGGTTTCCCATAGACATCTTTTAAGAGAAGATTCTAACTCTTATCTTGTTTTTATATTCACATGTACAATATTTATAGAGAATGAGTCCGACTTCATCTTCTTAATTTTTATGTTTGGGCTTTTCATTACAAGCCATTTTTTATCTTTATTTCTATAACATATACATTTAATCATATATACATTTTTTATGTAACGTTTTATAATGGATAATGGATATTATGCTTACACAAACACCACTAGAAGTATAACTTTTCCGATTGTTGGCAGAAATAACTCAAATTTCTCTATTTTGTATGTCTTTTTTATATTTTGGCTTCTCTACAACAACCCGAATAGATCCTGCGTAGCAAAATTTTCTCCTTTTCTTTTCTCTCTCTCTCTCTCCCCCTCGGCTCACCCTACCCCAATCTTTCTCTCTTTGTTTCTTTGACTCTCTCTCCCACGGTTCACCCTAGCTCCCGCCAATGGTTTCTCAATCTCTCCCTCTGCAAATGCAACAATCAGGTATGTACCTTTCTCTTCCTCCCGGTTTCTCTCTTTGTTGTTTGTTGTCTATTTCTCCTCTTCTTTCCTGGACAGTCTCGTTCAATGTAGTGTGTCTTTCTTTCTTTCGTATAATAAGGATTATTGGTGTTTTGTATCTTAGTATCCCTTTTTAAATTTCTTGAGTCTAACTGCACTGAAGAGGCAAATAGTAGAAAACTTATACTGAAGTATTCTTTTTCAATGAAAATATGCCTTCAAAAAGCTTGGCATGCCTGTATTTGTTATTGTTTGGCTTGATCATTTGGAATCAACTCTAGGGAATAATTATGTTATTCCTACTACATGTTTAGTGATTGGGATCAATCACTAAGACTCCAACTTCGATACAAGGATTTTTTTTTGTCCGTCATAATGTTTGACTTGCGAAAATCTCTTCTTGTGCATTTGAGGAATAAGCACTTAGGACAGTAATTCTTTTTCGAGATGAAATTATGAATGGATATTGTTAATTAGCTAATGACCTCTCATGACTACAACAAACCAAATGCTGGTTCTAGTTCACTTGCGGATCCTTGTATAATTTGGTGAAGATGAAAAGAAACAATAGCATGGAACTAGGAATTTATCAACTGGAGAAGCACCTGCTGCCGATATAAGGGATCCTTGAAATGTTCCCTCACTTGGTTGCTTTTAAGTTTCTGTAATGTTACTACCATTGAAGAGGCAAAAAGCAAAGAACCTGTAAATAAGTGTTTTTTTCCAATGAAAATATGCCTTGCAAAAGCTTGGCATTCCTGAATTTGCTAATGTTTGGCTTGATCATTTGGAGTCAGCTATAGGAGAAACTTATGTGAGTCCTTTGGTTTTATACTTTTTTTATTAGATTTCATGCTGAATATGTTTGACCCAATGCTTTTACTAATTTTAATCCATGCTTATATTCTTTGTGTACCCTTAGATTGAATGATGTTTATATATTATAATACTTCTATGCTAAGCATAAAAAAGCTAGATATATTTTGTTAATATATAATTTTCTTGGAAATTGTGTAGCACCATGTCTAGATCCAATTGACTCAAATGATTCAATGTTCAAGCCTGACTTCATTCTTTTTGACCCTCTATCATTTGGATTGGTCTAAAAGCTTCCATTAAATCACCTATCTTATTTAGATGCTCTTGTTGAACCTCTCATTTATTTCAATGATTTGTTTTCCTTTCATTAAACCACCTTACTTAGTTTAAATTTTCTCATTGAGTTGTTCCCCTTTCATTTAGCATAATTAGAAGGATCTTGGTTTAAGCCAAATATAAAACTAAGGTGATCTCAATTGTTGATACTCTTGTTCCCTTATATGTAGGATGATTTAAATTTTTAGTGATTCACTTCACTAAATTTTGTCAGTTAAATTTCTTGAAAATGGTGATCTTCAATATGTTTAGATTAAATCTTATATTTCAATGCAGCTCATATACTCTTTTGGTTCTCTTTTTCTCATTTGGCTTTCTTGAGTAATTAGATAATTTATGTTCTTATTACATAAAGGTTTTTTGATAAAAGATTATGTTTTATAGTACATGCTTTTATTAATGACGGTGATCTATTTTTCTGGTGTTGAATAGAATGTTAGCCATGTTGGCATATACTTCCGTTATCAATCCAAGATCATCAGTGGCCTTATTTTTGTATTAAATGTTCTTTTACTTAAACAAAATTGATTGCAAATAATCTTTTCTAGGCATACCATCTTATATCTAAAAAGAAACTTAAGAATGTGTTACATTAGAAGTCAAAGGAAGACTTTGATCTTGGGCTTAGATGTGTTTAGTTTTTCTCAGCAATATAAGAATTACAATTTTCTTGTAAGCATAAGAACTACATGCTAACATATACTTTATTTGCATAAGAATCAAATATTTCTTTTAAGATTTTGTTATATTATGATTTGAGCAAAATTTGATATTTGGGTTTAATATAACAAGAAATAGTTATCAAGTAGATTTTCGGATTGCAGTGGACTACAAGTTCATTAATGAATGTTCTTGTAATTTTTTGGAGACTTGGTGAATGAACAACACTAAGATGCATTTGTTAGATAGAAGTCAAATTTATAAGCATACAACTAAGAGTCATGTATATGTGATAGTAGTTATCAAGCAAGAGTGAATGCCTTTATTTATTATACCATGACAAATGATCGAGGTAGAGATGGAAGGATCTATTATCCATATTCGAATAATAGAGGTTTTGAAACATCATAATGGGCGAAGTTTCATCATATTCGTTATAGTTTTACTCGAAACTATACTACATAGACATTTCATAGTAAGCAATATTGAGATATGGTATAAGATGCATTTGCTCTATCTGAAACACATAGAGATGCAAATGCATATGATAGATAATCAATTAAGATTGAAGAAATTTTTTAAAATACAACCAAGCCTCTATGGTTAGGATGTCAAAAGTACATATTATTATCATTTGTGGTACATTTATCATCTTCACCATCATTATCATCATCTCCTCCCTTTTCCTCCTCCACAATCGGATCTATCCGTCCAACACCTTCATCTTTATCATCATCTCCAACTTCAAGTTCTGCTTTAGCTTAGATTACCCTCCAATTTTCATCCTCTAAATTGATAGGGACTCCTCTTCTTCGATCCAATCATCAAAAATATCAACATTTTTGTAACTGAGAGGGTTATATGGCACCTTCTTTGCTCTTCTTGCATCTTTCCACATTTGTGTGTAAAAAAAATATTCAAATTATCAAGAATATCAAATACAATATTGTTACCTTTGCCTTAACTTCATGTTACATGCAATGTATAAATCACACAGTCGAGCATGCTCCAGTCTGTTTCTCTTTTTTGTTTGAAAAAAACTTCAATTACTCTTGCACTCATTCAAATTGCATGTTTGACTCAATATACATTGAGCAAACCTTGATAAGTTTGTTGCATCTATATCAAAGTGAGTCTATCATTCCTCTTAAATAAAATATGATAATGATTAATAAGAAATACTCAAAGTCAATCAATTGATAACTTAAATGAATATCAATAAAAATATATAATACTTATCGCATTTAGGAGTGGAGTTGGATTACAATTGGCCTTCTAAAATCTCCAACAATCTGTATATATTTTCCTAACTCTAAATGGATATTGCAACGAGTAGATGAATCTTGTATAAGGTCAATTATACCCTTTTTCACTACTTCGTTATCTACAAAGTTAGGAGAAAATCAAATAGAAGGCTTAAAGAAATATATAGTAGCATGCAAATTATGATGTATTTGGTAGTTCTAACGTGAATCAATTATCTTCCAAACCTTTTTTAGAAGTGATCGCTTGCAGTCAAGGTTTGCTTGTATTTCTAATTTGGTCCTATTCAAAGCATCATATATAAGGCATCACAAACCTATCTTCACCGTCCACCATCCTCATGACCCTAACTAAAAAGGTACAACCATCCTAAAAAACTTGTTGTAATTTTCTAAAAAATCAACATTAAAAACATCTATCGCAACAACCGCTACATCTTTCTGGACCAATTAATAGAGCCCCATTCATCAGATACAGACATCCTTTTCAATGCATTTTTCTATATGACCAGACTTTACACAGTAATGACATTCATAATAAATCTTGTTAATGAAGGCCTAATCAATTTCCTTCCACATTTACTAATTCATATTAAATGCAATACTGAAGAATGATTATAAATTAACTTTGTGACATTTCTATATGCATCTATAGTCCCTCTGATTTCATCCATTGTACTCAAATCTTCGAGCAATAAATCTATGCAATATGCATTACATGGAGTCCAAACTAAGGATGGATGGTTCACCTTAAGCATCTTATCAACTGCTTTAAAATTTAAAGCATTATCAGTAATGAATTGAACAACATTTAAAACGCCTAACTCTTTAACAACTTTCTCAAAAATAGGGAGTAAATTATTTACAGTTTTATTAATATGGAACGTCATATGATTTCAAAAACAATCTCCCCTTGGGACAATAGACCATGAAGCTCACCAAAGACCTATGTTGACCATCTCTCCAACCATTAACCATAATAAAACATCTTGTGTTCTTCTATGACTCCCTAAATTTAAAACTCTATGCATTAGCAATATCAACCCATTTTTGCAATAATGTACCCCTCAAAGTATGATAAGTAGGGACTCTATAATCTTATCTCATACTGGTAATAGTCTTAAGGAGTATGCTATTTACTACTGTAGATACGGAAAATCCTCGTCTCCGGGTTCTTAGGCCTGAAGCGAATTTTTTCGTGCTTACGTCGCTTTAAAAGGGCGTGTCAGCTAGCTTTCTCAAACTAGCGAAGTAAGTTTTGAAAATATCTGACTTTTGGGGCGACTGTGGACAAGTGGGTTCTTTTCGTCGCAGACTTTCTTGCACCGGCGCACAAGGGTCAGTCTGTACGCTTAAGAAAACTCGATTTTACACAAACATGACTCTTTTAAAAACTTGAAAGTGTTTTATCGATTGGTTTTGTCAAATTTGCAACTTTTATACATGGGATCTATGCGCTCCTATGTCTCTCGGGTTTTAGCCAATTTTGGCGTATAGTCATGTGCATCCAGTGCTCGATTTCGGGCAAGTTCTACACGATTTGATCAATCGGGTTCGATGCAAATATGCTCCCTATCTCGAGTGTGGCGGATATGCAATGCAAACTCACACAACTTGAAGGGAAAACCCAGAATTTAAAGACATAGCAAAAAGGAAAATATAGCTATATCTTAGATGCGGAAAGAAAATATATAGCTATATCTTAAGAGCGAGAAGGCTCAATGTGAGTGAGTGCTTTGAGTGTATAAATTGAAAGGCAACTCACACGACTTGAACCTTAAAAACCTAGCTGAAGGAGAAATACGTATATATATGTAAGAGCGGAAAGGCTCAATGTGAGTGAGTGCTTTGAGTGTATAAAATGAAAGACAACTCACACGACTTGAACCTTAAAACCCAGCTGAATGTATATAAATAGAGTTATATCCTATGGGCTGTTGAGGCCCGTTTGTGTGCAAAGGTGTACAGATAAGAGCGGAAAGGCTCGAGTGTACGTGTGCGATTCGTGTTTCAAACCATAATATTACAACTCGGGGGGAGACTACGCTCCATTATTACAACCCCGTATCGAATTTAATTGAACTTGAAACAATGTAAAATATCAAATTCGAACACTTACACGTCGTCTGCTTAGGCTTTCTTTATCAATGGAATCCGACCTTGGGTACAGCCGTTGGATGGACCTCTCTCTACGAATCGATCAGGTGCATGGGGTGTTGATCCTAATCTTTGGTCTAGGCTAGGTCTAAATGGGTGGTCTTGGGTAAGAGTTAAGACAAGGTCCTAAGGGGATACTCGGCCAGCTAATGGCCGAGCTTGGTTGGTGTGTTGGGAATGATCTTAGGCGAGGTTTTAAAGAAATGGTCTAAAGGAATGCTCGGCAAAAGGGTGGCCGAGCTGGGTAGGTTTAGGAAGTGATTTTAGGTAAGGTTGAAGGCGAGGCCCTAAGGAAATGGCTCGACCAAATGGTGGCCGAGCTGGGCAGATTTTTGAAGACTCATCTTAGGTAGGATCTAAGAGGGGATCCTAAGGAAAGAGCTCGGCCAATCAGTTTGTAAAAAGTAGAGATTTCATGTAAAGAAAGAAGAGTTTTCAATTCAGTTTTGAAATTATCCAGGATGAGCATTACTGCGCATCCTTCGGATATGGGTTCTCGCACCTGTCCAAGGAGCGACCTCCATCGAACGATAAATGTATGCACATCTTCGTTCATACCTTGCTTTGTATCCCTCAAAGTGTTCAATGTAGGCGTGACTTCTACGTTGTGTGAAAATCTTTGCATGAAGTAGTTCACCAACTCTTCAAAAGTTGCGAACTGGCTCAAATCGTAGGAAGCCAGCCATTTAGAAGTTGTGCCTTTGAGGGGTAAGGGGAACCAATACACCCATTTCATTGAGTCCTTTTTCTTGTGGGCTCGACGAGAGAAAAGCTGCAGGTGAGACCTGGGGTCTCCCGTGCCATCATACCGATGGAAATTCGGTATTTCATCATCACTATCTGTTTCGTAATCTAAAGGGAGAAAATCAGACAGGACGTACGTTGTTTTCTCTTTATTTTGCCCTTTCAGCAACTGCTGTAGGGCTTTACGATCCTTGTGAGTGAAGGAATCGAGGTATTGGTTGCCTTCCATGTCGGAGGTCTCCTTGTGTCTGCGAGTTTTTCCAAACTTCTTTTTGGCCTTTATTGGTTCGCCATGTGACGAACACGAATCAGCTGCTTCAGCCTCTTGGCTGAGAGCAGCGATCTTGGCCTCGTACTCTCTTCTTAACTCTTCCTCTTTTTGTTTTCGATTTTTCAAAGATCTCCTAGAATGAGAACTTGAAGAGCATGAGAACCGACTAGACACTTCATTGGAGTCTGAACTCGACATGACTCCGACGCTTTTAAATCCAACTATGAAATGCAAGAAGACAAAGAGTTAAAACACTTTTCTTTGAAAAAATGAATTTTTCAGAGATTGGTTTGTTTGTATCGATTTTTCCTTAAGATCTACGTCCCACCGGGCATGCCAAATCTGTAGACACGGAAAATCCTCGTCTCCGGGTTCTTAGGCCTGAAGCGAATCTTTTCATGCTTACGTCACTTTAAAAGGGTGTGCCAGCTAGCTTTCTCAAACTAGCGAAGTAAGTTTTGAAAATATCTGACTTTTGGGGCGACTGTGGACAAGTGGGTTCTTTTCGTCGCAGACTTTCTTGCACTGGCACGCAATGGTCAGTCTGTCCGCTTAGGAAAACTCGATTTTACACAAACACGACTCTTTTAAAAACTTGAAAGTGTTTTATCGATTGGTTTTGTCAAATTTGCAACTTTTATACATGGGATCTATGCGCTCCTATGTCTCTCGGGTTTTAGCCAATTTTGGCATGTAGTCGTGTGCATCCAGTGCTCGATTTCGGGCAAGTTCTACACGATTTGATTAATCGGGTTTGATGCAAATATGCTCCCTATCTCGAGTGTGGCGGATATGCAATGCAAACTCACACAACTTGAAGGGAAAACCCAGAATTTAAAGACATAGCAGAAGGGAAATAGCAGAAAGGAAAATATGGCTATATCTTATATGCGGAAAGAAAATATATAGCTATATCTTAAGAGCGAAAAGGCTCAATGTGAGTGAGTGCTTTGAGTGTATAAATTGAAAGGCAACTCACACGACTTGAACCTTAAAAACCCAGCTGAAGGGGAAATACGTATATATATGTAAGAGCGGAAAGGCTCAATGTGAGTGAGTGCTTTGAGTGTATAAAATGAAATTAGCTAAGCTTTCTCAAACACACCCAAGGGAAATTGCAATACGGCCCTTACTAGGGTCTTGGGAATAAGAGCGAAAGCTCAATGTGTGTGAGTGTGGAAATTGAAAGACAACACCCACGACTTGAATTAAAACCCACGCAACTTACAACATATAGGTATAACTATATCTTAAGGGCTGATTAGGCCCATGTGTGTGTCAAAATCGTGTGCAGCTAAGAGCGAAATGGCTCAAGTGCATGTGTGTGTGGGTGTGTCAAACCACATTATTACAAGCGGGAGGAGACAACGCTCCATTATTACAACCCCGTATCAAATTTAATTAAATGTAAGCAAGTTCATAACAAGGACCAAGTTAGGCACTTACGTGTAGCTGGTCCGGGTGTAACTTGCTTGGCTTTGGCCTAGTGAGTCGCCTTGGACAGCCGAAGGGGAGCTCCTTG
Organism: Brasenia schreberi; assembly: GCA_036023115.1. Classification (NCBI taxonomy): domain Eukaryota; kingdom Viridiplantae; phylum Streptophyta; class Magnoliopsida; order Nymphaeales; family Cabombaceae; genus Brasenia; species Brasenia schreberi. The sequence goes on along the minus strand of JAYKKT010000076.1, from coordinate 6,099,013 downwards.
GATGCGTGTGGGTGCCAAGTAAGGTGAGAGTCGGATGAAGACTTGAGGATGGCCGGGTAATGGGCGTGGCAAGTGGGGTGCAGCGGTTTAAGGTGGCTGGTTAAGGTGGGGGCAAGTAGGTTTGTGGGCTAGATGGTGGTAGGTTAAGGGTGAAGGCTTAGCTAGGGGCTGGGAATTGGATGGCTAAGGGAAGGTGGGGAGGTAGGGTGTGAAGTGTCCGGGTGTAAGGGAGAAGGTTATGGTGGCGGGTGATGGAGTATGTGGCTGGGTAAGAAGGGGAGAGGAAGATGGGTTAGATGGGGCTGAGATGGGGGTACTAACCGGGTGTGGTGGAGGAGGTGATGGTCGGAGGTGGTGGAAGGAGGTGGCAGTCGGGTGGAAGTGCAGCCGGGTGAGGGAGTGGAAAGGTGGCAGTCGGGTGGAAGTACAGCCGGGTGGATGGTGGTGCTGTTGGGAGAGAATGGGAGTGAAGTGGGGTGGAAGAGAGGGCAGGTGAGAGAGGAGAGAGAGGGATCCATTTCACGCAAAATGGAAGGGGTTTTATAGGCAAAGGGGCTGGGGTCGGTTGGGAGTGGTATGGGGTAGATATTCAGGATATGGTGGGCTGTGGTGGGGTGGTTTGGATAGGTCGGCTAGGTGGGTGGTATGGTGGTTTAGGGTAGGTCGGTTAGGATGGCTGGGAATTAAGGGTTAGGGTCTAATTAGGTAGGTTAAGGTGGGATTAGGTTTAGTCTAGCTTGGGTCTAGGCGGTCTAGTTAGGTGGGGTGAGCTAGGTGAGGTCGGCTAGGTATGGTTGGGGTGGTTTTGGGTGAGGGTGGCTAGGATTGGGTCAGGTTTAGGGGGGAATGGCTAGGTGAGGTGGGTTAGCTTAGGGCTAGGTTTTAGTAGCATCCCCTTGGCATCAATCCATGGACCTAGTTGCAGCCTTGTTCATGTTGGTGTAGCCCTAGGTTAGGTGTAGGTGCATACAAGCTTAAACCCATACTCTTAGGCTAAACCCACATGGTTAACCCACCCTTGACTAAAGTCAAGCCCACCAACTTTCTCACTCATACTTTATCATCCCATTCTCTCTCTATACCAAGCTTTTCACGTGAATTCTCTGTGGGCCCCACCTCCATTTATGAGAAGGTGATGTGGGCCATGGATGTGGATATTGGATTGGATCTTTGGATTCAAATCCAAATCCAAATCCAAATGCATGTTTGGGTCTGGATCTAGATATATATGGTCCAGATCTGGCCCAAATCTGATTTTCTGATTCCTTCATGGTGTTTCGAAACGGACGGTTTGCGCGGGGCCTGACTGCATCTATACTCCGTCTTGCGTTGGGTCTTCGCCAACATTGTCGTCCGCTCTTCTTCTCACCTTCTAGAGATCATTTTAAACAATTTGTTGATATCAGGGACTTGGATGTCCGAGAATCTGGGGATGATTCTGATACAAGAGTTGATGTGTCGGGCTTGAAATATGCTCCGGGTCCGGGCTCTCTTTTGCTTCTTCGGTGCTGCTTTCATTAGGCCAAGTTGCTTTTCGGGGTTTCAAAACACCTTTTTTAAGGTTTTAAAAGCTGTATGTATATATTTTAAAACATATATGGTTTTAACATATGTACAGGGTTGCCTACAAGGCTCCTAGGTTTCCAGACTCAAAATAGCCCTTTGGGGCAGTTTTTGCAAAACCAGGTAATTTGAGAAAATCGTGGGATTTTGGGGTGTTTACAGTGGGGAAGTAGGTTGGGCTAGGTCTAAGTTAGATGGGTCGACTAGGGCTCGGTTATGGCAAGGTGAGTGGGGTTGTGAAGTGAGTCGGTTTGGGGTATGTAGACTAGGTCGGTTGGGTCTAGGGTGGTCCAGCCAAGGGACATAAGGGAGTCGGTTTAGGGCAGGTAGGCTAGGTTGGGGGAGTTGGGGTTAGGTTTAGTGGCTAGGTTAGGTGAGTTGGGAGGCTAGGTTGGGGTTAGGTTGAGAGACCTACCTCTTGGAGCCGGTCCACCTCGTGTAACCCTTGGCCCACACCTTTTTGCAGCCATTCTTCATGTTGGTGCAGCCCTAGGTTGAGTCTAGGTCCATACAAGGATTGAACCCACACTCTTGATCAAGCCTACAAGACTAGCCCACTTTAACCAAAGTCAAGCCTACCAACCTTCTCTCTCCTAATTTATGGCCTCTCTCTCTCTCTCCAAGCCTCCCAATGGATTTTCACGTGAACTTTTATGCCCCCCCCCACCTCTATTTATAGGCAAGGGGTTGGGGCTTGGGTTTGGATCTTGAGATCCAAATCTGATCCAAACACTATTTTGGGTTTGGATCTGGATATTTGGGTCCAAATCCAATCCAAATTTTTGTTTCTTCAGTCCTTCTTGGTGTTTTGAGACAGTCGGTTTTCGCGGGCCCTAGCTTAATTAGTGCTCTGTCTTGGACTGGGTTTTCCCCAACTTTTTCGTCCGAACTCCTTCTCACCTTCGGGACTTCGTTTTGGCTGATTTTTGATATTTCCAGCTTGAGCTTGGATTTTTGATGATTTGGTTGATGCTTGTGACTTTGTATTTCATGTTTCGGACTTGTAGTCTGCTTCTGGCCTGGGCTCTCCTTTTGCTTTTTATCCTGCTTTTATCAGGCTGGGCTGACTTCTAGGCTTTTGACCGGCTTTTTGGAGCTGCTTTTGGTCAGGCTCCACCTATTGGATTAGGCTTTTTGCAAAATGGAGACTTGGCCCGAGTTTAAGAAATTCATATTTTAAATGGGTTTTTAATTGAAGTTTAAAGCTTTTGGAACTCCTAGGTTTTCAAAAACTCAAAATTTAGTTTTGAAATGGATTTTCAAACTAGGTGTTTGTTTTGGAAAATCATTTGATTTCGGGGTGTTTACAGATGCCCCTCTTTGGCATTATCCAAATTTATTTGGATAATGGCAAAGAAGACAACACCCCTGTTTCTTTCTCCCTAGATTCGTCCTCGAGAATATGGGATCATCCCAGTCTTGAGAAAAACTTTTCGTTTGTGCCCTAGTAAGAGGGGATTTTCGCCAAAGGGGACTTTACCTAAGACAGTTCTAGTCCTAATTGGGATCGTGTATTTGGTGTCCATGCGTGCACATGTGAATGAATGGCATGGAATGATATGCTAGGAAGTATGGTTTCCTAGAAACTTCGTGGGTGGTAGTTCTGGGGGTATGGTGGGAATATAGCCTATCTCATACCTATTTGGATTTGGATTTGGGAAGACAGGCTCTAGACGACCATTGTTTTTGTTTCCTAAACTCTGGTAGGGCATGTAGCCCATGTTGAGCAGCATGTTCCAAGGTTTTCTTATTTTAGAAAACTCTTTGTATAAAGGATGACCTTGGAACTTGCTGTCATCCATGGCATGCTCGAAGGATTTTCTGTTTAGGGTTTTTGGAAATACAGGGAGTTTGGATTTGCCTAGGATAGTCACGACTTTTGGGCCAGCTTTGGGCTGCCCCTTGACGTACACAACCGTCCTAGGGTTTTGGGGGACGAACTCGTATGATTCATCCATGGTTTTGACAAGGTTGGCCCCATAGGCCTTTTCACTTGACAAGCAAGGGAAGTTTTGAACTCCCCTTAGCTGTGGGTGGCTTTTGCCTAGGATTACCACGATTTCATTTTCGTGGGGGATTTTCACACACCTGTGGAAGGTGGATGACACAGCACGAAGGTTGTGTATCCAGGGTCTTCCAAGAAGTAGGTTGTAGTGGGGGTGTATGTCTAAGACATGGAACACCCCTACGTGGGTTATTCCCCCAATTTCCATGGGTAACTCTATAGCTCCCAAAGGTTTTAATGCATTCTCATCGTATCTAGTGATAACGATGGGGTTTGGATTTACAAAAGTCAAGGTGACTCCAATTTGACATGCCACGTGTAGTGGAAGGATGTTGAGACCTCCCCCCCCATCAACCAAGCACCTATCTAGAGGATGGTGATTCAATATCACCTTAATATGTAGGGCTTGATTGTGGGTTTCATATGGTCTTTCGATTTCATCTTCCGAAAACACAATTGGCATTTTTGCACAAATTAGTGCAACTACGAATGACAAGGACTCAGCAGTTATACTCGAGTTAACTTTGGCTCTCTCTAAGATTTTTTCTAAAACTAGTCTATATCTAGGTGAGGTTTGCATCAACTCTAGGATGGACATGTTTATCGAGATCTTAGAAAGATGATTTTCAAAATCATATGAGGTTAAAACATTTTTACCTTTGTCCGTGATTTACAAAACCTTAAGAATGCATGCTTTTGAAGAGCCAGGAACACTGACCACTTTTTTAGCAGTTTTTTCTAAGTGTTGGGGTTGATAGATCATCCCGAACCTGGTCACCTCTCCTACACTTTGCCTAAGGCTCGCTCTTAAGTTGGCTCTATTTGTGTGCTTTGGAGCACCCAGAATTTTTAAGACGGCTCTAGCCGAGGCGAGACTCTAAACGCTCCCCGGATCACTACTTGGGCGACTTTCTTGTATATGATGAGAGAAGGTGGATAAGTAGTGAAGCTAGAATATGATGCATGCACAAAACTTTTAGAGGTTGCGAAAGCGCATACCTCTTTTCCCTTCCCACTAGTACTTGCGTGATTGGGGAAGGGTTCTTTGAGCATAGCTTGGGCAGGCTCAGGTTCTTCAATGACCTGGAGTCGGCCCTACTCTATCAAGTTTTCTATTTTGTTTAAAAGAGAAAAGCATTTGTTCGTATCATGGTCTTGGGCCGATGATACTTACAATATCTGTTTAAAAACCTCCATTTTGGCGGGGTCCTCTCGGGAATTTTCGGGAGTACTACCAAGCCTTGGGCGAGTAGGAGGTCTAGGACCTCCGAGACAGGTTGCCCCAATAGGGTATACTCCCATTTTTCAAAGGTTTTTTGAAATTTTTCATTTTTTTCATTTTTTTGGTGTTCGAGCTTTTTCGAAGTGCCCACCAGGCTTGACTCCACTCGGACATTTGCAATCTTTTGGGGTTTTATCCCTTTGTCCGTCATGGGTGGCCCGTAAGTTTCGGGTTTTTCAAATCTCATTTTGGAAAGTATTTTTCTCTTCCACAAGTCGTCATAGACTCCCTTTTTCAGATTGGTTTCAAATAAGAAAGCCTTCTTTATTAACTTGTGAAAGGTAGAAATTTCGTGTAAAGAAAGAAGAGTTTTGATCTTCGTTTTGAAATTTTCAATGATAAGCATGACTGCGCACATCCTTCGAAGATGGGCTCTTTTATTTTCCCAAGGAGCGACCTCCATCGAACGATGAACACATGTACGTCCTCGTTTAAAGCTTGTTTCGTGTCTCTCAAGGTGTTCAAAGTGGGCATTACTTCTACGTTGTGCGAAAATCTTTGCATAAAGCTGTTTGCTAACTCTTCAAAAGTAGCAAACTGGCTTAAGTCATAGGAAGCAAGCCATTTTGAAGCAGTCCCCTTGAGGGAAAGGAGGAACCAATAAATCCATTTTGCAGAGTCCATTTTCTTCTCATGGGCTCAGGATGAAAAGAGTTGCAAGTGAGATCTAGGATTTCCCGTGCCATCATACTGATGGAAATTCAGTATGTTGTCATCGCTATCTGTTTCATAATCAGAAGGAAGGAAGTCAGACAGGGCGTACAATTTCTTTTCCTTGTTTTGCCCCCTCAAATTATTGTTGAAGGGCTTTGCGATCCTTCCGTGTGAAGGAATCGTGGTATTGGTCCCCCTCCATTGCGGAGGTTTCCTTGGGTTTTCTGGTCTTGGTAGTTCTTTTCTTGGCTTTGGCAGGTTCACCATGTGACGAATAAGAATTGGCCGCCTCAGCCTCTTGGCTAAGGGCGTCGATTCTTGCGTCTATTTTAGTCTCGAATTCCCTACGCAAGTTTTCTAACTCTTCTTTTTTACACTTTAATTGAGATTTCGAAATCTTTTTGGAAAGGAAACTTGACGAGCGCGAGGCCCGGCTAGTCACTTCATTAGAGCCTGAACTAGACATGACTCAACAAAAGTTTTAAATCCTATAAATGCAAATAGGCAAAAATTTTAAACACTTTTGGAAAAATTTCGTAGAGACATAGGATGTGCATCCTCGAGACATTATATCTCATCAAATCCCCTTAAATTGTCTTAAACATTCTCTAGCGGGAGCAGGAGGTGAGGAGTGAAATTATAAATCTAAATTTTGGCAAATCATAGAATGCATCAGGATGTACCTGAATCCCTTTGCTGAATTGGGATTGGTGCATCCCTAATTACTGCTAGAAGACTGGAGTTGCAAACTCGCTCAACTGTTGTGGTGGTCCCATTAACTCTCGGTTGTGGTTAGCTTGTAGCAATAACAAAATGTGACATAAGGATGAACGCAACAAGCATAATGTATCTTGAATACCAAAAAAATATTACAATACAATGGCTTACCTATATTAATACCTGCACACGCAAAATATCATTTGTATCAAGGGAATATACGTAAGATGTTGTAAACACCTCCAAAAAAATAACAAAAAGGTCGTTCAAATAAAACATATTTTTGCCAAAAATCTGAGATGAAAATGATGCATGAAAACAAAAAAAGGATATAAACAAGGAGCAAAAATACAAATAACGAAAACATAGGAAGTGCTTCAGATGGAAAATTGGAAAAGTGCCTCGGTCAAGCTACCCTACATGTGAAGAGAAAGAGGAAGTAGTGCTCCCTCTCATAGTTATCTGGAGAACATGCCGCCCTTGTTTCTGGAAGCTTCGTTCAGCCTCTGCACGAGAAAGAGAGTGAGAGTGAGAGAGAGGAGGAGAAGAAGAAGAAGAAGAAAAGAAAAAAAAAAGGTCTGCTAGCAGGTATAGTCGCTTCTTTCCGATTATCTCGTTTCATGGTTGTCCCTGTCAAGGGCGTTGAATGACAAAGAAAAGGGGAGCAAACCAACTATTCTGTGAATCTTCTTTGAGAGCCCTCTCTGTTTCGATATGGATATGTGAAATGTTTTGTCAAAATTTTGGGTATTATCTGTTTCCAACTTTTCTCAAGAGCTCCTATTGTTACAAACTCTTGTCTGTTTCCATGTAACAAGATTTTGGGAATTATCTGACTATCACTTTAGTGTTTGCCAAAATTGAATCGACATTTCTACCATCCCTGTTCGATGCGTGATGTCCTTGATGGTGTGCTTTGTGGATGACTATTGATTATTTACTATAATGGCTTATGTCTGGATGTTGACTTTCGAGTCTTATCTGCAGTCATCTTAGTCAAAGTAAACAAGCGGTTTAGAGGCAAAAACCCCGGGTAATAGCGTTACTGAATTTGCTATTATAAGGGCTCGTAATGCATAACCCTGAATATTGGGTAGGTTTGCCTTATGTTTCTAAGATGACTCTGACGCATTGGGGAAATCTGTTCTGTGTGTTTTGATGGGATTGCATTCTTCATGACACTCATTCATTTGTTTTGATAGGGGTTGATATCATCTTCTCGGTTTTCCGGTGCAACGTTGTTGCTTTCTTTTCATTTGCTTATGTTCATAGGTAACTCGAATGTTCACTAAGGTTTTTCCATAATATTTCTAGTAAGGGATGAAATGAATTAATTGGTTAGACTTGTTTTAAATGTTTATGATCATATGTTTGTGTGTGTTGGTGTGTTTCATGCACACATGAAGTACAAATCTGTGCAGACTCATGATCATAACTGGGAATACATTGATTGACATTTAGACGCTCGTAGGACAATGCATCACAAATCTATTATCTACATTCCCCACCCGAGTCGCAGGGAACATTTTCTTGCGTCTTCATGTCTCTGGAATCTGCCTATTGTCCTTGTAATATAATTTATGCATGTTGGTTCCTTTCGAATAAATTGGTTTAATGGTCTATCTTGTTTAGTTGCATGTACTCTATTCATTTTTTATGGTTTTGGAGAATATGGAATGTCAGATTTAGTATGTATTTGTTAATAGTGGGCCATTACTTCAAAGGATTTATTACTGGGAATATATATGGTAGGCTCCTCTTACTGGTCATAGTGTTCTCTCATGCGCTACAGTTGGTTGTAGATACTGATCACACATATATGTTATATGTATGTCACGACCTGATTTCCCTTGCTTCATAACTTACTATTTTCTCTCTTGTATTTGCAGGCCCCTTTTTAATTTCATCCTTTTTTATCTCTCCCTTTAAGCTCCCTTTCATTTTTCATCCCTTTGCCCATGGTTGAAAGGCCTGAGTTCTGTGAAGCATTTGGACTAGCAGTTGTCAAGGCACCCAAAAGACTCTAAGCAAGCAAAGTAGACCATAAGAGCAGCAGGGTTGCACGCGGTAGTTGATTCCAACCCACCAGGGTCTGGAAGTCGAGCAGTGAAGCCCAGATGGATCCACCATTGCTTCTCTTATAACATTTTATTACTTGTAAAATATCTTTAAATTGAGACATGTGAATGTGTGTGCATCCTTGGGCTTTTTAATAATATCCATGTTCTTTTCATGATCCGTTGTTTGCTTCGCCAAAGGCGGTGCTTTCACGTTTTGCAGTGTCTTAATATGCTCATTTCAAATTCAAGGTAGGATTAAGAAATGAAAAGTCCTCTTTCTATATTGTACAAGCTATTTGTGCGGAAGGTTCAAATTCCTCTGTTCTTTTCGTCATCAATTCAAGCGTGACCAAGGTACATATTATTTGTTGACACTGAAAAAGAGTCCAACATTCTTGTTAATATTATCAAATCGTGTAAACCTATTTGCAGGAGGGCCTTTTTAGGATTACCACTCCAGTGGAGGAACAAGACTCCATGGATAGGTTTGGTCCGCATAAACACCCTCCACTAAGCCGTGTAAAACATTGTGAACAAATGAAAACCTACCCTTGGCATAGACCAACTCATCTTCTAAAAAGCTCTAACTAACCACATCTTTTCGGAGCAAGTTTCCTGATATAACATTGATCAACAAAATTATCAAGCCTTTTGCCATCCATTTCTTCATTGTATAATAGGATTATGATAAGTAGTAACGAACCCTGATGGCTTTCCAAAACAAATGAGTTTAAAAGTTGAAGCTTGAGGAGCAGCCCTCACAAGTATCATTGAGAGAGATGGCTTTCCTTGGGTTCGGGGGAACATGATTTTTTTTTTGCTTAATTCTTGTTAGAAATCAACTTGTTGTAACTGCTATTACTGGAGATGTTTTTTCTTGAATCCTTATTGTTTATGTCGCTAGATGAGTTCATGCTTCGGCACACTTCTTGTCCCATGAAGCTGTTGCATCTGCCCTTCACTCAACAAAGTCAGGCAGCATTAGGTCAATTCCATTCCCTATTTCAATCAAGCTTTCAGATGTCTTATTCCAAACATAGACTAACTAAAAGACAAGGAACAAAATATAGAAAAGAAAGACAAAGAAGAAATCTGAAAATGGAATTTGAAACTCCTTTTGGCAACTCATGTATGAATTTTATGGCTACTTGAGGTGCCCCTGAATGTGTACCTACTAGGACCCAAAGCTTTCTCTATGAATTATTCTACTCCTTTCCCTCCATAACTCCCATGAACATCAGATCAACTACTATCTTTATATAGCATGGGGTTTTTCCATTGCTTTCTCCCTAAAAGAGCTTATACATCATGCTTGATATGTTCACTTCGTGAAAAAACATGCATTGCATAGATACTTGTTTCATGTGCCCTTTTCTAGTAAAAAAAGATCTCATACTGCACTAGAATTCGTCAAAATGAAAATACAGTTTCTCATTGAATTAATCCCGTTCAGGTCATGGGACCTTGCAAACACATGATGATGAACAGTATACATTAAATTAGGCAAAGGAATATGTAGTTGAAAAGTGTTTAGGATAATATAGGACAAATGATTTATTTGTCCAAAGGGAAGGATGAATCTAAATAGCTCATTCTCAAAGCTAGTTCCTTTAATCCAGAAACCTTATAGTTTATATTGTACCAATCGACTGGATTTGGGTAGGTTAAGTAAATATGTTTGAGCTGGACTTTAGGTTCTATTTAAAGCACATGACCCTATTTAAAAGCAACTTATATTGTAAAGAGACAATGTTCTCTGCATCAACTGGTTCCCGAAAACCTTACTTTGTTTGAAGGAGTTGAAAATTCTAAACCGAGAATCATTTTGCATTACAAGCATGATGCCCTTCCACTAGCATCCCCCACCCACTACTCCTACAACAATCTAAGCCTTTTTTTTTTATACTAGACAGGTCATAAGGTTCACTCGTATTATGTTAATAATTAATTAAACAAAAACTAAATCATTATTACTTGTTTTATTTAAATACTTTTTGTATGTCTGTTCTTCTTCTTTTAACATATTTACCATATAGTTTCTCACACCTTTTAACTAAAGCTTTTTTTGGTGACCTTCTCATGTATCTAAACTATCTTAAATGATTTATCATGTATTGATGCTACTCTGTATATACCTATGGGAACCTCATTACGGATAAAGTTTTTCCTTATACAACTACACATCCTTTTCAGCATCTTCATTCTTATCATGAACATCTTTTTAACATGTGATGATTAACTACCTAACACCTAGCAACCATATATTATAACAGGTTTAGTTACTATTATATAATATTTACTTTCAATTTTAATTATATTTTCTTGTTACATAGAGTACTTAATGTACCTCTCCATTTTAACTCTCCATCAATTTTTTCGTCCTTTGAAACTCCATCAACTATCCATTTATAAAATTGTTTGTGAAATGCAAATGCAGCCATTTAGAGAGGGAAATGCAATTTCGAAGTTTTAGTTTGTTTTCAATTTTCACAGGAATGCGAATCCGAGTCTCGTAACTATACGCCAATAATTTAGGTGTACCCATCTCGGTTTCTTGCTTTTTCCATACAGTTTTGGATCTGAATCCAAATACAGTCGGTCGAGATTGAGAGTGCAACTGAACTAGATTTGGTATTCCTTGGCTTGAACTAAAGCTGGACTCGTTTAAATTCTAATCAAGAAGCACCTGGACCATCATTGCCTTGGCTTTTTCCTAACAACACATGACCAAGTCAGGGCGGACCTCGATCAAGACCAAACTCGCTCCGACCCGGAACCCCCCGAAGCAACTTCTCTGTACTGTAATTTCTCATTCGAGTCAGGGATAAAACAGGAACCCTAGCTTCTCGCAAACCCCCACTTCATCGTTCTCGCGCTCTTTAGAACCCTGCGCCTCTTCACCCGCACACACACACACACACACACACACACACACAGAGGGAGAGAGAGATGGGTCGCGTAATCCGGGCGCAGAGAAAGGGTGCGGGATCAGTTTTCCGGTCTCACACGCACCACAGGAAAGGGTCGGCGAGGTTCCGGTCGCTCGACTTCGGTGAGCGGAACGGGTACCTAAAGGGTACGGTGACGGAGATTATTCATGATCCAGGGAGGGGTGCGCCGCTCGCTCGCGTCATCTTCCGGCATCCATTCCGGTACAAGCACCAGAAGGAGCTCTTCATTGCCGCTGAGGGCATATACACCGGCCAGTTCGTGTATTGTGGCAAGAAGGCCACCCTCTCCGTCGGAAACGTTCTCCCCCTCCACTCCATCCCGGAGGGTGCCGTCGTCTGCAACGTCGAGCATCACGTCGGTGACCGCGGCGTATTGGCCCGCTCCTCTGGCGACTATGCCGTCGTCATCTCCCACAATCCGGACAATGGCACCACCAGGTCTTTCTTCAATCTTAAATTCGTCCGATCCAAGTCCCTTCTTTTCCGTGGTTCATTGATTCCACCTTTTGTTTGTGGACCTCCATTCCCTGAATCGAATCGGGAGACCGAAGGAGAAGTTTTGGCTTTTGTCTCTGATGTTTGATCTGGATCTGATCTAGTCATTTAGCTGGTAATTTTGGTTATTTGTTTCTGGTTCCGAAGATGTAGGTCATTGCGTTTATTCTGGATGCGGTAATAGTCTGATTATATTAGGATTTTGGATGAGTTCGGGGGGGATCTATTGAATATTTGACATGCTTGAATTAAGGTTCATGTATTCTTTATAGTGGTGATGTAGGTTTCATGTTTTACTTTCCCTATTGCTTCGCTGGATCTTTTGGATGGGCATGTCTTGATTGGTCGTGATCCGTGTGGTTCTTTTGCTGAAGCTGGGTTTTGGTATTTACGTTGTAGTTGTGCTTACTCTGGATATGGTTTGTGTTAGGGGTTGGGGTTGATGAACGTCGATCCTCGTATATCTTTTTAACTTCAAGCTGTTTTTGGAGAAATAGAAGCACGGAACGGTGTTCTCATATGTCCCTTGGAGAAATTTCGATAACTCGGAACCATTATATAAGAACGATTCTTACTCGCCTCTGCATCTCTGTGTATTTCCACATGCCTAGACACATTTAATGCATAAATACTGGTAGCCTATTAAAGTAGACATGGAGAAACTTGAATTTAAATGTACGACATGTCTTATACATCTATGGCTGAATGTTGAAACTTGAGCTATTTGACATGCGCAGCTATATGCTGTGCATACTTTTTATTGATCCTTCCAAGTATCAACTTCTAGATAGAGTCTATGTGATCGGATTTCGGAGATTAATCAGTTGTACAGTTTAACAAAATGGAAATTGGAAATGAGGTACTTGTGTAAATTATTTTTGTTCTTGTTTGCTAATGGGATCATGATTGAATGAAAATGAGTCCTGGTTGATTTAATTTTCTGTTTGTTTGGGTTGCTAATGGGAATCTTAGAAGCTTTAAGTTTCAACAGACGAGTTTCTTTTCAGGTCTATGTTTTCTCACTGCAAGTTTCATGGTTTGAGATTTTGAGCTTTTCATAGTGTTCATGATAATAAAATTGCTATTTTCTTGATTTGGGTTATGACGTCCAGTTTTTGTAAGTTTTAGCATGTCAGACCCAAATGGATTGGAGTTTGGAAGAGTGCCTAATTATTTCTTCATGTAAACACTTAGATAAGTGTTATGTTACATATGCCGCTAGAATGTATTTATTGATTATTGGAGCACCAACTTTGGAACATGAAATGGTAGCCATCGTGATTACCTAGTTTAGTTGATTCAAGGTGACACATTGAACGGCGTTTGTTTTGGTGGTAATAAGCATCCATTGCTATGAATATTGTGGTCTATCATTTTACCTATATGTTAGTGCTTGGGGATGGGAGTGGTAGTTATTCTGGTTACTGAAATATGGAAAAACTTTCAACAATAACAATCAAATTGGATGCTTACCTTTTAACAATTTATATAGGATTACCCGGCAAAATAGTATACATGAGAAAGTAAATCGACCTTTCATATCTGACGACATTAATCAATCTCTGGTTACAGTGACTTAAATGAAGATTCAGTCCTGTGGACGGTACTTGTAGCAAAACACGCTTGATGCATCTGTTTTCTTTCTTGACTTGACCAGGAAGGTGAAATATGAGTCTAGGTTGGTGTAAAAGTTTCTCTCATCATGCAAATTCTCTTTTACTGTAGAATTAAGCTTCCTTCTGGTTCCAAGAAGATTGTGCCAAGCGGTTGCAGAGCCATGATCGGTCAGGTTGCTGGTGGTGGAAGAACTGAGAAGCCTATGCTCAAGGCAGGCAATGCTTATCACAAGTACAGGGTGAAGAGGAACTGCTGGCCCAAAGTTCGTGGTGTTGCTATGAATCCTGTTGAGCATCCGCATGGTGGTGGTAACCATCAGCATATTGGGCATGCCAGCACTGTCCGCCGTGATGCGCCTCCTGGCCAGAAGGTTGGTCTCATTGCTGCAAGGAGGACTGGCCGACTCAGGGGACAAGCTGCAGCTACTGCTGCGAAGGCAGAGAAGGCTGCTTAGGCTGTTTTAAACGTTTCCCTCCATACTGGGCGCTGTTCTGTTAGGCTATTATTCCTTCAAACTCATCCTTTGTGGGACAAGTAGTTTTATTTGTCAAATCTTCGAGGCAACATTTTCAAGTTCTTTTCTTTTTCTGCATAATTGTTTTGAAGCCTATTTTAATTGTTGGATTTGTGATAAATTTTGAATCGGTTGCTTATCTATTAAGAGGGTGATTTTCGTAGTAGCCTGTGTGTGTGTCCGTGTCTGTGTATTTGTGTTCTATTTTTACCAAATATGCGATCATATGATGAAGGGTCATATGCTGAGGCTGTAACTTAAAAAAATTTACATTCGATTGGCTGACAATCGAAACAACAATCTTCGGGTAGATTTGTTCTGTGGGAGACCTACGGGGTACTTTTGTGAAGAAGGGGCACATGGTTTGGAGGTGATTTTAATTGGAGATGTTTTTTTGGTTGCAATGAGTAGGTTGAAGCCTAGTATGCTCGGCCTGGGTACCGAAGTCACAACTTTCATCTTGTGAGTCGAGTTCCCGCCAGGTTACCTATGGCTCTCAGTTCTAATGCCAATGCAGACAATTGGTAAGGCGGATCTGACACTAACAGGTTTAGATCGAAGAAACTGGTTTGTCCAACGGATCTCCCACTGCCGCCTTGCATGGCTCATGTATCCTGATAAAGGCATTCCTTGGTGTCAGCCTGTTCCCGGCCCCAACCCTGGTATGAGGAAAAATATGGGCTGTACGAGACTGTCCTTGTGTTGTGCGCTGAAACCTTAGGTAGAGACACCCTTTTATACTACATGGTATTATTGAAGCACTACTATCTCAAGAACCAAAAAAGTTGGGAGAGGTTTTTGGAAAACAAAAAGGTTATTCTCATCATTTAAAGTTTAAGTTAAATAAGTCATTTATGTTGAAAATTAAGATATATTAGTCTAATAATTTTTTAATTGGTCTATTTAATTTATATTATGCTTATTCTCATCATTTAAAGTCTAAGTTAAATAAGTCATTTATGTTGAAAATTAAGATATTAGTCTAATAAATTTTTAATTGGTTTATTTAATTTATATTATGCTAGAAATACTTTATGAGAACTTAGAAGAATTTTTGTGTGATTGTGTGTTGAAAGTTTGAAACCTTAGGTAGGAACACCTTTTTATACTACACATTCTATATAAATGTGATATGGTGTTCCCGAAGCACTACTATCTTAAGAATCAGAAAAGTTTTTTGAGAATTGAGAGAGTTACTCCATAACTCAAAGAGTTTATTGAGAAACATGAGAGTTTCTCGAGAAATGAAAAGGTTATCTCGATAATTGAAAAGTTTAAGTTAGATAAGTCCTTTATGTTGAATATTAGTCCAACAGCTTGGACTCCCATGATCTTTCGTGTTTCCTCACTCTCTTGGACAATGAGACTCTCTTTGGTTTCCATCATACTTTTTTCAAATCTTCGATTATTGAATGTGCTACATTTGATTGTATCGTGATCTGATCTGCATTCCAGATGTTCCTTTAATTCGACCGACTGTCATAGGACAATTTGGGATGTAAATCTAACCGTTGATGGTGATTCGGGATGAATTATATGCAGTTGCCACAACACTTAAAATAAATAAGTCTCCACCCGGTAGGAACTAGGAGATCACTTCAAGGATAACTTCGGCATGAAGGGGTCAAGGACTGACCATAGCTTAAGGGTTGGAGAAGGGCACTCACTCATTCTTAAATGACATTAAAGCTATTCTTGAACTAGATGAATTATGTGAAAAGATTGTTTAATCATAGTAAGAGTGCAAAAATTTGAAGATTCTCTATCACAACCTTTATTTGTACTAGAAGTACTTGTTCGCAAAATGAAGCTATTGATATTCTCTATCACAAAGAGCATCGTCAGCTTATTAGTGACTGAAGTAGCTTACAACTATAGGCTAAACAGAGCCTTTAGACCTTCATTGCCACTATTTACAGTTTTGGAAGCAGTAAAAATATCAAAATTTCTTAAATTTTAGAGAAAAATATTAAAAAAATACCAAAATTGGCCGTTTGGAACTTTTGATTCTAGTTTCATGAAAGGTGAAACCGGAACTGAACCAGGTGGGCCACAATTTCGGGCTTGGTTCTGGTTTCAGTTTCATCAATTCTAGATTCAGTTGGTTCTTGATCCGGTTTCATTATGGTTGGAACCATCCGGCCAATTTAGAATGGGTCATGTCTAGCACTGTTGAAGTTACAGACTAACTAATGAGCAACTATCAGTAATGCTTTGCAATGTTTGGTGACCTCCACAAGCTATAGGAATAACTGAATGTTGTCAACTAAAGAAAATATTGTACTCTACAAAGAATTATGAACCAACCTACCTGGATAGAAAGAAAAATGGGTGGGTGTCAAAAGATTTGGAGCAAGTCTAATTGATATGTTTAGTACTTCTCTCCTAAAATATAAGGTAATACCATTTTCTTTATGCTTAGAATAGAAAAGAAACTATTGATCCTTCTCCTCTCTAATAAAAGAAAAAAAAATGAAGTTCTCAGCCCACCCTTCCTCTGTCACTCACTTGAGACAGTGACGGCAGGCCAACATAAAGACTTTTCTAGTGAAAATACATGTCCACTTAAAAGCATGGAACGTGTTTGAATCTTCCCCATAATCTACGCCGAACTCGCTTGACATAGCTCGGTTCTTTTAGCTTTGTAACATTTTCAACTGTTTCCACATGTACATTACATTAATGCATTGACAATCCAAGTGATTATATTGATACTACTGAAAGGTATTCTGTTTGTTTGTATTCTAGTTTGATACCTAATAAAGCAAATCTTGGTTTTATTTTCTTGTTCAAGAGATTCCATCACCTCATCCATTCATTCTTCCTCCCTAGGATATTTTTAGGTTGTTCTTGTACCTACCTTGAGAGTGCCAAAGAGCAAGAAAACCAATAATTTCTTTGAGAATCTTCTATTTACTTAAGGGGCAATGGAAGGCCCTTCACTTCCTCCGTGCTTGGCTGGGAACTCATGATGTGTTGGTGGTTTACCAAAGGCTGGTTAGGGAAAATCCGAGTATTGGAAAAGGTGGGGTATTGAACACATAGTGATGATCCCATAGTACCATTGTATACGACCCGAAGCTACTATGTACTATTTTTATAGGCACTAAAATGCCTGATCATCAATACCATTAGACTCGATATCAGCTTTGCAACCTTTAGATTATGGTGAGTGTACCAAATGAAATGAGATTCTTCCTCAACTCCGAGATATGTCTCACCTCTATAAGAGTCCTCACAACCTTTCTAGTAGTTTTACTGTATGCTTATTGTAGCTTTTAGTAAGGTAAGATAAAGAGGCTTCTTTCATAAGGAGCAACAAGTTTGACTTGTTTTGCAAGCCTCCACTTACTATACAATGACTTGTTTTGCAAGGCATTAAAACTATTAGCTTGGATTTTCACTATAACATCTATGGTGAATGATGAAAAGATATGGTGTTGAATGCTTGAATGGACTAGAAAATGGTGGCTTTTCTCACAATCTAATTCATGAAGTGGGATGCATCTCCCCAAAGCTCTTTCCACAATATTAGTGAAAGTATAAATTTATGTCAGTCTTGGATAGAGTGAGATGTGTGATAGTCCCGAGCGAATCACCATGCCCAGATATATTAATGCTAGAACAAGAATAAGGTTTTGGAGTTTGAAGTAGGAGATCTGGTTCTTTAGAAGAGCTACACTAATGTCTCCTTACCCACTACCTTATCTTATAGTGAGGATAGGGATAGGATGCTCCACGGAGGGTGAGTCATGGCTTGTGATCAAGCTAAAAGGTATAGCTGATGGACAACATGTGAATATTCCTTTTTAACTGCTTATTGGTTCTAATGGATGGAGGAGGCTAGGTTAGCTAAAAGATGGTTATCGGTTTAAGGACGCAATATGACCTTGCTTTTTGCATGATAAGAAGGGGTATAGAAAAAGCCTTGACTCAAGTCGAGTACCAGGTGCTACGCCATTGAAGCAACCCATGCCATAATCCTTGAGTGACCGATAGCGAAGTAGTATCATGAGGAAAGGTGAAGAACCTCATCTAGAAGTGAAATAAAACATGAAACCTTGAGCTCCCATTTCTATGCATCTGCAACACTTCCATATAGAGAAATATGGGCTTACCATGTTCCACCAATAGCACCTAACCTATGCTGATTTTCGCGGACCGTGCTCCACCCCGGTGAACTCATGCGGTTCCGACGTGCCCAGAGGCCAGAGGCGAATCCGTTCACGGTCCTCATCTCCAAAGCTTTCTCAATCCCTCTAATACGAGCCATAAGTTTCTTTTTCCGGATGAATACATTCCCATATCCCATCAACAGTAATATAGTTAATAATGTCATAAAAAGTTAAATAGGTGTTCATGATTTATTACCTCAGGCATGTGAGATGCAACTGCAACAGATGGACTGAAATGTAGTTTTAGATACTTTAATATAGTTTTTGAATAATCAATGAAACAAGTTTTATTACAAACTTTTCCAGATAATTAGATTATATGAGATTATGAATCTGTCTTAAATAGAAGTCAAGAACTATCTCTATCTGAATCTAGAGCAACAGCTTTTATTTCGGGACTCAAGCAATCATGAAAGCCTTGGAATTTTAGCACCATTCTACATAGAAACCTTGTTCTCAACTACTTCTGTTCAAATCACATGATTTCCTTGACTTGGATTTTAAGATTCGGATGTTAAGTGAATGGCCTCCTTGTTCATATGATTTGGAGGACAAGAGAGGGAAAACATATTTTAAAGGTGTCGATGGTGACTAATGATACGCGACCACCACAGAGAGTCCATGAAAGGGAGGGAAGGAGAAGGCCAATGAGAATCATATGAAAGGAGGGAAGCATATTGATGAAGCGGAAAGCACAAATTGTCAGCCAGCAGGTGCCTTCAAATTAATGAATATGTCCAATCGTATTTATCTTTCGGGCTTGCATGCTGACCCCTCCCAGACCACTCCAGGCCCCAAGTTTGGGTTCTAAATTACAAGAATTAAAGCTGAAACTTATCAGGCAAAGGATCAAGTGGCCACTACAGCATCCCAAGTGATGTGAATGATATCAGGCTTAATAGATTCAAGAGCACGTTGAGACAAGGACAAAACCTTTGCCACGATATAGAATATACACCCAAATATTTGTGCATGCAAGT